>CM053626.1:102544427-102599467 GCA_028646595.1 Phalanger gymnotis | reverse complement strand
CTTTCTTTCTTTCTTTCTTTCTTTCTTTCTTTCTTTCTTTCTTTCTTTCTTTCTTTCTTTCTTTCTTTCTTTCTTTCTTTCTTTCTTTCTTTCTTTCTTTCTTTCTTTCCTTTCCTTTCCTTTCCTTTCCTTTCCTTTCCTTTCCTTTCCTTTCCTTTCCTTTCCTTTCCTTCAGCTGGTTCACTTTTACTCTATATCTCCTTCAAATGTGTTGTCTTGTAAACAACATATTGTAGAATTCTGGTTTTTAATCCACTTTGTTTTACACTTCTGTTTTATTGGAGAGGTCATCCCATATACATTCAAGTTATGATTATTAACTGTGTATTTCCCTCCATCCTAACCCCCTCACATAAAGGATGGAATTATCATTAAAGAAAGTTAGGAAAGAATTAGAAGAAAGAGAAAGAGAGAAAGAGAAAGAGAAAGAGAAAGAGAAAGAGAAAGAGAGAGAGAGAGAGAGAGAGAGAGAGAGAGAGAGAGAGAGAGATTAGTCTCTTCAAAACAAAAGTCTCCCATTTATACAATGTGCTAGGCTTTTTAGCTGTTTCTTGAATTGCTCATCTATTTTCTCTTTATATCTAGACTATCTATAGTATATTCTGAATATATACATAAATATACCCTATCTCTCCTCACCAGTGTTTTGTTTCTCACCATCACCTGCTTCAATCTGCCTTACCTTCTATCAGCACTCCTTTCCCTTCTCTTTCCCATTTCTCCTCCTACTTCTTTATAGGGCAAGAAAAATTTCTATATTGTCTCTTTGAGCCAAATCCAATGAGAGTAAGGTTCAAACAATGCTCACTCCTTCCCTTCTTCCCCTGTACTGTCATAGGTCTTTTGTACCTCTTCATGTGAAGCACATGAGAGGTCTGCCTCTCCCTTTCCTCTCCTCCGAGTACAATCCTTTTTTTTATCCCCTTTTTTAATATTATCACATCAAAGTCAACTTATACTCACACCCTCTTTCCATGTATACTCCTTCTAACTGCTCTAATAGAGATACAGTTCTCAAGTTATCTCTCAGTTATCATCTTGCCATGGAGGGATGTAAATAGTTCACCCTTATTGAATAACATCTTTTTTTCTTTCCTGTTTCCCTTTTTATGCTTCTCTTGAGTCTTGTATTTGAAGATCAAAGTTTCTGTTCAGATCTGGTCTTTTTATTAGGAAAATTTGAAAGTCCCCTTTTTCATTGGTTCATTTTTCCCTTGAAATATTATGCTTAATTTTGATGGATAATATATTGTTGGTTGTAATCCAAGCTCCTTTGCCTTCTGGAAATCATATTCCAAACTCTACCATCCTTTAATGTACATGCTGCTAAATCCTTGTTAACCCTAACTATGGCTCCTTGATATTTGAATTTTTTTTTTCTTTCTGGTTGCGTGCAGTATTTTCTCCTTCTCTTGATAATTCTGGAATTTAGCTACAATATTCCTCAGAGTTTTCATTTTGGCATCTCTTTCAGGAGGTGATTGATGGATTCTTTGAATGACTATTTTGCCCTCTGATTCTAGATCATAAGGGAACTTTTCCTTGATAATTTCTTGAAATATACTGTCCAGACTCTTTTTTTTTAATTATGGCTTCCAGGTAGTCCCATTATTTTTAAATTATTCTTCTTGGATCTAATTCCTAATCTAATGTCTAAATCTAATGTCAGTAATTTTTCCAATGAGGTATTTTAAATTCTCTTGTATTTTTTTCACTCTTTTGATTTGTTTTTGGCTGGTTCTTGATGTCTCATAGAGTCATTTGTTTCCATTTACCTAATTCTAATTTTCCAGGAATTATTTTCTTTAGTGGGCTTTTGTGCCTCCTTTTTCCATTTGCTCAATTCTAGTTTTAAAGGAATTGTTTCTTCCATCAATTTTTGTGGTTACTTTTCAAAGCTATTGTATTTTTTTCTTCATAATTCCTCTGCATAACTCATTTCTTTTCCCAATTTTTCTCCTACTTAAATATCTCTGCTTCTTTTTAAGCGTTTTAATTATTTGTTTGAATAAATTTATTAATTTATTTATATTTATTTTTAAATCCTTTTTGAGCCATTCCAAGAGGACGTTTTGGACTTGAGACCAATTCATATTCCTCTTTGAGGCTTCATATGTAGGTATTTTGACATCGTCATCTTCTGAATTTACATTTTGATCTTCTCTGTTGCCATTGTAGCTTTCTATGATCAGGGCTCTTTTTTTTTTCTTTGCTCTTTTTAAAAAGTTAAGCTGTGCTTCTAGGTCACAGGGGGCACTGTGCCAAGCTTCTTGTGCTAGGGGGCCAGGGCCCAAACTCACTGGTTTTCTGCTCTGGGGCAGACAAAAAAAGGCACAAAAATGGAACATATCCATCAGCATTTTTATGACAAACATTTTTCTTCACCTAAGGCAGTAGGACCACCACATTTAGACATTACTATCTTACTCCTCAATCTATTATGTAAGGAAAATAGAAATGACTTTAAAGAAAGTGATGTTGGAAAGAGCCTCTAGACCAAACCAAGTATACACAGAAGAAATCCACATTGGAGATGTCATAATGTTAGTGGCATTGTGGGATCACCTCTCTTGTTTTATCAAAGGGAAGAAGATACTGAATAATTGGTGGTTGGTGATTACGGAAAATGTCAATTGGAAATATGTGATCAAAAGGACATCAAAAATTATCAGCCTATTATTACTTTCTCTGTAAAATTTTTGAAAGCAAAAGGAGGTTTCTTTCATGAAAATATGAAAATGGAATAGAGTTCTATAATGATATACAACAGGACATAAATTCATTGTCACATAATTATTTAAGATTTGTAGAAAATTTAAGATTATACTACTTTTACTTTTGTACTCATTGTTCTGTAGCACCTATACTTGGACTAACATAATGGTCCTTAAATATTGCCTGAAATATATCCCTATAGAATTGGTGTTTTACTGCAATTCAGATTTGATCTTCTAGTATTCCATGGATATAGTTTTTCTAGTGTTTTTTTTTTTCCCTACTGACAAAGCTAGCCTATTTTGTTTTGACATGTACTCAAAACAACAGCTCTTAAGACACATAATTCATCTTCCTCTGTTGATAAATGGTCAAGGGATATGAACAGGCAGTTTTCAGACAAAGTAATCCAAGCTATCTATAGTAATGTGAAAAAAAATGTTCTAAATTACTTTTGAGAGAGATTCAAATTAAAACAACTCTGGGCTACTACTTCATATCTATCAGATTGGCTAGTGTGACAGAGGCAGAAAGTGAGAAATATTGGAGGGGATATGGGAAAAATTAAAAAGCTGATATAGTCTTGGTGAAGTTGGGTACTGATTCGACTACTCTGGAGAGCAATTTGGAACTATGCCCAAAGGGCTATAAAACCATAAAATCTTTTGACTAAATAATAACACTACTAGGTCTGCATCCCAAAGAGATAAAAAATAGAAAGGAAAAGGACCTATACATACAAAAATATTTATAGCAGCTCTTTTAGTGGTGGCAAATAATTGAAAATTGAGGGCTGTCCCTTAATTGGAGAGTGGCTGAACAAATTGTATGTTATTGTGATGGAATTCTATTGTGCTTTAAGGAATGCTCTCAGCATGCTTTCAGAGAAATGTGAAAACACTTTCACAAACTGATACAAAGTGAAATGAGCAGAACCAAGAGAACATTTGTATCACCAATGCAATATTCACAGCACCAATGGTGACTATAAGTATGGTGGCATAGCTCTGAATCACAAAATGTAACAGACTTTCTAATCAAAGACAGAACCAAAACATTTATTCAAACACCAGAAAGCCAAATCCAGAAGCAGATGGGTTAGATCTTTTAGGAAGTTCTAACGATTTTCCTATTACCTGAAGGTATGCATTCGTGTGGAAGTCACATTGGAAATTTCATATATCTCCTTAGATTATAAAAGTTTAATTCCTCCCAGATCGGCTATGTAACTTTCCACTGATGGTGTTTGGCCTAGTCTATTAAAACACTATTTTGACTTTTCAAACATAATTGACTCAAAATTCAATGATAGTTATGAAGCTAAACACTACAATTGGCCTAATCAGGAACTGGCAAAGCAATCAAAGCATAAGGATATATGTGGTTTTAATTTTATTTTTAATTGTAAAGGATGTTATAAGGATAGCACACAATTTAATGCTCTAGTGGTTACGTCATTTTTGTATGTGTATTAGTCAAAGCATGGTATTTAGATTAAGATGTCTAAAAAGAAAAGGAGAACTATGATGAAATAAAAAGAAATCTCTCTTAACGGATTCCTCAGAGAATGTTTGAGGGCCAAAAAATGAGTATTATAATAAGTTACATCTCCTTTTTAAAATCTTATTTAATATTTTATTTTTCCCAATTGCAAGCAAAAACATTTTTAAGTTGTTTTTTTCAAATTTTGAGTTTTAAATTCTCTACCTCATTCCCTTTGCCTCCCTCATTAAGAAAGCAAGCAATTTGACATAGGGTATACATGTATGGTTATGCAAAATACATTTATAAGTCATTCTGTAGAAGAAACACAGATAAAAAAAAAAACCAAGAAAAACTAAAGGAAAAGTATCTTTGATCTGCATTCATGCTCTACCAGTTCTTTCTCTAGAGATGGAAAGCACCTTTCATTGTAAATCCTACAGAATTGTCTTGGATCATTGTATTGCTGAGAATAATAGTTACTCATACAATATTGCTGTTGCTGTGTACAATGTTGTAAAGATAATGTAAATTTGAAAATTTTCCCATCCATTAATAGAATATGAGCATTCAAGTTCATGCAGGTATCTATGCCTTCAGCAAGAAATAAATGTCTCAAATGCCCTAGTAAAAGCCTGCTGATTGATCATTTGCAGATTAAATTTTATTTTAGGGGTATAGACCAAGAATGAGTATACCATTTTATATCACTGTACCTACTGTATAGTAGAAGTTTCACTCTAAGTAGTTCTTCTAGACTGTAACTATTTTAATGGTCAAGAAAAAGTCTTCAAATAACCATTATTAGAAGAGGGTAACTACCTCCAATGTCTAGATCCTTAAAAAGTGGAGTTTTCTGGATATGTATTAGATATAGGCTGCAAATTTGAATCATGAAGTTAAGCATTTGAGGAAATGGTTATGCTTCGCAAAATCTGCTTGCATTTGTAATTTTAAGGCACATTAAGTCACATCTTATGGAGTAGCAATTTAGTTCTTCTATATTGTTATTTTATTAAATTGTGTAAAAACATCAGAAATAGAATTTCCATGACCTTCAAAACAAGTGTTTTAATTCCAGCCTCTATTACAGCAGTAAAGAGAAATTTTATGTGCCACTATTTCTAAATTGCTCTGGAAATTTAAATGTGTCTTATTTAGTGTCACGTTATTTTCTAACACCCAAACTTGAATATCTGACTACCTATATTGTATCATGTTCTACCAGAATCTCTAGCTCACAATCTGAGTGTCAGACACATTATTTTCTGGTTTCAAGGTCAGGTCTATATCTACTATGCCAAAATGCCTATATATATAAAGCCTTTCTAATCAATCCAGTTGTTTATGACTTTACCCCCTTAAGCCCTCATGTGCCACTTTGATTTCCATCTTTCAGATGTACTTGTAAGACATTATTTTGTATTCTTGTTTGCCATACTTCCTTATAGATAGTAATCTGTGCATTTTAAGTCTTTAATTTAAATTTATTATCCTGGAAACACAGATCCCAATTATTACAATCTTCTCATTTAAAAGTGGGAAAATTATGTCTAATCAAGTGATTTAACCAAGGTCACATGTGCAGTCATGTTCAGAGATGGGATTTGAACACAGGTGTTCGTATTTCAAAGTCAACTTTCTTACTATTGTGCCACACACAATTTCATTTGAGTATGAATATCACACTGCTAAGTGCTTCATAAACAGTTATGTACCATGGAAAAATACTGACATAGGCTTATTTTATTCCTTTTATTTCTTTTTTCAAAAATGGGATGTAGATATGTACATTATATAAGGACTGCAAGAGTTACCTGACTATAGTGTTTTAATATGAAATTCACTTGTAAAATTAAGAGACAATTTCCATCAAATCAGAGTCATTTTTGATTCACTCTGTCAGCATCAGTACTCCTTAAAAGATTATTTCTTTTGGAAAATCCATACCAGCCCTGGAGTCAGGAGGAAAATCCATCATCTCTTTATAAAAAAAAATACTTAGGAGAGTAAATATTCTTCCAATCAATGTCAGTTGATAATCTGATTATATTCTTTACTTAAATCATATATATATATATATATATATATATATATATATATATATATATATATATTGAATATAGTTTATTCTCATTGAAAGCAATGTTCATTAACAACTTTGAAGTTTGGTTTCTCCAAATCTAAAAATATTGTATATGGTTATTTATAAAATTCTATAGGGTGATTAATAAAAAATAAATAAACAGTTGTAGTCTGACAGAGAGGAAAAGTACATGTGACACAGAGTCAGGACACTTGAATATGCCCCTGTGTGTGTTTTTGTATCTATATGTGCATGTATTGTAATTTTGTTCTTAGGCAAGTGATGATGACTTTCCAAGCCTCAGTTTCTACAAATCATACTTTGTAGTTTTTTGTAGTACAGTTTGTTGTACAGTTCAATGTAACATATAAAACTATCATCATTATCACTATCATAATCATGGTCATGATCATCATCAACATAATCATGAACATTATCATCATCATCATCACCATCATTATCAGTAGCAGCAGCAGCAGTGACAGCAGCAGTAGTGTTGTTCTTTAAAAGGCTGAGTTAGTTGTCCAGGCTAATTTAGTTCCCATTAAATTACTAGAATCTAACGTTACAGAACCATTCTTCATATTATGAATACATGACTTACAATGACCTAAAAATACAAAATTAGTTCCTTAAGCTATCTGCAATGCTATCTCTGCATAATGAGTTTGAAGAAAATTAATAATACTTAGAATCAGAAGGGTATATGTAAGCATACCAGGGAAAAGTTTTATTTGTCAAAGAAATAGCCATCCTGAGCATTAGGAAGAGGTTGATATTCAGCCCCTAAACTATCTAGACTCTTGTCCATTATTCTTCTGGGTAACTTCTATTAGCTGTCTAGGTGGTACTAAGGCTGTAATACTCCTAGAAAAAGCACGCACGCACACACGCTGTATTTAGCAAAGAATATAGGTCTCTACTTTTAGTGCATATTCTAAATAATTAAAACTTATATGTTTAAGTCATTCTATTTTTTTTTTAATAATTCAGGGAAGAATTCTTTTAAAACCTTTGGTCTTCTTTTTCAATAAAGCTGTGTTTTTTGTTGTTGTTGTTGTTTTTTTTTTTCCCTCCCCACCCTGGTGGATTTTTCTTTCCTTTGAACTCCCTTATCATTTTATTATGTTTCCACCCTGGATCTCCACTCCCTTATTTGGCCCTTAGAATATACTACATTGGTTACAGCCTTTCCCCACAACCAAATCACAAATTCCTCAATGATCACGATTGTTTCTTATACCTTTTTCAATCTCCTGGCACCTAATATAATGTCTAAACATACAGAAAATAAATGATGGTGATCAAAGGCACTACACAAATCCTTGCCTTCTTAAACAGAATACTGTCAATATAATTCAACCTTACTTTGATAGCTCAGATTCATCACTGTGGATATTAATCATTGTACTGCGGCATAATATAATTTTTCTCAGAGATATTGAAGCATATAAGGCTCTTTGTCTCTAGAGTGAATAACCTCATACTTTTATGTCTTCAGAATTTCAGTTTCTTTGTTTTTTATAATTTACCTGTCTCCTCTCTCACTGTAAGGCTATCAGATTTCATTGCTTTCTACTATCAAGTACCTTCTAATGTGTTGGTCACTCAACCCACACAATAAATTTTCTGTCTTTGATCTATTATAGTATATATTGAGTGGGAGGTGAAGGAAAGACAGAGATGCTTTTTACTATTTTCTGTAAAGAGTAAATAAACATATGATCACAGGGCTGAGTTAATCCTATAAGTAAAATATATGAGTTTTAGTTGAGCTTTAATATATAGTCTTTGTGACATCTATGTTTACTCTGTGGTACCATTTTTCATATAGATATATATGTACATATGTAAATGTATATACAAATATGTGCATATGTGCTTACATGTACATTTGAGGATAGCCCTTAATCTACTAAACCACATTGTATCTCGTGTGTGGTGCGTGTGTGTGAAAGAGAGAGAGAGAGAGAGAGAGAGAGAGAGAGAGAGAGAGAGAGAGAGAGAGAGAGAGAGAGAGAGATCTTTTTTTGTATTGAGAGATCCAGCTGGAGAGACAGAAACTGAGACACACAGAGAGAGACAGAGACAGAAATATATGGAGAGCTTCAATATAAATTTATAGTTATCTAATGTTATTTGCCCAGAAGTTCCCTCTTGTCATTCCTTGTAGTGTGGGGTACAATTATTTAAGGTAAAGACTCATTTGGAATGCAATAATGCCATTAAAAAGTGAACTTCTATTTTACTGGAGACAAAATCCATTATCAAAGTAATTGCAGCAAATAAACAAGATTTAAAGGTAAGAATGCCTGTTCTCTGGGAATTAGTGTGAGGAGGAGGGTGGAGTGTGGTCAAATTTACCCATTCCTGGGCCAGAAGCAGATTTCTACATGAAATTCATTCCCTAAAGGGCCAGAGAACTAGACAAATTCCAACTATTGATTGTGGTCAATGGGGGCTGGGAAGTGCAGGGGTTAAGAGTACCTGTTCCTCTCAATTGCCTGACCACTGGCATGTTAAACATTCTGATAATCTGTCCATTGTGAGTTCCTCCTCTTATGATCCTTCAGGCCCTTTCCTTTCCACCAACCCATTTACTCTTAAAGTGTTAGCATTTATATATACATAGCAATATAGGTTTGCTACAGTAATTCAATAGATTGGATACAGCAAAGGAATGTCTCCTAATCAAGATCAACATTAGCCTCAATGGGAAACATCTGGGAAATTAGATAGGCAAGAATTTCCCAGATGACTATCGTCATGCTCCCTCAGGAAAAAAAAAATAATAAATAACATCAATAGAATGTTCCAGGGCTCAAAGAAGTTCCATAGGCATTGTGTTTCAAGAGGCTTAGTGATAAATCCTGATGAAATATATTTTGCAGTAGTTACATTATTACAGGAAAAGTTTTAATGATGACTAGGTCTTTAACCATTTGAGAAGTCAAGAAAAAAATGTTTTTTTTAAAAAAAAACACTATTTAGGAAAAAAAGAACTCTGTCTATCATCTCAGTTACAAACAAGCTAACATCAAATGAATTCAGTCCCCTAAAGCAAAAAGGTTTCAACTTTCAATTATATAGGACAAAAAATAAATTGGAAAAATAATAAAACCTAATGTAGCTATAGCCCTCTCTCTGTGACACTGAAAATCAGCATCAATTATCATAAAAAAAATTGCACTATGCAAGTTCCTGAAGAGTAGAATGGAAAAAAAATGAGGTATGACTGGCCAGATTGGATTCGATGAGGATATCACCAGAACAGGATAGATGCAGGGTCTCCTATGTCACTGCCATGATGAATGCTCTGCTGAAAGAACAGAAAGATTTAAAGTAAGATTTATATGAAGGGGCGTCAGTGGTTTGATAGGCTTTCCTAAAAGAGACATTAACAAAATCAATATTGCCAGCCACTTGCTTCATTAAACTGGATAGTTTAAAATCAACAAAGCCAGCAGATTAATAGCAACATGCCCGGCACAATAGGTCGTTCTGCATACACACAAATCGTTGTAATTTAAGCTATTTAGGACCATATAATTATCCTCCTCCAGAAACACACACACACACACACACACACACACACACACACACACACACACGATATGCTATTAAAAAGTGTTTCGTAAATATTTTACTACAATCCTTTATAACCAGTTGAGACATTTCAGAGGATTAACCCTCAGATTAACCTTTTTCTCTCTAGAGTGGAAGTCATTAACCTTGCTGGTCTCTTGGGACTAGGTAATTAGTCCTCTGGCACCTGGTATTCTAACTTACTTTGAAGTAGAAAAATACAATTTCTCTTATAAAGATGAATTTGCAAAATATTCACAAAATCAGTATGTAGGTCAAAATATTAACACTAAATTCATTTGCCTGTTGTTTTCAGTACCAGAAAGATTTTGGTGTGTCATTATTTTAAATGTTTTCATTAAGATGCTAACAGGAATTTTTGTATCTGGAATACAAAGTCCTGGGGCAAGTGTGAAGAAAAACACCCTCTATTTAGGATGGGGAAGACACTACTTAATTGGGGAAGAAGCCCTTGTATGGATGGGAAAGTTGCCCTACTTTCCCCCAATCAGAATATTCAGTAGCTATGTATTATAAATTATTTATTCTTCATAACTGGTTCTTAACATTTATTCCTCAAGTAACCTGATTTCTGAGAGTTTAAGTATGTGGCTGGGTCAGACAAATGCCCTATAAACTTTAGAAAAAAAAAAAAGACAGGTGCTGAAATAAGTCTTGCCACTATACCTGAGAAGGTCAATGTCATGCCCTAGGTCACAGAAGATAGTTCATTCAACTGTTACAGACTACAAGGCTAACTTCAGGTGGAGTCAATCCTGATAATTCAAACACTATTAGAGCTGGAAGGAATCTTAGAGAAGACTTTGCTGAATTCCCTCATCTTGGAGAAAAGAAAACCTAAAAAGGGATAGAACTCAGGTCTTTGACTCATTTCAGAACTCCTTTTGCTAAGTTAATTCATATTTGGAATCCTTCATTTTGTCAACAAGAATCTATTAAATACTGTAACTCAAGCACTGTGGTAAATTTTGGGGAAATGAGAAGAAAAATACATGGTCCCTGTTCTCAAGTACATATGATGGTGATTAATTACTACTATGCTACAAGAAATGATGAGCTTAATGATCTTAGAAAAACATGGGTAGACTTGCATAAAATGATGAAGAACAAAAAGAACAGAACAAAGCGAATGCTGAATACAGTAATAGCAATAGTTTTAAGAACCATTTTGAGTGACTAAGTCAAGTAGCTCACATTCAAATGGAGGAGACAATTTGCAAACAACTATGCTCAAACAAGATACATATAGGGTAGATGGATGATAATCTTAGAAGGAAGATGGTAGCACCGAAGAAAACTATGTCTAATAGTATCTAAAGACCTTTTCTCAAGCCTCTTACTTGACCTATCAGTAGTAGTCTTTTATATTATCAATCACATTGTTCTCCATGATACTCTCTTCTTTCTAGGTTTTTGTGACACTACTCTATTCTCTTCTTTCTCCTACCTGTCACACTGGTCCTTTTCAGTCTTCTTTGCTGGCTCTTCATTAAGGTCATGCCCTTTAAGTATAAGGGTCTCTCAAGACCCTGTTGTGGGCCTCCTTTTCCCTTCTATTCTGTTTCACTTGGTGATCTCATCAGCTTCCATGGACTCGAGTTATCATTTTTATGCTGATGATTCTGACTTCTACTTTCCTAGCACTAACTTCTCTCCTAACTTCCACTCTCAAAATTCCAACTGCCTAGTGAACATTATGAGCTGGATATTTGATAATAATCTTAAACTTATGATTTCTAAAACTTAAATCATCATCCTTTCTCTTCCTCCTTTTGTTTATTTCTCCTTCCTCCTTCTTCTTTACGAAGCTACCACCATCTTCATAGTCACCTAATCTCCCAACCTAGGAATCGTCCTGAACTCTTCACTCTCACTTACTCGCCACCCACATATCCATTCAGTTGTTAAGTCCTGTCATTTCTACCTTTGTAACATATCTAGTTTCTCTAAAGTATTTAGTCTTTCTGATGCCCCTTCTTTCCTCTTACCCTACAATCACTCTAGAACTAATTACCTCATGCCTGGACTATTACAAGAGACTACTGGTTAAACTCCCTGCCATAAATCTATGTCCCATACTCCATTCAGATGTCAAATTGGTCTTCCTAAATTAAACGATCCTGTCACTGCCATTTGCACAAACTGTAGTGGCTTCCTATCACCTCCAATATTAAATATAAATTCCTCTGCTTCCTTGAAGTCCTTAAATACCTGGCCCCCTGATACTTTTCCAGTTTCCCAGTTTCCCAGTTTCACAGTTCCCCCTACCACATAATTTGTAAACCAGTGACTCTGGTATCTTTGTTCTTTTCTAACAGAAGACAATCCATTTTTCAAATTCAGAGATTTTTTTTTTTCTGGGTGTCCCCCAGGTCTGAAATTGGTTTCTACTTCCTGGCTCTCTTCAATCTCTCTAAAACCCCAATTTTTACAAGAATCATTTCCCCACCCCCCCCCCTAAGTGCTAATATTTTCCCTCTGTGGAATAAATCCAATTTACTCTGTGTTTATCTTGATTACAGAGTTATTTGCATGCTATCTCCTCCAGCTGACTGTGAGATCCTTAAGAGCAGGGAGTGTCTTTTGTTTTTCTCAGGTGCTTAGCACACAGTCTAGCAGATAGTAGGCACTTAATAAATGTTTATTCAGTGACTGGCCAGGAAAGACCCTCTTTAAGAGGTGAGATTAGAAATGAGTCTTGACAAATGGAGCCAAGATGGCTGCTGGAAAGCAAGGACTTGTGTGAGCTCCCTCCCAGGTCCCTCCAAAAACCTACAAAAAATGGTTGTGAACAAATTCTAGAGCTGCAGAATCCACGGAATAGCAGAGAGAAGCACAGCTCCAGCCCAGAACAGCTTGGATGGTAGCTGGGTAAGGTCTATCGCACAGTGCTGGGAGCACAGGGGAGCAGAGACAAGCATGGGCTGCACCCAGAATAAGCACACTGAGAGCCAGGCAGAACAGGCCCTAGCTCCCTGAATCAGTGAGCTGTTGCAGTTACTAGACTTCTCAAACCACAAACACCAAAGACAACAGAGAAGGTTAGTGGGAAAAGATGTGGGGACAGAGTTAAAGGAGTTTGAGGTTTGCCACCATCCCAGGGGCAGTAGAGGCGGTGCAGCTACAGAACTACAGCTGCAGTTGTTTCTGGCCCTAGGCCTACCTGGTGGGAGGAATTAAGTGGTGGATCCAAGCAGGAGTGCAGAGCCAGCTTAGATCTGAGTACTCTATACTCTCATTAGAAAAACCACTAACCTGGAAAATAGATTCAAGAGAGATAATTTAAAAATTATGGAACTACCTGAAAGTCATGATCAGAAAAAGAGCCTAGATATTATCCTTCAAGAAATTAACAAGGAGAATTTCCCTGATATTCTAGAGCCAGATGGTAAAATAGAAATTGAAAGAATCTACTGATCACCTCCTGAAAAAGATCCCAAAAAGAAAACTTCTAGGAATATTGTTGTCAAATTCCAGAGCTCCCAGATCAAGGAGAAAATACTGCAAGCAGCCAGGAAGAACCAATTTGAGCATTGTGGAAACACAATCAGGATAAGACAAGATCTAGGAGCTTCTATATTAAGGGATTGAAGGGCTTGGAATATGATATTCTGGAGGTCAATGGAGCTATGATTAAAACCAAGAATCATCTACCCAGCAAAACTTAGTATTATACTCCAAGGCAAAATATGGATTTTCAATAAAATAGAGGATTTTCAAGTTTTCTCAGTGAAAAGACCAGCGCCGAGTAGAAAATTTGACTTTCAAACACAAGATTCAAGAGAAGCATGAAAAGGTAATCAAGAAAGAGAAATCATGGGGGACTTACTGAGGTTGAACTGTTTTGTTTACATTGTTACATGGAAAGATGATGTGTATAATTCGTGAGCCTCAGTATTACGGTAGCTGAAGGGAATATACATATATATATATATATGTATATACATATGTGAAATATGTATAGGTATGTGTGTGTATACATATATATATATATGTTTAGACAGATGGTACAGGGTAAGTTGAATATGAAGGGATGATATCTAAAACAAAAATCAAATTAAGGGGTGAGAGAGGAATATACTGAGAGAGGGAGAAAGGGAGAGATAGAATAGAGTAATTTATCTTTCATAAAAGTGGCAAGAAAAAGCAGTTCTGTTGGGAGGGTTGAGGGGGCAAGTGAGGGGGAATGAGTGAATCTTGCTGTCATCAGATTTGACCTGAGGAAGGAATAACATACAAACTCAACTGGGTATCTTACCCCACAGGAAAGAAGGAGGAAGGGGATAAAAAAGGGGGATGATAGAAGGGATGGCAGATGGGGGAGGAGGTAATCAAAAGCAAACACTTTTGAAAACAGACAGGGTCAAGGGAGAAAATTGGATAAAGGGGGATAGGATAGGAGGAAGCAAAATATAGTTAGTCTTTCACAACATGACTATTGTGGAAAAGTTTTGCATAATGATACACATGTGACCTATGTTGAATTGCTTGTCTTCTTAGGGAGGATGAGTGGGGAGGGAAGAGGGGAGAGAATTTGGAGCTCAAAGTTTTAAAAGCAGATGTTCAAAAAAAAAGTTTTTGCATGCAAATAGTCAGTAAGATATACAGGCAATTGGACATAAAAATCTATCTTGCCCTACAAGAAAGTAAGGGAAAAGGGGATGGATGGGAGTGGGGTGACAGAAGGGAAGGCTGACTGGGGAATGGGACAATCAGAATACATGCTGTCTTGGAGTGGGGGGAGGGTAGAAATAGGATGAAAATTTGTAATTCAAACTCTTGTGAAAATCAATGCTGAAAACTAAAAATATTAAATAAATAAATAACAAGAAAAAAATAGACAAATAAAGAGGTACAAATGTCATTTTTTCCATATAAGATAGAAAACAGTTTAGCCTTATTAAAATCCTTATGATTAGTTTTTAAAAAATGAACTGAATCTTGAAGGAAGCCAGAGGAACCAAGCAAAGGCAAAGATAGAGAGCATTCCAGATGTGTGGGACAGCCACTTACGAAATGAAGTGTTCCATCTGAAGAACATCAAAAAGGCCAATGTAACTGAATGTCAGATTATGCAGAAGGGAGTAAAGCATAAGGATGGAAAAGTAGAAGTGGCCTATTCATAAAGGACTTTAAATGCCAAAAAGACTATTTTAAATGCAAGGCATTAGAGTTCACTGAGTAAGTGGGTGACGTGTTCATAAAAATGTGCTTTAGGAAAATTATTTTGGCAGTTGAGTAGAAGATAGAATGGAATAGGGAGACACTGGAGGCAGGGAGGTAGACCAAAAATCAATTGTAATAGTCCACATGAAGTAGGAAAAGCCTTTACCAGGATGGTAGCTATATGAGTAGGGAGGATACAGAGATGTAAAAGGAAAGAAGAAAGAACAAAATCTAACAACTTATTTGATATATGGAGTGAATGCAACAGAGTATTTAATTTTGACACTGAGCTGGGCAATGGGGAGGATAGTGTGTTGACCTTGACAATTATAAGGAAGTTGGAAAGTTGTGTGTATGAGGGAGGACATGGGATGATGATGATGAGTTCTGTTTAGTCCATCTTGACTTTGAGATGTGTATAAGTCATCCAATTTGAAATGTCACAAAGGTAGCTGGTAATAAAAGGTTGGAGCTGAGGGGAAAAAAATTACAGGTAGATATATAAATCTCATGCTTTTATAAAGAGATATGAAAATTAAACCATGAGAACTAATGAGAACTAACCAAAGGACAAATTACATGGAGAGACAAGAAGGCCAAGGGGAGAGATTTGAGGGAAATCCATGGCTAGTGCCAGCAAAGAAGAAAGTTAGAGAGGTAGAAGGAAAACCAAGAGAAAACAGTGAAAGCACATGTAGGAGCAGGCCAGAAATGAGGGAGCAGCTTGATTATGCCCTGGGACCAATGGGGAAACAAAGAGAAAATTAAAACAAAACGAAATTTTAAAAACATCAGAGAGAAGAGAGTATCCAAAAGAATAAAGTGATCTATAATGTCAAAGTCTACAGAGATGTCAATAATGATGAATATTGAGAAAAATCCATTAGGTTTTGAACTGAAAAGATCTTTAGTGACTAGGGCAGATGGATGAAACTGGCTCTTCAGAGCTTAGAACTATCTCATGACTCAAAAGAGGCAGGGAAACAGGAAAGAGAACTCTTTGGTCTTTCTAGATTGACCCTGGCCTCCAAGTTCATTCTCCTTCCCCTGCCCCTGGGAAAGTTTAAAAATAATAAAAGAGCAAAACTTCCAAAACATGGAAGGGGGAAAAAAGTCAGGAGATGAAAGAGGAAGAGGTTTGAAGAAATATCAGGGGACCTTTAGCAGGGAGTTAGGGACTAAAACCCTCTTTTGCTTGCTTACATTGAAGTACCCCAACTCCCTACTCTCCCCTTCCTAGGGCAAAACACAACAAAAGGTGGCCAAGTATTCTTAGCCCTGGGGACCCATTTTACCCCCAACCCCAGGGCAACATAGCTCATGCAAGGGTCTGTAATCCTCAAGTGTCTTCAGTCTTACTTCACTGAGTAGTTCACCACAGAAAACCAAGTTGGTCCTTCTCTACCCTCCCCTTTTCCCACTCTTAGAAAAAAAAATTGAGGAGAGTGTGACAAAATTTCAGAGAAATTAAATAAATCTAAGATGAATAGATATTACAGAAAGTCATAGCCTTTAATTAGTAATAGACATTTTTGCCTCCCTTTGCCTGCCTCTCTTTCCCATCCTTTCCTGTACCTGAGACCCACTCTTCTTTTTCAAAAGGCCTATTATTATTGGTAGATTGATAGAAGCCATTCTTAGCCTCCTACTGATCCTTGGACTGCCTCCTCTCCTTAGTATATAAAATGACGTGTGAAATAGCTCTTGGGCTAAAACTATCAATAGTGAGGGGATGGGCTTGCTCAAGGAACTTGCTCAAGGAGGACTGACTTGCTGGGCCAGGGTTGAGCCTCTCTGCCCACTCCCAGATAGAAGATGAGCTTGGGCAGACTTCCCTTGACCTTTGTCTGAGAACTCCCATGGTTTAACAAAAACTGCTCCTTCATTAGGAGCCTACTTCTGTACTCTACCCTCACCATCCTGTTTAAAGATCCACATGGCCCCCCACCAGGGATTCCTGCCTTTGCTTTACCAAAATCTCCCCCTACTCCACCCCTACACACAGACACATTGGGCTAGTGACCTGCTTCCTTTCTTAGAGAAATACAATAAAATATCAGCAGCCCTTTAAATTTCCAGCACTGTGGCAAATTTCTAGGCCCAGAGAAAGATTGGGCGCTCTCGTCTTTTTAAGGCTTTCACCTTAAATGTGTTGAATATTTCCAAAAATAAAAGCTTTCAGGTCTACCTGTGCGATCATACATATGAGTAATTGGAACACTAGCAACTGATGTTCATTCAACAACCAACCTTTTCCACTTTTATCATTCTATGTGTTTTCTTGGTCTTTTTTAATGTCAAATTTTCTAGATAGTCCATAACAGAAAAGTAGTGAAGTTTAATAGGGTAATACTGGTAAATTATTTTAACCACATTATTGAAAGTGATGAGAGAGAAAGAAAATAGATATGAAATGATGTTGAGAAAAAATAAGCACACTTGCCTTGAAATCTTCATTGGGAAATTATCGCCTAATTCTTCCAACTTCAGAAAGTTTGAGAAGGATGGGAACTGAGCCAAAAACCAAAGCAAATAAACAAAAAAAAAAAACCACAGACCTGCTGGATGTGGCAATTAAGAGCAGTTTTAGTAAAGCTGTCATATCAAAAGCCAGATTGTAAGAGGATCAGGAATGAAAAAATTATTAGAAGTTAAAAACAATGAGTGTAGTCAGTTCTTCTAACAACAAAAAAGAGAAGGAAAAAATAGAATCCTATTTCAAGGGAATGGATGAGGAAAAGGAAGGCTTTCCCTTCCCTATGTATGTGTATGATTGTATGTTAATAATCAGCTTTGAGTTAAAAACACTGAAAATTTCCCAAATGCAATCTAGTTTGCTTCTTTTTCTCCTATTCAATTCTGGATCCTTATCATTGGCCAACTGCAGTGAACTCAGTCACCCAAATGTATGCCTGAGTCAGTGCAATCAGCATTCTTTATCCAGAGCAGAGGCGACAGACACTGTTTAATTATCTCAAGGATAAAATCCAACATTTCAAATCCGGAATCTAACAATTTCTCCAATTTGGATCTGGAATATTTTCCCATATATCTCATATCACCCCTTTTTTTGATACTCTACATCTTAGTCAAACTCAACTACAACTTGTTTACTGAACTCAGTATTCCATTCCCTATCTGTGCTATTCCTGAAAGAATTATGCAGTCCTTTGCCTTTACTCATCCACCTACTTCTTAGTGTTGTTTCTCTCTTCAAATCATTTTGTATTTACTTATTTGCATACAATCAGTTTCCTCATGGTAAAATGTAAGCTTCTTAAGAGTAGAGACTAATTTTTTGTTCCCCCCTCAATGCCTTGAACACAGTAATTTCTTAATAATTGTTTGCTCAAGTGAATTGAACAGAATAGGCTGTTGCACATCAAATTTTAAATGTTCTGAGTTTAGTTAACCCCCTCCCTATCCTTTTCCTCCTTCACTGTTTTTCTAATCACAAAGAATATGAGGATTACATAATATGTAAACCCTAAAACAGTCTTCTCCACTTTCTAGCTATAGCTCTGTTTGGTTTCTGATTGGTTTCAACTCCATATGATTCCATACAAGATTCCCCTCCCAAGATAACCTCATCACGTCTAATCTCATTGCCATGCTGCTAACAGCCTTGGGATGCTCAACAACTTCCCACCTCCCTTAGCCCTCATCTTCCTCAGGAAATCAAGGATTCCACCACTGTCTATCTATGTAAAGGAAAAGGAAATAGATTGTTCTACGACAATCACTGGATCCTCCTTAATAGGCTGATCCTTCATCTGAAAGATGGTCTTGTACCCAACAGCTAGCATGGCTTCAGAAAGGGCTGAGGAATGGTCAGTATGATGTTGCCCCAAACTCGAGAAAAAATGCCAGGAGCAAAACAGGAGCAAAACATTGTATACAATGTTAATTTATCTAACCAAGAGCTTTGATGCTGTCAGTCATGAGGGCCTGTGGAAGATAATGGTGAAATCTAGTTGCCCAAAGAAGTTCATCAGTATTGTATGCCAGTTTCAGTATCACATGCTTGCCCAATGGATGACATTCTCCAGCTTTATTCCCAATGGAATAAAGAATCGCTATGTGCTCACTCACATGCTTTTTAGCATATTTTCAGTGATGTTGTCAGATACCTTCAAAGAGGACAAAAAATGGCATCAAGGTCTTGGTAAATTATTTAGCTTGAAAAGGCTACAAGCCAAGACTAAAGTGGAGGGAGAGTTGGTATGCAACTTTTTGTTTACAGATGATTGTGTACTCCATCAAGCTTCTTAGGCTGAGATCCAAAAGAGTAGGGATTTATTCTTTACCACCTGTGCTAATTTTGGCCTGACAATTGAAACCAAAAAAACAGAAATTCTTTACCAGCCAGCACCACACCATCCATACATGTAACATTAGTTATAGCAAATAGAGAAATTTTGAATGCTGTGGCTAAGTTCACTTACCTTGGCAGTATTTTTTTTTCCAGATGTGTACACATAGATGATGAGGTTAATGCAGGAATTGCCTGAGCTAGCTCACCAATTGGGAACTTCTGAAAGAATAAGTGGGAGAGAAGAGGTATTAAACTGCTTACCAAACTGAAGATTTACATACAGCGCCATTGTGCTGACATCATTGTTACATACCTGTGAAACCTGGACTGTCTAACAGTGCCATGCCAGGAAACTGAATCACTTTCATCTAAATTATCTTATGAAAATTCTGAAGATCACCTGGCAAGATGAGGTATCTGACACTGAGGTCTTTTCTTAAGCTGAACTGCCAAGTATTCAAACTCTGCTACAGAGAGCACAACTCCGATGGGCTGACCACATTGTTTAAAAGTTAAACATATGTTTGTCTAAAAGACTGTTTTTGATAAAACTCACACAAGACAGGTGATCACATGGTGGTCATAAGAAATAATACAAGGATACTCTAAAGGTCTCTGAAGAACTTTGGTATCAACTGTGACATCAAAGTACTAGTGCAGGCTCATCCAGAATTGCATGCCTGCATCAAGGAAGATGCTATTCTCTATGAGCAAAGCAAAATTACAGTAACTCAAAAGAAAAGTGTGACAAATTTAGAGACATCACACTTTCAAATGGTCATACCAACTATGTGTTCCCAACCTGTGGTAGAGCCTTCTAAGTTCATATTGGTATAATCATCCACACCAGGACACACTGTACATTGACCCTAACATCTTGATGTCATTTTAGTCATCTTCCAGCAAGAAAGACAAACAAGCTCCTTTGGCCTCTCCCCTCAGATGAATTCCTTCCAAAGCTTTACTTTACAGAGGGCAAGAATTGAACTTCCAACTCACTTCTCTTTCTATCTGCAGTTCTGCTTGGTTTCAATTTCAAGGAACAAGATGCTCCATTGCAATAAGAGATCTGTCCAAGAAAATCAGAGATATAAAAGGAAAATTCCATGCAAAAATGGGCATAAAAAAGACAAAAATGGTAGGGATTTAACAGAAGTAGAAGAAATTAAGTAAAGGTGACAAGAATACACAGAAAGAACTATACAAGAAAGATCTTAATGTCATCAATAACCATGATAGTGTGGTTGCTGATCTAAAACCACACATCTTGGAGAATGAAATTGTGAGCTTCAGGAAGCATTGCTAACAATAAGGCTAGTGAAGGTGATGGAATTCCAACTGAGTTATTTAAAACCCCAAAAGATGATGCTCTTAAAGTGTTGCATTCAATATGCCAGCAAAATTGGAAAACACAACAGTGGCCACTAACTTGAAAAAAGGTCAGTTTAAGTCCCAATCCTGAAGAAGGCATGACAAGGAGTGTTTAAATTACCAAACAATGTTGCTCATTCCACACACCAGCATGGTTATGAGGAAAAGTCCAGAAGCTAGGCTTCACAATATGTGAACCAAAAATTACCAGAAGTACAGGCTGGTTTTCAAAGAGTCAAAGGAACTAGAAACCAAATTGCCAACATATACTGTATTATGGAGAAAGCAAGGGAGCTCCAGGAAAAAAAAATCTACTTCTGCTTCATTGACTACACTAAAGTCTTTGGCTATGGTCACAAGAAAATGTGATGAGTCCTGAAAGAGATGGGAGTGTGAGAGCATTTTACTTGTCTCCTAAGGAACCTGTATGTAGGCCAAGAAGCAATAGTTAGAACCAAACATGAAACATCCAATTTGTTTAAGATTGAGAAAAGGAGGATGACAAGGCTATGTATTATTACCTTATTTATTTAACTTATATGAGGAGTAGGTCATGCAAAATGTGAGAGTGGATGAATCAAAGTCTGGAGTTAAGGTTTCTGGGAAAAAAAATATCAAGAATCTCAGATGACACAACTTTGACAGCAGAAAGTCATGAAAATTAAGAAGCGTCTTAATCATGGTTAAAGAAAAGAGTGTAAAAGCTAGCTTGAAACCTAATATTAAAATAAATCTTGGCAACAGGTCCAAACACTTCCTGGCAAATAAAA
The DNA here is from genome assembly GCA_028646595.1 of Phalanger gymnotis. Lineage (NCBI taxonomy): Eukaryota > Metazoa > Chordata > Mammalia > Diprotodontia > Phalangeridae > Phalanger > Phalanger gymnotis. The sequence goes on along the minus strand of CM053626.1, from coordinate 102,577,956 downwards.
GGAGAAACTGAAGCATTGTCAGATATTATATTTTTGGGCAAAAGGAGCAATGCAGAAAGTAACTGCAGCCACGAAATTTTGAAAATAAAGGCTTGGTCCTTGGAATGAAAGTCATGAAATTAAAAAAAAAAAAAAAGCTTGTTCCTTGGAATGAAAGCTATGGCAAATCTGGACAGCAATAATATAAAGCAGAAACATCACCTTGGGGACAAAGAACTATATAGTCAAAGCTATAGTTTTTCCTGTAGCAATGTGTGACTGTGAGAGTTGGACCATAAGGAAAGCTTAGCACTGCGAAACTGACACTTTCGAACTGTGGTGCTAGAGAAGACTTTTGAGAGTCCCTTGGACAGCGAGGATATCAAATCAGTCAATATTTAAAGAAATTAATTCAGGCTACTCACTGGAAGGCCAAATACTGAAACTGAAATGTAAATACTTTGTGCACATAATGAGAAGGTGGGACTCAGAAAAGACACTAATGTTGGGAAAGACTGAAGACAGAAGGAAAAAGGGGTGGCAGAGGATGAGATGAATAGATACTGGCATAGATACAATGAACATGAACTTGGAGAGATTTGAGAAATGATGGAGGATAAAAAAGCCTGGGGTGTTATTATCCATGGAGCCAAGAAGAGTTGAACAAGACTGAAGGACTGAACAACAACCTAATATTGTAGTGGAGTTTGGAGTGCTGCAGAAATTAAGAAATTGCTCCAAAAGCACCCTGATAGAAGGGAGAGGCTTAAATTCCTGTTCTTGTAATTTGTTTTTTTTTTTCAAGGAACATACCAATTGAATCAAATAAACATGGGCTTCCTGGGAATTGCTTCCATTAACTCAACCAAGTTATGAGCCCATAAAAATAACTTTCCCTGTGAATAACTACGTTCCAAATTATGACATAGATTGGAGCTAAAGTTTAAAGTTCTGAAATAGTTGAAAATCCATAATAGCTTTGCACCTCCATAATATTAATTATATTAAGAACTAAACTAATAATGAAATTAGCATTTAGAGCTTTAAAGTTTGTAAAACAGTTTGTACATTATCTCAACGCAGCTTAAAGAGTGCAGAATTTATAATCAAAGGATTTGAGTTTTAATCCTGGTTCTCTATATTGGGAAAGTTATTTAATCCTTCTGCATACCAATTTCTTTACCTGTGAAATAAGAAGACTGGATTGGATGACATATAAGGTCCATTCAGTCTCGATTTATGATCCTAAGAACAATATTCTGAGCTAGGTACTAAAGGTATTATTATCTCCATTTTATAAATGAGGAAACAGGCTTAGAGAGGTTAAATAGGTTGTCCTTGGTCACACAGCTAGTGTCAGATGACATTTTGAACCTGGATATTTCTGACTGACCAAGATCTAAAAGCTAAGCTTAATTTATTGATTTATACTGATATTTTTGCTGATCATCATAACAAAGTCAAGAATATACTTCTGTTTTCTTGATTCTATGTAAGTACTTGGATAATTAGACATAGATATAGGATAAGTATCTATCTATCTGTCTATCTATCTATCTATCTATCTATCTATCTATCTATCTATCTAAGAATTGAAAATAATACTAGTTAGATGAGCGACAATAGTCCATTACCATCTGCCAATGCCTAATATATTACTGTTAAGATTTGCACACATTCATCTGGAAAAAAATTTCATTGACTGACAAATTGAAATGAATTGTCACAGAAAAAGGATAGCATAAAGATTATTTAGCTGAAGTAAATGAAACATGTATGAATTCTTTAAATATTACAAAATAAAGATTTTAGATATACTTGGTATAGCATCCATACCACTGTAGGCATGTCAATATTAAGTTTCATGTTTCAGTTATTAGGACTTCTTATGATTTGAATATTTAGTCTTAAAAGAAAAGACAAATATGATTAGAACTTGTAACAACTGTTCTTCCAAGCATTGACAGGAAAAAATAGTAATGAGGTAAACTAGAATATCTGTCACAGATTACAGAGAACTTTCCTGTTGCTTTAAAAAAATTACTAACCTCACAAAGCTTTCTTTTATTATCTTTTTACCACATAGATTTATGATTATATGTATGCATACACACACACACACACACACACACACACACACACACACAAGATGTCCAAAAAGTTTTAGTGTTGGTTAAAGTGTAAATATCTTTAAGCTTCACTAAGATTTTTTGGGACGTTTTGAATCAGTTGTTATCACTTAATAGTTAACCTTAAATCCCTTTTTATTTGTTTATTTATATAAGATTGGACCTGGAATTTCTTAAGTTTATGGAACTTCTAAGGAGGAAACTCCATCTAGAAATGCAGACTTGGCAACTGTATTGTAACATTTGTTCTTATTTAGATGGTTGTTGGGGTCACTGTGAAGTTAAGTGACTTACAGATGGTCACAAAGTCAGGAGACATCAAAGATGGTACTTTAGACTGAGTCCAGCTTGAAATTCATTACATCATGTTGCCACTCATCATTTCTTAAATATGGTATCTGTTAATGAGATCAGTCAAAATAATGTGATACTGAATGAGTGAAAATGAAATTAACTCAATTTTGTTTTCATTTGGAAAATTTAGCTTTGATCTGTTCCATGGTCACAAACTAAACCTTTGCCATATGGACTAAGTGTCTTATAAGTATGCGTGCATATGTGTGTACTGTGAGGAACATATTATATTCTTTATTAATGTTGTTTGAACCTAGCTTTCTGTGGCTAGAAAATAGCTAATCCAAAGGCTTACCATAGAGTTCAGGCTGACTTTAGATATGCTATGGAGAAACCCTCTATGGCTACAAGAAAGGCTTAGATACCACCCAGGTCTTTTTTGTGGTCCATTCAAAGTTTGTGCTTGGGTTCCCCAAATTTGAATGCTTATAAGTACTGCTGATACACATCTTAAAATGCCCTTCTCTGGAAAATCACCTACTGCCTGCTTGATGCCAATCAGGTACTCTTCTTATGCCCTACTCTTAAGTATGTAATATAAGCTTACGGAGACTTGAGGGGGGAGCCACACTTTTTTGTGGCTTTCCCTTTTGTCAAATGACCTATTTTTTTTTCTAAAACTATTTCAGTTTTAAAGGGTTCTTTTTTCTGTTTTTTAAAATTTTTTGGTAGTATGTTTTTTTTCCCAATTACATGTAAAGACAGTTTTCAAAATTCACTTTTTAAGATTTTGAGTTCTAATTTTTTTTTCTCCCTTCCCTTCTGCTCCCCAAAAAGGCATGCAATCTGATATAGGCTATACAAGTACAATCCCAACAGGCACATTTCCACAGCAGTCATGTTGTGAAAGAAAAATCAGAACAAAAGGGGAAAACCATGAGAACTGTATTTCCCTCCATTCTACTCTTCTCACTAGTTTATTCTACTCTCTCTCCTTTCACCCTGCCCCTCTTCAAAACTGTTTTGCTTCTTACTACCCCCTCCCCAAATCTGCCCTCCCTTCTATCACCCTGCCTTTCTCTTATCTCCTTCCCTTCCTGCTTTCCTGTAGAGTTAGATTTCTCTACCTAATTGAGTGTGCATGTTATTCCCTCTTTAAGCCAATTCTGATGACAGTAAAGTTCATTCACTCCCCTTCACCCTGCCCCACTTTCTTCCCCTCCACTGTAAAAGGTTTTTCTCACCTCTTTTATATGAGGTAATTTACCCCATTCTACCTCACCCTGTATCTTTCTCCCAGTACATTCTTCACTCAACCCTTTATTTTATTTTTTGGATATCTCTTCATATTCAACTCACACCTGTGCCCTCTCCCTATATATACTTCTTCTAACTACCGTTATATTCTGTCATTTCATCATGAATGCTTGAAAGTCCTCTATCTCACTGAATATCAAATTTTTACCCTGAAGGACTATGCTCACTTTTACTGGGTAAGTAATCCTTGGTTTTAATCCTAGCTACTTTGCCCTATGGAATATCATATTCCAATTTCTCCAATCCATTAATGTAGAAGCTGCCAAATCTTGTGTTATTCTGACTGTGTCTCCACAGTACTTGAATTGTTTCTTTCTGGATGTTTGCAATATTTTCTCCTTCACCTGAGAACTCTGGAATTTGGCTATAATATTTCTGGCAGTTTTTCTTTTGAGATCTCTTTCAGGAAGTGATCAGTGGATTCTTTAAAATTTCTATTTCATCTTCTGGTTTTAGAATGTCAGAGCAATTTTTCCTTGATAATTTCTTGATAGATGAGGTCTAGGCCCTTTTGTTTTTATCATGGCTTTCAGGTAGTCCAATGCTTTTTAAATGATCTCTCCCGGATCTGTTTTCTAGGACAGTCACTTTTCCAATGGAATATTTCATATTGTCTTTTATTTTTTTCATTCTTTTGGTTTTGTTTTATTGTTTCTTTGATTTCTCATAGAGTCATTAGCTTCCATTTGCTCCATTCTAGTTTTTGAGGAATTATTTTCTTCAGTGAGCTTGTAGACCTATTTTCTATTTCACCAATTCTGATTTTAAGGTGTTATTTTATTCACTATTTTTGTGTCTTCTTTACCAAGCTGTTGACTTGTTTTTCATGATTTTCTTGCATCACTCTCACAGTTTTTCCTCTACCTCTTTTACTGGATTGTCAAAAATCCTTTTTGAACTCTTCCATGGCCTGAGACCAATTCATATTTTTCTTGGAGTCTTTGGATGTAGGAGCTTTGACTTTGTTATCTTGTTTTGAGTGTTGTGTTTTGATCTTTATTGTCACCTTAACAGTTTTCAACAGTCAGAGGTTTTGTTTTATTTTTTTCTTTTTGTTTGCTTATTTCCCCAGCTTATTACTTGACTTTTAGTTATTTATTAAAGTATGCCTCTGCTTCCAGGGTGAAGGGTGCACATTGCAAGCTTCAGATGTTTTGTGCAACTGTTTTCAGAGCTACTTCTAAGGACCTGTACCCGTAAGTTTTCAGTTCTTCCAAGGTGGTTGGTTTGATCTGAGGAGAGGTGTTTACTACTATCATGGACTTTGATCTGATATGTGAGTGACCACAAGCATTCTTTTCATCCTAGAATTGTGAGGAGAGTCTTCCCTCCACTGTGGATGCAAATTCTGCTATTCTATTGTTCTTCCTCACCCAGGACTGTGACCTGTATCTGAGTATGGACAAAGCAGCAGAGTCCTGTCCCAGTGCTAGCAAAAGGACCCTGTAATCTCCTTCTGACTAGTTGTTTGACCCCTTTACTGTCTGTGGGCTGAGAGCTCCAAAAGCAGCCACTGCCTCTGCTACTGCTAATTCAGTCACTACCAAAGTGTGCTCCCGATTTGCTGGGGCCTGGTATGTGGCTAGGTTTCCCCTGACCTTTCCTGCTGTCCTTCTAAATTTTCTTTGGTGTCTGTGGGCAGAGAGGTCTGGAAACAGCCATGGCTTCCAGTGATTCAGTCACCCTCTCTGGGTTTGCTGCGGCAGGGTCTGTGCTGGTACAGCCTGTGCTAGACTACAAGTCTCTGTCATCCTGATACAATGACTTTTCCTGCCAACTTTCCAAGTTGTCTTGAGCTGGAAAATTTTTTCACTACATTTTGTTGTGGGTTCTCCTGCTCTGGAATTTGTTTAGAGTCATCTTTTAAAGGTATTTGAAGAAGTTTGAGGGAGAGCTCAGATGAGTTCCTGCCCTTACTCTGCCATCTTGGGGGGTTGTTCTTGCAACCAACAGTATGTTCATGTGTGCGTATTTTACCATTAGGGTGACTTGGAGGAAGTCTCATCAGTACAAATTGATTAGAACATTGGAGAAAGCTACTCATAATCATATAGCCTCATCTTGCTATGTTATTAATAACACCTTGTGTACTAAGATAAGGAAATTTAGGCTTTTGTTGTCTGTAGTGTTACACAAAGCCCTAACACTACAGACAACAATAGCATTAGAAAAGAAAGCACACATGGGTTGAAATCTGTACTAAGGAATAGAATATCCACACTAATGAGCCACTAAATCCATACAAGTATTGAAATATATAGTAATTTGTCAACAATGGCCTCAATCCATTGAATCAACTACTTAACTGTTTAAGTTTGGGAGTCATAACTCAATAATAAGAGGGCAGTTTGATATAGTATTAAAAAATAACACTACACTTAGAATGAGGAAAATCTGTGTTCAAGCTGTGGCTTTGATATGCACTAGGAAAATGATTAACTTGTTTAAGCCTCAATATCCTTATGTATAAAATGAAGATTTTGGTATCTGAATGGATATGTCCTGGAGAAGTTGATTCACATTGACGTTCTCACTATAAACAAAATTGGAAGAGAGATATTAAAGTTAAATGGAAGAATAGTCAGTTATGCTTTGGTGAGGCAAAGAAAGAAGTTGTTGTGTTTTGAGTTTTTTTGTTGTTTATTTTTTAATGCCCAGAAACAATAAGAAATGAGTTTATCTCTGAAGAGTTAAAAGAAAGTCTCTTGCAGTATAAATGTATTTAGGTTGATAACTTTGTTTTCTGGTAAAACCTTGGATACTTGAAAAGTTATGACATACCATATCACAAATTGAATGAGAACTAGAAATAGGAACACTTGCATGTGCTAGAATTACTCTAAGGGCAAAAGTTACCTATGGGAAATAAGCTCTATCTTTGGTTCCAAGATATCCCTTGGCTCCCTTAGTTCTCTCTCTTTTAAAGAGAATTTACCAGTAAAGGAAAACCACTTATTTAGTACATTTTTAGAAACAGCCAATATTTTTACATTGTCTGCTTCTTTATCTAAGCATTCATAGTAAAGAAATGCATACTTTCAAATGGACCAAGAAAGCAGAAAATCCATCTATTAGGAGCATAAGTTAGCAAATAAAACATCTTTTTCCTTGGTGACTTGGCTTAAGTATACTATTGATCCCCTATAACCAGAAAAACATACTGCTTATTCTCTCTTACATCTTTAGATTTTCTCTCCAAATGATCTTCCCTACCACAGAAGATGCATATAGTTATGGTCTCCTCATGACTGAAAGTAGTAATTGCGTCTAATTGATTGGCATTTCTATTTGGATTATCCTAACTTCATTATCATATTAAAGAAAAAAGAAAGATTGAGGGGCCAGTTTTGGGTGCAGAGATCAGAAAGGGAGAATAAAGGAAAACTATGACTTTTTTGTGTTTCCATCCACGGATACTTTTTCCCTTTTTCTGCTTTGAGCAAACACAGATAATTGTACTTTTAAAGTAACCAAAAAAGATTGATTCCTTGAAAAAAATAAACAAAATTGGCTCCTATAACATAAAAAAAACACAAATCATTTCCTTGAATTAATTTTTCCCCATTCAGTCAGTCCTAAATCTGACTCTCTGTAGTGTATTTTCTACATGTTAGTACAATGTATATAATACCTTAGCTTTATCATCAGGAAAAACATTATTTTGAGTGAATCTATGTCTTGAAAAAGTACAAACCAAACATGTCTCCTTCATAGGATATTTCATTTTCATCACACTATAGCATGATAAAAACAAGTCGGGGAGGATAACTTTCCCTTGAGGGTTGAAGGAGTGGTGGGAAAGAATGTTTAAACCCTAAAGGATAATCATAGTGGGCAATGTCAAAAACAACAAGAGAGGGTAGAAAATGTTATACAGTTGTGATTTTTTTTATTTTCTAAGTGTGAAAAAGCAGTATTGCAGAGTGAATGGAAGCCTAGATAGTAAATCAGGAAGACTGGGGTTCAAGATGAAACTATGACCCAAGTTGACTTTGTGACCTTAGGGAAACTATTTAACCTTTCAGTGCTCCCAGACAAGCCTCTAAGAAATAGGTACCTAGGAACTACCAAGTGTAGCAGCAGTATGAAACAATACATGTGGAGATAGCCTAGGCCCAGGGACTTCAAGGTCACTAATAGTTTATCCTTACATACCAGAGAGGACCTTGAAAGTCCTTTAGTTTAAACAACAAAGATCAAGGGAGGACCTAACCCAAGGGGCAGAGGTCAATGTAGGAACCTAGAAGATGAGTAGCAAGACCAAGTAGGGCCAACCACCATAACCAAAATGACCATTCAACCTAAAGCACCAAAAGTGATGGAGCCAGGCTGAAGAACAAATACTCAATTTAGAAATTAAAGGCTGAGACATAAATAAAGCAAATAACAACCAATATCAAAAATTATTAGAAATATAGGTTGAGCTATCCCAATGGCAAGAGTGAATAATTTTCAACAACTTCAAGCACAGACTCAGAGGAAAGGAATTTATTTTCAATAAGAACTACATGAGTATCCAGAAGAACACAATCAAGAGATATTTTAAAATGAAATGAAAACTCTAGATAAAAGATTACTTTAGAAAGTAAGTACCTGAGAATAGAAAATGGTTAACTACACAATAAATAGTTTCTCTCAAAATTGGAACAAACCTGAAAGAAAGCAGTATCTCCCTGGTATAGACAGAAGGAGCACAAAATGAAAAGATCAAAAGAATGTAGAAAGTATAAGATAGTTATTAAAAAAACAACCAACAAGGGAATTATGTCAAAGAGTTATAAGATTTATTAGATACCCTGAAAACTGTGATTTAAAAATAGTTTAGATGAGATATTTTAATAAATCATAAAATATTTAGATTTGTTAGAACCAGTAGACAAAGTAAAGCTAGGATAAATCATTATCTCACCTCCTAAAAGAAGCTTGAAAAGAAAAACCACAGCAATGTCATAGCCAATGTCAAAGTTCCCGCATTAAAGAAAAAATGATACTGCAGTCATCCAAAAAGGAGTTCAAGTATCACAAGGATCACACAAGAACCTAGCAGCTTCTACTTTAAATGAGTACTGTTCTTGGAATGTAACTTTCCAAAAGCCATATGGTTACAAACAAGAATAACTTATTCTGAAAAACTGAGTGCAATCCAAAATAAGAAAAAATATATACATTATAATAAAAATGGAAGACTTTCAGGGATTTCTGGTTAAAAGATCAGAACTGAGGGGGAAATTTGAAATGTACACACAAGATTCAGAAAAACCTAGAAAGATAAATTTATTTGAGCAGTTGGAAAGAACTATTTGATGATGTTTGTTAACATTATAACAGGGGAGAAGGAAAGTGAGTCCATTCAGAAACTTAAAAACTTCAAAAGCTATTGAAGGAATTAATTATAAAACAACCACGACAACAGCAAACAGAGATCCTGGGGTTGGATTGATTTGGTTCTGAGGGTTTAAAGGAGGGGCAGAGAAAGTAGGGTAAAAAGAAGAAAAATTAAACAGAACCTCATTTTTCTTGTAATTGGAATTGTTTGATAAAGAGTATAAAAACATGAAGGAAGGGGTAGCAGAGAGGGATGATCCCTATCCTTGTCTGACCTAGACAAAGGAAGATTAAACATGCTCGTAGGTGCACACACATGTGCATGTGCACACATAGAGAGCTGTTTGGTAAAGAAATACAACAAACAATAAGAAAATAAGATGAAGGTGGGGTGAAGGAGTTTAGACTGAGGATATTACTGGGGAAGAATAGTCACAAATAAAACAAACTTCTTGATTCTGAATCTGTGGAAGAAAGAATGGGAGAAAGGGAGGGAGAAGGAAAGAAAAGAAGGAAGGAAGGAAGGAAGGAAGGAAGGAAGGAAGGAAGGAAGGAAGGAAGGAAGGAAGGAAGGAAGGAAGGAAGGAAGGAAGGAAGGAAGGAAAGAAGGAAGGAAAGAAGGAAGGAGGAAGGAAGGAAGGAAGGAAGGAAGGAGAACCTAAGGAAATGCTTAGGTGTCTCTTAGACAATTGGAGAGTAGCTGAGCAAATTGTGGATATATAAATATAATGGAAAATTAGTGTAAATAAGAAATAACAAACTAATTTCAGAGACTTCTTGATGATATAGATTGAGCCAAAAATTATTTTTTTTTCAATTTAAATAATCCATTTTCTCTCTCTCTCATCACTCCCCCTGTAAAGGAAGAAAATAAAATCTATGTGATAAATATACATAGAAAAGTAAAATTAATTCCTGCACTGTCCATATTCAGTATGTGTTTATATGTATATGTGTTTGTGTGTGTGTGTTTGTGTGTGTGTGTGTGTGTGTGTGTGTGTGTGTGTGTTTAGTCCTTTGGAATGATGGTAGCTGACTGAGTATATCAGCTTCCCTTCCTCTCCTCATAAAGAATAAGATAGTGAGAGAGGAATGTGCTACGCTCAGCACAACTGACTTAGGTTTGGTGCAATCTTGCCTTGGTTCACCTGATTTTATTCTCTTCCCCTTGCTCAGAGGTCAGCCACAAACGCATATTTTTTTCCTTTTTTCCTTTCAAACCCCTCTTGATCTAGAATGGTTAAACAATTTTTGTTTTTATTTTATTTTAGGAATATTTTTTCTCTTAATCTACCCTTCTTCTTATTCCCTTTTCCGCATTCTCTCCTCTTTTCCTGTTAAGTGAGATATAGTTCTGCACTCAAGTATGTGTATATATTCTACTCTCATTTGACTAGTTTAGATGGGAGTTAGCTTTCCACTTGCATACCCAAATTATGTGAGATGATTTCTCTCACCCTTCTTCTCTGTTTCCTCCCTCCGTTGGAGGAGAACAATTTGTTCTAATGGTTGTGAAGGTGGCTGAAGTAGATGCTGTGCAGCTTAGAGATGGTTAGGCTTTGAAGACACCACTATATCCCAGGCTATCTCCTGTCATCCTGACTTGTGTCTTACGACTAGACTTAGATCACTCTGGAAGAGAGAGTGAGGCTGAGGACTTTGTGCAGTTCTATCTCACTTAAATCCTATTCACGCATAAGTCAAGATATCACCCTGTGGTGTCATTGGTCCTCTTTGAAATGAAAGACAAATAGGAATAAATGCTAATCTGATCATTCTATGTAGCAACTAGTTTAGCTTAAGATGAAGTTGTAGTGAAACAGAGCTTGAAGTAAACTTGGAGAGCTACATTTAGAGAGAAGATTTACAGTCAAGTCTGAGCTCAGACTACCTGTGGACTGGGCACAAATGATTTCATCTCTCTGAGGAGCCTCCATTCCCTCATCTATAAAACAAGGGTAATAACATTTGTACTACCTACCTACATACATTTCAAGGTTGTTATAAGGAAAGTGTTGTTTAAAACTTAAAGAACTATAGAAAAGTGACTTAAAGTTGACTGAAGAAATTCAATTCTCTGCTTCATAACATCATATAAACTTGATTCTATTGATAGATAACACTTATTGTTCTGAGTTACATAGTTGACAATAACCTGCAATTCAACTGTTATCTTTTTTTTTTCCTTTAGAACAACAGAAATTGAAAATTATTCTTTTCTTGTCAGACGCAACTGTTCTTTTGGACAACTCTGTGATTCAGGTAATACATTTAGACCTTGCTTCATGAATATGTGGGTTAAACATATTTTGCAAGTAATTCAAAATAATTTCCTTCAGGAAATTTTTCAGTTTCCTAAATGAGTTTACTGCTATTTATAAGACCTGACCTAATGATATATATATATATATATATATATATATACACACACATATGTGTGTGTGTGTGTGTGTATTCTTTTAGTATGATGTACTCTTTTTTTCTAAATGATTATATTTCTTGACAAACAGGTCACTTAGTTAAAGAGCAATAGTTAGCATTTTCCCAAGATTATAAAATTTATGATGGAAAAATTATTTGAAATAGAGATCATCACATCTAATAATACTAAGATTCTTGAATTTCTAACATGGTAAAAGTCAATAGATATAACTCACATAAAACAAAATTACAATATTTTCACTAATTTTTTGAGAATGTAAAGAGGTCCTGAGACCAAAGTGGTTAAGAACTGCTGATCTAATACAACTTTCTCATTTTTCAGATGTGGAAAATGTCACCTACATAGTCCAAAGTCCAAGTAATAAATTTAAAAGCCAAGACTTGAACTCCAGTTTTTTTTTTTTTATTCCAGTTCTGGAACTTTTCCTCACTATACCACACTACCCGATAATATTATGCTCTAGAAAAGTACTTCAATAAAATTTTAGATCACTGATAGATTTAGCAATGAAATAGCAATAATAATAAAATTACATATTAACATAGTGATAGATTTTGAATGTTAGGGGAGGGAAATTATAGAAGCTACAGCTAGCATTAATATTGTGCTTTGAGTTTTGCAAAGATCACATTTGATCCTCCCAACAACTCTGAGAATTAAGTGCTATTATTATCTTCTTTTTTTACAGTTGAAGAAACTGAGATAAGCAGAGCTTAAGTGACTTGTCCAGTGTCTGGAACTGGATATAAACTCAGCTCCCCTTGACTTCAAACCCAGTATTCTATACACTGTGCCACCCAGTTTCCTATATCTGTGCATAATACATAGGATGTGGGTTTTGTTTGTTTGTTTTTGCAGTATGAAGTCAAATATCATTTAATTCAACATCTCTGGAATATTTTTATGTCTTTCCAAAGCCATGAATTTTGAATACTTCTTTCTCACTATGGTCTCATTATAACTACGAACATATACATATATGTATGTATATATATATATATATTTTTCTTTATCTCCCATCATTTATATAGTTAGTCTGTAGAGCTAATAGTAATTTTGGGTAAAACTCCCATCTCTGAATGTGATGGAAAGGGAATTTCCTCAAATAATAAGCCAAAGGGATTATTGTTAAAATGTAAATATAAGACTTTAAGTAGTTTTAAAATTTAATAGGATTCAAAGTTGGTTGCCTTTAATATGCAAATGCATATTCTATCTCTCTGGTATAGAATAGTATAGAAAAGGATATTCTGTCCAGGATTAAGTGGCTTACATGGGAAAGGATGAATAATGGGAAAAGAAGGAATTGTGAACAGTTAAAGGGTTTTTGTTTTGTTTTACTAAACAAAGAGCAGAAAGAAAAAAAAAAAGGCTTGAATGTATATTAAGAAGAATTCAAACATTAGTTAAATAGTTCCCATATTATATCAAAGGGAAAAAAATGCTTACAGTGGCAATACTGCCAGGTAATAGAGCTAAAATATGATTAGTAGGGTTAAAGTCTAGAAAGAGTTCCCTCAGGTTGTAAGGGAGGGGGTTGCTCTAATGGAAGTTTCAAACAGAAGCAAAAATGGCCTTGCTTTGAACTCAAAAAGGAAGGAACTTTAAGTTTCCCCAGAGACTAAATTTGGGCTTGGATAATAGCTGCTAGGTGCTAAATATTATGTACAGCATTGGTCAAGCTATATAAACATAAGCACCAGAGAATGATCCTATATTCCTAAGATTATAGTGCTGACATGGACCTCTTCATAGGAATTTATCTCTTTAAGTCTACAAATCTACCTAAAATGCCCAACCTGTGCTGGGTTTATATGCCTTATATTGAGAATAGATTGAAATTGTTTTGGGCCCAAGATTTCAGATCATTTGCTTGAAGGTTTAAAACTGGGTGGTGAAGGGTGCCAGGTGGACGGGAAGAACCAGAACCTCCCTTTCTCCTCCTGACCAGACAACCACAGCAAGAACAGCCGATATTATTATATGGGAGTGTATGGGTGCTCAGGAAGAACTAGAATCTCTGTCATGAGGGCCTGTTGAGCCCTTTTCAGGGTTGCCTATCCACCCTTTGTTGTCTGCTTGGCACCCAATTCTCACCTGCGGCTCTAAGAAGCTGTAGCATGAGTGGCAGCAGCCATGCACTGGTAAAACTGTCTCTGCAGATGGGATGAATCTGGTTGAGCATAACCACTGGACCTGAAACATATTGATGCGTTACAGGATGACTACCCCAAGCACATGAAGACTTCCCCTAGTGAAATCAGCAGACAAGAACAATATTTTTTTTTCCCCAATGACTATGAAGGTGGCTGAAGCAGGCTCTGTGGAGCCGATGATGTCATTGGACCTCTTCAAAAGGAAGGATGAACAACATAAAATAATGATACCATTTTGTAAGTGAAGAAAAAATAAAAGGCTATCCTTATTTATATTTGAGAGAAAGAAGATGTTAATTTTTACACGAGTAAAATATTACATAAACTTATTAGGTGAGATCAATTTATTATCAGTTTTTACTAAACTGTTTTACTTCCTCACAGGAAAAAGAAAGAAAAGAAAGAAAGAAAGAAAGAAAGAAAGAAAGAAAGAAAGAAAGAAAGAAAGAAAGAAAGAAAGAAAGAAAGAAAGAAAGAAAGAAAGAAAGAAAGGAAGGAAGGAAGGAAGGAAGGAAGAAAGAAAGAAAGAAAGAAAGAAAGAAAGAAAGAAAGAAAGAAAGAAAGAAAGAAAGAAAGAAAGAAAGAAAGAAAAAGAAAGTAAGAAAGAAAGAAAGAAAGAAAGAAAGAAAGAAAGAAAGAAAGAAGAAGGAAGAAGGAAGGACGGAAAGAAAGAATTATTGAAATAGCCTACTAATTAGTCATCATGTCTTAAGTTTCTCTGCTCTCCAATTCATCCTCAGCACAACAGATAAACCGATATTTTAAAGCACAGATCTAACCACATAATTTTTGAATCAGTCAGCTCTATCAATTATCTATTACCGCTAGGATCAAATGCAAAATCTTCTTTTTAACATCGAAAGACTTTACAACTTGGTTCTAACTTATTTTTCCAGTTCCTTGTTCATGTATTCCACAATTCATCTGAATTGGTCTTCTTGCCATCTCCCATACTGATCCATACTTAAAACCTTGCAAGGGATATCCTCAATGCCCAGAACCCACTCTCCCCTCACTTCCACCTCTTAGAATTCCTCATTTCTTTCTGAGATCAGCTTAAGTGCCAGCTTCTACATGAAGCTATTCCTGAAGTCCATACCTAGCATTGCATTGTCTGCAAATAAGGTTCTATTGATTTTGTATATATTTTGCATATGTGTATGTGTATACATGTTGCCTTTCTCAAAATAATCAAATTAGAGACAACTAGAGAGCAGAGTGGATAGAGCTCTGGCTCTGGAATCAAGAAGACCTCAATTCAAATGCAGCCTCTGGTAATTACTATCTAGGTGACCCTGGACAAATGACAACCTCTGTCCAGCTTCCTCATACATAAAATGAAAACACTAATAGCACCTACATCCCAGAGTGATTGTAAGGATAAAATGAAGAGATGGTTGTAAAGTGCCAAAGTGCTCTATCAATACTGCCTTAATATTATAAGGCAAGTTCCTTGGAGACTGAGATAGTTTTGCTTTTCTCTTCCTATCCTTAGGGCCTATCAGAGTAGCTGGCACATAGGAAATGCTTAATAAACATTTGTTTGTTGATCATTTGTCCAAGATGTGGTATTAATGTGATCAAAAATCTTCTCAATGTGGGCCTAGGTGGGCAAGCTTGATTATACTTCAGGGCCCTAAAGGGATTTCTAAGACCAGAACCAATGGTATGTGCACTGAGTTCTAGTCAGTCATGAATTCAGCCAATCAGAGACCTGAGTTCTAGCCAGTCAGATGCTGGCTCAGACTGTATAAAAAGAGAGCCCAGAACTGAGAGCAGCAGAATTCACAAGCAGATATCAAGAAGACTTTGAGGCAATATACATTGAGGGAAAACCAGCATGAAGGGAGACTGTACAGCAGAGAGTGCAGAACAAGAGAGTTGGGGAGATCAAAGAGCAGAATCTGCAGAGAGCTATAGGAATTGGGAATTCAGCCCAAGGAGAAGGAACAGGAACTTGGAATGTGGACAGAGCTACAGAGAGAACGCTGAGTGAAGAGTTAGGATTCGTGAGTGATTGTTTACAGGAAAGCCCTAACAGGGGGAAGGTTACAGGATGACTTGTTTTCTTGCTATAATACTGTATTATGATTTCCTTGTTACTACATTGAGGTGGGCTTACTGGTTTTGGAATATAACTGCTACTATATCAGATTGGGGGTATTGGTTCTCAGATTTAATCCTCTGGAGTCTAAATAAATGCTATACTTCCTCTCCCTTCTACATAAAGAGTTTTTCATACTTTGTGATTCCGAACCATTCAAGCATATTCATGGTCATCCTCCAGGTCATGAATCTTGCCTTGATGATATACAAGGTCATACAGGTAAAGTTGAAAACAGTGCCTAAGGTTTGAACTAAAGCACTCAACTTAATTTTTGTTATTTAACATCTATAAATATGAAGTTAAGACAGAAATTTATATCTTTATCTGCATTTGTACCTATATCTAATCATGTTTATCTGTTCACTTCAATAATCCTTCAAATTTCAGCCTTTAATTTAGACTCATGCTATAATTCTTTACTGTTCACAGGATGCTTCACAGTGCAATGAGGTCAGGCCTTGGAGTCAGAAGCATTTCAGTATATAAGTCTGTCCTCTGACATATAATTGATATTTGAGACTAGGGAAGTCAGTTAACTTTATTATAGATAAAAGAGTTTCCACATCACAGAACTCCACACACAAATTAAATCAAAAGTCCAGAGAAAATAATAACAATAATAATTATTCTCAGCTTCATTTACATTCTATATGAGTTTAATACTTCATATTCAATAAATGAGTGAACATTTAACTGAAATAGTATTTTCTGCAAATCTCAAACTATGGAAATGTGAAAGAAATACAAATAAGTTAATATGTTTGGGCCTTAGTTTCCATGACTGTAAAATAAGGAATTCTTGTACTAGATGATCTCTAAGGTTCCTTCTAGCTATAATGAAACTTGATTTTGTTTAGAAACTATGTGGTGAGATGGGATTTATACCAGGAATTCAGGGATGATTCAATATTAGGAAAACTAACAGCATAATGGACAACATCAATAATAAAATTAATGGAAATCATATGACTATCACAATAGATGCAGAAAAAGCTTTTGACAAAATATAGCATTGGTTCCTATTAAAAGCTCTAGAGAATATATGGATAAGCGGAGTTTTCCTGAAAATGATAAATAGTATCTATCTAAACCATCAGCAAGCATGGTATGTAATGGGATAAACTAGAAGCTTTCCCAATAAAATTGGAGGTGAAACAAGGATGCTTATTATTACCACTACTATTTAATATTGCATTAGAAACTTTAGCTTTAGCAATAAGAAAAGAAAAAAGAAATCAAAGGAATTAGAACAAGCAATGAAGAAACAAAACAATCACTCTTTACAAATGATATGATGGTATACTTAGAGAATCCTCAAGAATCAACTAAAAAAAGTACTTGAAACAACAACTATAGTAAAGGTGCTGGACATAAAATAAACACTCATAAATCATCAACGTTTCTTTATATTACTAACAAAGTGAAGCAGGAAGAGCTAGAAAGAGAAATTCCATTTAAAATAACTGTAGACAATATAAAATATTTGGAAATCTACCTCCCAAGACAAACTCGGGAAATATGTTAACACAATGACAAAACATTTTTTCACACAAATAAAGTCAGATCTAAACAACTGAAAAAATGTCAATTGCTCATGGGTAGACCAAGCTAATATAGTAAAAGTGAAAATTCTACCTAAATTATTTACTTATTCCATGCCGTACCAATCAAGCGACCAAAAATAATATTTTATAGAGCTAAAAAAATAACAAAAATCACCTGAAAGAACAAAAGGTCAAGAATATCAAGTGATTTTATGAAAAAAAAATGCAAAAGAAGGCCTAGTCATAGCAAATCTCAAACTATATTATAAAGCAGCAATCATCAAAGCTATTTAGTATTGGCTAAGAAATAAAGTGGTGGGTCAATAGAATAGGTTAGGTGGATAAGGCACAGTAAATAGTCAATGACTATAGGAATCCACTGTTTATAAACCCCAAAACTCCAGCTTCTGTGATAAGAGCTCACTATTTGACAACAAATGCTGGGAAAACTGGAAAACAGTATTGCAGAAACTAGGCATAGACCAACATCTCACATGCTGTACCAAGATAAGGTGAAAATGGGTAGATGGTTTGGACTTAAAGGGTGATACCATAAGTAAAATAGGAAAGCAAGGAATAGTTAACCTGTAAAATCTATGGAGAAGGGAAGAATTTATGATCAAGCAAGAGATAGAGAACATTATGAAATGCAAAATGAATAATTTTCATTACATTAAATTAAAAAGGTTTTGCACAAACAAAACCAGTGCAACCAAGATTAGAAGGAAAGAAGAAAGCTGGGAAACAATTTTTATAGCCAGTGTCTCTGATAAAGGCCTCCTTTCTAAAATATAAAGAGAACACAGTCAAATTTATAAGAATACAAGCTATTCCCCAACTGATAAATGGTCAAAGGACATGAACATGCTGTTTTCAGAGGAGGATATTAACACTATCTGTAATCATATGAAAAAATGCTCTAAATCACTATTGATTAGAGAAATGCAAATTAAAACAACTCTGAGGTACCATCTCACACAGGTTGACTAATCTGCCAGAAAAGGAAAATGATAAATGTTGGAGAAGATGTGGAAAAATTGGAACACTAATTCATTGTTGGTGGAGTTGTGAACTGATCCAACCATTCTGGAGAACAATTTAGAACTATGTCCAAAGGGCTATAAAAGTGTGCATACCCTTTGACTTAGCAATACCACTACTAGTTCTGTATTCCAAAAAGATCATTAAAAAGGTAAAATGATCCATATGCACAAAAATATTTATGGCAGTTCTTTTTGTGGTGGCAAAGAATTGAGGGGATGTTATTAGGAAACAGTTGAATAACTTGTAGTACATGAATTCAATGGGATTCTATTGTGATGTAAGAAATGATGACTGGGCAGATTTTGGAAAACCTTGGAAAGATTTTCATGAATTGGTGCTTAGTGAAGTGAGCAGAACCAGGAGAATATTGTATACAGTAACAACTACATTGTGTGACTATAGATTTAGCTCTTCTTAGCAATGCAACAATTCAAGATAATTCCAAACACTCATTATGAAAAATGCTATCCACATCCAGAGAAAGAACTATGGAATCTGAATGCAGATCAAAGCATACTATTTTTACTGTTTCAGTTTTTTTTTCCTTTCTTGTGTTTTTTTTTCCTTTTTTCTCTTCTGATTCTTCTTTCACAACATAACTAATGTGGAAATATGTTTAACATGATTGAACATGAATAACCTATATCAGATTGCTTTTTGCTTGGTTCTCCAGAGGGGAGAAGAGGGAAGGACAAAAATTTGGAACTCAAAATTTTGCAAAAATGAATGTTAAAAATTATCTTTACATGTAAAAACAAAATATTAATAAGTGGGAAGAAAGAAAAGAAACTGTGTGATATAGTGGAAACACCACCAACAATTTACTTTTGAGTCATATGACCACGATTTAATTCAAACTCTCTCATTTTTCTGGAGTCTGACCTCAGGCAAGGTATTTATCCTCTTTCAGCCTTAGTTTCTTCACCTGTAAATTGTTCCCAATCTAGCCTAATGCATATAGCAGCTATGTGAACCTGGGCAAGTGTACTGGTAATAGAAGGGAAATATCTTTCCCATCCATTAACAGGCCTATGTGACCTGCTTTAAGCCTGAGTCACATGAGCCTGATACACATGGAGCTTGTGGTGGGAGGAGCTTGCTGAATGGGTGGAGCAGGAAGTGTGAGTGAGGCAGAGCAGGTAGAGAGAGGGGCAGGCAGAGGCAGAGATGCTAGAGTGAATGAGAGAGGGGAATTTTGCCTAAAGGAGCTTGTTTGTGGGGAGGCCTGAGGGAGAGAAGGCTTGGGGATGGAGGTGCTCCCTGCATTGGTAATGTGTATAAACGTCTTTGTTACCATGGTGGATTTGGCTTTCTGGTATATGAATAAATATTTTGGTTTCATTTTTAAGGAAGAGAGTATGTTATATTTTGCTATTCAAACCTGGAAATATACCTGCATGTTCATAGCAGCTGCCATGGGTATCTCATTGGCAATAAAGCAAATCATTAAAACTCTTTTTTCTTAACTTAAAATGCAATTAATAATAGTATCTACCTTTCAAGGTTTTTCAAGGTTTTCTCAAGGTTTTCATGAGGATCAAATGAGGTACTATTTGTAAAGTGATTAATGCAGTGTCTGGCACATAGTAGATACTTAATAAATGTTTCCTTCTAATAAGATTTACATACCCGCACCATAGAGTTATTATAGGAAAAGCACTAAACAATAATGAATTATTATTGTGAAAAGGCAATACGATAATAAGATAGAAAGATCACTGGGCTTGAAGTCACATTCAAAGAATAATTCATTTTTCTCTCCCCTCCAAATCTCTTTTTCTATTGAGGTTTATCATCATCCTCTCAGTCATCAAAATTCCTTCTCCCTCACCTCTGTATTCAGTTAGTTATCAAACTATGTCCATTCGGTCTCCAAAGCACCTTTTGCTTATACTTCCCTTCTCTTCTATCAAACAACTTCTTTCTTAGTTTGAAGTCTTATTACCTCAACCTTACATCAACCATATTGCATCAACAATACAATTGCTATGTATTCACTTTTGTTCTCCATCTATCTTGGCCATCCTATTTCAAATTTGCTCTTCAACAGTTGCTAAAAATAATCTCCCTAAGGCCTCGGTCTGATTGACTGTGTTAAAAATCTTTTCAAAACCTTCATGGTCTCCCCAATACCAATAGAATTAATACCAAACTGCTTAACCTGGAATCTGAGGCCCTCCACAGTTTGGTTCTGCACTATAATATTTCTAGTTCAATTGATAAGATCACTTTGTAGACACTACAGTTTATCGAAATTTTATTATTAGCCATTAATTGAACTCATATGACAGTTCTCCGATGTATATTTACATCATTCATTTTCCATACCCAGTATGTGCTCTTCTGTACTTATTCTCAGTTTTGGTCTTCCTTCAAGACTCAACCTGTTTGCGTAATAAATCATTCTCAACTTCAATTTTCCGTATTGTATTCATCCTCATTTTTACCACTAGAATGAAAATTCTTGAGGGCAGCAACTGTCTCATATTTTTCTTTTTATCTTCTGTGTACCACACAGCACATTAATCATTTTAAAGTTTGTCTAACAGAATTAGATTGATTTAGAAGACCTGGGTTCAAATTTTCAATCTCATAATTATTATCTGTGACCTTAGAAGTCATTCGAGTCTCTATGAACATAGTTCCTTTTATCATTAATGGAGGGAAGGGGAAAAAGGAGAATAAGCATTTATTTAGGCTTTACTATGCACCGGGCCTTTTGCTAAGTGTTAATAGTATTATCTCACTTAATCGTCCTAAGGACCCTGTAAGATAGGTGCTGTTATTATCCTCTTTTTACAGCTCAGGAAACCAGGCAAACAGAAATTAATCGACTGGCCCAGGGTCACACAACTAAGTCTGAGGTCAAATTTGCACTCATGTCTTCTTAACTTCAGGCTTGTTGCTTCACCTAGCAGGAGTAACTAATACACCAGCTATGGAGTACCGTTTATCTCATAGGTTGGGCATGAGGGAAGCTTCTATCACATTAAATAATATATAAATGTGCCTTATGATACAATGAAGGAGTCTCAGTACTGAGGGTCTATATCTTGTTTCTCTCTCTCTTGTATATATTGTCAACAGAATTTTGAATGCAGTCCATACTAGACAGGTCTCTAACCTGGAAATGGCTGGAACTAAAAACAGAGCAGACCGGAGGCAGGTGTGTCAGGAATCAAGGAGCAGTTTAATTAGTTTCAGAGCAAGGAAAGCACATTCCCCTGAGTAGGAGGGCTTCCCATGTTGGGGTACAGGCAATGCTTCTAAACATACTGGGCTGGACTATGACATGATTATTTTTAGGTCTTCAGTTAACCATTTCCAGGGGTCCTGTGGGAACAGTATTGTTCCAAGTCTTGGGGGTCATGATTACTCTGTGGGGTATAGAACCAGAGTTCTATGATGGGAAAAGAACAGGGATTGTGAGCATGTCACAAATGTGATGGATGTTGACTCTCAGGTCCCTAGCAAATAGGGGTGAACACCTAGTGCACTATACTTTACCAGAGGGTGAGATCAACCAGAGTGCAAAGGACTATTGTTATGCCAATCTCAGAGCACAGTCTGTTTGCTGGGCCTCATGTCTGGAAAACAGGGTATTTCCAAAATATTTTGACTATACGTGTATATACATAGATATGCATATTTATGTATATATATGTATATATGTATGTGTGTATGTGTACACACATACATATACACAAATACATATATACATGAGCATTATAGCTCCAAAAAAATTACTACAGCTGAGAAAATTTATTCAATATGCATATTTTATTTAATAACACATTACCATTTGCAATTATTTGCCACTGTACATATGCTACATGATCAGCCTTTGACATTTAGAGAACACAGTATTTTTTCCTTACTACCTCAATGCAGATTTTTTTTAAACAATTAGAATCTTAAAAAAAAGAAAGACCAATAAAGACTAGATCTAAGAAAGAAAAATGTAAAAATAAGTAAAGAAAAGGAAGCTTTACAAAAATATTCCTCACATCCTTCATCCACTGGCAGTTCCCAAGTTGCCTGTGCCTCCTGCTCATTGAGAGTCATTTCTGAGTGGCTTCTGAGGGTCATAGCTCACTAACTTAGTTTATATCAAATCTGCCTTCTTAATAGGAAAAAAAAAAGTATGTTACATCGATTTATGCGAGATGAGGGTGATTGGAATATTTTTTCCATTGCATGAGTATTTGAAGAATTATGATAAGAACAAACAACAGAATTCTTTAATTTCATATCTAATGTCTGTTCTCTGCCCTGAAAATGAGAGACTGCAATGTTTTCTTCAAGTTATACTCATGCAAAAAAAATGTACAATTTAAAATCTCTAACCAGACAGAACATAGATGTCTTTGAGTAGAGTTAAATTGACAGCAATTTTTGTTACTAGCTGGTGAAGTTTGTGACCCAGACACAAATGCAGCTCTGGAATCTTTAGAGAGAGGGAAAATTACACAGGGATATTAAGTAGAAAGAAATAGTCCTGTTCTATCCTTATTGCACAAAAAGGCTATTTTATTTCTAAAACTACAAGTTAAGAGGATTTCTTTTTAAAGAAGCTGAATTTAATTCTTACTCTTCTATTTCTTCTATAGTTATCTTAAATTTTTCATGAAGTAAAGCAAGATGCTATAAATTTGTGCTTAGTAACAAAATGATATTGACAGTAATAGAGTTTTAAACACAGATATTCAAAATACATACAAAATTTTACAAAAAATATAGAATATCACATTCATTTAATTATATCCATATCTGTATATCTCTATGTAAACACCAATTGAAAATTTTTAAATAGTAAAAAAATAAAATAAGTGGAGATAGAGTTTCTTTCTAGTAACACCTCAAGTATGTTTAGTGATGTTTATACTGCTGCAAATGAATGAATGGCTGTCACTTAAAATCATTTTTGTGTAGGTCTGGGTACTTCTTCCCTGGGGTGTGACAGCCTCCTAGGCTTTTCCTTTCAAACCTTTCTTCAGCAAACAAAGGAGAAGAAAATGGTGAAGCCCACACCTCAGTATCAGCTCTACTAGTTTGATCACCTGACTCTTAGCTGACTTACCCAGAAACCCTGGAGGAATCATGGTACAAAGTCAACTCTAAGCACTAAAAAATTGCAAAAAAGAATGAAGAGGTTTCTCCTATAATTCTTAACTGTCAGGGCAAAACAAAGTTTAAATCTCTCTCTCTCTCTCTCTCTCTCTCTCTCTCTCTCTCTCTCTCTCTCTCTCTCTCTCTCTCTCTCCCTCTCCCTCAACAAAGTAAATGTTTAAACAAAGAAAGAAAAAAGGATTTTAGGAATTAAGGTAATACTCTATTTCAGAGGGTGGTGCAGAGGCCTAGGGTTCAAAGGTATGGAGTCAGTTCCAGAAGAGAGCAGGAGAACTGGGGAAAGGGGAAGGAATAAAAACCGCAGGTCTCCTTCTGAAGCACAAATGAGATATTCGCTAACAGCTCTGCTAGTTGGGACAAGATTAAATATATTCAGGTCCCCAGCCTTTCTGGCAGCCACCTATCCTGGTAAGTACTTCTCCATAGCTTCTGCTTCCAGGATCCTGATTGATTTCTGTCTCTCTCTGTCCATATCTTTTCTGTTTTTTATCTCTTTCTGTCTCTTTCTCTTTCTGTTTGTTTCTGTTTCTTTATCTCTGTTTCTACCTCTATCTGTCTCTGTTTTTAAGGCTTATGTTACATAAAAGGCCAAAGGTGAGACAGTATCAGGCTATTAATCAAAATCAATCTCTGTCAGTTCCAAGATAAGGGTAAAATTCCCTGTGTGTTCCTATGAGTGAGAAGGAGGAAGAAGAGGAGGAAAAAGAGAAGAGGAGGAAAAGGAAGAAGAAGAAATCATCTATAACACCATCTGATCTCCTTGACAATGTCAAAACAGTCCTATATTTTAATATAGGGGCTCATTTCATGGGATTTTTTTTTTATTCTGTGTGTAAATCTAGAAAACCTGTTTCATTTAATAGAACAGTTCAGACTCCTTATATCCAGATCAGTTACTAAATTGCCCTTGGTCCCCAGTTAGGATGACTCAGGAACAAGACTTAAACACAGGTCTTCCTAATGCCAAGACTGGCCCTCTATCCACTATCCTATCCTACCTCTTTGGAAATCATTAGCATAGTGAACATACTAGCATAGTTTCTTCATTTTGACCTCTCAATTGTTCTATATAGTTGAACTCTCTCTCTAATAGGATATTCTCTGTCTTTTGTGTTTTCAAGATATTGTTCTTTATTTCCTTGCACTTGAAACTTTAGCAGCCAGTATTCCCTAGAGAGTCATGCTGATTAACTTGCCAGAGAACCACCTTCTAAGGAAATATATGGCCTTTGACTGGCCTGAGTGGAAAACTTGTCCTGATAACCTGTATGAAAGACACTTACCCAGGACTTTAAAGAAACTGGTTCCTAATTTGTTTTTAGTGGAAGCTGATGTTTGTACAGTTTGCACATATTTAATAAAGTTTTATTACCACTATTGATTAGAGAAATGCAAATCAAAATAACTCTGAGATACCACATCACACCTATCAGACTGGCTAAACATGACAAAACAGGAAAATGAAAATGTTGGAGAAGATGTGGCAAAATTGGAACACTAATGACATTGTTAGTAGACTTGTGCACTGATCCAACCACTCTGGAGAGCAATTTGGAACTATGCCCAAAGGGTTATAAAATTGTGCATACTCTTTGACCCAGAAATACCACTTCTAGGTCTTGTAGTAGCAATTTAGATTTGAAGATCTTTCCTGCCCATTAATAGGCCATGTGACCTGCTTATGTCACAGGAAGCCTAAGTCACATGTGGTGGGAGGAGCTTGCTGAGAGGAAAAGGAAGTTGTGTCACAGGAAATGGTTAGAGAGCAGTTACAGCAGTTGCGACAGTTAGACCTGAGGGAAAGAGAGTGAACAGTGATAGCTGTACTGTTTTGTGGGAAGACCCTAGCAAGGGATGGAGAGATTTTGGGATGGTGAAGCTCCATGCCATGATGTTGTGTATTGAATTCTTTCCTTCTGTGATGGATTAGGCAGATGACTTATGGGATATGGTCCTCTGGTGTCTGAATAAATGGTTTACTTCTTCTACCTTCTCTGTGGAGAGTTGTATGTTTTGCGATACAGAACCACAGGCACTTTGACAATTATCACCTATGTTGTGTTTATTGCCTTACTGATACAGGTCTGTATTCCAAAGACATTATAAAAATGAGAAAAGGACCCACATGTACAAAAATATTTATAGCAGCTCTTTTTGTAGTGACCAAGGAATTGGAAGTTGAGTGGGTGCCCATCGATTGGGGAATGGCTGCACAAGTTGTGGCATATGGATATGATGAAATACTATTGTTCTTTAAGAAATGATGAGCAGTCAGACTTCAGAAAAACCTGAAAGACTTACATGAACTGATGTGGAGTGAAGTAAGCAGAACCGAGAGAACACTATACATAGGAACAAGAACATTGTTCAATGACTAACTTTGATAGACTTAGCTCTTCTCACCAATGCAAGGATCTAAAACAACTCCAAAAGACTCATGATGCTATTCACATCCAGAAAAAAGAACTATGGAGTCTGAATGCAGATCATAACACACTATTTGCTCTCTTTTTGTTGTTGCTGCTGTTGTTTTGTTTTTGTTTTCTTTCTCATGGTTTCTCCCATTGTTCTAATTCCTCTTTACAATATGACTATTGTGAAAATATGTTTAATATCAAAGTATATATAGCCTATATCACATTGCATGCCATCTTGGGGAAGGCGAAGGGAAGAGAGGGGGAGAAAACTTAGAACTCAAAGTCTTATGGAAGTGAATGTTGAAAACTAAACATAAATAAGTAAATAAATATAAGAAATAAAAGAAAAAAATAAGAAAGTTTGATTACATGGATTGAGAAGCATAAGTATGATGTTTTCATCATATTACTTAGCATATAAAACATCATATATCTCATCTATAAACTTACATCATGCATTATACTCCCTTATCTAGATGTCCAGCCTCTCTTCTGAGATCCATGCCCACAACAGTAATCATCTAATGGACACTTCAACATATGTATTCCATACGTATTTTGAAATAAAAATATCCAAAATGGAATCCATTTTCCTTCCCTACCCCATCCCCATATTCACTCCTCTTGCAAACTCACCAGTAAGTAATGCAGTAGCCACTTTGACCTGATGAACAAAGAACCCCACCTCCACTCACACCCCAATGCACAACACACACACACACACACACCCAAGCCCTCTTCCCTTTGCCAGGGAGTTTGAAAATCAATTAGTCTCCAATTCCCCAGGAATTTTACCTCTCTTTTCCCTGCCACCTCCCCCTCCCCCACCTCCACAACTAGCATAAATCAGCAACAGTTTGTAGGGCCAGGCTCTTCATTCCATTCTCCTAATTCTTAGTCCTACTAGACTCAGATAAGAGTTCTACATATACAGAATAAATTTTCCTTGTTTGGAAAAGTGTGCCCCATTCCCTATGAGGCCTCATAAAAATGTACCCAATTCCACCTGATCTGTTTCTACCATCTTCTTTGCCTGCCACTTTATTTCATATTTCCTCTCAAAGATAGTTTGCTTTCCTGTCTTGTTGTGAGCTCCATGTTTCCTTGTACTTCCTTTTTTGGTATTCAGAAGCTCCCTAACTCTGAATGAAGACACCTTATTTCTGTATAGAGCAATACCATCCTTCTTATAATACAAGTTGTCAAACTTGGAGCCATGGTCAATTCTTCAAGCTCTCTTACCTCTCATATCCAACCTGTTATTGTCTTTTATTTATCTTATATTTATTTTTACATGATTATTTTAAATACTTATGAGTTTACATGATATGTTCCTTAAGAATAATAACAGCTAGCAATTGCATGTTGATTTAAGGACTGCAAAGATTTTACATGTATTATCTCATTTGATCAATCCTAGAATCTAGAGACCCAGGTATGCTGGCAAATATTTAACCACAAATTTTCCAGGTTGAAGAAAAGTATACACTTTCATGATTAATTTATATTACTTATTTTTTTTCTCCTTCACTTTCTTAAGTTTGGCTAATGAAGAAAATAATTCAGACCCTGACTTTTAGCATTTCACCATTTCTGAGGTATAAATGCTCACAACTGAAAATTTAACAATTGTTTCTGAGAGGTGGTACCAGTTGGCTCCAACGCAACAATGATGCAGTATTATCCACATTTTACATATGAGTAAACTAGTATTGAGAGATTTTAAGTGACTTATCCAGGATCGCTTATGAGTTTGAAGAAAAATTTGAACCTATTTGTTTTAGATTCCAACTCTAGCACAACAGCCACTCATTGAGCCTCCCTCCAAAATGCTTAAGAAATTAGGTTCTTGAAGGTAAATAATGTTTCATATGTAGTGACTAACATTAGCATATATTAGGTAATTAATAAATACCTATTTATTAAATATTTGGAAGTATTTTTTCATGGAGGTTGTAGTGTTTCTAGATGTAATTACAATTACACTTTTATTTGTGTTAATTATGGTCATGTAAAATCAGTTCTCAAATATTTAAGATCCTCTAGGATCATTAGATTTAGAGCAGAATGAACCTTAAATATCCAACTCTCCTTAATTTCTGGATGAAGAAACTATTGTCCAGAGGAGTGAATTAGCTTGCCTGGAGTCACACAGGTAGCATAGTAAGTAGCAAGGTTTGAATCCAGACCCTTAGACTCTTAAGATCTTTCTTGCCCCATTGAATAGGCCTCAGGTGGGGTCAACAAAGGGAGGCCTGATAAGAGGCAGGACCTTACCCTTTCACTAACCAGGCGTGAGGCCCCAGGCCCACACCCTTTTGGTAGTTAAGCTGATGTGGGCAGAAACCCTCAGGGCCCTAGGGAGAGTTGCTAAGACCAGAACCAATGGTATGAGCACTGAGTTCTAGTCAATCAGATGCTGGCTAGGACTGTATATAAAGAGAGCCCAGAACCGAGAGCAGCAGAACAGAGAGCAGCAGGATTCAGAAGCAGACATCAAGAGGACATTGAGGCAGCAAGAGATACAGGAATTGGAATTTCACCCAAAGAGAAGGAGCAGGAGCTGGTAGTATACACAGCTGCAGAAGAGAGTGCTGAAGCAGAGACTTAGGATTTGTGAGTGATTGTTTACAGGAAGGCCCTAGCAGGTGGGAAGGTTACATGATGACTTGGCTTCTTGCTATAATATTGTTACAATTTCCTTGTTGCTACATCGAGGTGGGCTTACTGGCTTTGGAATATTATTGCTACTATTGGAATTGGAATTACTGGTCCTGGGATTGGATTCTCTTGTGTCTAAATAAATGTTATACTTCCTCTGCCTTCTATCTAGAGAATTTCTTATACTACGAGATTCTGAAACATTCAGGAATGTTCATGGTCATCTTCAAGGTCATGAATCTTGCCTTAGTGATATATCTTCACATTATGAAATTGTTCTCTTTTTAAAAAGTTATGTGATTCCTTCCTCCCTTCAGGAAGGTAATATTGCACTGTAGATACAGAAAATTTAATACTGTGCTAGTTAATTTTTACTTGACAATTTTTCTTTAATACAAAAGAAGGTTTTGGTGCTGGTCAAGGGCCACATGCAAAGAAAGCATTGTGTTGTATTTTTTATACACATACACAATACACATATAAATGCATACAAACCTACATTCACACATATGTATACATATGAGTAGGCATGTGTGTATATATACATATATTATATATGTTTATATATGAAGGCATATATATGTAGGTATGTATGCATATATATCTATCTCTCTGGATCTATAAAACTAAAAGTAAAATTAAATAATAGATTTTAAAAAGGTGTATTAGGTTAGTTCTATGCAAACATTGAAAGTAGAAATATTGCAAAAATAATACATTTAACACATTTGCATTTCTGATAATATTCAGAACAATTCCATTTACTTTTAAATTATATTCACTCTAAAATAGCAGGGAATTATATGAAGAAGGTAAACTGTCATTGTTTTGAATCTCTATATAAGGTAGGCTAATAATTCTTCACACTGAACTATTTGTATAATTTAAGAAAATGATTCAGATATCTTCATGAAACATTTCAATAACTTTTCACGCTAAAATGTTTATGAGTATATACAAATTATTTTGGTTATTTATTACTTGGAAAATAAAAGTCTAACTTAATGCATCTCAAGATATTAAACAAAAAAAAGTATTTTTTGGCTTGAGCGAATCCTCAAGATTAAGATGACTAGCAACATCTTTTCTGTTTTCATGTGGTTATTGTAACTTTGAATATATATATACATACACATATATGTACATACATGTGCATATATATACACACATACATCTACAATAAATACAGTATATTTACATGCTATATAATATGTAACTGACATAATATATTACATTATATAAATAGTTATAATAAATCAAATAAATTTAATGTGGGCCATTCCTCTCCAGATTTTTCTAAGTAACTTGAATAACGGAACTTTTTGGGAAAATGAGGCCCTGAAAGGTGAGATGATCTGTCCTGGGTCCCATGAGTGGTATATTGAACGAAAACTAATACCTAGGTCTCTTACTATAAGTTTAGTGTCCTTTCCATTACCCTGCAGTGGTCCCAAAATCTAAGAATGTCAATCTTAGACTATGGAATTCCACTGGGATTAAAAGGGAATTTCAAAATTGAAACAATGGATGAAAGTCTGATTCCATACCCTGCAAAATGCTACGTATAATAACTATATTGATACATCATTTCTTTTCATATTTAGTAATTTAGAAGGGGGGATATGTTTAATGTAACGATTTTCACAAAGAACTATCTGGATCACTCTGTGTAAAACCAAGGTGTCATACAATATGTTTCAGAAGATACTGCCATGGTGGTACAATGAAGAAGAAAATGGCAAGCCACATCAGTAAATTTACAAAGAAAACTCCATAAAGGGTCACAAAGAGTACATCATGAAGAGTCAAACACAATTGAACCACTAACAAGCCATGGCAGCAAGAGTGAGGAAACTCAAATGCTAAACCTGGGTTCAGGTTTTAGAGGGGATCCCTGTTTCAGAAATAGATTGAACCAGATATCCTTTGAAGTCTTTTTAAAAATTGTGAGATTCTGTATTTCTGAGAGTAACTTCAGACTACTTCCATTCTTATGTTGTTTGGGATATTGAGTTGTCAGCAAACAGCAGCCTTATTGAAGCTCATGGCTGGGTAACAACAGTTAAAAGAATTAATTTTTTTGTCTTTGACTTTTTATGACTACATTTGGGGTTTTCTTGGCAAAAATATTGGAGTGGTTTGCATATGAGGAAACTAAGGCAAACGGGGTTAAGTGATTTGCCCAGGGTCACATAGCTAGTAAGTGTCTGAGGCCAAATTTGAACTCAGGTCTTGGTGACTCCAGCCCCAGGACTCTACCCATTGCTTCACCTAGCTGTCCAAGAGAATGAATAGAATATAGAAAGATATGATAGGGAAGAAAGGGGAAGGGGAAAGAAAAATGCTAGGAAACAGAGAATCAGAAATGTCATTTGTTGTCATAAGGCTTTTTTCAATTGATATAAACCCAGATTAGCCTCTATTGCTTAAAGTATTAGAAAAGAATAAGAATTTGATACTGAGAGCAATTGAATAAAGTTGTATACTTTCGAAGAACATTGAGGCAGACTGATGAAATACAATGTAAAATGTGCCTCCCATCATACTTGTTATTCACTCCAAGATACTAAAGTAGGACTTAATTTACCAGTATAATAGATTTCTTCTTTTTCTTTCTTTCTCTTTAGAAAATATTTTATGATGTCAGTCTGAGGTTATTCTAGTGATTTTCATTTTTACCCAACTTCTGTTTACAGTGACTAGACTTCTGGCATGATCTTCTTACTTTCTGATTAGCACAGCAGGCTTATATCCTATTAGATATTATTTACTTACATTTAGCATGTATAGTTTTAAAAAACAGTATTACTATCTTGAGTGTCTAATAAGGAAGGGAAATAAAAATCCCTGAAAGGATTTACCAAGGAAAAGTTAAAGCCGAGAAAGCCTTCCAAAAAGAGATAAGCTTCAACTGCCAAGTAATCAGCACACTAGAAAAAAGAGCTAACATCTCCATCTCTAATCTGCTCTTCTTTCAACCAATCTAGTTAGGTGTCAAACAAGCTGAAAGGATGAATATTGACCTGATTCCTGGAGCTGATTATCTTTTGGGGGTAGTTACTCATATGTAAACCTAAAAAGGTCATAATTGTTGGGTGGGGAAGACATTTTAGGTATTAGAATATGAATGCTTTTCGATGAGATAACCTCATTTTTTTTTACTAACATTTTTTACTAACACGTATACTTTTTTTTACTAACATTTATATATATACATATATATAACAATATATACATTTTTATTATATATATAGTATATATAGCATATACATTATTATATATATATAACAGTATATACATTTTTTACTAACATATATAATGTTGTTGCAAAAGGGTTCTCCAATTTTTTATTTTATTATAATATTGCAAAGTATTCATGGGACATCTTTAAGAAATAAAATTAATATACTCCCTTAAAACTAGTAAATGTTAATGAAGATCTCCAGCCTTAATCTCTTATTAAATTATGTATTAGAGTCGGGGGAGATACTAATCTGTTTGATTCTCCTTTGAGTTCCAAATTGTCTCCCCTCTTCCCTCCCCACTCACTTTCCCTAAGAAAGCAAGCAACTTAGGCCACACCTGTATCATCATGCAAAACACTTCCATAAATAGTCATGTTGTGAAAGACTAACTATGTTGCCCTCCATCCTATCCTGTCCCCCTTTATTCAATTTTCTCCTTTGATCCTATCCCTTTCAAAAGTGGTTGCTTTTGATTACTTCTTCCCCCTAT
Source organism: Phalanger gymnotis (assembly GCA_028646595.1). Taxonomy (NCBI): domain Eukaryota; kingdom Metazoa; phylum Chordata; class Mammalia; order Diprotodontia; family Phalangeridae; genus Phalanger; species Phalanger gymnotis. The sequence goes on along the minus strand of CM053626.1, from coordinate 102,545,675 downwards.
CTGCCCTCCCTTCTATCATCCCCCCTTTCTTATCCTCTTCCCCCTACTTTCATGTGGGGTAAGATACACAACTGAGTGTGTATGGTATTCCCTCCTCAATTCATATCCAATGAATGCCCTCTTCCCTTCCAGTGAACTGCTTTTTCTTGCCATTTTTATGTGAGATAATTTACCCCATTCTATCTCTCTCTTTCTCCTCCCAATATATTCCTCTCTCACCCTTAATTTAATTTTATTTTTTTAGATACTATCCCCTCATATTGAACTCGCCCTGTGCCCTCTGTCTATATACACGTACATTCCCTTCAACTACCCTAATACTGAGAAAGGTCTCATGAATTATACTCATCATCTTTCCATGTAAGAATGTAAGCAAAACAGTTCCACTTTAGTAAGTCCCTTATGATTTCTCTTTCTTGTTTACCTTTTTATGCTTCTCTTGATTCTTATGTTTGAAAGTCAAATTTTCTATTCAGCTCTGGTCTTTTCACTGAGAAAGCTTGAAAGTCCCCTATTTCATTGAAAATCCATACTTTGCCTTGGAGCATTATATGCAGTTTTGCTATGCAGGTGATTCTTGGTTTTAATTCCAACTCCTGTGACCTCTGGAATATCATATTCCAAGGCCTTCAATCCCTTAATGTAGAAGCTTCTAGATCTTGTGTTATCCTCATTGTGTTTCCACAATACTCAAATTGTTTCTTTCTGGCTGCTTGCAGTATTTTCTCCTTGACCAGGGAGCTCTGGAATTTGGTGACAATATTTCTAGGAGTTTTCTTCAAAAAGATTCCAAAGGATCTTTTTCAAGAGGTGATCAGCAGTTCCTTTCAATTTCTGTTTTATCCTCTGGTTCTAGAATACCAAGGCAATTTTCCTTGATAATTTCTTGAAAGATTATGTCTAGGTTCTTTTTTGGTCATGACTTTCAGGTAGTCCAATAATTTTTAAATTATCTCTCCTGGATCTATTTTCCAGGTCAGTGGTTTTTCCAATGAGATATTTCACATTGTCTTTCATTTTTTCATTCCTTTGGTTCTATTTCATAATATCTTGATTTCTCATAAAGTCACTAGCTTCCACTTGCTCCAATCTAATTTTTAAGGTGCTATTTTCTTTGGTATTTCTTTGGTCTCCTTTAGCAAAACATTGACTTATTTTTCATGATTTGCTTACATCACTCTCACTTCTCATCCCATTTTTTCCTCTACTTCTCTAACTTGCTTTTCCAAATCCTTTTTGAGCTCTTCC
>CM053626.1:102522813-102543927 GCA_028646595.1 Phalanger gymnotis | reverse complement strand
TTTTTGAAAAATAGAATCAAAGAAAAATAGAATTGGAAAGAGTCTTGGAGATAGCAACAGATTATGTTTATATATTGCTTTAAAGTTCAAAGAACACTTTTAAGTAGCTCGTTTGATCATCAAAATAGCACAGAAAGTAAGTTGGTTTCCTGACTTATACATGAGTGAACTAAAGCTTTGGGTAGTTTGACATCAGGGAGATTATGACCTGACTTGCAATTGGCTTTGATTTGAGTGAGGAAGGGCTGTGCTATGTCACCAACCTCACTTTCTCCTCAGGGCCATCTGGGTTCTGTGGCCAGATATCGATCAGGACAAATAGATTTAGGGTGCAGTGGGAGGCCTTGGCCCTTTTAAACTAAGGTCTTTTCAAGTACTCACTTTGAGTGAGTCAATGACCATTTAGTGAATAGGCCTCTATAAGAAGTGAGTCAAGGGATGGCCCCTTTAAGAAAAAAAAAATCTAATTGGCAGGGGAAGACCCTCAGAGTTGCCGGCCAAAAGAGAAATAGTTACTATTTACATTCACTCTGAGCTAGGAAACAGGCAGAACGTTTCTAAGGCAGGATTTTAACAACAGCATTTATTAAACAACATATGCCAGGAACTCTGATAAACACTGGGAATATAAATATAAGCAGAAAGTTCCTGCCGCAAGAAGCTTAGATTCTAATAGGTGAAGACATTTTTAAAAGCTGAAAGGAGATGGTGGAGGGGAGCTAGATGAAGGGTTGAATGGGGTGTAGAGGGTGTTGGGAATGGCAGAGAAAGTATAGAATGTAGCCTGGAGAAGAATTAAGACATATCTGGTCTTGGCAACCTCCTAACACTGAGGTTCTGGGAAGAACCACCTAATCAGAAGGAGGGGTGGGAGTGATGTAGGGTATTTTTTTGTGAATTTCAGGATAGGAGTAAGCTTCCTCAATGAAAAAATTTCAAGGGCTTGGTAGAGACTCCCAAGCGCACGCTGCAGTGGAATGAATTTAGTTCTCTGCTGCCTCCTTGCCCAGAATTTTTTATAGTGTAACACTGCCTTGAACACAGGCATCAGTTTGTAAAACATTTTTTCTCACAAAAATCTGATGATTTGATTACACATGTATAACCTTTATCAAATATCTTGCCTTCTCAAACAGGGGTGAGAAGACAAGAGGATGGGAAACAATTTGGAACTCAAAACTGCAAAAGAGGAAGGTAAAAAACCAAACCGTTTTTAAATGTAATTGGAGAAAAAATACTTTTTTCCCTGAAAACAATACCAAAAACCTAGTGAGAATGCAAATAGTTTGTCCCATTTTACAGAAACAGAAATTGTATCTATACAAATTAAGCGACTTTCCTAAAATCATAGGTACTGGTCAATATCAGCCAGGTTTGAAGACAAGTCTTTTGCTGCAAGTCCTATAATACTTCTACTACACCAAAATTCCTTTTTATTCCTCCCAAGATTCTAATACATATGCACACATGGACATCAAAACCATATGCGTTATCCAAAGGACAAAAAAAATCTTAGGGGAGCTTTCCTCCACTACTTAGCATGCTCATAGTTTGAATACTCTGATATCTCACCTGGTGCTTGCCTAGAAAAGGCAAATTAAATTTCTATACTATCTCAAATATAATTGGGAAAGCAAATCCATATCATGCATTCCAAAATAAAATAAGAATTGTTATAAAAGGAAGAGAAAAATAATCCATACAATTTATTATTGTATTTCTGACAATAGCTGATAAGGAAAAATGGTTCCTGGGAGCATATTGGTAAGGGATGTTTAAAAATATATTTCCTTTTATTAATTTCTATTGTTTGGGGGAGACAGGGCAATTTCTCCCAGTTAGGATATTCTCGAACTAGCTGAAATCTATCCCATGGGATGTGAGTATTTACTTAAGGGCTCAAACATTCATCAAGGCTTCCTAAATAACTTAAGGAAGGATTCATCTGACAAGGATTCTATAGGCATACAAATTTCCCTCTCAATCAGCATCTAAATGTGAACCCTCTAAATGTAGTTTAACCTAAAACATGACCTAATTTACCTATAGAGTCAGTTTAACTAAGGTTGTTTCCTTAGGGGATGTATGAAATTATGATTCTGTTGAACTAAATTTGTTCAGCTTTTATGACATTGAAGAAAGCCTGGGTTTAAGAATCTGTCTTTAAAAAAAATTCATAACCAAAAAATCTATACGAGATTGCAATATGTGAAAGAATTATCTGTCACTTTTACATCATTTTGTCCATAATAATCCTTATTAGAATTCTAATCATTGTTCAGGATCATTTCTCATGCTTCCAGAACTTGTACTTAAGCATAATAAAAACTAATTTTTCACCAGTATAATTTCTGCATTGTGTTAGAACTATTTCACCAGTAGTAGAGCCCAAAACTGAGATGTTTCTCCAATAACAGCATGAATATAAGCTTCTGTAATATACCTCTCAAAAGGTGAATGAACTATTTCCAAATTACTCCCTAAATGGCCCATGCTTTAATGTGAAATAAAACAAGTTTGACTGAGTTTTGTGTTTCTCCTTTCCCTATTGCTTTCTTGACAGATAGCAAAGGTAAGCTTATTCTTCCCAGAAAATTTCCTCGTAAAATTACATGGGTTTGGAGAAAGCACTCTACCCATCAAAGAAAAAGATAAGTGGAATTTTTCTAGAAAGTATACACATTTTCCCCACATAAAGTGTATCTATTATTTCTTTAATTTATTCAAAAAGCCCTTTTCAAACCTCCATTAATGCAAGGTACTGAGAATAAAAGAGGTGTTCTTTTTATCAATCATATTTTTATGATTTTTATGAATTGGTCTTTGCCTTCAGTGAGTTATTAAGAAGAGAGGTATGACATATGCACAAAAATTTATAAAAATAATACGAGTATATTTGAGAGGTCATAGAAGCAGTATTAATTTGGAAGGAAAAATCACATATTGATGGGGAAATAAGGGGGAAATCCATGGAATGGGAAGTATCTGAACTGGCTCAGGACAACCAAATCTGATTTCCAAATGCAGAGATATTGGGTGAGAACATTCCAGGAATGAAAGACCAAGTGTGAAAAGTACAAGACACCTGAATAAAAGCTAGTAGTCTGTTGGCTATGTGAAACATATGTAAATAAAAAAGAAGGAATAAGAAATAAGGTGAGAAGGTAGACAGAGAATGTGGACTATGTTGAATTCTTGGCTAAGGATTTTGTATTTTTCCTATAGACAATAGGGAGTCTACTTACCTATTTATCTCTCTATCTACTTTCTCCCTATCTGTCTTAGCAGCAAAATGGCCTGATCACATTTGTGTATTACAAAGACTACTTTGGTGGCAGTGTGAAGGGCAGAATGTAGAGGAAATAGAATAGAGTTGGGAAGAGCAATTACTATATATTGAAGGTATGAACAAGGAAAACAGCCATATGAATATAAAGGAAGAAAGGTACATGCTGAAGATGTTCTGTGACTAAAATATAACACCAAAGCAATCAAGCTTTCTTTAATAGAAATTCCTGTTTGACATTTAATGCTTTTTAACAAATCAGCCCCTTCCTATCTTTCCTGTCTTACAAATTACTCCCATGATACACTGTACAATCCTTTCTTACTTGTTTCCTACTTGTTGTTCCTCACACAAAGCACTCCATCTTATATTTCTCTTCCCCTTCTCGTTAACACTCCTTGAAATTGCCATATATGCTCTGTCTCCACTTTCCATTCTCTTCTAAACCCTTTACAATCTGGCTTCCAACTGAAACACACTCACTCTCTTGCTCTCATTCTCTCAATCTCTCTTTCTTTCATTCTCTCTCTCTCATTCTCTCTCTCTGTCTCTCTGTCTCTCTCTCTGCCTCTCTCTCTCTCTCTCTCTCTCTCTGTTTCTCAATTACCAGTGACCTCTTAATTGCCAAGTCTCATCATCTTTTCTCAAAACTCATTCTTGACCTCTCCACAAAATTTGTTACAATTGTTTCCTTTTTCTCCTTGATGTTTTCTTATGTCTAATTGTTTGTGACTCTCGTTTCTGCTAAGTTTTTCTTCTACTTGACCTGCCTGACCACTACAATTAAAGATACTTTGATCTTCATAAACAGTCTCCTCACTAGTATAATACTATTAGCTCTTTGATACTGGAGATTGGCTCTCTTTTTTTGTTTGTTTGTTTGATTTTTGTCTTTGTATCACCAATACCTATCACAGGGCCTTGCACATAGCCACTTCAGAAATGTGGAGTTGAATTGACAATTATCTGGGTTCTAAAAAGACAAGGCACGAATACTAGAAAGGTAATGGTACATGGTGAGCATAATTACTGAGTATATCAAAGCCATCCTATTTCTTTTAAGTTAGAATGGTGTAAAGAATGGATGATGAAAATACCTAAGCAATTGGAACATGGGGAGTTTTAGTGGAGTAGCAGATATAAGCAGAGCGGATGGAAGAAATGTTTTAGTAAAGCAGTGAAGTAAACTTCAAACTATGTGATGTTGCTTTTGGAAAACCAAAAGTAGCATACTTGTCTGATACGAGGGTAGATCTTTGTGTAAACAAAGGGCATGAATCATGAATCAAAGGGACAGATCAGGAATCAGAAATGGGAACTGAAAAAAGTTACTGAATATATACATCTAAAAGTGAAACAAAAAGAGTCTAGAGAGTAAAGATAGATGCATGTAGATCTTTGAGCACATGTATACGTCATATACTATGTCTTAGTAGTAGAAACATATCCAAAGCCCATGAACTGAGATGTATGTGAACTCTAGAAATAAAACAAACCCTTTATTGTTGTTGTTCAGTCATGTCCAACTCCTTATGTTCCCACTTAGGGTTTTCTTTGCAAAAATACTAGAATAGTTTGCCATTTCCTCCTATTCATTTTGCCGATGAAGAAATTGAAGCATAGGGTAAAGTGATTTTCCCCGGGTCACACAACTAGTAAGTGTCTGAAGCTGCATTTGAACTTTGGTCTTCCTGACTTCAGGCCCAGGGCCCTATGCACTGAGCCACCTAGCTCCCCTCAAAAGACATTAAGAAATATAACGATTTCATTTTTCCTACTTAAGAGTTTTTGTAAGTTTTCCTAGAAGTTATTGAAGTTGTATTATTTTACACAATAGGAAGAATGATATTTACCAAATAGAAGCATAGACTATTAAATTTGGAAGATACCTTAGTAATTCAGTTAAAACCCTCATTTTACAGATGAGGAAAGTGAAATACAGAGAGAAGTGACTTGGCTAAAGTCACACAATTAACCAGGAATTTTACCTTAGTTTTTCTGGTACTAACTTCATACATGATGCATTATCTTTTGCAATTCTATTCCATTATTTTTGAAACATTAGAAAAAATCTGAATGTTAAGGAACATGGTCTTTTGCCTTGTCTATAGATTTCAACCATTTAAAAAAATTATCAGAAAATAGTCTATTTAGTACAGTTTGTTACTAGCTACTTTAATTACTATTTAACTATTATGTCGTAGTCAAACTATTAAGATACATTTCAATAAGGAAAAAAAGTGTGCTTATAGTTAAAAAACAAAAGATAGCACAAATATGAATAAATGAGTGTGTCTATGTCTACACATGCACACATATATAATTAACAAATGCAGATGTGGGAAATACATGAGACAGTAATTTATATTAAAAGTATTTTTTGTGAACTATGAGTTAAATATGCATCAATAGTGTATCACGAAAGCCAAAAAACCTGTGCAGAAAAAGGGAGGTGAAAAAAAAAAAAGAAAAAGGGAGGTGATATTCCAAGTGATGAAACTAAATTGGAATATTAAATTCACTTCTGAGAACCATATTTTGGAAAAGACTTTTGACAAATGGAATATTTCCTGTGGGTGATTACTGGGATGATGAGTATGATGAGGGAATGGAAAACATGTGATAGGAGGACTGAGTGATGTAACTGAGGATGTTTTAGCATTAAGAAAAGAAAACAGGGATAGAATTATAAGTGTTAGTGGTAGAGGGATTAAATTTGTTCTGCAGGAACACAGATGGCATAACTCAGAGCAAATTGCAGAGAGGCACATTTAGGTTTGAGAGAAGAAAAAAACTCCTTAGCAATCATGTACACACATGTATATTATTGGACGATACATACATATACATATGTACATGCACCTAAATGCACACACACACATAAAATGAGTTGTTTTGATAGGTAGTATGTGCCTCATACTACAGGTGTTGAAATTGTAGTTTGGTAACCACTTATTGGCAATGATGAATTGGGAATGATGTAAAAGGAATTCCTTTTCAAACATAGCTTGCACCAGAGAACCTGCAAAGTTCTTTCTGCTTCTGAGATGCTTAAGACTCTATGATTATCCATTCACCTGAGGCAATTTACTTTGAAAGCCATGACTGCCAGTGATGGACCATAATGAGTATTTGCCTGTATTTGTGATGTATTTGGTTGGTGCTTCTAGGACAAAAAAGTCATTCAACAAAGTGCTGTACCTATCTGCTTTAAAACTCAAAGCTAGTTTTGTTTGGAAGCTGATTATCAGTCCAGGAAGAGGTATGTGATAGAATTGGAGATGATCTAGCAAATAAGCAAGTAAGAAAAAATATTTAATAGAGAATATCATTTATGAAATGTAGAAAAGAAAAATGAAGATGAGTTGGTGTTTATAAGGAAGGATGACAGATAGGTTCCATTTGTTATCTTCATGATATCACTAATAATGGGGAAAATCCCCAACATGTGGGTTGAGTCGTCTGTGATAAATCTAAAGGAATACATGAACAAGAATGGAAATTTGTCAAAATGGGCAATTTGTGATTTACAACACTGTCAAAAAAAATCCACATTTATCAGATCAACAAAGCATTTGAGTATTTTTGGTGGTGGTGGTGGTAGTGTTGCTGTTGTTACTAATGTTGATATTTAGCAAATCGTTTCCAATTGATAACTAGTTTAAATTTGGCATTGAAGGGATAGAGTGTGCATCAGGCAAGATAAGATTTAAATTTTGATCAAGTCTGTCTATTTGGGTTTGTTAAAGTTCATCAAAGTTATACTTCATTAAAGTCCTTTAAAAAAAAGTGAACATTTGAAGATTTTAAATCCCTCATGCCACCCCTAAGGTAACTACAAACGAATCTTGTAAGCAAGATGAAAACAAAAAAAAATTATACACAAAGGACAATTTAGTACAGGTCAAGTCTAAATTTTAGCTAGTTTTAGGCAGTATCAACAGAATAGTATGAACAACAAGCACTAAAAAGGTTGCAATATACATCTTTATTTTCTAAATAATTCATCATCAAAAGATTCTCTTAAATCTAAATGCTATAATTTAATGTGAATAAATCTATGTACATGGGTGCATGTATATGCACCTCTCAACATGCGTGTTGTATAAACATGTATACATCTAGACTATATATTCATAGATACAATAAATGTGCATCTCCATATGTGTATTGTGTAAACATATGTATACATCTCGACTGTATATTCATAGGTACAATAAACATGCCCACATGTACACCTTTATGCATTATGTGTATATTATACAAATATAACTCCATGTGTATATATGTATACATTTATCTCTATGCATATGTATTGTATATGTGTATGCATGTATATATGTATCTATAGCTCCTCCAAAAAAAAAAAAAACTTTTGCTGTGGATTTAAACAGATTGGATTCAAGCCTCAGGAGTGAGCTTAACCCATGAGATTAGGGGAATTTGGCTCCCCCCACTCTATAGGTCCTTATGACCCCACCTCCCTAGAGTTTCAAGGAAAACATCTGTCTCTATCTCTCTGTTTGTCTTTCTCTTACTCATCAATAATCTCAGACAGAAGGCAAAAATTAAGAACAAATGAGAAAGTATTCTTGTATAAGGTTAGACTTCAGCTGAAACTTAAAGCCAGTTTGTGGAATTAAAGAAATGAGGGACTTCTATGCATGAGTGACAGACAGTAAAAAAGACCAGAGTTGTGAAATGGAGTACTGAATGAAATCAGCAAGGAGATCTTTATCACTGGATCACAGATTACAAAAGAGTCATGGGGGAAGTGTAGTAAGGCTTAAGAAGAGTGGAAAGGTGTGTGTGTGTGTGTGTGTGTGTGTGTGTGTGTGTGTGTGTGTGTAGGTCTGTTGAGGACTTTATGTTATGAAGGGCTTTATAAGCCAAAGAAAGAATTTTATATCTGATATTAAAGGTAATTAAAGGCTACCATATTTGATTGATTGAATTGGAGCAGGGAAGGTAATATGGTCAGACTTTTGCTTTAGGAAAACCAATTTGACATCTTAGTGGAGAATGGAGTAAGAGAGAATTGAATTGGATTGACCAACAATCAAGCTATTGCAATATTCCAGACAGTAAGTGATGAGGACCTGCATCAAGGTAGTGGCAGCATCAGAGGAGAGAAGGGAGGTCTATAGAAGAAATTTTACAGAAGTAGAATTAACAGGACTTGGCAACCAATTGCATACAGGAGGGGTGATAAGAGAGACTGAGGAATCAAGGATGACACCTAGGTGGATAGACTGGGTGACTGTAAGGATGATGATACCCTCGACAGTAACAAGAAAATTGGGAAGAAGGGATGATTTGCAAAGAAAGATAATGAATTCCGTTTTAGATATATTAAGATGCTTATGGGACATCCAGTTCAAGACGTCCAGAAGGCAAACGATACTACAAGACTGGAGGTCAGGAGACTGGTCAGGAGTTTAGGCAAATAAATGTATATGAGAATCACCTGCATAGAGATGAATCCATGTGAGCTGATATAATCATCAAGTAAAATATTATAGAGGAGGAAGAGAATCAAAGACAGAGCCTTGGGCCAAGGCCAAGTTAGTGCCTATGATCTAGAATGAAGATCAAGCAAATGAGACTTAAAAAGAGAGAACAGATAGGGAGCATGAAAATGAGGAGAAAGTAGTGACACGAAAACCTAAAGAGAACAGAGTATCAAGGAAAAGAGAACAATTCACCATGTCAAAATCTGCAGAAGTGATAGGAAAGATGAGGATATTATGAAAAGGTCAGGATTGAAAGCCAGAGAGTTAAGAAGAGAAAGAAAGTATAGTTGTCCACAAGGAGTTAAGTGATGAAACAGAGAAAAGATACAGGACAATAGATAAAAGAATAGACATATTAAACGAGGGTTTTTTGAGGATGGGAAATAAGGGCATGTGTATAGGCAGTATGGCAGTCACAAATAGACAGGGAGAGATTAGAGAATAATGAATGTGAATGAAAGAGAGGAAAATTTGCTGTTGAAGATGGGATGGAAAGGAATCTCGTAGGCATGTAGAAGGGTTCAGCTTGTTAAGATACACTCTCCAGTCATGGAAGACAAAGGACTAATTAGAAATAACTGGTTCTGCATGTCCTTTGCATTTACATAGCACCAGAAAGGGCTCAAGTATGTGCTCTTACTGCATGGGAAGTACTTAAACTAGCTCACATTATATAAATTCTTTTTTCACCATATGGATAGATAGATACACATACATAAACACATTCGCATAATATATTTGCACACAGTATATGTTTTTCTCTCTAAACACACACATATTCACAGACACACACACACGCACACACACACACACACATATATGCTTCAGAAGAAACATAAACAAATGAAGAGGAACAAAAAAATAGGAAACCATGACTAAAACATTAATTTTAAACAAATCTATAATAAAATATACCTGAGTAATTCCCCATTTAGAATTTTAATTGAAACACACTCATCTGTAGCTGTGATTATAGAAGACATTAAATTTATTTGACCACCTAGTTTCAATAGCAGTAATCAAACAATAGAAGACAGATTTCAATCTTCTAGTTGTTACTTCTGACATATTCCTCTATTAATAAATTGATGTTCCACTTTGTTCTCCATTTCCTCTCAAGCCCCCTTCCAGATCCTGTTTTCCTGCTTCCTGGCTCATTCAGCATGTGTCAAAGATTAGTTACCAAGTATACAAGCATTTGATTTGGTGTTTATTATTGAGTCCATTGTCAGGATATGTCTGAGTTCATGATCATCGAGCTTGTGATTTAGGAGTAGGCGAGTGAAAGGATTACATATACTGATTTCCTTCTTGTTGTTGTTTTGCTTTTCAGTTTGCCTGGCTTAAATTTATGTTAGTTAAAGAGTTCGATTTTATTTTTGTAATGTAGTTTTTTCTTCCCTCCTTGAGAAAAAAAATGCCTTAAAAAGACAGCTTGGTCTCCTGGATTAATTCCTTTATTCAGTGTGTATTGCATCCCTGGTTTTAAATCTCACCTCAGATACTTCTAGATGTATGTATGACTAATCCAGTGGTTTAATGTTTCTGAGACTTAAGTTTCCTCATCTGCAAAATATGGAAAGTACTAATACTTAATCAACAAAGATATTTTAAAGATCAAACAATGTTGTATGTAATTTATTGATGTCTGGTAGCCAGTTCCTATCAGCTTTTGAAATTCTGTTGCTAAATGTTCGATGCAAGCATTTACACCTTGAAAATTAGCAAAGTAAAATGTAAATAACGCAGATTAAACTTTAAAATATGTCTCGGGAACATTTTTCCCCCAGAGAGGCAGTCGTTAAATATTTGTCAGCAGACCCCTCATGTACATATATACATGCACACACAGAGATAAAAATATATGCACATATATATGAAAATTTATACACATTGAGATATTGCCCTGTAAACCTTAACTTCTAAAATAAAATCCATGTATTATTATTAGGGACAACTAAGTGGTACAGTGGATAGAGTACCAAGGACTATAGTTAGGGAGATCTGAGTTCAAATCTGGCCTTTTATGCTTAACTGATGTGTGACCCCAGGTTAGTCACTTAATTCTATTTACCTCAGTTTTCTCATCTGTAAAATGGGGATAATAATAGCACCTACCCCCCAGAATTGCGAAGATCAAATGAGATGATCATTTTAAAGTGCTTAACACAATTCCTGGGACAAAGCAAGCATTATATAAATATTAGCTTTTATGATGATGATGATGATGATGTTACAAAGTATATCTTATCAATTTATTATTTATACATACAAATTATTAGAGATGTATTCTGGGAATCACTGAAACAAATAACTAATGAATAAGCTTTAAAAATGTTTTACATGTAGACATTTTGGGGATGGAGTAGGATGGGATTGGAAGGAGTCCTGGACCTGTTATTTTATAGACCTGAAAAACTCTTAGTGTGGAAACTTTCTCTACAGATACAGATCTGAACTTCTTCCTTATGTAGCCTATAGTCTTGGAGCACTAATAGATTAAGCTGTTTCCTCATAGACACACATCTTGTGTGGGTAAGAGATAGGAACTAAATGCAGGTATTCCTGACTCCAAGGTAAGTCCTTTAACCTCTACAGCAGAGGTATCAAAAGAGCATTCCACCCAGCTACATACAGCCTACAAAACTTGGTTAAAATATAATTGGGAAATATTTAACAATAGGAATAAAAATACAACAAAACATAGATAATAATAATAAAATTGTTTTCTAAATTAATCTGTTCTTGCAAGGATCCTTATATACATTTGAATGGCTTCCATTTTTATTTGTTTGACACCCCTGCTGGCCTAATAACAGTATGCTATCTCCCCATCACATTTATTCTAGTGCTATATTGTACTATTAAGGGATTATAGAATTTTGAAAAGATCTTAATAATACTTATAAATAAAACCTATATTCTATTCTAGTGTATTATGTATAATTTACTATATTACATTATAACCTTAAGTGATATTATTTTATATTAATCAGAGACTTAAGTAGGCAAGGGAAACTGTTCCAGATGAGATAAGAAAGGAGAGCAGACAGTTCAGCAGATTGGGAAAGAAAAATAGGTTATGTCACATACTTTTAACCTCTTTTCCTTGCAATTGCATTCACAATCATGTACAAATGATGAGATATGAGAGGGTGAAAGACCTGCAAGTTAATATTTAACTCTCTTACTATTAATCATTCCTTAATGATGGTCTGTACACTCAACTGAGAGGGGGGAGGAGGGGAAGCGGCACAGTGGATAGAGTGCTGGGCCTGAAGCCAGGAAGCACTGAGTTCAAGTATGACCTCAGATACTAGCTGTTTGACCCTAGACAAGTCACTTAACCTCTATTTACCTTAGTTTCCTCAACTGTAAAATAGGGATGATAATTTCACCTATCTCTCAGTGTTGCTGTGAAAATCAAATGAGATTAAAGTTGGAAAGCAATTAGTATAGTGCCTGGCATATAATAAGTACTGTATAAATGTTAGCTGTTATTACTAATTGTGTGACCCAGATGACTTAATCCCTGCCTCAATTTCCTAAGTTGTAAAATAGAGAAAACAATACCTAGCTCAAAGGGCTGTTATGAAGATCAAATGAGACATTTATAAAATGGCTTATCAAGATGTCTGGTGCTTAGTAGGCACACTGTAAATGCTTATTCCCTTCTCTAGAGATTTTACTGATTTGGTGAAGTAATGAATCACTTAGTTAGCATATTAATAATTTCTAGTTTATTTGCTCCATTACTATGCACTAAGACACCATAAGTAAAGAAGACCTTAGAACATTTGCATGGGACAAATAACATTTTAATGGGATTTGCCATAGGACAAATAAGTTTTAATGGGGAGAAGAAAGTAGAGAATTATGCCTAGTCTACGTGCCTTGCTGCTCCTCTTGATAATATTTTTGTAAAAAAGCTGCTAGGCAGCCAAGTATAATCTAGGACCCCGGAAGACTGAAGGAGAATGTGCTGAAAATGAGCAGAGGGATGAAGGAAGGTGGTGAGGTGTCAATGAATAAATTTGCTTTTTTCATGTATTTGCTCAAGACTGTCCTTCTACATCATTCTCAGACACCAATTTTTTGGAAATCTTCCATGCCACACATATATTTATTTATTTATTTTTGTTTTTCAATTTTATTTTTAGTCCAAAATCTCTTCCTTTTTCACCCTCCTCTACTCATTAAGAATGCAAGTAATATGAAACTCATTATATCTATAAAGTCCTGCAAAATACATACATTAACCATGTTGAAAAAAATGCAAGAAAAATAAAGTGAAAAACTATGCTTCAATTTACTCTCAGAGTTCATCAGTTCTCTTACTGGAGGTGTATGATATTTTTCATCATGAATCTTTTGGAATTTTTGGGAATCATTTTATTGATCGGAGTAGCTGTCTTTCACTGTTCATTATTGTTTTACAACATTATTACCTTGTTTTTGTTTGTTTGTTACCATATGCCATGTTCTCTTTGTTTTGCTCAATTCACTTTGTATCAGCTTATTTAAGACTTTTTCTGATATTCAGAATATTCCCAACATCATTTCTTATAGCACAATAATATTCTGTCACAATCCTATGACACATCTTGTTCAAGCATTGCCCAATTCATGGACTGCTAGGTGGCTCAGTGAGTGTCAGGCCTCAAGTCAGGAAGACGAATCTTCCCAAGTTCAAATCTGGCTTCAGACCCTTACTAGTAATATGACCCTGTGCAAGTCACATAATCTCATTTGCCTCAGTTTCCTCATCCATAAAAAGAACTGGAGAAGGAAAGGGAAGGGCAAACCACTTCAGTATCTTTATCAAGAAAACCCCAAGTGGGGTCACACGAGTCTGACACATTTGAAATGAATGAATACGAATTGATGGGCATCCCCTCAATTTTCAATTCTTTGCCACAGAAAGAGCTACTGTAAATATTTGTGTACATTTCAGTCCTTTTTCCATTTTTTGGCCTCATGACAATCTACTCAAAAGGATATTTTGGTGAAGATTGTCCTTGCTATGTCCCTGAAACTAGATCTTATGCCTTTGTATAAGATGAAAGAGATTGAATTTTCTTATTTTTTACTTTCAATCAGCACTTTGGCTTGATTTGGACTCAAGGAATATCTAGTAGTTGCACCAATGATAAGCTGACCCCCTGAAATCTCATCATGATGACTCACTGAGTTTTGGAAATTCAACACCTTTTCAACTCCCTCAGCCTCCTCTCCTCCTGCAGGGAGTTATAGGGTAGAGCATTAAATTCTTCCCTAATATTTCCCTTATATATGTCTGGGATATGTTCTTCCCACCGAACTCTCCTTTTTCCATCACTGGCTCTGCTTGGTTTGGATTCTGTGGAATACCATGCCTCCACATCCAGTACTTTAGTTCTCCTGCACACACTTTTCAGCTTCCTCTTTTTAATGTTTTCTTTACCCATTATATTGTAAGCTACTTTAAGGCAAAGGGTGTCTTTCTTTTTCTTATTTATATCCCCAGCAGTTAGCACAGTGCTATAGCCTAGTATATATTTAATAAATGTTTTTGAGTTGAATTGAACATTCTTACTCACTGTCAATGGGATAACTTCTGCTGTCACTTCCAAATCTAAGATTTTACAATTCTGTTTTTTTTCTAATGTTGATCGTTATATCAATCAATTTCTTTTAAATAACTATGGAATTCACTGTGGAGGCTTTATAATACTTCAAGGTTCAATGAAATTTGTTGTTGTAGGTGTTAGTTCTTCATTTTTAAGGAAGACCAATCACAACACAGGGTGATGCCTTGACTCACTCGTATATTGGATCTAAGTGAGGCACAGTTGCTCAAAGTCATCAGCCTCACTCTCCCAGAATCATCTAAGTCCAGTGGCAAGACAAAAGTCAAGATGACAAATGATAGCCTGGAATGCAGTGGATGACCTTGGCGTCTTCAGTGTCTGACCAAGCTCTGCTTCAGCTGCCTTCATAGCCACTTCATCATGAATTTCTTCTGTATGTATTTCATCACATTTGGTCACTCTCTCTGATTTCCTTTTTAACAACCTAATTTCATGTTTGCATTGTGTCTTGTTCTATATCTCTTGTGGAATGTTCATTTAAAAAGGAACCCATGTATCATCTAAAAAAAAGAGATATAGGTGAGTTATTTTAAATTTTAAAACCATAATGAAATCTCATGTAGTCAAATGTCTTATTCTGGTGCTTCATTATACTGTGGGTTTTCTCAAAGGCTAGGATAGTCGAGAGCATATTCTGTAGATATTACTAAGATGGAAAGGTTTAAAAGTAAAGATGTCTATCTGTGGTGTTAATGTGATTAAAGATCTTCCCTGCCCATTTAATAGGCTTCAGGTAGAGCTAGTTAAGGGAAGCTTGACTAGGGGTGGCTTGTTTGTAGGAAGGCCCATACCCTTTTACTGATTAGGTGTAAAGCCCTTGGGCCCTAATAATGGTATATATACCCTGAGAATAGCCATTAAGCTTAAAATTCAGCCCAAGAAGAGATGGAGAACTCAGAGATGGAGAGACAGAGAGAAAAATGGAGACAGAGAGTAAGAGACCTGCAAGGGCTCTCAGAACTGTGGGCAGAGAGGACACAGGCAAGTAGACAGCTAAGTTTTGTGAGTGAGTGTTTATGGAAAGGCTCCAGCAGAGGGGAAACTCCTTGCTGTAATATTGTGTTTTAATTTCCTTGCTGTTACATTGAAGTGGACTTACTGGCTTGGGGATACAATTGTTGCTATGTCCAATAGGAATTATTGGTTTTGGGATTTGATCCTCTGGTGTCTAAATACATATTTTACTCCTTCTGCCTTCTATACAGAGTCTCTTATATTTTGCGATTCAGAACTATACAGGCATATTCATGGTCACTATTGATATCGTGAATATTGCCTTGCTGATACAATATCCGACTTTATATCTGTTATCTGAGACATATCTTAGCTAAGAAGTTGCTCACAAGAAAACTAGCAACATATGCATATCTTTATATTCATTATTTCTTAGAGCTATGTAATATTCTATTTTAGTTATCCACCACAACTTATTTAGGCATTCCTCTGTTAATGGATATTTACTTTGTTTCCAGTTGTTTGATCCTAACCCAAAAAAAAAAAATCTGTCATGAATATTTAATTGTACATGAGACTTTTCCATTTTTATCCCTATGTGATATATGTCTCTCCATCTACCACTTTGTTTTAAGAATCTAAGTGAAACACAACTAACTGAGATCTGTACAGGAGGCAGAGTAGTTGTTGATTAGACAAATTCTTGTAAAAACTTATTCACCTTTTTTTAAAATTCATTTTATAATAATAACTGAACAAGCAATGCAGGACATATTGTTGCTTATATATATGTGTTCATGTGTATATATATGTGTATATTTGTAATATATACATATATATATAGAGAGAGAGACACACACATATATCTAATATATATGTATATATATAGATATAGATATATATCTATACATATATATATATCAGAAAAAAAATTAAGAGAAAAGGGTCATAATCAACATGCAACTACCTGTGAATTACTAATATATGCAAGATATCATTTTTAAAATATTAACAAAAATATAGAATTTGTCCTAAAAGACATCAATATGAACTCTTTCCAAGAGTATGTTCTGCAAATAGCATAAAAGATATTACAGTATTCTAAAAGAATTACTTGTTGAAGGGAATATATTTCACCACACTCAAAGAATATTTAATAAATGAATTTAAAACTGGGAGGATTTTTGTTGTTGTCGTTGTTGAAACAGGCGATTATAGTCTTTGCTGTTCAATTAAAGCCATATGTCTTAACTTCATTACAAATGTGCAATCAGCCTATTGTGCACAGCATGCAAATGAAAGTATGAGGAACTTTCTTGAAATTTGATTTTGTAAGGTGAAATTATTTTTCCTAGTTGGCATTTTCAGCAGGTGCATCTCATTTAAGAATGGCCAAATTGCATTGTTTTAGGTCCAAAATGGACTACATTTATTATGTCATAGTGATAACCTTATAGCAGAATAGCTTAGATGTAGTGTCCGTAAGTTTTTTTGTATACTTTGCATTATACAAAGAAAGACATTCAGAAAAGTTTGTCTCCAACTTCATTTTTGTAGTTATTGACCAAACTCACAGAATAATGCCCTTGGGCACTGAACAAAATATTTCAAAATTTATTTTTAGCTTTGTAATTAAGTTCAGTGTTGCCTTTCACAGTTACACTTTTGTTCTGTCCCTGCAATTTCACTGGTACAGGCATTTTATGATGAGCAAATTCCTATGAATGTAGATCACTAATTTTTAATCAATTTAACATCTTTAACCAGTTGCCTAGGGCACTGACTGGTTAAGTGCCTTCTGACATTTAACAGCCAATCTGTTTCAGAGGCATCACTAGAATCTGGCTGAGTCTTCTCGACCAGACAGGTGATTGTTCCATCTTAGGCCATGCTGTCTTTTTCAAAATCACAGCAGCTATATAAAACTTTCAACTTACTTTAATTTTGTAACATAGAATGTGAGATTTGAAGGAGACCTTAGAACTCAGTTAGTCCAATATTCCCTTTTTAAAGATTAGTAAGCTGAGACTTAGAGCAGTAAACTTATTTCTTCAAATGCATATATACAGGGAGAACATTTATTCTAGAGTATCAGTTTTTCAGCTCCAATTTTTATATACTTTCAATTATAATTCCATGACACTAAAGTCTTTCAATTCCTTGCCTCATGAGCTGCATATAGATAAAATCAGGTTCAAAATAAAGAATTAAGAAAAATTACATCTGTAATAGAGGTTAGAAAGAATAACTTGCAGAAAGGAGAAATGATAATGTTTGAGGGCTCTACGATCTAGAGCTTGGTAATCAGTTATCCCTCTGATGACTTGAGGTAAAAGTATTTCATTAGAGAGCTATACTTTCTGCCATTCATTACCTTAAAACATAAAACAGGCTTAGGTTTAAAAGGATAATAATAAATCTTATTCCCTAGCAATTGACACGATGCAAATATAGGGAACAGAGTTGATCCACAGAAGTACACTACTCATTAGGAAGTACAAGGTGACTCAAAAATATTTGTACAGTCTTAATTTTAATAGTTTAAAATTATTAAGTTATTAATAGTTAATTAACAATACATTTGTTATTCTATGTATTGCAGTATGTACAAACAATTTTTCATCATAGTTTACATAATGCTGTTAGATAACAAATGTTAAGAAAAATATCTTTACATTTCTGCGAGTCACTTATGAATACGAAGCTGCTTAGAGAAATTGTCCCCACTTGCTCCATATGGCAATTAAAGACAAAAGGCAGAACAGTAAGCATATGCTGGTCTATCTAATATATTGACTTTACCTTAGTGAATATTTTGTCACACTATTGCAGTTCAGTGAAAAAAAAATTTTGAAAGGAAAAATAAAACTCTGATGTTTATGTGGGTACCTGATTGCAATTTAAAATTATTTTATCTAGCATCCATCTGTCTTCACACTTGGTATAAATAAAATTCATAAAAGAAATGAAATTGTTACTCTAAAATCATATGCCTTCAGAAAAGGACCACTTTGCCTGCATACACAGAAGTATATCTCCTCATTGTACTTTCAGTCCCTTTCTCATAAAGAGCAATTATCCCGAACTAGTATTTTGGAGATTTCATTGATCATGCCTGATGCCAATTAATGAATAGATGATTAAGGAAAGCCATTAGAGAAAATGTAGACCAGTTCTCTAATTTAATAGTCACAGGATAGGACAGGTCTAGATATTAAGCAACCTGCCTAATGAAGAGTTAAACCAAAACCCAGGTCCAATTCTCATTCTATTCTTTCCAATAGACCTCCTATGTCCATGAGAATAGAAGTTCTTTGAGGCAGGGTGATAGTATAGGAGATGGAGTGCTGTATCTGGAGCCAAGAAAACCTGAGTTCAAATATGACTTCAGGTACTTTTACTCTGGGCAAGTCATGTAATCTCTGTCTGCCTCAGTTCCTTTATCTGTAAAATGAAGATAATGGATAAAATGAAATAATATTTTGAAGTAATTTGTAAACCTTTAAACACTATATAAATGATAGCTATTATTATTATTGGCATTATTTTTATTAGTAATATTATTATTTGTATTTCCAGTTCCTTATACAGTACCTGGCATGGAGCAGACATTTAAAATTGTGTATTGATTGATGATCATTCCAGATTTATAAGGTTGAATGATGTGTGGTTTGGCTAGGAACATTTTATTTTCCTTTCATATGGTTTTATGCCATGTACCAGACTCATATAAAAGTAAGGACACATCGCTACTCTTCACATATCTTTTTCTAACACTGCTCTCAGCTAATTTGTGGCCACCTCTGGATTTTATGTCCTGCTTTCATCTGTTGCATGTGGGAACACAGAGAAACTTATCAAACTCAACAACAGCTTAAAATAATTGTCATTGTCATCCTCCATGTGAGAACCTGAAAAGCACTCAAAAACTTTTTAGGCAATCAGCCAGCCCTTCTATGTTGAGAAGGAATAATCAGTTGGGAGGGAATAATCATTTTCATTAAGTATCAGCAATTAGAGAGGCAAGTAATTTCCTTTAAACTGAAAGAATAGCAGACTTTTCTCTCCAACTTGGCTCTCATGTTATGGTCACAAAAATAATTTAGGACAAGGTATATACATACGAATTTAAGAAATAATAGTCAGTGATAAATTGGGAAAATGTATGAAACTGACTAACATAAATGGCACTACATCAAAATTTCTATATTTTTTTTTAACATTTTATTTACATCAAACTGGAACCACTGGTACTAAATTCAAATTCTATTGCTGGAGGAGGTAGTAAATGCAATTATCTGATGCTTCAAGAAATAAACACTGTCTTCTTTCTAGTTTGTTACATTGCTGCCTGCAAAATATTAGAATACAAAAATAAAATCTGTAACTCCCATGGTGTTGTTCTTATTTGTAAGAAATATGATAGGAAAATCAGTGCAGGAAAGATAGTAAAGTAATTAAATTTTGAATACTATGAATGTTAATGATAGAGAAAAAATATATATTTGAGCCAAAAAACTATTACATTCCTAATATATGAGGCTACTTAAGATGCAACAACAATGGTGAGAATAAATATAATACTAATTTGCCAATCTGCTCAAAATACTTAGGATTCCAGAAATTCAATGAGACAGACAGCCAAATACCCTCCTCAAATTCATTTTTTTTCATAATGGACAGAACCTCATTTCTGTAACCCAAGATCCTTCAAATTTATGGTTGGAAGAAGAATGTGCTTTATTAGAGAGAATCTTCAACTTGCAAAAGAATTATGCTCTAAGAATTTACATCCATTATATGAAGCTTGCAATTAATTTTTCAGTGGGAACAAAGTTTGGTTCCCAGGCTAGCCAACTTAAAAGCCTATTTTAAATTCATCATGTGACTAAAGTATTGTATAAACAGAAATAGCCCCTGACAACAACCCAATGAGGGAATTGTGATGATCATCCCTACTGTAGTGGGAGGAAAATCAACCTAAGTCACTTCCCAGGTGGGCTGGGCTAGTCGTAGGAATTAGATCCATATGATATAGGAATAATGAGGAGGAATTCAATGTCTTTTTCACTCTGGAAGACTGCATATAAATAAATTGTTGATATGGGTGAAATTTGTCCAGAGAAAAATAAATGATGCACACAAAAAATCTGAACTCTAATAGACTTTAGAGGCCATTCAGGCCCATAGATACAATATCTGATTAAAAATCTCTTTTACATCATTCTCTGGCAAGTGGTTATCCAAACCTTTGCTGGAAGATCTCTAGTGAAGGAAAACTCACTCATCTCCCTTTAGGAATCCTTTCATAAATGTTTGAAGACCTCTTTTTCCTTGACCCTACAGAGTTCAATAATGGCCTTGTTCTAGTAGAAACAAGAAGAAATACTTCCCTAAAAATCAATCAACACTTCTAACACAGGTGATTTCTGCTAGATTTTCACTAACGTGGAAATGAGTAATCTACCCTAAACTGGACTGGAGATGTTTATATTTTTAAAAGATGATTACCAACAGCTCAATTCTCTGCCTGGTGAAATTTGTGAGTGCAGCAGAATGAAGGCAGTTGAAAGGGAATATATGTTTTTCAAGACAATGGAGCCAATAATTTGCCAATTTGATTTTTCCTAGGAGATTGACCTGGAGCCAAGTCTGTTAAGTAATTTTACTTCTCATAGTTTCTTATCTTCCTTCATTTCCCAAATGCTCTATTTTTGTTGTTGTTGTTGTT
>CM053626.1:102501110-102522313 GCA_028646595.1 Phalanger gymnotis | reverse complement strand
CATCATAATGACTTATGTAGATTTGGTTCAGGAAAAGGATTTATTCATCAGAATAAGGTCGTCAAGTAAAATAAACAAGCATCTATTAAAGGCTTGCTATGTATGTAAATCACACTAATCTAATACATTTAGAACTGGGAAATAGCATCATAATCTTGGCTAGTAAATCTAATTTAGTGCCTCAAGAAATAATTTAATAATCTTTTCTTTCTAAAGATATTCAGAAACAATTTATAAATATAAACAAAGAGAGATGACAGAGAAGCATGGAGACAGGGAGAGAGGGAGAGATGGAGGGAGAGGAAGAGAGAGGGGGAAAGAAAGAAAAAGACAGAGATAAAGAGAGAAAGAGAGAGAGAGAGAGAGAGAGAGAGAGAGAGAGAGAGAGAGAGATTCAAGGCACATTTCTAATAAATATTTTAGTGTGACCCTGGGCTAGTCCCTTAACTTCTTGAGTGCTCTTACCAACTCTTTAAAACTAAGTTACAAAGAAGGTGTGGACCTCCATTGGTAGAAGTAGTTTCCTTACTTGGAATTTTTCTACATCAAACAAAATCACAGGTCTAGTCACAGAATCATACTTACACACACACACACAAGTGCACACAAAATTAGGACAAGATTCTTATTCTTTGCTTCTGTGAAACTCTGTGAAATCAACTGTGATCGGTGTTCATACCAGCTCAATAGCAGGGGCAGAACAAAATTAAAAATAATCAGGCTCTGTCTCAATCTGTCTTAGTTTATCATGCTTAAAATTAGCTGGAAAATGGAGGAGTGTGTCACAAAAAGTGTGTATTCAGACTGTTGAATTGACAAGCATAACATACCTAATGTGCCATGCATACTCTGAAGTTATCTTCTGCAAATTTATGCCTTTCTTAAACTGGTTGGTTGCAAATGATTTTACAGACACTGAGATATTATGAAAGTGTCCAGAAGTTTAGTAAATTCCCATCAGCAGAATAAATGTGTCAGAGAAGGCAATTACTCTTGATATAATTTATTGCATACCCATAGGCTATGTCTCCTCCATGCAAAGCATCTGGATGAAAATTATAAAGCTTCATTCTTTATCCATATGGTTCTCAATACCCAGATGTTTGATTCTGTTTACAAAAAGAATACATTTGCCTACACTTTTCTGTTTTCATCTGAGTGTTTTAACATTATACAAACAATACACATTGTGTCCTTGAATTTGTTTTAAAAATAGATCCTCCACCCTACCCTGAATAATACATCATTAGTAAGCTGTCTTTAACAGAGAAAGTAATGTCATGTTCTCTATGACTAACCCCTTTAATTCTCCTTCAAATTAGAAGTTTTTGAAAATCTAACACCATTTTTTTTAAGTTCAGAAAGAAGCAATAAATCAGTATGCCGAAATGAATTAACAAATACAAACCAGGGAAAAAGTCAGCTCATTTTAAATAGGCATTTCCTTTAGACAATGTCCAATAAAATGCACGTATTAAGTATACATAGGTGTATGTGTTACCTTAATAAGACATTCTTTTGTTTTCTTCTTTTCTTTTTAAGAATATAGCTTGCAAACTATCACTTGAGAATAATGTGCTAAGAGCAGCCTTCCCTGAATTCCTTATCCCATGTTGCACTTAAATCGCCAACACTATGAAAAAAAGTATAGCCCCAAGTGTGCATACAAGTGTTGTTTTAATGAGTCTCCTTGGTATAATTTGATATTAAAAGTATTTTAATGGGAATTCTTTGTTTTAAAAGACAGATCACTTTTGTGAAGACTTTCAGAAATACTTCAGAGGAGCTCCTGGAACTGTAAAATAAAATAGCTAATTTCTTTTTAGCACTGTATTACCAAATTCCTCCTCAAATGCAATTCACATACAGAAAAATTACTTTTGAGGTTGGAGCTACTCATTTTTCCACAGTTACTGCAATGTAGAATTCCTTTCCCACTCTTTTCACATGAAACCAACCTTTGAGAAGATAGGGTTATACAAATACTATTTTTTTTTTACCCAGATGCGCATTTTGATTTTTTCTTTCTTCATTTTTACGAATTTCTTTTTAAAACAAATTAAATTTATATTAAATGTTTTATGGCATGGGAGGTAAGCATACAAAACAACTATAGTGAATCTAAATTTTATGAGTTTTACAATTTTTTGGAGTCAATATTACATTGACCTCTTGTGAGCTTTTACATATATGTGTGTGTATGTGTGCGTATGTATATGTGTATGTGTGTATACAAACATATATGTGGATATATGATATACATATATGTAAAAGCTTGCATAAATTTTCTAAAAAGTACATATTTCAGGCCTTTTTAACACATATGATGAAATGTAACACTGAAGATGAAAATTTTCTAAGAATCTATATTCCAAAAGAGAAATGCAGACAAGATTTAATACTAAGCCAGCCAGACTTTAGAATTACATATAAGAAAAAAAAGCTAGCTAGAATTTACATGACACTAAGGTTTACAAGTGATTTTTAAGCTGTCTCACTTGATCTCATTTGATTTTCACAATCACCCAATGTAATAGGCATAATTATCACAGTTTTGCAGTTGAGGAAAATGAGACTGGATGAAGTTAAGTCACTTCCCAAGGTTACACAACTAATCAGTGTGTGAGGCAACAATTTAAGAAAATCTTAGCTAAGTTAATAAATCAGTAAGTATAACATGATCAAAATGATGTGTGGAACACCTTGCATTTGTATAGTGTTTACGTAAAGGTTCTATTCAATAATTATTTATTAAGCACCTACTGAGTGACAGACACAGTGGTAAGCCCTGGGGGAGAAATGACAACAATGATGATGCAAACCTTGCACTCAAGGGGCTCACTTTTTTTTGGTGTATGCAACACATACAAACACATTATATAATACTGAATGGTTGTGAAAATATAGAGTTCACATATATGAAATAAATATAACAATTTTTTTAGAGATGGGGGTACTACAAAATGCAGTGCTTCACTGAATCTTGAAGGAAGCTACAAAGTCTAAAAGGAAGAGATAAGGAGGGAGTTGTTCTTTCTTCATTTTTGAAGAAGACCAATGAAATCAGGATCTAATGTCTAAACTTGTTCATGAATTGGATTTAAGTGTGGTAGAGTTGCACAGAGTTATCAGCCTCGCTCTCTCTTCCAGAGTCATAGAAATCCAGAGGTAAGACAAAGCCAGGATGACTAGTGACAGCCCACATTACAGTGGGTGACTTTGATGTCTTCAGTGCGTGACCAAGCTCTAAGCTCTCCACAGCTTCTGCTTCAGCTGCCTTCATGGCTGTTGGAACAAGCTGTTTTCATCTATCCATTCTACTAGGTAAATCTTCACTTGGCTAGGATAGACATCTGACATCACTGACAGATCTGAAGCCTGTTGGTTACCCTCAACTTGGTTTAGCCTATCTGTGACGTCAGTTTTGTAAGGATGCGGCCACTGAGCCTAATAAAGTTTCTTGGAGCCATAGGTGAGAATTGGGTGTCAAATAGACAACAAGGGTGGATGAGCAGTACTGAAAAGGGCTCAGCGAGCCCTCACACCAGAGGTGTTAGTCCTCCCTGAATACCTCATATACTCTTAAGAAGGGAGTACATTCTAAGCATAGGGAATAGCCTCTGCAGTAAAATGGTATGTATATTCAGGGCCTGAAACTAGGTCTATTTGATTAGGATGCATAGTGTGAGAGGGTACAAACAATGCTGAATCTCTCTGGAATGATAGTGTGGAGACAATTTGAAAGAACCTTTCATGATATAGGTGATGAGGAGCCACTGAAGATTCTTGAGCAAGACAGTCCTATACTTTAGGGATATGAATGTGTCAACTTTTCAGAGGAGGAATAAGAGATAGAGAAGATGGACCCAGGAAGAAGCCTACTGCAATAGCCAGGAAAGAGTTAATGAGGGCCTGAAGTAGAGTACTAGCCATGTGAATAGAAAGTTGGATAGGTACAAGAAAGATTGAAGTGGTTAATATCTATGAGACTTAAAAATTGATTGATTGCATCAATGAGGATGTTCAACATTTATACTGTTGCTTTGATGGAGGCACGAATATAAATGTATGCCACTGTCATCTGTCTATGACACAAAGCTGCAAGAAAAAAATTATTACATGATAAATTTAATATTCAAAGATTCCTATGGATGTAGGAATGAAAAATGTATTTACCAATGTGCCAAACATTGGAGATAAAATAAAAACAAAAAACAAAAAGACTCCCAGCTACCAAGAAGTCTACCTTCTAATGGCAGGGAGAGAATATATACAAGAAGGTTCACTACAGAGTAAATGGGAAAGTCCCAGCAATCCTTAGGGAGAAGCAGTAATGAAAATGTCAAGGCCCAGAGACTCTTGGAGTGCACAGGGCTTCCAGTTTTAAACTTGGCACTCCAGTACTAGCCCCTCAGCCCAGAACCCTCAGAACTTCAAGTAAGGACTAGGATGGACTAAGGACATTGTGGCTGACCTCTCCCTTCCTGCAGTTGAGCAAGAGAAGGAGGAAATTATGCTGGTGGCTGAAAGAAAAGCTTCTTGGTTCTGAGAGTGAAGCTACAATTGCCACGGTGTAGCTGCCACTCAGCTCTAGGTCAAAGTTCTTCCATATTATCCACCTGAAGAATGGTTCCCTCTCACTGACTAGATACTGAAAGGACTGTAGTTGATTCCTATTCATTGAAGCAGTGCATCATGACCTGTACCCATTCCACTGACTCGTCATTAGCTCTGTGTGTTTCTGTAGACAGAAACTAGAAGGACTCAGATCTACAAATATAAGGAAGGTATCTGGATTACAACTGATGAGGCTGGAAATGTGGGCTAATGGTCAGAATTGAAACAAAAGAAAGAGACAATTAAGATGGGGTAGGGTTTGTTGTGTGGGAGGACCACTTTTGCTCACCATTAGGACCATCTTCCTTCAGCTGTCAGATATGTAGTCACTGGATATAGCCATGATACTCCATATATAGGATAAAACAATGGGCTAATAAGATAACTCTCCCACACACATTGAGCAATAAGAAATTTAAAAAATAATGTAACAAACAGGCAGCTAGGTTGCATGGTAGATAGAATAGAGCTCTGCACTTGAAAATCAGGAAGGCCTGAGTTTGAATTCTTCTTCAGATACTTACTAGTCATGTGCCCTTGGTTAAGTATCTCAATTTCAGTTCCATCATCTGTAAAACAGAGATAAAAATAGCACCTGCCTCAATTTATCTAGAGAAATATAGAGAGTTAGTTTCATTCTTTTCTTCTCATTTGTATTCCTAGTGCCCAGCACAAAACCTGATGCACGATAAGTGCTTCAAAAATGTTAGTTGATTAATGATAATAATAAACAACATTATAGGATAATAATGATAATGATATATTCAACATATTGTTGAATCATTTATTTCTAAATACTCAATAATCTATCTTTCAATTACATACATCTTTATTCACTAAACGATATAAAGCAGATTCCTTATGTTAAATTATTTGTATAACTCTTTTTTTAAAAAAAATTTTTGTGGGGGGGAAGGCAGAGCAATTGGGATTAAGGGACTTGCCCAAGGTCACGCAGCTAGTAAGTGTGTCAAGCACCTGAAGCCAGATTTGCATTAAGGTCTTCCTGACTCCAGGGCCTGTGCTCTACTCACTGTTCCACTTAGCTGCACCCCGTATAACTCTTATATATTCAACCATGACAATTTATCTTTACCATGCTCAGAAATTAAATTTTGAGTACATTTTTGGGTGTTTAAAATCAATTCAATTCATATTGTATTTTATGAGTGGTATATGTTTTCGATGTTTAATGTGTATGGACCTTAAAATAAAATCTTGTTTTTTCCATGTAAACCAGTTTCCTTATGTGTCTAGACCTCTCCCCTTTGTATCTCACCCTATTTCCTTTTTCACCTTGTAAAATCATTTGTTAAATCATCATCCATGTGTGAAGCTAATGATTTGCTGATGAAATATGTTATACTTTCTTGTCTTTTTTTTACTTCCACTCTAAGGTGTTACATCACTGTCAATATTAAAATGACAAGCACTTATAAAGCAACACAGCTTTGCATTATCAAGGTCTTTTTCCCAATGCATTATAGAGTTTTGTAATACCTTTAAGCTAATCAAATTCCATGCTGATAAAATACTATTGTATTCATAAGATGTGAAAAGGTAACATGTTGCTATCAACTCATATTCCTATTCCATGTAATTGTCTGATATTATCAAAAATTTATTAAAGTGCATCTAAAGGAAAAGACTATCACTAAGGAATCAATTATTATCTAGATTTGTCAATAGCATATTATTTTAATATTGATTTTGAACAGTGAATTAATATGATAGAAGGACTTTACATCCCTCACCAAATTTCCTCAATAAAACAAATTTATACCAGACTCAGTAATTGATATAAACCATGCATAGATTGTGAATAAGAGATAGCTGCAGTCTAGGTACAGTTATCTTTTAGCGACTACAAAATACTCATTTCAATTATAGGTTTCTATGGCAATGTGTTAAAATTGACATTCTCGAATTATTTTTAAGAGACTATAGATCATCATAGTTAAATTTGCTTTTTCCATATTTATTATTCCTAAAGGGATCCTGATCAACTGTCACAGTTCTTCCTTACTTCCACTTGTGTAGTATTGATCCTGGAAATAACCCAACCAAGAAGATGTCAGCCACCCTTAACTCTACCTTGTCTCCTAAGTTTCCAACTGATTACATTTTATTAATTTTCAGCCCCTAGCCATTCTTAGTTGCCCTCTGTATTTCTACTTTCAAGTCCCAGAATAATGATTGATAAAGGTACAAAATCATACTGGCTAGGTCCACTACAATCACTATATCTCACCAAACTGCATGAAAGTAATTTTTTTTTATTCATTTCATTTCTTGTATACTTGTCATAGCATGTATTCCAAGTATTTTCCTCTGTCTTGGAACCCCTAAAATCTTCTCCCAGAAGATATCTTCTCTTAATCTACCAACAAGATTAAGGTCAATCATTACATTCTATCATCATTCCTCCTCTGAAGACTTTAAAAAACATTCCGCATGATTTTATTGAGCTGTTCTTTCATTCCTCACCTCAGAAGCTGTCACTCCTTGGCACAGCTCAACTTTACTTGTGCTCTGTTTGATCTCATCTCCTGCCACTTATTCCAGAGTTTGTCCAAATGAAGACTGATTTTGTGTCTCTCTCATCTTCAGTTACTTCTTCCACACTGACTTGATTCTTGGAAATCCTTCTTTTGACTTTGTTGTTCCCTCAAGTTATCTTTCTATATCTCTTTTCATTTATTGTTAAATTGCTAGAGGAGCATTTTAAATTTCTTTTCTCCCTTTTCTTTCAATCTACACACTGCCTAAAGTTTTGCAATGTTGCAATGTTGTTTCTGATACAGCCACTTTGTAGAAACTGTTCTTTCAAAGACTATCAATGAACTATGAAAGGGAACATTTCCTAACTTTCAAAAAAAAGTTGATTCTGCAAAATGCAGCCTGGGAAGACTGACTTTGATTCCTGGCAAAACTTTGCAATATGAGAAAGCATTAATATGGCTTCATCAATATCGAGTATTTCAGAAAAAAAATAATTTCATATTTGATAAGACTTCTGAAATGGTAGATCTGGGAAATGCTAGAGATATGTATTTACTTTTTAGCAAAGCATTTGACAAAATGTCCTGCTATTCTTGTGTCAAAATAAACATATTGGACAGATGATATAATTAAGTGGATTTGGAACTTGTGCAATTACTGTACTTAAATAGTATTCTGTTTATAACCATGTCATTAGATGATGCCATAGGGATCTGAGTCTTCTCCCTGATGTATAATTTTTTAAACTATTATTTAAATAAAAATATAGATGGCATCTTTTTACTTTTTCATATGGCACAAGACTGGGATTAATTTCTCCAATTTACCACATTGGATAACTCAATAATCTCTTCTGTATTTTCCAGAAGGAAAATTACATGAGAATAACTTCTACCTCCCTTCTGTCTCTACTTACAATGAGAAATCTTAAACTTGAAGTAATTAAAAGACACTATAGTCTAATTGCATTTTAATTAAGAATGCATGACAGTGTCAGTGTGTACTAATTGAAGCCCCAGGAGCAAGAAAATGAATCTTGAAATGGGCCATAGGTGTGATAAGATTGACACGGAGAAGAAAGGAAAAAAATTAAGAATGTATAAAATCTCCTCTCGCCAAAACACAGATTTAATATAAGCTATAAAGCCATTGTATTAGGAAATACTAAGAAAAGAATGAATGAAAAGAATTTCCCTCTTTCTTTCTGCATGTATATATATGTGTGTATATGTATATATTTGTATATATACATATATGTGTATGTGTGTATGTGTACATGTGTATATATACTTCGGAAATATGTACGTAAGATGTATTCTAATGTGTTTTAGTGTCCCAGAAATTAACCTGCTTATGTCAATTATGCAAAAGTTCTGGCAGACCTTAGAGACCTGGAAATATATTTTGGCTGAGCAATGGATTAGTTAGTTATTGATCAAGGACCAGGCTACAGAAGCTATGAGAGGTTCACCACCCAGACAGGCTTCAGAATGATGAATGAAAATGAAGAACTTATATTCTGATAGCAAGAGGCAATACAAAAGTGGTGACTAGAGAGACTTGCTTAGGTTAGTGGGGATGTTGAATGGAGCTGTTGAGGAATAGATTGCATAGCCTTTCAAGTAGCAATGGAAGAGCTGATTTGACTGGAGTTCCAGAATTGGAAAGGGAAGAGAAGAGACCCCAGAACATCAGGCCCCCAGAACAAAGTTCCGGACATTAGTATGCTCTAGAATAAATGTTCCCAAGTGGATGCACCCTGGGGGGGTGCTGGAATGACCCAGAGGAGTGGTAGTAGCTTTGGATACAATGGGGGGGGGAGTCATTGAATAAAAAGGAAGGAGTGGTGGAAGCATAAGGAAAGAAGAAAAGAAAAACCATTCATACATGTTTCATCTGTTGCATAACAGAGTTAAAGTCATAGTGATTTTTTTTTCTAAACAAACGTACAAAATGTAAGGTATAACCGATCAGCTGTCAAGTCTACCAACAGGTCTTAACAAATAAGTTTTGGCAGGCAAGAGTGCAGCCCATTGTCGGGAAGTCCAGCATACATTGGAAGGAACATATACATGTAATGACTTGTTTACAATAAGATACTGTATGGTTACTTGATACAATATTGTATCACAAAATTTTCAATGCAGGAAACCTCCCCCAAAATTTACAATAAATTGTTGTTAAATTTAAGATGTGTAATTTCAAAAAATACATATTTTTGAAATGACACATTAAAAAATAAAGGGTTAAAGAGATTTCCAGGGGGCACTAAGTAATTATTTTTTAAGGGAGCAGTAGGCCAAATAATTTTGGGAACCTCTGTTCTAGATCATAGTCTCTGCTTCAGATGTCAGAATAGCATATACATTAGTAGAGAGAGTTTCCTCATCAGCATTCCCTTCCATTTATGTAATCAAAGTTCATTAATGAGCACCTAGTGAGAAATTACCTAAATCCAATGCAAATTCTATTTGCAATTTATAATGTTAGAAAATTGTCTTTGGCTACTGGAGGTTTACTTGACTAGGCCTACACAGCCAGTGTATGTCAGAAGCAATAAATGAATCCAGTTCTTTCCATCTCAGAGGCTGGCTTTCTATCAATTAAATCTTGCTGCCTTTCAGATATACAAACAAAAACAGATAAACACAAACATGCATGCCACATGTATGGAATACACACATGTATGTATGTATGTATGCATGCATGTGTATGTCTAGGTGTGTGTAGGATGGCATATATATGTGTGTGTATGTACATATATACTATATACAGTATGGTGTGCATGTATGGTACATATGAAGGTGTGTATATGTGTATATGTATATATGTATGTGCATATGTGTGTATGTATGTATGAGTATATCTATACTTCCCTGACCTACATCCTTCAGTAATATATCTAACCTTAATAGTTCCAGCATCTCAGTCCAGCATCTTCAGCTATAAGATGTTCGTGTCAACCAGGTCTTCCCACCCTTGCTAAAATATGTAGGTATATATGTATATAAATATGTGAATGTATATACATACAAATATGAAAAGTGTTTGGACATCTGGTTATATATGCATGCACACATGCACACATGTGTGTGCGTGTGTGTATAAAATAAAATGCATATATTTTCTTTTCTTTGGTATAGACATATGATTTTATTTTGCAAGAGTGAGGTCAAAACCATCCCATCCTCATTTTAATCTTAGGAAGGTAAGAGCACATTTCAATCAATCAGTCATAGTCTTGAATCATTCTTTTAATTTGGAGAGAGTCGTATTTACTTAATTTGAAAAAAAATTATCTTATAAACCAGCTAAAATTACAAATCATCTTGTGGGTTTTAGGTTGAATACTGTGTCATCACTAGTGGTTAGATACGCATGAGGGATTTCTAAGATTTCAGGAACAGTATCTTCACCTTAGCAATCAACTAAAGAATGCATTTCAGACTTTGGCAAAAATATTGTGTAGTATAGTGATCATGCTTAAAAGAATTATCCTTTCACCTATAACTTTATGTCCACAAACAAAACACTGAAAGTTGGAAGGGGATTTGAAACTAATTTGACCCCCTCAATATACAGAAAAGTATACCAAGGCTCAGAAAGTTTATGTGATTTTCCTAAGGTCACAGAACTCAGCAACAGTAGAGCTAGGTCCAGAACCTGAGTATTTTGACTCATAGACCATTAGAGTATATCAGTGCTACAGACTCCTTATTTTTAAAGACAATGGGTTTCCAAATGTCATGAGTTCCAGTCATAGAGTCTTATCATGAGGGGAGAAAAGAGCTTGGGAGAAGAGAGATCTTGGTCTTCTGTCTTCTAGCTTCAAAAGAGAAAACACACTGTTCCAAACTCTTTTAAGTTCTTTGAAGGGAGAGAGACTCTAGGAAAATGCTGATGTGTATAGAAGTTGTTTTCTCAATTATGTCTCTACCCTATAGCTTTCTACATTAGGTGTTTGGGGGGAAATTTCACCATGGGCGGGATCTGCAATCTCTGTCTCTGTCTCAATATCTGTCTGTTTCTTGGGCTCTCTTTGTCTTTGTCTCTTTTGAGTTGAGCTATGTTTATTCATTGCAGAACGGGTATTTTGTGGGAAAATATTAAGATCTGGTTATAGAGCTTGTGGCACTCTTTTGTGGTTAAGGGATAAGGAGCAGAGCTTGAATAAAAAAAAAAAAAGATTTCATCTAGACTTACCGCATTA
Organism: Phalanger gymnotis; assembly: GCA_028646595.1. Classification (NCBI taxonomy): domain Eukaryota; kingdom Metazoa; phylum Chordata; class Mammalia; order Diprotodontia; family Phalangeridae; genus Phalanger; species Phalanger gymnotis. The sequence goes on along the minus strand of CM053626.1, from coordinate 102,510,984 downwards.
GGGGAACAGCTAGGTTTAGTTCTAATCTAGTTTCATTTCTCTCAGAACAGCAGAGTGTCCAGTCTGTGCCTGTAATCTCCTATTTCCCATCCTTAGCAGGAATCAGAGTCTTCCTTGGAGAAATGTAGAAGGAAGAGAATATAGAGATATCAATTCTTGCCTCCTTGTGATCCATATCTAGACAGATACATGTGGACTAATAAAACATACATGGGAAAACACAGAGTGCACACACACACACACACACACACACACACACACACCTTTACATAAGAAAAATACCAGTAAAACCATGGGTCTTGACAAAAATGTTAAGGAGAAGGGGGAAAAGGACTTTCGGTTTATTTTGTTCTTTTGTTTTATAGCTATATTGGGAGCGAGAACAAAATTAGAGAAGGTATTGGACCTCTATTATGTATATAAGGGCAGATAATAACTGATAACATTAAAACTGAACAACTTCTGTACTTATTACATTTCTGCTCTCTTGTATAAATACAGCTTGAATGAGGTTAAGAATTCCAAAATGCAGTATACAGAAAGGTATAACATAGAAAGACAGAACACAAAATCAGCAGAGAGAAAGCAAATTAAACTAACTTTATTTTTTGGGACATATGCACACCAAGAAGGGCAGTCAGGAATTATGGAAATAGGTTCATTGAAGGCCCCATTTGGGCACTAAAACAATAAAAGCCTGGTAGATTTTTATAGAGCTATTAATTGAGTCAAGCAGGACCAGGAATTGAGGAAGTGGAGATCTGGATCTGGTGTTCAGGTCAAGGTTGGAGACTAGTTTTGATTCATGCTAAGGGGAATACCTTGCTACTTGATATCAATCCTACCCTCAAATAGAAAAGAGATTTTTGGTTGTTACCTAGGCAATGGTATTTGGGATTTTCTGGCTTCTTCATTTATTGAGGTAGGAATGATTCCAGGGTCCTTATACTTCTTTTCCTAAAAGCATAATCTTCAGTCTGGAAAGTTTAGAACCAAAATAATTAAGAAGGAACTGAAAGTCAAGATTAGAAGGAAAGCAGAAAACTGGGGGCAATTTTAAAAGCAAGTTTCTCTTATAAAAGCCACAGTCTCAAATATATGGAGAACTTAATCAAATTTATAAGAACACAAGTCACTCCCCAAATGATAAAAGCATATAAACAGACAATTTTCAAATGAAGAAGTCATAGCTATTCATAGATATATGGAAAAATGCTCTAAATAACTATTGATTAGAGAAATGCAATTGAAGGAACTCTGAGGTACCACTTCATATGTATCACATTTGCTAATATGATAGAAAAATGACACATGTCGGAGAGCATGTGGGAAAATTGAGACTCTAACACACTCTTGGTGGAGTTGTCAATTGATCAAATCATTCTGGAGAGCAATTTAGAACTATGTCAAAAAGGATATAAAACTGTGCATACCCTTTGACCCATCAAGAGCAATACTAAGTATGTATCCCAAAGAGATTAAAAAACAAAAAAGGAAAAGGACCTCTATGTACAAAAATATTTACAGCAACTCCTTTTGTGGTGCTAAGAATTAGTCATCAATTGGATGAAGGCTGAACAAGTTGTGGTATATGATTGCTTTTGGAATATTGTGCTACAAGCAATGATGAGCAGGATTCTTTCAGGAAAACCTGGAAAGTGGTGGAACCAACATGGCAGAGTAAAGGCAGTGACTCAACTGAGCTCTCCCCAAAACCTCTTCAAATACTTTTACATAATGCCTCTAAAGAAATTCTAGAGCAGCAGAACCCACAAAAAGATGGAGTGAGACAATTTACCAGCCCATGACAACTTGGAAAGTCAACAGGAAAGTTCTGTTGCACCGGGGTGAGAGAGGAGTGTAGGCCATGCCAGCACAGGCTAGCCTCAGCAAATGAGGATCAGGCCTTAGGATGACTGAATCAGTGGCAGCAGTGGTGGTTTCCAGACCCCTCAGACCACAGATGCCAAAGACAGCTTAGTGTGTCAGCAGGAAAGGTCTGGTGCACCTGGGTAAGAGTGTAGCAAAGTCTAGTTCAGGCCCCACCAACACAACTCCAACCCTAGCAAACCGAGAGCAGGCTTTGGGAGCCACTGAATCAGCAGTGACAGTGGCTGCTTTAGGAGCTCTCAGTCCATAGACAGTAAGGTGGTCAAACAACTGATCAGAAGGAGATCACAAGTGTCTCTTTGCTAGTACTGAGGCAGGACTCTGTTTTTTTGCCCATACTCAGATCCAGGTCCCAGGCCTGGGTAGCAGGCCCAGGATTAGGAGGAGCACTACCATAGCAGAGTTTGTGGCTACAGTGGAGCAAGGATGCCCCCTCACAGTTCCAGGGCAGAAAAGAATGCATGTGGTCTCTCACAAACCAGAGAATAGGACAGCAGTAAACGCCTCTCCTTAGATTGTACCACCTTGGAAGAATAGAAACTTAGAGTTTCCCAAAAGTATTACTGAAAATAGCTGCACAAAACTCCAGAAGTTTAGGAGAGTGCATTCTCTATCCTGGAAGCAGAGCCTTAATCTACAGAGTTAAAGGCGAGTGATAGCCTGGAAAAATGAACAAATAAGAGAAAAAAAAATCCTGACTATAGAAAATTAATTTGGTAACAAGGAAGACCAAAACACATACTTAGAAGAAGATAACAAAGTCCAAACTCCTACATCCAAAGACTCCAAGAAAAATATGAGTTGGCACCAGGCTATGGAAGAGCTCAAGAAGGATTTTGAAAATCAAATAAGAGAAGTAGAGGAAAAATTGGGAAGAGAAATGAGAGTGATGCAAGAAAATCCTGGGAAAAAGAGGCAGCACTTTGGTAAAGGAGACACAGAAAAATAGTGAAGAAAACAAAACCTTAACAGTCTAGACCAAATGATGAAAGAGGTACAAAAATCCAATAACTAGAAGAATGTTTTAAAAAGTAGAATTGATCAAATGAAGAGGCAAAAAATTCACTGAAAAAAAAAAAAACTTAAAAGCAGAAATGGCAAAGTGGAAAAGGAAGTCCAAAAGCTCACTGAAGAAAATAATTCCTTAACAATTAGAATGGAACAAATGGAAGCTGAGAACTTTATGAGAAATCAAGAAACAAGAAAAAAACCCCAAAGAATGTAGAAATAGAAGATAATGTGAAAGAGCTCACTGAAAAAACAACTGACCTAGGCAATAGATCCAGGAGAGATAATTTAATAATTATTGGATTACCTGAAATCCAGATCAAAAAAAAGAGCCTAGACAGCATCATTCAAGAAATTATCATGGAAAATTGCTTCAATATTCTAGAACCAGAGGGTAACATAGATATTGAAACAATCTATTGATCACCTCCTGAAAGAGATCCCAAAATGAAAACTCCCAGGGATATTATAGCCAAATTCCAGAGCTCCCAGGACAAGAAGAAAATATTGCAGGTAGTGACAGGATAACACAAGATTTATCAGATTCTATATTAGAGGATCAGAGGACTTAGAATATAATATTCCAGAGGTCAAAGGAGCTAGTATTAAAAATAAGAATCACCTACCCCAAAAAAATGAGTATAACCATTCAGGGGGAAAATGGATATTCAGTGAAATAGTGGACTTTCAAGCATCTTGATGAAAAGATGAGACAAGAATAGAAAATTTGACTTTTAAATAGAAGACTCAAGAGAAGCATGAAAAGGTAAACACAAAAGGGAAATCATAAGGGACTTAATAAGGTTAAATTCTTTGCATTCCTACGTGGAAGGTAATACTTGCACCTTATAGGAACTTTCTCATTATTAGGGCAGATTGAAGGAGCATATGTAGTCAGATGGCACAGGTGTGAATTGAATGTGAAAGGATGATATCTAAGAAAGAAAAGAAGGAAGGAAGATTTACATGAACTGATGCAAGTGAAGAAGTGAAGTGAGCAGAACAAGGAGAATATTGTGCATATATGCACGAGCAATATAGCAATATTGTGCCATGATCAGCCAGGGATCATTTAGTAATTCAATGATCTAAGACAATTCCAAGGGTCTCACAATGGAAAGGTGTCTCCGGAGAAAGAACTAAGGGAGTCTAAATGCAGATCATAGCATAGTTTAAAAAAATAGTTTGTTTTCCTTCAAAACATGACTAATATAGAAACATGTTTTGCATGACTACATATTTATAACCTACATAAAATTGCTTGCCTTCCAAAGGAGGGAGGAGGGGAGAGAGGTAGGGACATAATTTGGAACTCAAAATTTAAAAAAAAAAATGAATGTGAGTATTTTACATGTAATTGGAAAAAATAGAATACTTGAAAAAAGAAGGAACTGAATATAAAGTCATTTAGAAGGTGGTAAGAAAGTTTCTAAATTTCCTCACTGAGGTTAAGCCATTTCTTTTACACTAACTACATCCCAGGGTAATGAAGGAGTTTGCAGAATTGAATGCTGAGCCAATTAAACTATTACAAAGGAGAGAACTTCTATAGGATTAGGCCCAGATGATCCAGTTTTGGGAAGGAAAAAGAAGATATATTTAAACTATAGTCCAGTGAGATTGACTTTGTTTGTGAGCACTCTGATTCATCATTTTCATTTAGGAAAGTCTCATATCAGTGGTGCTTCATCTTTTTTAATGGGATAATTTGACTATTATATAGTAGCACATTATCACTCAATAAGCATTTGTTAATTACCCACTATATATCAGAACTAGGATAGGCATTATGGACACACTATCAATAACAGCATATCAATAAACATTCTTAAAGTTCTTATTGTGGGCTAAGCATTGTATTAAATATATTAGGGATACAAAGAAAGGGAAAAAATGATGCCTGTCCTCAAGGAGTTGACAAAGTAAATTAGTATGTTAATATATTACATTTTGCCCTAAGAGTTTGAAATCTTACATTGGACGCTGAACTCTGCTGATTTACCTTTTTTTTGCCCTCATCTTCCTCCAAACTCTGTATACTTTTCATTTATTTCCCAAATTTATATCACTTTGATTTCTTTTCCCCAAAAATTATAAAAATATTCAGCCGTGCACAACTATGCTCAAAGGGCACATGTTGAGGAAAAATCATAGCAATGAGCTTTCTCATAGAGAAAGCCACTTCTCTTTTAGCTCTAGGGAAGGAATTTGAATTCAACTTCCAGCCTGGGGACTTTGGAGGTCTGTGAAAGTGAAATTACCGATCTCCATTGAAAGATCTTCGGTTCTTTTGCTCCTGTTGGTCGTAATCTTGTGTGGAAAGGTGGTCACCAAGCTATGAGTAGGAAAGACAACTGGCCCATAGTGGACCCCAGTGTTAGTAGGATGGAAAAAGGTATGATGATTAGGTTTGCTGAGGCTGTGAGAAATTCATTGTTTCTCATTATCCTATGCTATCCTTTGTCCATTCACTGCTCATTTCTCCTCTTAGCTGATTCTTGCTCTGTCCTTTGATGTTTATTCATTCACAATAACTCCAGGCATCCATGAGGCATGCCTTGGACTGCTTTCCTATGCTACTGAAAGCTCATAATCTTCCATAATCTTCCCTCATGACCATTTCCTGACTTCTACTTCTTGGCATATTTCATAACCTTCCAGAAACTAGCATAAGAAAGAGGGAAGCACTGGAGGAAGAGACAAGACAGAGAAAGAATAAGGAAAATTATCTCATGTAAAGGAGGAATGCAAGAGCAGAAATAAATGTAAAGATAAAAGGAAGGGAAGATTAAAGGAAGCAGTGGTCAGAAGCAAAACAGATTTTTGAGATGGGACAGGGTAAAAAGGGAGAGAGAAATCAACAGTAGAAAAATAGGACAGAAGGAAATGCAGAGGTAGCAATATGAATATGATTGGTATGAATTCACCAACAAAACAAAAGCAGATAGCAGAATACATTAGAAACCTGAATCCAATTATATGTTGTTTACAAAAAACACACTTGAAACAGAGACAAGCACAGAGTTGAAAACAAGGGACTGGAACAGAATGTATTACGCTTCGGCGAAAAGTAAAAAAAGAAAGGGATAACAATTATGATCTGAGACAAAGCAAAAGAAAAAAATGACAGAATTAAAAGAGATAAGTAGTGAAATGATATCTTGCTAAAAGGCACCATAGATGGGGACAGAGCCAAGATGGTGGAGTAAAAGCAGAGACTTGCTTGAGCTCTAGAGCTACAGAATGCAAAAAATGACAGCATGAAACAAATCTCTAGCCTAAAACAACGTGGAAAATTGATAAGAAAGGTTGATCACACAAGGCTAGGAGTGGATCACAGTCCAGTGTGGGCCATGCTGACACAGATAGGACTGGAGCAGGCCTCAGGTGAATCACTGGCCACTGTGGTAGTTTCTCAACCCACAAATGCCAAAGAAAAAGTAGGAGGTCAGTGGGAAAACTCTGTCAGACCTGGGTGAGAGAGGAGCATACTTTGGACCCAGCCTTTGGGCAGCAAAGCTAGCAGCAGTGGCAGCAGCACCAGCAATGGCTGCTTCCAGAGCTCCAGGCCCACAGACAGTGGGAGGATCAAGCAGCTGATCAGAGGGGAATTACAGTGATCTCTTTGCTGGTACTGAGACAGGACTCTCTCACTTTGCCCTGCTTAGATCGGGGTCCCAATCCTAGGTGGCAGTCCTGGGGTGAGAAGAAGCACTGGCAAAGCAGAGATTGTGGCATCAGTGGAGAGGGAACCATCCTCATAGTTCCAGGGCAGAAAAAAAGTGCTTGTTGTCACTCACTGACAAGAGAACAGGCCAGAAGAGAAGTAAACATCTCTCCTTTGATCATATCACCTTAAAGAACTGAAAATTTACAGGTGCCTAGAAGTACCTCTGAAAACAGTTGTGCAAAACTCCAGAGGTTTGGGACAGAGCACTCTCCTCTCTGGAAGCAGAGTCCTACCTTGACAAAGAGTTCAAAAGTCAATTAATTGGCTGGGAAAATTAGCAAACAGCATAAAAATTCAGACTATAGAATCTTACTTTGGTGACAAAGACGATCAAAACATACAATAAGAAGACAACAAAGTCAAAGAGCCCACATCAAAAGCCTCCAAGAAAAATATGAATTGGTCTCAGGCCATGGAAGAGCTCAAAAAGGATTTTGAAAATCAAGTAAGACAAGCAGAGGAAAATTTGGGAAGAGAAACGAGAATGATGCAAGAAAATCATGAAATAAGTCAACAGCTTGGTAAAGGAGACCCCTCCCAAATACTGAAGAAAATAACATCTTAAAAAATAGAGTAACCAAAATGGCAAAAGAGGTCCAAAAAGCCAATGAGGTGAAAAATGCCTTAAAAAGCAGACTCAGCCAAATGGAAAAAGAGGTCCAAAAGCTCACTGAAGAGAATAATTCCTTAAAAATTAGAATGGAGCAAATAGAAGCTAATGACTTTATGAGAAATCAAGAAATTATAGAACAAAACCAAAAGAATGAAAAAAAATATAAGACAATGTGAAATGTTTCATTGGAAAACACTGACCTAGACAATAGATCCAGGAGAAATAATTTAAAACTTATTGGACTACCTGAAACCCATGATCAAAAAAAAAGCCTAGACATTATCTTTCAAGAAATTATCAGAGAAAATTGCCTTGATATTCTAGAAACTTACAGTCAAACAGAAATTGAAAGAATCCATTGAACACCACTTGAAAAATATCCAAAAGGAAATATTGCAAGCAGTCAGAAAGAAACAATTCAAGTATTGTGGAAGCACAATCAGGGTAGCACAAGATCTAGCAGCTTTTACATTAAGGGACTGAAGGGCTTGGAATATGATATTCCAGAGATCAAAAGAGCTAAGATTAAAACCAAGAATCACCTACCCAGCAAAACTGAGTGTAATACTTTGGGGGAGGGGATGGACATTCAAAGAAACAGAGGACTTTCAAGCATCCTTTTTTATTTTATTTTTTTATTTTTAGTTTGCAACACTCAGATCTGCAAGTTTTTGAGTTCCAAATACTCTCCCCCTCCTTTTCTTCCTCTCCTTTTCCTCCTCCCTCCACCTCCAAGATGGCATGTCATTTGATATGAGTTTTACATATACCTTCACATTAAACTTATTTTCACAATAGTCAAGTTATAAAGAAGAATTATAACCATTAGTATGAATCATGAAAAAGAAGAAGCAAAACCAAAAAAAAATAAATAAAAAGAGAGCAAATAATTTGCTTCAACCTATATTCTGACTCCATAATTCTTTCTTTGCATGTGAATCTTTTGGAGCTGTCTCAGAATCTTGCATTGCTGAGAAGAGGCAAATCTATCGAGGTTAGTCATCACAGATGTCATGTGTCTGTAATCAATTATAATGTTATCCTGGTTCAGCTCCTCTCACTCATCATCAGATCATATAAGTCTTTCCAGGTTATTATGAACTCCATCTACTCCTCATTTCTTATAGTAGAATAGTATTTCATTACATTCATGTACCACAACTTGTTTAGCCATTCCCTAATTGAAGGGTATCCCCTTGATTTCCAATTCTTTGCCTCCACAAAAAGAGTTGCTAAAAATATTTTTGTGTATATGGATCCTTTTCCTACTTGTATAATCTCTTTGGGATACAGCCCTAGAAGTGGTATTGCTGGGTCAAAGGGTATGCACATTAAACATTTTTGATGAAAAGATCAGTGCAGAATAGAACATTTGACTTTCAATGACAAGAATAAAGAGAAGCATGAAAAGATGAACAAGAATGATATATAGATATAGATATAGATATAGATATAGATATAGATATAGATATAGATATAGATATAGATATAGATATAGATATAGATATAGATATAGATATAGATATAGATATAGATATAGATATGGATGGACGGACAGAGGGCACAGGGTGAGTTGAATGTGAAGGGATAATCTAAAAAAGTAAAATTGAAGGGCGAGAAAGGAATATATTGGGAGAAGCAGAAAGGTAATATAGAATGGGGTAAATTATCTCACATAAAAGAGGCAAGAAAAAGCTGTTGCAATGGAGGGGAAGAGAGGGAGGTGAAAGGGAATGAATGACCTTTACTCTCATCAGATTTAGCTTAATGTTGTAATGACATACACACTCTATTGCATATCTTATCCTACATGAAAGTGAGCAGGAAGGGGATGAGAGGGGGGAAATGATAGAAAGGAGGGCAGATTGAGGTAGTAAGAAGCAAACACTTTGAAAAACGGGCAGGGTCAAAATAGAAAATAGAATAAATAGGGGTGGGATAGGACGGACAGAAATATAGTCTTTCAAACTATGACTATCATGAAAGTGTTTTACAGAACTACACATGTATAACCTATATTGAATTGCTTGATTTCTCAATGAGGGTGTGGGGAGGGAAGAAGGGAGAAAATTTGAAATTCAAAGTTTTAAAAACAAATGTTAAAAATTGTTTTTACGTGCAACTGAAAAATGAGATATACAGAAATGAGGTATAGAAGTCTGTCTTTCCCTAGAAGAAAGTAAGGGGGAAGGGGGTGATAGAAGGGAAGGCAGACAGAGAGAAGGGATAAGCAGAATGTATGCCATCTTGGGATAGGGGGAAGGGGAAAGATGAGAAAATTTGGAACTCAAAATCTCGTGGAAATGAATGTGAAAACTAAAAAAAAAATAATTAAATGGAGCCACAGACAATGAAACAACATCAATACTGAACATATATGTACCAAATGACATAGAATCTATTCAACAAGGAAAAGTCAAATGAGTTATAGGATGAAATAGTAAAATAATACTAGTGGGGTACCTCAAATTTCTCCTCTCAGAGCTAGATAAATCTACTTATAAAGCACATAAGAAAAAAGTGGAGGAGATGAATAGAATTTCAGAAACAGATATGCTAGATTTCTCCAAAAAATTGTATGATAAAACATCTACATCTCAGCTGTAGATGTCACCTTCACAAAAATTGACCAT
>CM053626.1:102483886-102500610 GCA_028646595.1 Phalanger gymnotis | reverse complement strand
GTGGTTTTTCCAGTGAGATATTTCACATTGTCTTCCATTTTTTTCCTTTGTTTCTGTTTTATAATATCTTGGTTTCTCATAAAGTCACTAGCTTCCACTTGCTCTGATCTAATTTTTAAGGTAGTATTTTCTTCAGTGGTCTTTTGGACTTCCTTTTGCATTTGATTAATTCTGCCTTTCAAGGCATTCTTCTCCTAATTGGCTTTTTGGAGTTCTTTTGACATTTCAGTCAGTCTATTCTTTATAGTGTTATTTTCTTCAGGATATTTTGGGTCTCCTTTAGCAAATGATTGACTTGTTTTTCATGTTTTTTTTGCATGGTTCTCATTTCTCTTCCCCTTTTTTTCCTCTACTTCTCTTACTTGCTTTGCCAAATGCTTTTTGAGCTCTTCCATGACCTGAGCCCAATTCATACCTTTCTTGGAGGCTTTTGATGTAGGCTCTTTGACTTTTTTGACTTCTTCTGGTTACATTATTTGATCTTCTTTGTCACCAAAAAAGGAATCTAGAATTTGAGTTTGAGTTTGAGTTGGAGCTCGTTTTCACTGCCTGTTCATGTTCCCAGCCAACTACTTGACCCTTGAGCTTTTCGTGAGGATATGACTGCTTGTAGAGTAGAGAGTACCTTGTCCCAACCTTTAGGGTCCAAGCACTGCTGTTTTCAGAGCTACTTATACTCTACTGTCACACCAGGCTCTGTCCCAGCATCGCTCCTCCTCCCCCAAGAACTGCCAACCAGGATCACAATTCAGCTCCAAGGGAGGCACAGCAAGAGAATCTGCCTTTGTTCCCACTAAGTGCTCCTTGCATTCCTGCTCTGTTCTGCGGCTAGATTACTTCCACCATGTGAGCAAGGAACTTGGGAAGCTGCTGATGCTGGCATTCTGGAGGCAGCCTCAGGAGCTTCCTGCTGCTGTTACCTCCACTGCTGCAAGACACCCAGAGCTTGTGGCTGGATGGCTCTGAACTTGATCCTGCAGTTTTCCCCTAACCTGCTCTTTGGTGTTTATGGGTTGAGAAGTCTGCTAACTGCCACAACTCACTGTTTCATGGCCCGAGGCCTCTTCCAGCTGGCAGATTCCAGATCTGATCTATCTAGGCATGGCGCACACTGGGCTGCCCTCCCTTCTGAGCACCATGTGATAGACCATTCCCAGCAACTATCCCGGCTCTCCTGGGCTGGAGATCTGTTTCTCTCTGCTATTTCGTGGGTTCTGCAGCTCTAGAATTTGTTCAGAGCCATTGTTTACAGGTGTTTGGAGGGATTTGTGAGGAGCTTAAGCAAGTCCATGCTTTCCTGCCACCATCTTGGCTCTGCCCCCTCTAACTAATATAATCTTAAGGAATGGGTGGGGAAAAGAGCACATTTTTGAAACAATAACTTTATTAAAGAAAATGACAAGAATGAAAGAACATAAAATTTGTGGAAGGCATTCAAAGCAACACATAGGGAAAAAAAATAAATCTGTAAATATGTATAACAATAACAGAAAGAGCAGATCAATAAATTGGACAAGCAACAAAAAAATACCTAGAAGTGAATAAACTAAAATTCCCAATTAAACAGAAAAAAGTAAATTATGAAAAGCAAAGGAAAGATTAATATATATGAAAGTTAAAAAAATCTTTTCGGTTAATTAATAAAATGGGTTGGTTTACAAAAAGAAATAGAAAAATAGATAAACCATTTTAAAATTTAATTTTAAAAAGCAGAAAGAAAACCAAATTATAGCACCAAAAATGAAAAGTGTGAAGGCAAAATCAATTAGGGTGAAGGGAAAGTATTTATTAGGAATGATTTTCTTCAATTGTATTCCAGGAAAACTGATAATCTGGGTGAAAAAGTTGGATATTCATAAAAATGCAAATTTTCTAGGGTTTACAGAAGGGGAAATAGAATACTTAAAGTACCTATCTTAGAAAAAAAGGAAATAGATCAAGTCATCATTGAGCTCCCTATAGAAAAATCCCCAGGACCATCTGGATTTACAAATGAATTTTACTGAATGTTTTGGGAAAAATTCATCCCAATTCTACATAAATTGTTTGAAAAAATAGGTAAAGAAGGAGTCAATTCCTTTTATGTCTCATATATGGTTTTGATACCTAAATCAGGGAAAGCAAAAACAGAGAAAGAATAGTATAAGTCAATTTAATAATGAAAATTCATACAAAAATTGAAATAAAATACAAGGAAGGACATTATAGCAATATATCACAAGTAGTATAAGGTGTATGTTAGGTGCTATTTATACCAAGAATGCAAGGGTCTTTCAATATTAGGAAAACTATAAGCACGATTAACTATATAAATAACAAAAACAAGCCATAATTATCTCAATAGATGTGAACAAAAAGCTTTTGGCATAATATAACACCCATTCCTATTAAAAATACTAGAAACATAGGAAGAAATGGGGCCTTTCTTAAAATGTTAAGTAGTATATATCTAATATCATGGTCAAGAATCATCTATAATGGGGATATAAAAATATGGAGCTCAAAAAAACAATAAGAAAATTAATCTCAAAGAGCGAAAAGTCAAGAATAAATGAAAAAAATATGTGAAGGAAAGTGACCTCAAAGTACCAGATTTCAAACTACACTATGAAGTGGTAATCATTGAAACAATCCAGTACTATCTAAGAAATAGGGTGGTAGATCAGTAGAATAGATTAGGTACATAGTACACAGAAGTAAATGACCATGGGAATCTCATGCTTGATAAACCCAAAGATCCAAGCTTTGGGAACAAGAAATCACAATTTGACAAAACTTACTTGGAAAACTGGAAAGCAGTGGAGCTAATATGGTGGAGAAAAGCTGGGAGATTGAGCTTGCCTCAGTTTTCCTCACCAATGACATTAAATTAAGCCTCTATATGGATTCTCAAAGGATAGCACATATAAAAAGATGGAATGAAACAACTTTACAACTTAAGATAAATTAGGAGGACTTCATGAACATCTGTCTTACTCAGGTAAAGGGAGCATAGCCCAGTGCAGGCAGTGTACAGGCAAGTCAGCAGAAGGCTCTTATTCAGATCACAGATCAGCAACTGAAGCCCCATGGTCCTGGCTCGACAGGACAGCTGCAAGGCTTCCAACCCAAGGTCATCAGCCAAACTGCTAGCCCCTGAACCCCAGCCACAATAGACCCAACTAGGTCAGCACACCCCAGCTCAGTGAAGAAGCTGCCAGCACCTGAGGCTTCAGCACACAAAGACAATGAGCAGGACCCTGGGCTCCAGCATAAGAAGTTTACAATAATGCCTTTTTTGCACCAGGAGGAGAGCTCAACTTTAAAAGTCAAAAAATAGTGTACAAATGAGCAAAAAAAGACAGAAAAAAGCCATGGACAGAGAGCTACTATAGTGACAGGGAGACAAAAACACTAACTTGAAGAGGACAACAATATCAAAATGCCTACATGAACTCAAGGCAGGACATTAATTAGTCTTAAGCCCAAAAGCCTCCTTGGAAGAGCTCAAAAAGGATTTCAAAAATCAAATAAGTGAGGCAGGAGAACAATTAAGAAAAGAAATGAGATTCATGCAAAAGAGCTTAGGAAAGGAAAGATTTGGAAACTGAGGGGATACCATCAGTCAGGGAATGGCTGAACAAGTTGTGGTATATGGTTGTAATGGAATACTTTCGTTCATAAAAGATGATGAACATTCAGATTTCAGAAAAACCTGGAAATATTTTCATGAACTGATGCTGAGTGAAGTGGCAGAAACAGGAGAACATTGTACCCAGTAATAGCAATATTGTGCAATGATACAATTATAATAGACTTAGTTCTTCTCAGCAGTACAAGGATCCAAAAGAATTCCAAAAGTTTCATGATGGAAAAAGATGCAAAGAACTATGGAGTTCTGAATGCAGATCAAAGCATACTATTTTCACTTTTTTGTGTTTTTTTCTGTCTCTTGTTTTTTTCCCTTTTGTTCTGATTCTACTTTCACAACATGACTGATTTTGAAATATGTTTAACATTATTGCACATGTATAACCTACATCAGAGTGCTTTTTGTCTATGCAAGGAAGAACAGAGGGAACAAGAAAAATTTAGAACTAAAAATTTTTAAAAAATGAATGTTGAAAATTAACTTTAAATGTAATTAAAAAAAATAAAGTACTATTAAGTAAAAACAAATTATATAAGCTGTCTCTCCTCCCCAAAAAAGAAAACTGAGCAACAGCTCTTGAGAAACTAACCATAGATCATCTCACTCTGTATGCCAAAATAAATTGAAAATTGGTGAATGATTTTGGCAAAATTAATATTATAAATTGAGAAGCTTGGGAAATTTTACCCATTTCATATAGGGATAAGGGAAGAGTTTATGACCAAACAAGAGATAGAGAACCCATGGGAAACAAAAGGGATAATTTTGTACTAAATTAAGAAGGTTTTTGCACTAGGACAATCAATTCAGCTGAAATTAGAAGGAAAGTAAGAAAATGAGGGGGGAAATTTTATGGCAAGTTTCACTGATAAAGACCTAATTTCTCAAATACATAGGCAACAAATTTATAAAAAATATAAGATACATTCACCAATTGATAAAAGGCAAAAGGATATGAACAAGCAGTTTTCAGAACATTTCAATAGTCATACAGAAATGCTTTAAATAGCTATTGATCAGAAAAATGCAAATTAAAACAATTCTGAATAAATTGAAACCTCATAGCTATAACATTGGGTAACATGATAGAAAAGGAAAATGATAAATGTTGGAGTGGATGAGGGAAGATAGATACACTCATACACTGTTGGAGTTGTCTACTCATCTAAGTATTAAGGGGAATGATTTGGAACTGTGCCCAAAGGTCAAAATAACAACAACAACAACAACTATGCATACCCTTTTACTCAGCAGTAACACAGATTAATGTGATAAAAAAAATGAAAAAGACATATATGCAAAAATATTTGTAGCAGCTCTCTCTCTGGTGGCAAAAAAAAAAAATGGAATTGAGGAGACGCCTATCAGTCGGGAAATGGCTAATTACATTGTGTATAATTGTGATGGAATACAATAGTATTTCTACAAGAAATGAAGAGCAGAATACTTTCAGACAAACCTGGAAAGGCTCACATAAACTGATGCAAAGGAAAGTCAACAGAACCAGCAGAACATTGTACACAGTAACAGTTATATTGAAAGGATGATAAAGTCTACTCTGATAAAGACAATTAATCAAGACAACTTCATTCAACAACTGGACCAATGATGAAAAATGCTATCCACCTCCAGGGGTAGAACTGATGAACTTAAATGTAGATTGAAGCAAATTTGTTTCATTTTCTTTCTTTTTTTATCTACACACATGGGTACCATAGAAACTCGTTTTACATGACTTCACATGTATAGTTGATATTACATTACGTGCTTCCTCAATTATTAGAGGGAATGCTAGAGCGAGGGAGGAAATTTGGAACTGAAAAGCTTAAAAAATAAATATTAAAAATTAAGTAAATGAAAATTAAAGAAGGCTTCATATAGATGCTAGATTTTAAACTAAATACTGAATGAAACTAGATTTTTAAATTTTTAAAAATATTTTTAGTTTTCAACATTTATTTCCACAAGATTTGAAGTTACAAAGTTTCTCACTATTTCCACCTTCTCCCACCCTAAGATGGCATAAATTTTGATTGCCCCTTTCCCCAGTCTGCTTTCCCTTCTGTCACTGCCCCCATCCCCTTTCTCCTTAATTTCTTGTAGGGCAAAATAGATTTCTATACCCCATTGCCTTTATATCTTATTTCCCAGTTGCATATAAAAACAACTTTTCTTTTTAAAACATTTGTTTTTGGAACTTTGAGTTCAAAATTCTCTCCCTTTTTCCTTCCCCACCCATCCTCCTTGAGAAGGCAAGAAATTCAACATAGTCCGCACATGTATCATTATGCAAAACACTTCCATAATACTCATGTTGTGAAAGACTAACTATATTTTTCTCCATGCTATCGTATCTTCCTTTATTCACTTTTATCCCTTGACCTTGTTCCTTTTCAAAAGTGTTTGCTTTTGATTACCTCCTCCCCACTATCTGCCCTCCCTTTTATCATCCTTTCTTCTTATCTTCTCCTGCTCTACTTTCCTGTAGCATAAGATACCCAATTGAGTGTGTATGTTATTCCATCCTTAAGTCAAATCTAATGAGAGCAACATTCACTCATTCCCTTTCACCTGCCTGCCTCTTCCCTTCCTTTATAATTGCTTTTTTTGCCACTTTAATTTGAGATAATTTACCCCATTCTATCTCTTCCTTTCTCCTTCTCCTGATATATTCCTCTCTCACTGTTTAATTTTATTTTTATTAGATATCATATCTTCACATTCAAGTCACCCTGTCCGCTCTGAACATATATATATATATATATATATATATATATATATATATATATATATGTGTGTGTGTGTGTGTGTGTGTATGTATATTCCCTTCAACTACCCTCACACTGAGAAAGGTGTCATGAGTTACAAACATCATCTTTGCATGTAGGAATGTAAGCAAAATGGCTCAATTTTAGTAAGTCCCTTATCATTTCATTTTCCTGTTTATCTTTTCATGCTTCTCTTGCTTCTTGAATTTGAAGGTCAAATTTTCTATTCAGCTCTGGTCTTTTCATTGAGAACACTTGAAAGTCCTCTATTTTATTGAAAATCCCTATTTTGCCCTAGAATATTATACTCAATTTTGCTGGGTAGGTGATTCTTGGTTTTAATCCTAGCTCCATTCACCTCCAGAATATCATATTCTAAGCCCTTCAGTACCTTAATGTAGAAACTGCTAGATCTTGTGTTATCCTGATTGTTTTCCCAATATTGTTTCTTTCTTGCTGCTTGCAAAATTTTCTCCTTGACATGGGGACTCTGGAATTTGGCCTACAATATGCCTGGGAGTTTTCCTTTTGGGATCTCT
Source organism: Phalanger gymnotis (assembly GCA_028646595.1). NCBI lineage: Eukaryota > Metazoa > Chordata > Mammalia > Diprotodontia > Phalangeridae > Phalanger > Phalanger gymnotis. The sequence continues at coordinate 102,493,672 of CM053626.1, read as the reverse complement.
ATCAGGAGGTAATCAGTGGATTCTTTCAATTTCTATTTTACCCTCTGTTTCTAGAATATCAGGGTAGTTTTCCTTGATAATTTCTTGAAAGATGATGCCTAGGCTCTTTTTTGATCATGGCTTTCAGGTAATTCAATAATTTTTAAATTATCTCTCCTGGATCTATTCTTCAGCTTAGTGGTTTGTCCAATGAGATTTCACATTTTCTTCCACTTATTCATTCTTTTGGTTCTGTTTTACAATTTCTTGATTTCTGCTAAGGTGACTAGCTTCCACTTGCTCCATTCTCATTTTTAAGGCAGTGTTTTCTTCAGTGGTCTTTTAGATCTCGTTTTCCATTTGGCCAATTTTGCCTTTTAAGGCATTTTTCTCCTCATTGACTTTTTGGAGCTCTTTTGCCATTTGGATTAGTCTATTTTTAAGGTGGTATTTTCTTCAGTAAATTTTGGGTCTCCTTTAGCAAGTCCCTGACTTGTTTTTCATGATTTTCTTGCATCACTCTCATTTCCCTTCCCAATTTTTTCTCTACTTCTCCTACTTGATTTTCCAAATCCTTTTAGAGCTCTTCCATGGCCTGAGACCAATTCGTATTTTTCTTGGAGGCTTTTGATGTAGGATCTTTGACTTTGTTGACTTTTTCTGGCTGTATGCTTTGATCCTCTTTGTCAACAAAGAAAGATTCTATAGTCTGAGTAGTTTTATGCTGCTTGCTCATTTTTCCAGCCAATTATTTTGCTTTTGAGCTTTTTGTCAGTATATGAAAGTTTTCAGAGTGCAGAGTGCTTTGTCCCAAGGTTCAGGGATTTTGCACTGCTGTTTTCAGATTTATTTCTATTCTGACATGGTATGATGCTCTTCTCCTGACCTGGGGTCTGGTCTGTGAGTGTAGACACTCTTTTCTGCTGTGTGACCACCAGGAAGACTCCCGCTCCACAGCCACCACAAAGTTCTTCCACACTAGTGCTCCTCCTCCCCCAAGAACAGCCAACCAGCATTGTGACCCAGATCCAAGCAGGAAAAAGCAAGAGAACCTTGCCTCGGCACCAGCAAAACTATCTTTGCACTCCTGCTCTGATCAGCCACTTGATTCCTCCCACTGTGTGCGCCTGGAGCCAGAAGCAGTTGCCACTGCTCTTACTGTTGCTGTTGCTGTTGATGCTGCAGCTGCAGCCATGTCTGCCATCCCAGGGCTGCCGGCCGACTATGCATTTCCCTCACCCTTATCCAGCAGTTTTCCCACTGACCTCCTCTGTTGTCTTTGGCGTTTATGGGTTGAAAAGTCTGGTAACTGCCACAGCTCAGTGATTCAGGGACCTGAAGCCTGCTCCACCTGGTCTACTCCATGACTCATCTGTCCTGGTGCAGCCCATTTTGGACTGCGCTCTGCTCCCATCATGGTGCAATAGACCCTTCCTAGCAACCATTCAGGCTGTCTTGTCCTGGAGACTTGTTTCCCTCTGTTATTTCATGTGTTCTTGTAGTAGGAAGGCCGAATTTATAATGTCAAATGTAATCATGTATATGTTTGAATGGTTCAAAATTGCAAGGTATGAGAGATTCTCTAAGTAGAAAACAACAAAAAATTTCTTTAGGCCCTACTGCAGCAGATCCGTGAACCAGCCTCCCCATTCCGACATCTTGACAAAAAGACTCCAGGCTCAGAAAGCCTGTCTCACAAGAGTAACCAGGAGGCTACAGAAAAACAATATAGTATCTAGCCAAATCATTTTTACTGGCCTCAAGTCCTTGCTCGCATTCCTGGGTCTACACACGGGTCAGCTCTGCTTCCGCAGCTTCCTGCTTCCGCAGCTTCCTGCTTCCGCAGCTTCCTGCCTCCGCAGCTTCTGGCTTCCGCAGCTTCTGCTGCCACAGCAGCTTCCGCTTCCGCTGTACTTGTCTCTTGGCTCGCTTTTCCTCGCAGCTGAGCCTCTGGCGTTCTCCAGCCCCGCCTCAACGACCAGAGACCATTGGTTCCCAAGTTGGCCCATCTTAAGTCATTAAGCTACACTCACACAAGTTTCATACCTGATAGGGCTTTGGACCTGGGGCTTAGCACTTAACAGCTGAAAGTACTTCCACTCGAAACAAAAGCCATGCTAAGAGACAATTTTGCTTAACAACACAGTTCTGTAGCTCTAGAGTTTGTTTAGAGTCATTTTTACAGGTGTTTGGAGGGATTTGGGGGAGAGCTTAAGCAAGTCCCTGTTTCCAAGCTGCCATTTTGGCTCCCCCTGCCCTGAAACTAGATATTTTAATGCATTATGATAAAAGAGATTTGGGGCAGGTAGGTGACTCAGCGATTAAAGGGCTGACCTGGAGTCAGAAAGACCTGAGTTAAAATCTGGCATCAGACATTGCTAGCTATATGACCATAGGTAAATTTCTTTACTCTTTTTCTTAGTTTCCTCATCTGTAAAATGAGCTGGAGAAGGAAATAGCAAACCACTCCAGTATATTTTCCAAGAAACTCCAAAAGGGGTCATAACAATTCAAACATGAATGAAACAACTGGCCAGCAACAGAAGGGGGATTTGATTTGAAAGCATTTCATACAAATAAAAAATTTATACATTATGAATTCAGTAGAAACTAGCATTGTTATGGCAGGGCAAAACAAGGAATTTAAATGTAGGCTATGTTTATAAAAGCATGGTATCCAGAAAAAAAGGAAATGAAAATAATCTTGAACTGACTTCATCTGGGATATTGTATTTTTTTTTCTTGCTACCAAGATTTTGAAGTTAGTTGATGTCAAAGATGAGAAGGCAAACCATTATTATTTTCAATGCATTGAAATTTTATTGTATAAAAGGAATAGTTTTTTTTTTTTGTTCAATCCAAAGACTGAACCCTATATTACTAATACAAGTCACAGGTAGGTGCATTTCAGTTCAATTTAAGAAAAAAATACAGGTGGAGCCAAGATGGCAGAGTAAAGACAGGGACTTGCCTGAGCTCTCTCCCAAACCCTCCAATTAAAAATGATTCTAAACAAATTCTACAGCAGAACCCACAAAAAAGGAAAGAAACAAATTCCCAAACCAAGACCACTTAGAAGGTTGACAGGAAAAGCCTGTTACACCAGGGTAAGAGATGAGCTCAGTTCAGAGCAGGATGTGCCAGTGCGACCTGGCCCCAGCAAGCCAGGCGCAGGCCTTAGAGCAACTGAATCACTGATAGTAGTGGAAGTTTCCACCTCTCTCAGCCCACAGACACCAAATACAACTTAGAAGGTCAGTAGGAAAGGTTTTTCACCTGGGTGATAGTTGAGTGCAGTCTAATGCTGGCTACATTGACACAGACCCAGCCCCAGCAAACCAGGAGCAGGCCTTGGGAGTGACTGCATCAGCAGTGTCAGTGGTTGCTTTTAGAGCTCTCATCCCACAGATGGTAAAAGGGGTTGAACAACTGTTTAGAAGGAGATTTCAGGGGTCATTTTGCTAGCACTGAGGCAGGACTCTGTTGCTTTGCCCATTTGAGTCTGCGTCACCATTCTGGGTGGCAGTCCCAGGGTGAGGAGGAGTGCTAGCATAGCAGAGTTTATGGCCACAGTGGAGAGGGAACCCTCCTCACAGTTCCAGTGCAGAAAAGATGTCTTATGGTCTCTCACAGACCAGAGCACAGGCCAGGAGAGAAGTAAACACCTCTCCTTAAATCATACCACCTTGGAAGAACTGAAAACTTATAGGTCCCTAGAATTATCTCCAAAAACAGCTGCACAAAACCCCTGAAGCTTGGGACAGTGTGCCCTTCACCCTGGAAGCAGAGTCCTACTGTAACAAAGAGTTAAAAGTAAACTAATGGGCTGGGAAAATGAGCAAACGACAGAAAAAAAAAAACTCTGACTATTGTAAGTTACTATGATGACAAGGAAGATAAAAATATACATTCAGAAGAAGATAAAAAGTCAAAGCCTCCAAAAAATATGCTTTGGTCTCAAGCCACGGAAGAGCTCAAAAAGGAATTTGAAAATCAAGTAAGAGAGTGAAAGAAAAAAATGGGAAGAGAAATGAGAGTGTTGTAAGAAATCATGGAAAAAGAGTCAACAGTTTGGTAAAGGAGACACAAAAATATACTGAAGAAAATAACACCTTAAAAATAGACTAAGCCAAACAGGTCCAAAAAGCCAATGAGGAGAAAAACGTCTTGAAAACCAGAATTGGCCAAATGGAGAAGTAGGTCCAAAAACTCACTGAAGAAAATAATTCCTTAAAAATTAGAATGGAGCAAATGGAAGCTAATGACTTCATGAGAAATCAAGAAACTATACAAAAAGACCAAAAGAATGAAAAATAGAAGACAACATGAAATATCTCACTGGGAAAACAACTGACCTGGAAAATAGATCCAAGAAAGATAATTTAAAAATTGTTAGACTATTTGAAAACCATGACCTAAAAAAGAACCTAAACATTATCTTTCAAGAAATTATCAAGGAAAATTTGTCCAGATATTCTAGAACCATAGAGTAAAATAGAAATTGTAAGAATCCAATTATCACCTCCTGAAAGAGATACCAAAAAGAAAACTGCTTGAAATATTAAAGCCAAATTCCAGAGTTCCCAGGTCAAAGAGAAAATATTGCAAGCAGCCAGAAAGACACAATTCAAGTATCACCTTACCATGGTCAGGATAATATGAGATGTGGCAACTTCTACATTAAAGGAGCTGAGGTATTTTAATATGATATTCCAGAGGACAAAGGAACTAGGATTAAAACCAAGAATCACCTACCCAGCAATACTGAGTATAATCCTTCTGAGGGAAAATCTATGTTCAATGAGTTAGAGAGCTTTCAAGCATTCTATACTGAGTATAATCTTTCTGGGGGAAAATCTATGTTCAATGAGTTAGCACACTTTCAAGCATTCTTATTGAAAAGACTGGAGCCGAATAGAAAATTTGACTTTCAAATACAAGACTCAAGAGAAGCATAAAAAGGTAAACAGAAAAGGGAAATCATAATGGACTTAATAAAGTTAAACAGTTTATATTCCTACATAGAAAGATGGTATTTGTAACTCATAAGACCTTTCTTGTTATTAGGGGAGTTAGAAGAAGTATATCTATACATAGATGTATGTGTCTATACAGAGGACATAGATGTGAGTTCAACATGAAGGGATGATATCATAAAAATAAAATTAACGGGTATGAGAGGAATATACTTGGAGAAATTGATATGGAAATGTAGAACAGGGTAAATTATTTCACATAAAAGAGACAAGAAAAAGCTTTTACAATGGAGGGGAAAAGGGGGGAGGTAAGGGAAAGTAAGTGAATTGGCTCAAGAGGGAATAATATACAAATGAAATTAGGTATAGAAAGCTTATTCTACAGGAAAGTAGGAGGGGAAGGGGATAAATGAAGGGGTGATGATATAAGGGAGGGCAGATTGGGATGTTGTCATAAGCAAAACACTATTGAGAGCGAAAGGATGAAAGGAGAAAAAGAATAGAATAACTGGGAGGACAGATGGAGAGAAATACAGTTAACAATAGTAAATGTGAAAAAAAAATTGAAGTGGGTTTTTCTGATGCAAGCTTCATTTCTCAAGTGTGTGGAGAACTGAGTGAAATTTGTAAAGATGAGAGCCATTCCACAGTTAATGGATGATTGGGACATATGATCGTTTTTTGGATGGGGTAATCAAGGCTGTCTTTTGGCCCCATTAGCGGGTGATCTAACTCACAATTGATTGGAAAAATGCAAACTAAAAGAATTCTGAGGCACTATCTCATATTTATTAGATTGGCTATTAGGACAGAAAAGGTAAATGAAAAATGTTGGAAGGGATGTGGGAAAAATGAGACATTAATGCACTGTTGGTCGAGTTCTTAACTGATTCAACCATTATGTAGAGCAATACGCAACTATGCCAAGGGGCTATAAAATCACGCATACCCTTTGTCCTAGCAATACCGTGACTAGATCTGTATCCCAAAAGAGACAAAAAAGAAAAAGGAAAAGTTCCTATATGCACAAAAATATTTATAACAGCTCTTTTCTTAAGGAAAAGTATTAGAAATTGAGGGGATTCCCAGCAATTGGGGAATGGCTGACCAAGTTGTGGTATGTGATTATGATGGAATATTACTGTACTATAAGAAATGATAAGCAAGATGCTCTCTGAAAAACTGGTAACACTTGAATGGCCGATGCAAAATGAAATGTACTGTGTACAAAGTAAGAGCAATGTTGTAAGATGATCATCTGTGAATGAGTTAGTTGTTTTTGGCAATACAATGATCTGAGACAGCTCTGAAGGCCTTATGAAAAATCCTATCAATCCACAGAGAAAGAACTGATGGTGTCTGAATACATATTGAAGCATTTTTTTCTTTATTTTTCTTGAATTTTTTTCTTATGTTTTCTTTCACAGTATGATTATTATGCTTATGTTCTGCATGACAACATATGTATAACCTTTATCAAATTGCTTGTCTTCTCAATTGGTGGTGGGGATGGGGGAGGAAGGCAGAAAATGTGGAGCCGAAAGTTTTAAAAGCAAATCTTAAAAATTCTTTTTACATGTAACTGGGGAAAAATTGGGGAAAATGGGGGAAAGTACTAAATAAAAAGAAAATACAGCCTAATTGTTAGAACTCCCCCCAAATGAAACACTGTCTTTTAGTATTTTGACCCAGCAATACCACTTCTAGGACTGTATCCCAAAGAAATCATAAAAATGGGAAAAGGACCCACATGTACAAAAATATTTGTAGCAGCTCTTTTTGTGGTTTCCAAGAATTGGAAATTGAGGGGACACTCATCAGTTAGGGAATGGCTGAAAAAGTTGTGGTATATGAATGTAATGGCATATTATTATGCTATAAGAAATGATGAGCAGGCAGACTTCAGAAAAACTGGGAAGACCTATATGAACTGATGCTGAGTGAATAAACCAGGATAACATTGTACACAATAACAACCACAATGTGTGATGACTGACTTTGATAGACTTAGCTCCTCTCAGCAATTCAAGGACCTAATACAACTCCAAAAGACTCATGATGGAACATGCCATCCACATCCAGAGAAAGAACTATGGAGTCTGAATGTAGATCAAAACATACTATTTGCTCTTTTTTTTTTTTTGTTTCTTCCCATATGTTCTAATTCTTCTATACAACACGACTAATGTCAAAATACATTTAATAAGAATGTATATGTAGAGCTTATATCAGATTACTCAATTTCTTGGGGAGGGGGAATGGGAGAGAGGTGCAGAAAATTTAAAACTTATGGAAGTGAATGTTGAAAACTAAAATTAATTTTTTTAAGTAATGACTAGATGTCTTCATAAAAGCAGTAGGACCCATTATCAGAGATTGTTGTAATAATATTTGTAGATTGAGTATGGATTGGATTAAGTGGGCACCAAGGTTCTTTCCTCCTCTACAATTCTATGATTCTATGCCTTATTACTACAAATCTCCCAAATAATCTCAAATGTGTTATGTGACATTTTTTCCCCAAAATGCATCTACCAACAGTCTCAATACATTCTTTTACCTGGTTACAGCTTGTTTTTCTCCTCTTTACTTTGGTTTTCAATTCCATCTGCTGTCTTCCTCCTCTCTCCTTTTTCCACCTTTCCTAAAGTAAAGTAATATTTGTAAAATTCTTTGCAAACCTTAAAATGCTATATAAATGCTGTGATGATGGTATATGTAGTTGCAAGCTGAATAGAGTAGCAGGTATCTTGGAGTCAGAAAAATGAATACACACATCCTATCTATCTATCTATCTATCTATCTATCTATCTATCTATCTATCTATCCATACATAAATATAGATATATATATATAGAGAGAGAGAAAATTTTAATCTGTGCTCTTGTGTATCAGAATCACTTTCTAATATGTGCCATGTTCTTCCTTTCCAGTAATGCATCCTTGACATGAATAAATGTTTTAACAAAACTGTGGATTTTAATATTTGTAAAATAATGTATATATCTTCTTTTTGGCAGTTGTTTGAGGACATCTGCTTTACTGAATTTGTGAATAGATTTAAACTGATGATTGTTACTACCCTTGCCATTTGCTTTCATACCGCCAATTGAAAATAGCTGTCAGTTGGTTGAAATTAGAAAAAAATTCAAGCCTTCAAAAGGCAACAACTTTTGTGTGTTTATTGATTTATTCATTTTCAATTTTCATGATACTATTTACCATTTAAGCCATTCACTCTAGATCCCAGCAATCAGCTCTAGCCTACTAAATTTAGTTTTAGACATAGCTGTGTCTGACTAGATTAAAATCTCTATATGTCTTTTGGAAATTAATATTAATTGCAATCATGTTATATTCTTTTTCAGCTGCTAAATAGCTGTAGGCACTGTTATTTTCAATATTTTAGAAATCTGGTTTTGAATCAGGAAGACCGACGTTTTCTCCTACCCAGAAGTTCCCAGCAATAATTGAACCATATGTCCAAAACAGCCTCCTAAAATGAGAAGACCTTTACTTAAAATAAAAAAAAAATAGCCAGAATTTATAAAGTGCCTTGAGGTTTGTGAAAAGATATACCAACATTTTCTTATCTGGTCTTTGCAACAAACTCATGAGGTAGATGTTATTATGGTTCCTATTTTATGCATGTGGAAACAGATGTGGAGACAGAGATAGGTTAATCACTTTACCAGGGTCATGCAGCTAGCAAATATCTGATCCAGGTCTTCCTATGAGTCTAGAATTCTTGCTGACCATGCTTTCACAGGATAAAATGTCTTTTCAATAAAACATTTGAGAATGTCTTTGAATGTTGCATTTGAACATGGTGGTTTATTATATTATTTGATCTATCTTCAACTCTGTCTCTGTCTCTCTTTCCTCTTGTATGTTGTCATTGTTTAGTCATTCAGTTATTTCTAACTCTACATGACCTCATTGACTTTGGTCCACAGGATTTTCTTGGCAAAGATAGAATTGGTTTGCCATTTCCTTTTCCTTTTGGCTTCATTTTACAAATGAGGAACTGAGGCAAACAGGATTAAGTGACTTGCCCAGGGTCACACATAGAGTGTCTGAGACCAGATTTGAACTCAGATTTTTCTGAATCCAAGCCCAGTGCTCTATCTACTGAGTGACCTAGCTGACCTCCCTTCTCTCATTTATGCACACACATATACATATATGTATATACACACATGTATATATACACATATACATACATATATACATGTGGTATTTGTGTTTGTACATATGTACAAATATAACAACATGCACATATATTAATTCATATGAGTTTATATGTGATGTGCTTGAGCATAGCAATACCAAGTCCATGGTGAGCATTCTTTCTGTGATCCTTTCTGTTACTGTACTTAATGTTACCTATTTGTTTTGATGTAAGGAGTCATGTGTAATCTCTTTTAGAGAAGAATGTTTTTTCTGAGTGACTTATTTTCTGATACTTCCAGTATATATGCTGAACCATAGAATAAAAGTTATTTTAAAATGAACAGTCTTTTATTGTTAATGTGGGTTAGGGGAAAGCGAGAAAGGGAAAGTATGAGACAGAGAGAGACAAAGACAAAGAGAGACACAAATGCAGAGATGAAAAACTTGAGACTGAAACAGGGACCAGCCTATAGAAATAAAAATGGGGATGTCGGAGAAAGAAAAAGAAATTAGGAGAAAATGTGTATGTGTTCCTGTGTGTATATGAGAGAGAGTGAGAGAGAGAGAGAGAGAGAGAGAGAGAGAGAGAGAGAGAGAGAGAGAGAGAGAGAGAGAGAGAGAGAGAGAGAGAGAGAGAGAGAGAGAGAGAGAGAGAGAG
>CM053626.1:102427840-102483386 GCA_028646595.1 Phalanger gymnotis | reverse complement strand
GCTCATGATTTATGTGGGTTTATTTTATATCCTGTTACTTTGAAGTTTAACTGTTTCAATGAGTTTTTTAGTTGATTCTACAGGATTCTATAAGTATGCCATAATGTCATCTCCAAAGAATGATAGTTTTGTTTTTTCATTGTATATTTTTATTAGTTCAATTTCTTTTTCCTGTCTTGTTGCCGTAGCTAGCATTTCCAGTACAGTATTGAATCATAGTGGTGATAATAGATATCCTTGCTTCACTCTTGATCTTACTGGCAAGGCTTCAAGTTTATACCTGTCACAAATAATGCTTACTCTTGGTTTTATATAGATATTACTTATCATTGTAAGAAAGATTCCAGTGATTATCATGCTTTCTAGTATTTTTAACTGGAATGGGTCTTGTATTTTGTCATAGATTTTTCTGAATCAATTGATAATTATCCGATTTTTGTTTTTATTGTTATTGATATAATCAATTATGCAAATCATTTTACTAATATTGAACCAGACCTGCATTCCTAATGGAAATCTCATCTGGTCATAGTTATAGTATTTGTGATATATTTCTATATCTCTTTTCTAAGATTTTATTTAAAATTTTTGCGTAAACATTCATTAAGGATATTAGTCCATACTTTTCTTTCTCTATTTTTGCTTTTCCTGAGTTAGGTATTCAGGCAATATTTGGGTGATAAAAGATTTTGGTTATACTCTTTCTTTACCTATTTTTTTTTCAAATAGTTTATATATAATTGGGATTAATTGTTCTTTCAATGTTTAGTATAATTCATTTGTAAATCCATCTGTCCTGAGATTTCTTAAGGAGTTCAATGATAGCTTGTTCAATTTATTTTTCTTAGGGTTAAGTATTTTATTTCATCTTCTATTAATCTGGGCAATTTATATTTTTGTAAATTTTCATACATTTCACTTTGTAAGTTTTACAAGCATACATTTGGGCAAAATAACTCATAATAATTGGTTTAATTTTATTTTCATTGGTGATGCCTTCACATTTTTCACTTTTAATACTAGTAATTTGGTTTTCTTCTTTCTTCATTCTAAAGCAAATTAAACAATCCTTGTCTAATTTATTGGATTTTTTCACAAAACCAATTCCTAGTTTTCTTTATTAGTTCAATTGGTTTATTTTAATTTCAATAGTATTAGTCTCTCCTTTGATTTTCAGGGTCCTACATCCAATGCTAGCACAGATATACCTTGCAATCTCTTTCTGACCAGTTTCCAGGTCTCTTACCATCTCTGGCTTGGAAATTTTGAAGCTGCTATTGTTTCTGTCAGCACCACATTTTAAAATGTTTGATCAATCAATGTTTGAATTTCCAAATGTCCAAAACAAAAATCATTATCTCCCACACATTCTCTTCTGAACTTTCCTGCTTCTGTCCAGGATATTCCAATCCTTCTTTGTTGTTATTCAGTCATTTTGGTCATGTTCACCTCTTCATTACTCCATTTTGGATTTTTTTGGCAAAGGTACTACAGTGGTTTGTCACTTCCTTTTCCAGTTCACTTTACAGACATGGAAACTAAGGCAAACAGGTTAAGAGACTTGCCCAGGTCACACAGCTAGTAAGTGCCTAAGGCTAGATTTGAACTCAAGTCTTCCTGACTCCAAGCCTGGCATTCTATCCATGTTACCACTTAGTTGCTCTTTCTAGTCAACCATGTTTGCAATCTCAGAGTTATCCTCAACTTTTCCCTTGTTCCTGTCACCACTGAAATTGATAAAGATTAAGAAACTAAAATCTAAGCAAATCAATTTATTAATGAAGACATGCTGTTACATAACAAATTGAATCCAAGTCCCCTCAGTAGGCACAAGGACACCAAATTGTAAACCACAAAGGTTTCTTGTGGTTAATAATGAGGAACAAATAAAATTGCATAGTCTTGGACAAGGACATTTCTTCTTTCCGATTGGTTAAGCATGAGAAAATCAAAGTGTACTAACCACAAATTGTACCAGAACATTTTGTTGTATTTCTCTGAAATCAAAAATCCAAATCCATTACCGACTCCTATCAATTATGATTCCATAAATTACTTCAAATCCACCATATTTTTAACCCTCACACAATTACCACCCTAGGCTAATTCCCAATAACTTTCACCTGGAACCTTTCCATAATGTCTCAAACAGTCTTTCTTCCTCAGGTCATTGTGTCCCAGATCCCTCCCCCTAGTTCCCAAAGTGCTATTTCTAAAGCCCATCTCACACTTCTGCTTAGGTTCTCCATTACCTTTAATATTAAATAAAATCTCTTGCATTTGGTGTTGAAAAGATTTTACAATATGATTAAAATCTCCCTACTTTTCAGTCTAGCCCAAGGGTTTTTAAACTGTAGTACAAGTGGTTATCACATAAATTGCAGAAAATCAGTGAATTTGAACTTGGATGAGAAAAACTTTATCTTAATTTCACTGACCTCTAACTGAAAACTTTCATTTCTCTCAGTATTTAAAACATTATTCTAAGATGGGGTTCACAGACTTCAACAAACTTTGACACATGATACACAAAAGCAAAGATTAAGAGTCTCTGGTCTAGTCAAAGTTTCCTTTCTGTATGTTACAAACATCATTCTATCCAACTTTCCGTCCCTCAAACCTCTGTCTCTTATATTCCTTCAAACCTCAGCTCAAGTATCACCAGTATGAGGCCTTTCCTGAGCTCTTGAACTACTAATGATCTCTCAATAATTACTATATGTATGTGTGTGTATGGATGTATACATATGTGCATGTGTGTATATAGATATATAAGATATGTATATGATATATTATGTATGTATATCTATCCATCTATCTTTCTATTTCTATATATCTATCCAGATTTATATCATACTCAATGCACGTCTATGCTTCTTGGACCTCAGTTTTATCATAAAATGAGTGGGATTATTAAATGATTTCTGTGGTCCCTTGGAGCTCTAGATTCATGATCCTATGACCTAGCCATATAGTAGACACTTAATAAATGTCTAGGGGCAGTTAGCTGGCACAGCGAGTAGAGAACTAGCCCTGGAGTTAGTAGGATCTGAGGTCAAATCTGGCCTCAGATGCTTAACTTACTAACTATATGGCCTTAGGCAAGTCTCTTCACCCAAATTTCCTTCCCTTCCCCTCTCAAAAAATAAATAAAAATAAATGTCTGCTAATTCATTGACTAAAATGTAATAATTTCTAATAAAACAATATAAAATGCCAATATTTCATTTTTCATATACAATATTCCTTTTTGGTATTTTACTAAAATAACTTATTTTCATATATCAATAAGCCCACCAATATCCTAATGCAATGCTTTATTTTGCTTCATTTTTAAAAGCAACTCCAAGTACTTAAAATCTATACCACTAGAGTTCAGACTTTGACTTCTTCCTGCCAAGTTGGAGAGGCCTTAAGTATCAAACTAACCATGGCCTGTATGTCTGTTTTCAGACATGTCATTGACATACATGTCAATGTATATTATCATTTCTATAAACATTGTGATATTTATCAATGGAATAAATTCTAGGTATTTTGAAGTATTTATTAATGTGATATATTTATTTGACTATTCTATATATTATATTCCTAAATTATGCCTTTGCTCATGTTTTATTGTCCATAACCTATAGACAATAAATAATCACCTTTATTTTAATATACACAAAGACTTTCTAGAGATATTTAATGCTAATTCAAAGTTAATATTTTATGCACATTAAAACTTTTAGATAATTTATGAATTGTTGCTACTGAGTATGCAAAGAGGATTATAATTATTAAATTTGATACTCATTTTGATATGTCATTGATAGTTACATTCAATATGATCCTTAGTATTTGGAAGCTGTAAAAGTTCTCTCCCCCTCCGTTCCTTTCCCTTCCCTTCCCTTGGTTGTGTGGCTATGCCTATGAATAGATGGATTTCAAGAGAATAGCATGCCAATGATTTTATTTAGCCCCAAATCTTTGACTATATAACAAAATAGTAGTGTCACAATAGCTGCCTTATAAAATTACAATCTTCCCAGGAAAAAAAATGTGATGTTTTTCCCGTTTATTCTAAAATAATAAAAAAAATCCCAACTACTTCTGTCAGAAATTACTACCCCTTGTTGTAGGTTTCATTCAGATTAGAATGAATTTATCTACATGGAGCATTATCTAAGTTAGGTCATAATGACATTAATGAAAGGAGACATCATGCCACCTGAATTGCTCAGCTTACAAAGACCCCTGTCTCTCATCCTCAGTGTCTTTTTACGTCTTTTTTCACTTTAACATTATCTTCCTAAAGTCTAAAAAAGAGCTTTGAATCTCCCACTGTGAGGTGAGTAAAATTAGAAAGACTACGTGAAGCCTGAGTAATAAGGAGGGAGTAAAGTATCACTAGAAGAACACATTTTGGACTCTAAATGAATAATCATCACCAAGAGACTGAGTCTCCCTTCTCTCTGACTTGATTTGAATCTACCATGTACTCTAATGGTACAAGCTTCTTGTGGTAATGCAGTATTCTTGTTTACAAAAAACAACCAAGATAGATTATCAGTTCCCCATACTTTGCTAATGTAAACTCTGGTATGTGACACTATGCATCTGTCTTTGGAATTTGATTTCTAGAAGCACTAGCAACATTGGAGTAAAATTTATTTACAATCTTCCTGGAACAAGAATCCATACCACTGGCCCAATGAATACAAGAATAATTCTCTCTCAATAGAGACTCTTATTTTTGGTTTGTTTGTATTTTAAGATTAGATTTCTTTATCATATCCATGCTGCAAGTGCAGGAATTGTCTCCAGGCCTAATCGCAATACTTATCGGCATGGGAACTTTACCTTGCTCTATTTCTGACCTAGGCTAGTTTAACTTTCCTTATGCAACTTGGTACCCTTTCCTCTGATCTTATTCTACCCTGTTCATTCCAAATTTATTGTGGACACTAATATCAAAAGATGTCCAAATTAATCTTTTCTATTAGCTGGGATATAGTCATGTCTCGCCATTGACTGGTTCCCTCCACAAGTCTAAACCTTCACAGGGGCATAGTCTCTTTTTCTTTCTTCTTTCTCTTTTTTTGCTTATATATAATTTGCTTTTGATTTTTTAATAGCCTATCAAATTAATGTCAAATGGAAAACATAGTACTTACTTGATCTTGAACTTCTTTCAAGCTATCATCCCATGTTTGTTAGTTTCAGTTCTGATTTCACAGAAACATGATCAATGACTGTTATTTCCTTTTCTTCTTTCTTTTTTTTTCTGATAGATACAGGAAATCATAGATTGTTTAAAAAAAAGTAAAGAAATCCATCAAGACCTCTTAATCAAGGCATTATTCCCTCTACTAGATGTCAGAGAGTTAAGCACTCTTATTCCATTAAAAAATTTCCCATGGGAAAAAATGACTTTTCACCCTTACATTGAATGAAATTCTGCCTTTTAAAAAATTCCTCCAATTGCTTATGAATTCTTCACAAATGATATGATGTGTGTAAAGTGCTTAGCACAGTGCCTAGGAAATAGTAAGCTTTATTTAAAATATTTATTTCCCTACTTACTCCCACTCCCTTCTCCAGCATCCACTCCTGACTCTCTGGACTTACTGGGCTACAGAAGACACCTCATCCTGGATATTTGCTTCAACCTTGGACTCTCAGCTATTCACTTCACTTTGATTCTGCTGTCTTGCCTGATTTCAACTGGAGGGAACAAGATGCCCTTGCTAGTATAAGCTGATCACTTCTAATCTATTACCATGTTCCTAACTCAAGCTTTGACTGACACCTTCTCAGCCTCCTTCCCCCTCTTTTGGAGGAATGGAGGGCAGAGTACTAAACTCTTTCCTTTAGAGGACAGAAACTGGACTCTCAGCAACTCTTGGGCTTCTCACTGCATCTACTGGTTTCAACAACTGAGAAAAAAATTACCCCTCTACTGGGTACCCTCTGGTATTCTCCTTCCAAGGCCCCCCTCCCAAAAAATTTTCCTGTATCCTTTTGTGCACTGTCTTGTTTTTTTAGATTGTGAGCTCTTTGATGGCAAGTATTCTCTTTCTTCTTATTAATTGTACATATCCCCAGTGCTTAGCACAGTGCCTGGAACATAGTAGATGTAGTTAAAAGGAGTTTACTTAGAGGGCATATGACCCAATTATTTTGAAAAGATTTCAACAAAATAAAAGTAGAGAAAAAAAAGGGTACAATGAGATATGGGGCAATGGAGAGGTAGAATTGGGAAAATTTTCTCACATAAAAAATGCAAGAAAGAAAGAACTTTTACAATGGAGGGGAAAATGGTGGGGAGGGAGGTCATGCTAAAACTTACTCTCACTGGCATTGGTTGAAAGAAGGAAGAATATCTATCTCTATCTCTATCTCTATCTTTATCTCTATCTCTTAGGAGTTAAATATATTATCTTCCCTTATAAGAATATACGTAATTTAATTGTATTGAGACCTTTATGATTACTCTTTCATGTTTACATTTTTATGTTTCTCTGGAATTTTGTATTTGATTCTCAAATTTTCTATTATGCTCTGGTCCTTTCATCAGGAATGCTTGAAATTCCTCTATTTCATTAAATATCTATTTTTCCCCTAATGGATTATTTTCAGTTTTGATGGGTAAGTTATTATTGGTTGTGATCTTAGATCCTTTGACTTTGAAAATATTGTGTTCCAAGCCCTCTTCATAAAACAAGAAACACATTAAATCACATGTGATCCTTATTATGATTCCACAATAATTGAATTATTTCTGTTTGAAGTATTTTTTTTCTTTGAGTTGGCACTTCTATAATTTGGGTACAACTCTGAGTTTTCATTTTAGGATCTCTTTTGGGAGGTGATCAGTAGGTTCTTTGTACCCACTGAGTATAAAATATCAGTGAAGTTTTCCTTAATAATTTCTTGAAAGATGACGCCAAGGCTTTTTCTTTGATCATGGCTTTCAGGAAATCCAGTAAGTGTTAAATTGTTGCTCTTTGATCTATTTTTCAGGTCAGTTATATTTTAATGAGATTTTTCACGTTTTCCCTATTTTTTCATTCTTGTTTTTACTTTATTTGATGACTTCTCGATATTTCATGAAATTATTGGCTTATATGTACCCAATTACAATTTTCAGATAATTTTTCCAGTAGGTTTTTGAACTTCTTTTTCATTTGGCCTATTCTTATTTTTAAAGAGTTCTTTTCTTCAGGGAATTTTTCTGCATCTTTTGTCATTAGAGCAGTTCTATTTTTAAGGTGTTATTTTCTTCAATATTTTTGCGCCTTTTTTACCAAGCTGGTTATTTTCTCTTTCATAATTTTCTTGTATTACTCTCCTTTCATTTTCCATTTATTCCACTGCTAGTCTTATCTTTGTAACTTGTTCAGGAATTATTTTGTACTTTGGTCCAATTAGCATTTTTCTTTCAGGATTTGTTTGGGCTATTTTCAGATTTTTGTCTTCAGACTCTATACCTCTTACTTCTCTGATGCTGTCATAGCTTTTTGTGGCCAAATACTTTATTTTCTTAATTTTTAAGCCTATTTCTTGACTTTGAACTTTATATTAAAGATGTGCTCTGCTCACCTGTCATTGGGGAGGCAATTTCCTAAGCTATAGGCTTTTTCATGCTGCTTTTTTTTCTGAGCTGGTTCTGGGGGTCTAAGTTTTCAGTGTTTCCATGGTAGTGTGATTCAGTGAGATGTGTGGTGACTGCTTTCCTGGTTTGTGTTCTGGTCTTTACTCATCAAAGGCCCCTGGTACCCTGCAGTCAAAAGCACTAGCTCTGCTCTTTGCCTTAGAATTGTATGGAGGATGCCTGCTCCATTGTGACCAACCCCCAGCAGTCTTCTCCAGCCTGGAACTTCAACCCAGAACTGGGTATGTTTAGATTTGCCAACCAGTGTTATCTATACCCATTGCCAACAAATGGTTCACTGTAGTCGCTGACCAGTTGTAACATCTCTGGGCTTAGATCTTCACCAACTCCTGCTGCTGCTGTGTTTGTAGGCTGTGGACAGGCTCCCACCCTGATGTCACAAACTTCTGTTGCCCATTTCCTCAGTTTTCTTAGGCCATAAAATTTATCTCAGCCTTTGTATTGACTATGCTACTCCAAAATTTAATCTGATGTGTTATTTTAAAGTTGTCTGGAGGGGATTGGTGAGGGATTTCAACTGGGATGCCTCTACCATGACATCATCCAGTTTTTTTCTTTAGTTATATGAATTAAGGCCCAATTTATGTTACCTTTTAAAAATAAAAATATATTGATTTGTACAACTCTTTATGGAAAAATGTTCTAATCTATCTTACATTTATATCCTTTGACTTTTGCACTGTCCTTGTTGTGAATACCCAATTTATTTCTTTGCAGATACCAATTACTTAGTAAGTGCTTATTAAACTCAACTGGCAGGGCAAGTAATCTAATCTTCATTTCTTCATTTGAAACATGAGGAAACTGATGAACAAAGGGGGCAAATTCTCTACCTGGAGAATAATATTTAAAAGATGATTTAATTTGTTTTACTAAGGCAATATTTGCTAAAGTAGTTACATTTTAATGCATTATAGTTATGTCATTATTGCTGCAAATAGAATAGCACAGATAATTTTAAAAAATACATTATGCATTACTTCACTTCATTCATATCTCAGAAGTAGTAAGGAATCAAGCTAAGACTGAACTGTGATGTTTGTATTGGCATTGTCAGTGTGTTTGTGTGTGTGTGTGTGTGTGTGTGTGTGTGTGTTTGTGTTTTGAAAATAAGACTATTGGTGGAGAAGAAGATGGCTAGGCACTAAATAGGTGAAGGAAAGGAGACTGGCTGTTCTTGGTGGTCTAAAGAATCAAGTCAGAATAAAAATTTCATGAAAAACTTTAAATTCAATTTTTGTCAATATTTTTGTGCCCTAAGGCATGCTCTATGACCACAATATCCTTAAGTTTTTTTGAAAGCAATTTTTAGTGAATGTCATGATGAATGAGCTATAAAATACATTACTCCACTTGTTTCCTGTCATACCTTATTTCATAATTTAAAATACTCCCTTTAAGAATAGGATCTATGGGGAGCCAAGATAGTGGAGTGAAAGCAGGAACTTGTCTGAGCTTTCCCCCAAATCCCTTCAAATCCCTTTAAAAATGACTCTGAAAAAATTAAAGTGTGGAAGAACTCACAAAAAAGTCAGAGTGAGGCAGATTTCCAACCCAAGACAACCTGAAAGGTCAATGGGAAAGGTATGTTGCACCAGGTTGAGAGAGGAGTGCAATCTAGAGCAGGCCATGCCAGTGCAGACCCAAACTGAATAAACCTGGAAAAGACCTTGGGGAACTAAATCACTGGCAGCAGTGGTAGTTTTCAGTATCTCAGCCCACAGACACCAAAGACAACTTAAAGGTCAGCAGGAGGTTGTCTGTCAGACCTCAGTAAAAGAGAAGCTCAATGGATCGAGGAGAAAGACAAGGTACAACAGTCTTTTAGCTCAGGAGACCAGGGGAATTAGCAGGAAATGTCCCCTTTGCTGTGGCTGAAAGGGGCCAGTGCAGGATGGGAGACATTCTGGCAAGCCCCACCTCAGCAAGCCAGTGAGAGATCCTGAACCCCTGGGTGGTGGAGCAGGCATGTGCCAACTCTGGATACGCACCAGCCAACATCACCAGATCCAGCTGAGCATGAGCTAAGTTACCAGGCCCCTGCAGTTTCCAGCTGCCAGTACTTGAGGCCCCAGAGCACAAAGTCAACAACCAGGCTACTCACTGTGCCCCAGAAGGCAAGATCAACTTTAAAAGACAGAAAAAAGGTTAACACCATGAACAAAAATCAACAAAGAAAAAGAATGACCATAGTGAAATATAATGGTGACAGAGAATTTGAAAACACAAATTCAGGAGAAGACAATATTGTCAATATTCCCACATCTGAAACCACAAAGAAGAATATGAACTGGTTTCAAGCCCAAAAAAGCCTTCTTGGAAGAGCTCAAAAAAAGTATTTTAAAAGTCGAATAAGAAAGGTAGAAGAAAAATTGGACAGTTCTTTAAAAATACAGTTGACAAAATGGGGGAAAAGTACACTGAAGAAAACAACTCCTTTAAAAGTAGATTGGCCAAATTAAAAGGGAGTTTGCAAAAAAGCTAACTGAAGAAAATAATTTGTTAAAAACTAGGATTGGGCAAGTGGAAACTAATAACTCTATGAGACATCAAGAATCAGTCAAAGTCAAAAGAATGAAAAAAATAGAAGAAAAGATAAAATACCTCACTAGAAAAACAACTAACCTGGAAAATAGATGCAGGGCAGATAACTTAAGAATTATTGGACCATGGAAGGCCATGAGCAAAAAAAGAGCCTAGACAGCATCTTTCAAGCATCATCAAGGAAAATTGCCCTGAGGTTTTAGAACCAGAGGGTAAAATGGTCATCAAAAGAATCCACCTATCACCTTCTGAAAGAGATCCCAAATTGAAAATGCCAAGGAATGTTGTATCCAAATTACATAATTATCTGGAAAATACTGCATGCAGCCAGAAAGAAACAATTCAAATATTGTGGATCCAGAGTCAGGATTGGGCAGGACCTTGCAGTTTCTACATTAAAAGATCTGAGGGCTTAGAATATGATATTCTGAAAGGCCAAGGTGCTTGGATTACAACCAAGGATCAACTACCCAGCAAAACAGAGCATAATCTTTCAGGGGAGAAGATGGATATTCAATGAAATAGGGGACTTGCAGACTATCCTGATGAAAAGACCAGAGCTCAATAGAAAATTTGATCTTCAAATACAAGACTCGAGAGGCATAAAAAGGTCAATAGTAAAGAAAAAAAACATTATTCAATAAGGGCAAACTATTTCCATCCCTACATGGGAAAATGATACTTCTGACTCTTGAGATCTGTATCTTTTTTTATGACATTTAGAAGGGATATATAAAGGGTATGGGTATAGGCTGACTTTGATGTGATCATAAAAAAAAACCCTAATTAAGCAGTGAAAAGAGATTATAGTTGGAGAAGAGGAAAGGAAGAGGCATAAAAGAGTAAATTACATCACATGAAGATGCACAAAAACATATTTCACTAGAGGGAAAGAAGGGAGGGAGAAGGGAATTGTTTGAACCTTACTCTCATTGGTTTTGGCTCAAGAAGGGAATAAGATGTTCATTTAGGTATAGAAATCTAACATACCCTGAAAGATAAGGGAGGGAGTGGTCAGAAGGGAGGAAAGAAGTAGTAAAGGAAAAGGGAAATGAAAGGGAAGGGGCTGTTAGAAGGGCGGAAGATTGAGAGAAGCAGTGGTCAAAAGCAAAACTTTAATGAGGAAGGTAAGGGAGAAAGGAGAAATAAAAGCATAAACAGGTGGAGAAATAGGATGGAGAGAAAGACATAGATAGTAATCACAACTGTGAATGGGAGGAACTCTTCCATAAAACAGAAGCAGATAGCGGAATGGATAAAAAAAAACATAATTCTACAATATGTTGTTTATAAGACACACATTTGAAGCAGAGGAATACACACAGACTAAAGGTAAAAGGCTGAAATGGAATATATTATGCTTCAGCTGAAGTAAAAAAAAAATCAGGGGTAGCAATCCTAATCTCAGACATAGCAAAAGGAAAAAAATAGATCTAATTAAAACACATAAAGGAGGAAACTACATCCTGCTAAAAGGCACCATAGACAATGAGGTAATATCATTACTAAACATATATGCACCAAGTGGTATAGTGTCCAAATTCTTGGAGAGAGTTGCAGAAATAGACAGCAAAACTATACTATTGGGGG
Source organism: Phalanger gymnotis (assembly GCA_028646595.1). Classification (NCBI taxonomy): domain Eukaryota; kingdom Metazoa; phylum Chordata; class Mammalia; order Diprotodontia; family Phalangeridae; genus Phalanger; species Phalanger gymnotis. The sequence continues at coordinate 102,471,592 of CM053626.1, read as the reverse complement.
ACCTCAGCCTTCCCCTCTCTGAACTAGATAAAATAATGACAAAACAAACCGGAAAGAAGTTAAGGGGGTGAGTAGAATTTTAGAAAATTTGGAGATGGTAAACCTCTGGAAAAAATTGAATGGATATAGAAGGAATATACATTTCTCTCAGTGGAACTTGGCACCTAGACAAAAATTGACCATGGACAAGGGCATATCAGTCCTCACAATCCAGTGCAGAAAGCCAGAAATATTAAATGCATCCTTTTCAGACCATGATGCAATGAAAATTACCATGGAAAGAGCCTAAAAATTATTAAACCTAAGCTAAACAATCTAATCCTAAAGAAAGAGTGGGTCAAACAACAAATTATACAAATAATCAATATCTTCATACAATAGAATGACAATAAAGGGACAACATACCAAAACTTATGGAATGCAGTAATTGTGGTTTTTAGGGGAAGTTTTATATCTCTAAATAGTTGCATGAATAAAATAAAAAAACAAAGAGATCCATGAATTGGACATACAACTAAAAAAGTTAGAAAAAAATCAAGGATTATATACCAGATCACAAAAGTGAAAACCAAAAGTAAGATTAATAATGTTGAAATTAAGAAAACTATTGAACTAAATAATTAAATTGAGTTGAAATAAAATTACAATCCAGTTTTGTGAAAAAATAAATAAGCATTTGGTTAATTTGATTTAAAAAAAAAGGAAAAAAAGGAAATCAAAATACCAGTATCAAAAATTAAAAGGGTGAATTCACCTCCAATGAAGACGAAATTAAAACAATGATCGGGAGCTACATTGCCTAACTATATGCCAATAAATTGGACAATCTTAGCAAAATGGATGAATATTTAAAAAATATAAATTGCCCAGATTAATAGAAGAGGAAATAAAATACTTAAATAACTTCATCTCAAAAAAAAAAATTGAACAAGCCATAAATTAACTCCCTAGGAAAAAATCTCCAGGACTGGTGGATTTACAAGGGAATTCTGTCAAACATTTAGATAACAATTAATTCCATTAATACACAGAATGTTCAGGAAAATAGGCAAAGAAGGAGTCCTATCAAAATCTTTTTATGATACAAATATGGTACTGATACCTAAACCAAGAAGAGTCAAAACAGAGAGGGAAAATTATAAGCCAATTTCTCTAATGAATATAGATGAAAAAATTTTAAATAAAATGTTAGCAAAAAATTTATATGAGGGAATAATATCAGGGAATAACCATCAGCAATCATAACATGTAATGGGGACAAGCTAAATGCATGTCCAACAAGATCAGGAGTGAAACAACAATGTCCATTATCACCAATATTATTCACTATGGTATTAGAAATGTTAGCTTTAACATTAAGAGAAGAAAAAGGAATTGAAGGAATCAGAATAGGCAAAGGAATAAGAAAAAGAAACTAAGTTATCACTCTTTGCAGAAGATATGATGATATATTTAGAGAATAAATTACAAAAGTACTTAAAATAATAAACAACTTTGGCAAAGTTGCAGGATATCAAAGAAACTTACATAAATCATCTGCCTTTCTATATATTACTAACAAAGCCCAACAGTAAGAGATAGAAAGAGAATTTCTATTTAAAGTTACTGTAGACATTATAAAATATTTGGGAGTCGGGGGCAGAGCCAAGATAGTGGCTGGAAAGCTGGGTCTTGCATGAGCTCCCCACCAGGTCCCTCCAAGAACCTATAAAAAATGGCTCTGAACAAATTCAAGAACTGCAGAATTTTATAAATTTATTATATTTTATAAAAAATGCTGGGATATCTGGGAAATAATATGGCAGAACCTAGGTATAGACCAACATCTTATACCATATACCACAATAAAGTCAAAATGGATACACAATTTAAATATACAGGCTGATTACCCTTAAGTAAATTGGGAGAGCAAGAAATAGTTTGCCTGTCAGATTTATGGAGAATGGAAGAATTAATGACCAAATGAGACATAGAGAACATTATGGAATGCAAAATGGATAATTTTGATTACATTAAATTGAAAAATATTTGCACAAACAAAGCCAATGCAACCAAGATCAGGAAGGAAGCAGAAAAGTGGGAAACAATTTTTACAACCAGTATGTTTGATAAAGGCCTCATTTCTAAAATATACACAGAAGAGACTCAAATTTTTAAGAATATAAGTTATTTCGCACTTGATATAAGGTCAAAGAATATGAACAGGCAGTTAAGAGATGAAGAAATTAGAGCTATCAACAGTCATATGAAAAAAGGCTCTAAATCACTATTGAATAGTTGTAATGGTAAGAAGAGGGGGACTTTTTTTTTACTGTTTTCTCTTTTGGAATGCTAAAGTAATCAAGTACCTTTGAGTCTTGCCTTTCAAATGTAATGGCAAGCAAAGTGTGACTTTTTGCCCTGAAGTAATCTAGTGCTTTTGATGTCTGCTTTCTTTCAATGTAGAGTCTTTGATTGAATCAAGAATCTTTATTGACCTACTTAAGAAACAAGAAAGCCTAGTTCACATGGGTTTGAGTCAAATGGTTATGATGCCCTCTGACCCTGAGAAGGATATATATGATCTGAAGTTGGCATTTTGTTTTGGGGCTCTCACTCACTGGAAGTGTGTCATGTGATTTGACCAAACAAGATTCTGAGTAGCTGTCATTAAGGAGCATGCCCCTCCCCCCACCCTGCCACCTTCCCCGGCTTTGAAAAAGTCAGATGTTGGTGCGTCTCTCTCTGGTAACTGTTTATGTATTGTTTGGACAAACAACTAGAAGCCTGTCTGTGATTTGTGTTATTTTGCATTGTTTACATAATTTCTGCTTGTCATTTCTGTTTGCTTTTGCTCTGGAGTTCAAGATGCTGGAGTTTTTTCCCTGAGCTAGGTGAATGATATATGCATACATAATTAAAGTGAGATTTTAAACCCCTTAAAGTTGCTTTCCTTAGAAAAGCAGATCAAAGAATCCGTTCTAGTAGCTCTCCTGTGTGCTGGTGATCTTGTCCTTACACAGCCACAGCAGCTGCTACTCCCATTGTTGTTTGTAATGGTAATCAGGATAAGAGTTTTTTGTTTTCTCTTTTAGAAGGCTAAGGTAATCAAGTATCTTTGATGAGTCTTGCCTTTCAATTGTAATGGCAAGCAAAGTGGATTTTTTGGTGTCTTCTTTTTCTTTGATTGAACCAAGAATCTTTGACCTGCTTAAGAAACAAGAAAGCCTAGTTCACATAGGTTTGAGTCACATTGTTGTGAGGCATTTGGACCCTGAAGAAGTACATATAAACTCAGAGGTTAGTGTTTTGCTGTTGGGGGCACATTCATTGAAAGAATGTTGGTGACAAGACTCTGGGTATGCCATTGAAGCAGCACCCCCACCCCTGGCTTTCAAAACACAGATGTCAGTGCTTCTCTGGTAACTATGTATTGTGATTTGGTTGGATGGAAATGTTGATCTGTTTATATTGTCTCTGTAATTTCTGTTTGTATTTGCTCTGAGGTTCAGGGTGCTGGCTTTTCCTCCTGAACTAAGTGAATGGTATATAAATGTTTAATTAAAGTAAGATTGTTAACCCCTTAAAGTTGCTTTCCTTAGAAAATCAAATCAAAGAACTTGTGCTGGCAGCCGTTCTGTGTGCTGGTATTGTTGGTCTTACACAGCCACAGCAAATGCTAGCAACATTGTGGTTACATTGTTACACTAGAGAAATGCAAATCAAAACAACTCTGAGGTACCACATCATACCTATCAGATTGGCTAACATGACAGTACAGGAAAATGATAAATGTTTGAGAACGCTAGTGCATTGTTGGTGGAGTTGTGAACTGATCCAACCATTCTGGAGAGCATTTTGAACTGTGCCCAAAGGGCTATAAAAAGGTGCACACCCTTTGAACCTGCAATACTACTTCTAGGGCTGTATCCCAAAGAGATCATAAAAATGGGAAAAAGACCCACATGTGCACAAACTTTTTTTTCAATATTTGATTTAATTATTCTCAGCTTTCAACATTAATTGTTGTAAATAAGCATAAGTTGTAAATTTTCTCCCTCTCCATCACTCCTCCCTCTCCAAGATGGCATGCAATTCAATGTGGTCTCTAAACAGATTTTCCTATTAAACACATTTTCACATTAATGATTTGCATAGAAGAATTATAAGGAATGGGAGAAACCATGAGAAATAAAACAAAACAAAATAAAAGAGAAAAGAATCTGCTTCACTCTGCATTCTGACTGCACAGTTCATGCTCTCCAGAATGGTTGGATCAGTTCCAACATGAGTCCTTTGGAAAAATTTTAGGTCCTTGAATTGCTTAGAAGGGCTAAGTGAATCAAAATGAGTTCTCCCACACTTTCCCTGTTACTGTGTACAACTTTTTTTCTGGTTCTGCTCACTTCACTCAGCATTAGTTCACGAAAGTCTTTCCAAGTTTCCCCAAAGTTCACCTGCTCATCATTTCTTATAGTTCAATAGTATTCCATTACATTCATAGACCACAACTTGTTTTGCCATTCCCCAAGTGATGAGCATTCCCCTGATTGCCAGTTTTTGGCCACCAGAAAAAGAGCTTTCCCCATTTTTATGATCTCTTTGGGATACAGCACCAGAAGTGGTATTGCTGGGTGAAAGGGTATGCACATTTTTATAGTCTTTTGAGCATAGTTCCAAATTGTTCTCCAGAGTGGTTGGATCAGCTCACAGCTCCACCAACAATGAATTAATGTTCCAACTTTCCCACAGATTCTCCAACATTTATCACTTTCCTCTTTTGTCATGTTAGGCAATCTAGTAGGTGTAATGTGGTGCCTCAGGGTTGTTTTGATTTGCATCTCTCTAATCAGTAGTGATTTAGAACATTTTTTTCATATGGCTATAGATAGCTTTAGTTTCTTTCTCTGAAAACTGTTCATATCCTTGGACCATTTATCAATTATCAACTTGTATTCTTGTAAATTTGACTCCATTCTCTATATATTTTAGCAATGAGGCCTTTATCAGAGTCACTAGTTGTAAGAATTCTTTCCTAGTTTTCTGCTTCCCTCCTAATCTTGGTTGCATTGGCTTTGTATGAGAACTTTTCAACTTAATGTAGTCAAAATTATCCATTTTGAATTTCATGATGTTCTTTATCTCTTGTTTGGTCATAAATTTCTCCATTCCCATAAATCTGAGAGGTAAACTATTCCTTGTTCCCCTAATTTGTTTATAGTGTCAGCCTTTATACTTTTATCGTGTACCCGTTGGGATTTTATTCTGGTATAGAGTGTCAGACATTTGGCTATGCCTGGTTTCTGCTATACTATTTTCCAGATTTCCCAGCATTTTTTTATAAAATAGCAAGTTTTTATCCCAGAAGCTAGAGTCTTTGTGCTTATCAAAAAGATTACTATAGTCATTGATTACTCTGTCTTGTGTACCTAACCTATTCCACCAATCCCCTACTCTTTCTTAGCCAGTACCAAGTAGTTTTGATGGTCGCTGCTTTACAATTTGAGATCTGGTATGGCTAGGCCACCTTCCTTAGCATTTCTTTTCATTAATTCCCTTGATATTCTTAAACTTTTTTCTTCCAGATGAATTTGGTTATTATTTTTTCCAGCTCTATAAAATATTTTTGGTAGTTTGATTATTATGGTACTGAATAAGTAAATTAATTTAGGTAAAATTGCCATTTTTATTATATTAGCTCAGCCTAACCACAAGCAACTGATTTTTTTTTCCAATTAGTTAGATCTGACTTTATTTGTGTGAAAAGTGTTTTGTAATTGTGTTCATATAGTCCCTGGGTTTGTTTTAGCAGGTAGACTGACAAATATTTTATAATGTCTACAGTAACTTTAAATAGAAATTCGCTATCTCTTACTGTTGGGCTTTGTTAGTAATATATAGAAAGGCAGATGATTCATGTAGGTTTACTTGATATCTTGCAATTTTGCTAAAGTTCTTTATTATTTTAAGTAGTTTTTTACTTGATTCTCTAGGATTCTCTAAGTATATCATCATATCATCTGCAAAGAGTGATAACTTAGTTTCTTCTTTGCCTATTCTGGTTCCTTCCTTTTTCTTCTCTTATTGCTAACGCTAACATTTCTAATACCATAATGGATAACAGTGGTGATAATGGACATCCTTGTTTCACCCTTGATCTTATTGCAAATGTATCTAGCTTATCCCCATTACACATAATGTTTGCTGATGGTTTTAGGTAGATGCTACTTATCGTTTTAGGGAAGGCTTCATTTATTCCTGTACTTTCCAATGTTTTAAATAGGAATGGATGTTGTATTTTCTGAAAAGCTTTTTCTGCAACTATGGAGATAATGACATGGTTTATGTTTGTTTTGTTGTTATGATCAATTATGCTGATAGTTTTCCTAATATGGAACCAGTCTTGCATTCCTGAAATAAATCCTACCTGATCAAAGTGTGTTATTCTCATAAGTTCCTGTAGTCTTTTTGCTAACATTTTATTTAAAATTTTTGCATCCATATCCATTAGAGAAATTAGTCTATAATTTTCTCCCTCTGTTTTGACTCTTTTTTGGTTTAGGTATCAGTACCATATTTCCAGTTGCACGCCAATTCATTGATCTCCTCTTTCTCTATTTTATTCATGTAAGTATTTGGAGATATAAAAGTTCCCCTAAGAATCACTTTTACTGCATCCCATAGGTTTTGGTATGTTAGCTCATTATTGTCCTTTTCTTGAATGAAGTTGTTAATTATTTCTATGATTTGTTGTTTGATCCACTCCTTCTTTAGGATTAGATTATTTAGTGTCCAATTAATTTTTAGTCTATTTTTCCATGGCCCTTTATTACATATAATTTTATTGCATTATTATCCAAAAAGGATGCAATTAATATTTTCGGCCTTTCTGCATTGCATTGTGAAGTCTTTATGCCCTAGTACATGGTCAATTTTGGGGTACGTATCATATACCACTGAGAAGAAGAAGTTATATTCCTTTTTATCCCCATTCAGTTTTCTCAGTTTGTGCTGGCACCCATGCTGGACTATGCTCCCCTCCCAGTCTGGCATAACAGATTTTTCCTGTTGAACTTCCAGGTTGTCTTGAGCTGGAAATTTTTTTTGACTCTTTCATTTTGTTAGTTTTACTACTCTAGAATTTGTTCAGAGTCATTTTTGCAGGTATTTGAAGGGGTTGGGGGAAGAGCTCAAGTGAGTCCCTGCTTTTACTCTGCCATCTTGGGTCCACCTTATGGTCCAACTTTCACAACCATACATTGCTAAGGGAAAAAAACAAACTATAGCTTAGACTATATGGTCTTTTGTTAAAAAGGTGCTGTCTCTGCTTTTTAATATGTTGTTCTGATTTGCTATAGCTTTCCTTCCAAGCAACAAGTGTCTTTTAATTGCATGGTTGCAGTTGCCATCTATAGTGATTTTTAAGCCCAAGAATATAAAGTCTGAGACTACTTCCATTTCTTCTCCCTCCATTTTCCAGGAAGTAATGGGACCAGTTACTAAGATCTTAGGAGTTTTTGTGTTAAGCTTCCAGCAAGCTTTTACACTCTCCTCTTTCACCTTCATCAAAAGGTTTCTTAATTCTACTTCACTTTCTGTCATCAGAGTGTTGTTCTCTGCATATCAGAGATTGTCGATATTGCTCCCAGAAACTTCCATTCCATCCAGCCTGGCATTTCACATGGTGTCCTCTGAATATGAATTAAATAAATAAGATAACAATATATGGCCTTGTCATATTCTTTTTCCAATCTTAAATCAATCAGTTCTTCCATTTTCAGTACTAACTGTTTCTTCTTGACCCACATACAGGTTTCCCTGGAAACAAATAAAATCATCTGGTACTTCCATTCCTTGAAGATTTACCGGTTCTTACTGTGATCCATATAGCTAAATTCTTAGTGTAGTCAATAAAACAGATTTTTTTTTCCTGTGGCTCCCTTGCTTTCTACATTATCCAGTGAGTATTCCTCTGCTTCTTCAAGAGAACAGTTTGTTCTTTTGGTAATTCTTTATTCATATATTGCTGAAACCTAGCTTGTAGAATCTTAAGCATAACTTTGCTGGTGTGTGAAATAAGAGCAATCATTCAGTAATTTAAACACTCCTTGGCATTGCCCTTCTTTAGGATTGGGATGTAAAATGAACTTTTCCAATCCAGTGGCCACTGTTGTGTTTTCCAAAATTGCTGGCATATTGAGTGCAACACTTTTACAGCATTGTCTTTTAGGATTTTAAATAGCTAGGCTGGAATTCTTTCATCTCCACTAGCATTCTTGTTAGCAATGTTTCCTAAGGCCCACTTGAGTTCATTCTTCAGGATGTCTGGCTCTAGATCAGTAAACACATCATTGTGGTTATCGGTGATATTAAGACCTTTCTTGTATAGTTCTTTTATGTATTCTTGCCACCTCTTTTTAATCTCTTTTGCTACTGTTAAATCCCTACCATTTTGTCTTTTATCATGTCCATTTTTGCATGAAATGTTCCCTTTATATCTCTTAATTTTTCTTGAAGATATCTCTTGTCTTTCCCAATTCTATTGTTTTCTTCTATTTCTTTGCATTGCTTATTTAAGAAAACCTTCCTATCTCTCTTTGCTTTTCCCTGGAAATCTACATTCAGTTGGATATATCTTTCTCTTTCCCTTTTACCTTTCAACAATAACAGCATTTTCTGCAGTAGAACTTTGCTGATCTATTATTAATTATTTAAACATGAACATGACAATATCACCAAGTCAAACAAATAATCATGCAGTGCAGTAAATCTGAGTGGAAATAAGCACCAATCTAATGCTAGTGAGTGAATCTATTCATGGCTTGTTGTTATTAGATACATATCTTGATATATAATATTTAATATGACATATACTATGTATTAATCAAACAAATTCCTTTAAATGATATTACTCAATTGTTTAGGTCAGGAACACCTTGAGGGAAAAAAAAGCCAGGATAGAGCTGGAAACTATGCCATTCAAGTATTAACTGAAGGATATGGGTGTTTTTAGCTTTAAAGAGAATATTAAGGGAAACATATCAGATTTTACTCAAGCATTTCAAGAAACACCTTGTGGATGGAGAATTAGATTCTGTCTGCTTATGACAGAAGACAAAACTATAATTTTCATAATCATGTTCTGCTTTTATATGGAACCCTGAAATAAAAGCATATACACAGTCTGCTTTTTTTCCTATTACTATTCTTCCCTTGCCTCCAATATTTCTTTTTTAAATACATCTACTCATCAGTAATTGAAGCCATTCTTCAGGACCCTGGTCTTACTTAATGATCTCAGATCATAGTGATCTCTGTTGATAAATATAAGAGGTACAGTAGTTAAAATACTATGCTTGGGGTTGGAAAGACCTGAGTTTGAACCTTAACTCAGATTCTTACTATCTGTGTGGCCCTGCAAACTTAAATCTCCTACAGCTAAATTTTCTCCATGTATAAAATGATAATAATAATAATAACAATAACATAAATCATATGGCTATTGTGAAGAGCAAATTTAAACACACATAAATATACATAAACATATATATACATATAATTACATTTGAACAGATATAATATGCAATATATGTATATATATGCATGTGTGTATAACTTTGCAAATTTAAAATGCTATATAAAATGGGCTAATATATCACTTATTATATATCACTCATATCACATATTGAATCATTTTGTACACCTTATCTCTTCAACTAGATGAATTCCCATGGGAAGTTGGGTTGGGTGCTCAGTAACTCAGTAACTGTGTTTAGTTTATCTACATAATCTTTACAAATTTAATATGCCTGAAGAAGAAACTTGGTCTTACAAATTCTTCCTGTCACATTTTTCCCCTGAGATTTGTCTGATCTATGCTTTTATTTACCCAAATATTAAGGTTCCTTCACTTCATTTGGTAAGATATTAACTATGTCAAGAAATTGTCCTGTAAAGTTGACTTGAAAAATGAACATTCAGTGATTCCCAAGCATATTCTAGGCAATGATGAAAGAGGGACTTTTATTTCTTGTTCCAGATCTGCCTTTTGCTTATTTAACAAGGAATTTGTAAATTTTACTTTCAGTTTTTTTTAGCTCTGCAATCACAACTGTCTCAAAAAAAAAACAACTACTTTCAACACACAAAAAATGAAAAGGAATTGTGATCAACAAGTATTCTTATGTTAAAAGTTACCATTGCAATGTCCATTGCAAATTTCCTCACTTATATTTATTATTGCTAAGAATCATTAAGAATGGTATATAGTTATCTTTTATCAGATTTTAGCTACCTCATACGTACAGGAAATTGTAAAAAAAAAAAAAAAAAGGAAAAGGCCACTAACTATTGATAAAAATCACATAATTGTCATGACAAGAAGAAGCAGGGTGTTGCATCTCCAAATGTCAATGAATTATCTTTATCCCAAAACTAACAACAAAATTAAAAAAAAAACTATTTCTCATACTTTCCTTTGTAAATGAAGTCTGCATACACATTATGCCTTTAAAATAGCATTGGCAAAAAGGATAATTTTTGGTATCAAATTAAAGTGTGGCTCACAATTCAATAGGAAACACTGTGGATCTCAAATTATTACTCCTTTTTAAAAACAATTTTATGTCTACTTACTTTCCAACATAAAAAATTATTCATTCAGATATAAATAAAAGACTAGCAAAGTTTACCCCAAAATAGTACAATCTTGATATGATAGTTCACAACTAATATAAATGTGTTACCATATTACATAAGATTTATCAGATTAATGTTAAATTAACCAACATCTCCATTTGGCTTCAAAAGTTTAGGTGTTCATAGACATGGAATCACTCTGAAAGATAGCACCTGTGGTGTTACCAGTTCTAGGATGGTATAGACTTGCATTATGACACTGTAAATGTTTCTATTATTGCTCATGCATTTTTTTTTATTGCCTGGTTGCTACTGTTTGTTTTGTGAAGAAAATTTTTTATCCAGAAAATTAATTGTCTCCTCTCTGAATGATACTTTTAGCCATAATTACATATGTATGAATTTATTTTTAGACTATATTAAGTGCTGAAAAATGAACTTTGAATTCTTGAGAGATTTATAACATTACAAAACATTAGGTAATTTTCCTATTCACTAGTGATAACATAATCTTTTATTATTGCTACTTTAGGCTAGCCTTTATTAATTTTAGACAAGCATTACTTCTAACAAGGCCCATGAAGTCTACACTATGGCATAATGGAGGCAAGCACTTAAAGTTTTGGGGATTTTCGTGAAAGTTAATGAAATCTGTCACTTGCTCCTTAAAACAGCCTACAAAATTCAGTAAAGAATGAGGCAGGGAAGGGGGGGCGGCAATCAAAGTAACTGCTGAGTCATTTAAATAAGAAATTGATTTGGGGTCTGGCCTCTATTAAGCTTATAAAAGAGGATGGTAAAGAATTCTAAGTCAGCAGTTCTGACCTAATTCTTATTAGAATGTTGGCTCCTATAGTGTTCCCAGCTGAGATATCTCAATAGGATATAGCATGAACCACTAATATAAGCAAATCATAGCTAAAATAATCTAATTGGCAAATTCTTCATTTCATCTTGTCATCACTGATGGATTTTAAGGATTTCCCCCCCTTTATTTAATCGGATTTGTATTGTCAGCTTCACTGGGGAAAAACTTCAGTCAAAAACATCATTCTTCACTTTGGACAAACAAGAAAAATATGTGTGTATGTTTGAGTGTGGTGTGGTTGTGTGTGTGTGTGTGTGTGTGTGTGTGTGTGTGTACAAAGAGAGAGAAGGACAAAGTGGGAAAATCATTTCAAATGAAGTTCATAAATTACAGAATGATAAAATTGCTGTAATTTTTGTCTTGGCTCTAATAATCAAATTTATATTAGTTTCCTATAGTTTATTATACCATAATTCAATATATATTATCCTTCTTTTGCCCACCCCCAGAGCACCTTATACATAAAAAAAATCTATATACATTTTTTTCTATAAAATACATTTTGAATTGAATGCTTGCTAATTCAAGTCTGGGTTTCAGAAACTATGAAGTTCTCAAAAATAATTAAACAGTCTCTATAGGCCTGCACAGAATGTCACTGATGCAATACATCCTATAGAAGTGGCTGGGGACTGCTTCTGAGAGAATTGGACTGGCATGTAATGGAAGAACCCTATAGAGATTTTGGAGAATGTATAGACATTAGTAACTGATTCCAATCTGTTAACCATGAGGAGAGGGGTAGAATTTTATTGGCTAGGAGTTCATTGAAATGATCTAGTTGGGCACAGCCTCTACCGCTTTTCTTAATTTTGTTTCTTCAGTTTACTTCTCCTAGTAAGCTATATTTAAGCATAGACAGTGATGTAAGGGAAGACAACCGAGACCTTTTCCATATCCAAGGATGTCATCACACCTCTTGCCCCCTGATTATAGGTCTAGATTATTTTTCTGCCCTGTTTTTTGTTGTTATTTGTTTTAGATAAGAAGTTGGAGACTACCACCTGTAAGATTCATGAGGTCAGGAGGTAGAGTCATTTGGTATTAAAGGAGTCTGTTAGTCTAAGAATTAACTACATGCTGAGTTTTGTTGCCAGTCCACCATTGATGGTCAAAGGAGACAAGAGTGACCTTTAGAAACTGGAAATTCATGAGCTATGATACGGACTCATAAGCATTAGTGGAACCAATGCTATGTAGAACTGCATTTGAGAATGAGGTGATAAAGGGCAAAGAGTGCCCCTGATGTGTTGAGATGGTAGTCATTGTACTGGTACAGTTTGTATTCTTATTCTTGTTATTACTTTGAAGTAAATATTTCTTTGTAAAAGCTAACTGATGTTAAATTATTAAATGGAATGGAGGTGCTAGATATCGGTAGTATTCAGTGAGAGGAATACCTCTACAACATAGTATTAAGCTGACATTAGTAGAAAAGAGAAACTCCAACTCCTCAGAGGAACCTCTGGAACCCTGATGGAGAGATGCATAAGAATTAACCGTGTGTGTGTGTGTGTACGTATATAATGCGTATGTCAGCATCTATATATGTATAAGCACAAATATTCAGAAGGGGCAGTATGATCTATTAGAAAATGCCCTGGATTTGGAATGAAGAGAATTGAAATTCAAATTCTGACTCTTCTACTTTTTTCTAGGTGACCTAGGGCATGTAATCACTGTTGGCCTCATTTTGTTCATCAATAAAATAAGGTGGTTGGATTTTTTGATCTCTCAGATTACTTAACACTTTAAATCCTGTGATCTCACATTTATTTATTACATGAAATTCTTCTCTTTCACATGAGTTTCATATCATACTTATAAGGATTTTGAAATAGAGAACGCATCATTAAAAAAAAGTGAGGACTTCTAGTTAATAGTAAAACATGTAATTCTGGTGGGGAAAAGATAATTTTGCAATAACTTCACATATGACAGTTAAAATGCATGAATTTTATCAATTTAGTAATAATTAATTTATATAATTTAGTATATAATAATTTATAATCATTCTTTATTAATTTATTAATATTAATTGCTGTCATTTATATAAAACTCTAAAAGTATACAAAACACTTTACTCATTTAAAGTCGATAGATTCCATTCTTGGAAAATATATGATATTCATTATTTGATGACTTTTCTATTGAAAGAATTTTAAGAGGTGACTCAAAATAATCCTATATGGTACTATTCACACCTACTGAAATACTGAGATCCCCTCATTCTACTTTCCTTCCCAACAAATAATGCTATGGCTACCATGAGCTTATTAGTCTCCTAAGACTAAGATATTCAAACACCACATTAATATTCCCTGATTTCTGCCTCAAAAGAAAATGATTGCTCTTTCCTTTAAAATCATTATTTTTTTTAATCTCTCAAAGGAGTAAAATATCACCAAAAGCACTATTGGCATGAAATGCTGAGATTGAAGGAGAACAACTCTCTTTTCTCCATGAAATCTTATTTTCTTTCTATGGCAAGGTCATATAAAGCCTGCTTTGGAATTTCTGACAATAAAGAGGAAAAATTGATAGAAAATATAATTGACCTACCCAATCATTCTGACATAAAATCTAAGATATAATAGAAGTCTCTTTTGCTGTGTGGAATTAAAAAAAAATAGTAATGTTCTCACAGAGGCATCTTTTCTTCTTAATTACTCTAAAGTTCTCTAATTTATGTCAGTTTTTAAGTAAGTTTGTGTTAGAGGAGTACAATAAAGGGACATATTTTCTGATTAAAATGGGTGGCTATAGAGGATTTGATGTTATTCCTTAGTAGCTCATAAACTGAATAGTTTTCTTATTGTTCCTCAAGAGGTTGTTATTTTTTTTTTTGTTTCCTTAGTATGGTTTAAGGGCAGGTGACATTTATGCCTATTTCTACATATTAATGCCAAAAGACACAAATCAACTTTTTTATTCATTCAAATGAGATAATATAGATGAAATATTTTGAAAAAATTAAAATATTTAAAGAATATACACTATTACTACTGTTATTTATTATTTTGTGCATGTCAACATTAATTGGAAAATGGAAATTAATGAAGGTATATTTATTCCTTCAAATGATTTGCTTTCTGCTTTATGAACTGCTATCTCCCATAAGCATACCAGAGTACATAATAAGTATACTAATATTATATAGTTTCAGAATGGGCCCATGATTTCATTGATATTGGGAATTACTGGATCCAAGGCCAGCTCTTTATTCTGCCTGGCATGCTGACTCTCTATATGGAAAGTGATGGGGATAGACATAGGAATAAAAATAAGGAGACGGAGAGATAAAGATAAAGATCTGGATACAGATAGAGAGAAAGAAGGATGAATCAAAAGACCCATATAGGCCTTAGGCATAAGAACTTGACCTATGATTTCACCTAGGGGAAGGAACAAGCATTTATTAAGTGCTTATTATGTGCTAGTGTTTGATTAAGCTTAGGTTAGGTTGGGATTCGGATTCGTGCTGGCAATAAAGCACACCCCCAACAGAACAGAGTTCTTTATTGAAAGGGGAAATACTCTATTAACCCCACAACCACATTAATCACAACAATTCCTACTACACAGTTAATACAGTGACAAAGACAGAGGCACAGACACACAGAGGCAACACCTGTTCAGAGGCAAACCACCCTCCCTAGGTTTCTCCAAGCTGGGGAATCTCTCTCTTCTCTACAAATGCAAAGACACCGACAAGGGACACACACACAACATACAACATACAACATACATACGTTCACCATCTACACCAAGGCTTTTCCTGAGGCTGTCTTTTACAGCCACCTTGGTGAGTCCCTTCTGAACATAGCCCCAGGTGAAGCTTTCTCCCCATGGGTAAGGTTCCAATGAACCTCTCCCATGTGGTGACTTTTATAAGGAGCTGAACAAAGAGAATTTTTCCCGCCAGAGAGGGGAGACACCCTCTCCCTGCCATCATTCCTAAGAACTAGCTAGGCAATCTCAGGAGTATTTCTCCAAGCAGGAGAAGAGTTATTTCCTATCCTTTCTCTTAAGAGTTACCTGTTCTTTGTTCAGGCCTATCAGTCAGAGAGGAATGTCTGAGAGGTGCATTCTTGGAGAGGGGTTTCTCAGTCTCCTAGCCAGAAATGAATGTCTGATTCTTCATTCCAAGTTGGAGAGTTTAAAGATCTTGCAGGAGCTGGGGGATGGGGTGGGGGGAAGGAAAAAAAGCCAGGCTTACACTATAATATCAAGATCTTCTATAATGATTTATCATTCAGCTAGGTATTGTGCTAAGTGCTTTATAAATATCTCATTTTTATAGTGAACTCCTGATGAGGAGCTAGCTCTAACAATGTAAGGCACTGTCTTGCCCTCCTCCACCTGCAATTATAGTCTTAATTGTTCAGAGCACTGAAAGGTTAAAACTTACCCAGAATCACCGACCCAGTAGGAATTGAACCCAGGTTTTCCTGGCTTCTGGGCCAGCTCTCTATCCATTATGCAACATTTATTCCATATAAACTTAAATTCACATTTGAAGTAAATAGTATAAATACTCTTTTCCCACTTTAGGGAGGAAAGAATTGATTCTAGGAGAAATTAAGTGACATGCCTATGATAAGTTTTATTTGTGTGTATATGTGTATATATATGTACACATACATATAGATGTACATAAATTAAGTTTCTGATCTTAAGATATACATATAATATATTTGTGATTAGAGATATGTGTATATATATGTATATATATAGTATATATTCTATTTAATATTTTATTTCTTTTCCAGTTATAAGAATTCCATTCTCCAAAGTTTACTCCTGGCAAATGTAAATTCTGTTCTAGTGACAATGATTAGGCCATCTGCAGTTACTAAAGCCAGAGATAAATGTCATCTAAATTGTCTCAGCTCTGAATTCATTATCTTACTTCAAAGTAACATTAATCTAGAGTTTAGAGTGACACTAGAGGCTTTCTGGTTCAAATTATATGCATATACATTTCTATATCTACATATACATATATATTTAAAGTTTGCAAACCACTTAATATGCATTGTTTCATTTTATCACAACATATCTCTAAGGTAGGTGATATTATTAGTCCCATTTTTATAGCTGGGAAAACTGAGGTTGAAGCAGGATCACAGGACAATGTAGCTATTAAGTGTCTGAAATAGGATTTTGACTCAGGGAAATCACAGATCTAATCCCTATCTCTTATATAAATATTTGTAACTTGGTCTCTTACCATTTTTGCTGAAAACTGAGAATAACAGAAGCAAAAACAACTATTATTGTAATAAGAAACTATTATAATGGAAATCTATTTGATGGAGATGCTGGAAAAATACCTAGAATTTGGGGAATTAATTTTGGAGCAATTCAACATTGTTTCACTGAAACGATAAAAATCCTTCAAGAACTTAAATATAACCCTGGGCAACTTATTAGAAATAAGTTGCAGGAAACTCAACATCAACTTAAAATGAATTTGGTTAATTCCCTGATCATATTAGTTTTCTAGAATTTGTTTATTCTTATTGAGCCTAGGGAATGACATTCATGTCACTCTTGGACTCTCTTTGCCCAAAGGCAAACACATCTTCTCCCAGTAGAAGTGACTGTGATGATGGCTAGATTTTACTCTCCTCTCTCATTTATTTGAAAGATACTGAAAAGATGCTGCCATTAATGTCACCACAATTTTATTTTTTTAGCACCATCTGTCACAGTAAGTCAAGCTCTGATCCTCTTTCAAGTCACTATGATTGGGCTCAGGTGTGAACTTTTCCAACTCCCTACTCAGAGGAGTGACATGCTTAGGCGAGTTGTCATCATTGTCTCTCCTGTTTCTCCTTAAATATAGCAATTTAAATCCTATATAGTCCAGGTTTATATTACACATTTAAGTAAAGAAAAGCAAGCTAGATGAATATCTAAAGTGTGTGATGTTTGTACTATAATAGCCCCTACCTTTCTACTACACCATGTGAATTTGTTTATACCATTGGAAGACTAATGGTAAATCAAATTTTAATAATCAAGTGGATTCAGGGCTAGAGGTAATAGACTAAAAGTTCTAGAGCTGGAAAAGACTTTAGAAGTCATATGATTAAACTTCTATAATTTACAGATGAAAAAAATGAGGCCAAGATAGGTTAAGTGACTTATTCAAAGTCACGTAGTTAATAAGTCACAGATGCAGGGTTTTTAACTTGGGGTTTAATATTTGGATTCCAAATTCAATGTGATTTCTATTCTATCACATTGTCTTTTTATATCTTCCTGGATTTTTCAAATTAATTTCTGTCAATATGGGTCATTCATTGTTTATCTCTACAATTACCAATTATAAAACCTTATCACCAACAAATTCTATCTCAAAACTATTTAAGTAGATGGTCTTTGAATTATAGCGCCACAATCTTGAAGCCTTCATTGATTTCCAAAGATCCTCATTTGGAAAACACAGCAATAAAGTCACAGAATACAGTTTCCCATAAAGAGAAAATTTTTGTAGAATAAGTTCTACAGCACAGAAAATTTGGAGAGACAAATTCTAGACTGGGGTCTCTGGTTACCTAACTTGTATTGAAACTTAGTACCTTTGTGAATCCATTTTTAACATATACCAAATGCTGATAATACTTGTTGCAAATCTATTACAATTCCCTCGGTAATAATTATATTTACAGATATAAATAATAGAAAAGAGATGGGGCCTATAATTGTGATTTCATTGAAATATTAAGGAAATTCTCTCTACTGAAGCATGTCAATAACTCCTATTCAACTTACCTTCTTAGAGAGTTACCTACAGGATTGAAAGCTTAAGTAACTGAGTGGTGGAGACAAGATGGCAGCTGGAAAGCAAGGACTTGAGTGAGCTCCACCCCCCAACACCAGGTCCCTTCAAATACCTATAAAATGGCTCTGAAGAAACTCTAGAGCTTCAGAACCCACAAAATAGCAGAGGCAAGTAGGGCTCCAGGCCAGGACAGCCTGGATGGTTGCGGGGTAAGTTCTATCACACAGAACTGGGAGTAAGAACAGAACAGAGCCCAGCATGGGCTGTGTGGACCTACTAGACTGGGAACAGCGGAACAGGGCCTAGCACCCTGAATTAGTAAGCTGTGGCAGTTACCAGACTTCTCAACCCACAAACACCAAAGACAACAGAGAACCTTAGTGGGAAAAGCTGCTGGGACAGAGTGAAAGGAGTTTGGGGTTTGGCCACCGCCCAAGGGGAGGCAGAGATGATGCAGCTCTGAGGCTACTTACAGAGCTACAGCTGCAGTTACTTCTGGTCCCAGGCCCATCTGGTGGGAGGAATTAAGTGGCAGATCTGAGCAGGAGTACAGAGCCAGCTTAGATCTAAGTCATTTCAGGGTTGGTGGTTCTTGGGGGAGGAGGAGCGCTGGTGTGGCAGTTTTCTGTGTAGAAATAACTCAGAAAACAACAGCACTGCCCTGCGAGCTTGGGACAAAGTACTCTATATTCTACAAACAGTCATACCCCTATGAAAAACTCAAGGGTCAAGTAAATTGGCTTGGAACATGGCTAGGCAGTGAAAATGGACTCAGATTCAGACTCTGACTTTGGAATCTTTCTTTGGTGACAAAGAAGACCAAACCATACAGCCAGAAGAAGTCAACAAGTCAAAGAGCCTACCACAAAAGCCTCCAAGAAAAACACGAACTGGTCCGAGGCCATGGAAGAGCTCAAACAGGATTTGGAAAAGCAAGTTAGAGAAGTAGAGGAAAAATTGGGAGGAGAAATGAGAAGGATGTGAGAAAACCATGAAAAAACAAGTCAATGACTTGCTAAAGGAGACCCAAAAAAAAATACTGAAGAAAATATTGCCTTAAAACATAGACTAAGTCAAATGGCAAAAGAGCTCCAAAAAGCCAATGAAGAGAAAAGTGCCTTGAAAGGCAGAATTAGCCAAATGGAAAAGGAGGTCCAAAAGACCACTGAAGAAAATGCTACCTTAAAAATTAGATTGGAGCAAGTGGAAGCTAGCGACCTGATGAGAAATCAAGATATTATAAAACAGAACCAAAGGAATGAAAAAATGGAAAACAAGGTGAAATACCTCATTGGAAAAACCACTGACCTGGAAAATAGATCTAGGAGAGATAATTTAAAACTTATTGGTCCACCTGAAAGCCATGATCAAAAAAAAGAGCCTAGATATCATCTTTCGAGAAATTATGAAAGAGAACTGCCCTGATATTTTAGAATCAGAGATTAAAATTGAAATCAGAAGAATCCACCGATCACCTCCTGAAAAACATCCCAAAAAGAAAACGTCTAGACATATTGTCACCAAATTCCAGAGCTCCCAGATCAAAGAAAAAATATTGTAAGCAGCCAGAAAGAAACAATTTGTTATTGTGGAAACACAATCAGGATAACACAAGATCTAGCTGCTTTTACATGAAGTGATCAAAGGGCTTGGAATATGATATTCTGGAGGTCAATGGAGATAGGATTAAAACCAAGAATCACCTACTCAGCAAAACTGAATATCATGCTCCAAGGCAAAATATGGATTTTCAATAAAATAGAGGACTTTCAAGATTTCTCAGTGAAAAGACCAGAACCAAATATGAAGTTTGACTTTCAAATACAAGAATCAAGAGAAGCATGTAAAGGTAAATAAGAAAGAGAAATCATAAGGGACTTAGTGAAGTGGAACTGTTTTGTTTGTTTCCTACATGGAAAGATTATGTGTATGATTCATGAGACCTTACTATTAGGGTAGCTGAAGGGAATATTTGTAGACAGAGGGCACAGGATGAGTTGAATATGAAGTGATGATATCTGAAAAAATTAAGTCAAATTAAGGGATGAGAGGAATATATTGAGAGAGGGAGAAAGGGAGACATACAATAGGTGTAAATTATCTCACATAAAAGTGGCAAGAAAAAGCAGTTCTGTAGGAAGGGAAGAGAAGGCAGGTGAGGGGAAATGAGTGAATCTTGCTCTCATCAGAATTGACCTGAGGAGGGAATACCATACACACTCCATTGAGTATCTTACCCCACAGAAAAGAAGGAGGAAGGAGATAAAAGGGGGGGGGGAATGATAGCAGGGAGGGCAGATAGAGGGAGGAGGTAATCAAAAACAAACACTTTTGAAAGGGGACAGGGTCAAGGAAGAAAACTGAATAAAGGGGAAGAGGATAGGAAGGAGCAAAATATAGTCTTTCACAACATGAGTATTGTGGAAGGGTTTTGAATAATGACATGCATGTGGCCTATGTGGAATTGCTTCCTTCTTAGGGAGGGTGAGTGGGGGGGTGGATAGGTGAGAGAATTGGGAACTCAAAGTTTTAAAAGCAGATGTTCCAAAAAGAGTTTTTGCATGCAACTAGGAAATCGGATATACAGGCAATGGAGTATAGAAATTTATCTTGCCCTACAAGAAAGTAAGGGAAAAGGATTTGGTGGGGGGAGTGGGGTGACAGAAGGGAGGGCTGACTGGGGAATGGGGCAATCAGAATATACGCCATTTTTGAGTGGGGGATGGTAGAAATAGGGAGAAAATCTGTAATTCAAACTCGTGAAAATCAATGCTGAAAACTAAAAATATTAAATTAATTAAATAAAATTTAAAAAAAAAGAAAGCTTAAGTAACTTGCCCAGAGTTGCATACTTCATACATAATAGAAAGAAGATT
This sequence comes from Phalanger gymnotis, assembly GCA_028646595.1. NCBI lineage: Eukaryota > Metazoa > Chordata > Mammalia > Diprotodontia > Phalangeridae > Phalanger > Phalanger gymnotis. The sequence continues at coordinate 102,450,438 of CM053626.1, read as the reverse complement.
TTTAAGCCAAGTCTTCTTAGCTTCAGTGTCATTTTTAAACTATATTTTTCTGCCTCGCAAAAATACAGATATCATTATTAATTTATAAGTAATTTGGTGGTTCATATGGAAACTTGGAATAAGCTTTGTTATACAATTTCAATGTGCAGGTCTAGTTGAATTATTCCTATTTGTGAAGAGAATTTCTGGGAGATTATGATGTTTCAATACTTGTCATGTGGTTTGAAAATGGTGCAAATTGAAGAAAACAACTCATTTGATCAGTAGTCCCTAAAATTTATTAACTGGTCATTTTTAAGAAATGATTTAGAATCTTAAATTACCTAAGAATGAAAAGTTCACAGAACTCAGCTGGACTTAACAAAGCTAAGTTCTCTTCTATCCTGACATTTATTTTCAAGGGCAGATCTAAATGAGAAACGAGAATATGATTGAACAGTTATGTTTTTAGAAGAGACCAATATGACATTTCATATTCTATTATTCTAATTTTTCACCTACTATCTGCATTTATGGAATTTTAATATCAAAGGTTATATATTCATAATCAGGTTTTAAATAGGATAGTGGGGTATTTAATTGGCATTTATTCAATGAATTTGACTTATTTTGATTTAAAAAAAATATCATTGTCCTTGGTTTAGCTTATCAGTACCTTTAAATTATTCAGATAGGTGGTCTCCCCCAACTTCCACACATAACTGTGAATACTTTTAATGTGTTTTTAAAAATAAATTTAATCGATTGCTTACATCTTCTAATTTTGTCAATTTATTAAATTCAATATTTGATATAATTTAAGCAAAAACAGTGCTAGACTCTTTTGCTTTTATCTGTTTTTGTTTTAAACTTGGCAGAAAATTCTGTTGTCTTATCAACTCAACCAAAGTTTGAAAGCAACAGATAGCTAGCAATCCTGTACTTCATTTCTGTTGGACCAATTAGGTCATATAAATCAACTTAAATGCAATAACAATCAAGATAAAAATGGCTTTTCGTCTACAATTTTTATAAAGTATCACCTACAATTTTTAATTTCCAAGAATAAAAGTCTGGGCAATAACCTACATAATCCTGGAACCTCAAAAAATAACTTTATTATTGTTTTGTAATAATATTTCTTATATCAATGTCCATATCATAAATAGTTTATGAAACTCATACCAGAATATTGAAGTCAGAGCTGTGAATAAAAAGGTAAAATACAATGGCCTTCAAAACTTACCATTAAATATTACAGAATAAAAGTGTCCAATACACGAGGCCAATTTGGTTGGTTAATCATATTTCTATATAATTTTCTCATTTTGTGCCTGCATATATTTGTTAATTTCTTTATTCTTTCTTATTTCAAATTGGAAAATATTTTCATAAAGGTTAGTAGCTTTTGTCTAGCTCTCATATTTAGCAAAGTTGGCATAATTGCCAAATTACTAACATCTGAAAAGGAGCAAATCCAGATCAAGAAATAATTGATTTTACTGAAGTATTCTAGATAGCACAAATCAATTTGGAGAGAGTTCAGTAAAACACCAGGAGAGGCAGATACAGACAGGCACAGAAAGATTATGGAACAAGGAAGATTTGGCAGATCTGTACTAATTCAGACAGTTTGTCATTCTCCTTTTTTCACTCCAAAAAACATCACAGCAAAATCTATAAATAAAGTATTTCTTCAAAAAGAGCAAAATATTTTAGAAGTATGTTTAGCTAGTGTATTTAGTTTATTATACTGTAATTCATTTCTTACAATTATAAACACATGAGTCCTCACAGAACACACCTAAGAAAATGGAGAAAAGTGTTTCATCATTACACATAACATAACATTAGGCAGCCTATTTTTCTGACTAATAGTTCCCATTTGACATTCACATATTGTGGAAAAAGAAACAGAAATGGAAAAATTAAGAAGAGACTTACAATGAGAATAAAGGCACCTTATATGGAAAGATTGAAAATCATAAGATCACTCACAAGGAAAAGTGCGAAAAGTGACAGAAACCATGCTTATATAATGGAAAATCCAATAGCTGAAAATAATCGATGATGAGGATAATGAAGAAGAGGAAAAAGAAAGAAGAAAATAAGAATAAAAGGACCTTCCTGCATGGAAGAACAGTAGAAAAATAAGTTAGCTCATGCTTCCTGAATGCTTTTAACAATTTTGAAATGTTGCCCTTCCTACTTTCTGTAGCAAGTGCAATGGTTAGTACTGGGGAAAAATAAATAGAAAAATATTTTTTTTAAAAAAATCTGCAAATTTGAAAAATCTTTACTATACCTATTATCCATGGTGTTGAGCTTTCTTGAAATCCTGGAATTCCAGAAGCACTTTTCCTGAAATTTTGAATTCTGATGCATGACCATCTTTGACATACCAAACCTGAGACGTATACAATCTTCCTTCTCTCAGCCCATTTGAACTGAGGGAACATGAGTTTTTAATACCTTTTCCCTCACCACCCAAATTTCTACCTGATATCCTGGCCAATGCTCATTGGGTCCAGAGACACTACTCATGTGTGAGAACCCAAATATCTGCCATGTTATTTATTCCTTCACCAGACACAAGTGAACATTCTTATTCAATCCCAACATCCATCCTAAAAAGAACCCAAACGTCTCAAATGACAAATTGTTATCAGACATTATTTAAGTGAAACAAATTCTCAACCTGTCATGCTCTCCCACAAAGGCTAAAAGCATCTGGGACATTTATCCCCATTCTGTGTATCCTCTTACCCTCTTCCCTTTCTCACTGAAAGCTCTAAAAGCTGAAAATTTTGGGGACTTACTGAGACTCATTCATAACCTCCCTTGACTAAGGGATAAAAAGATGTAATATAGGCCTCCATACTGTCTAGTCTTTCATTTTCCTTCCTTACTTTATAAAATAGGAACACTGGGACATGAGTTCTTACCTCCTGTGTCCTCCAGAAAATAACATCTGACTTTTTCTATTGTTTATATATAAATTCTATACATTTTATTCCACTAAATCCATATTATTATTTGTTCTAGATTTGTAAAATAACCCCTTGGCAGATTATTTGGTATAACTCTAAGTCTGTAATTCATGTTGATAGTATTTTACTTTTTATTGTATTAACATGGCTCATTCATTTTTTCATTCTTTAATTTTTATTTCAGATCTGATAATTATATTTATGTTTTAAGTGTGTCTTGCTAGGTTGATTCCAAGCTATACTATATTTATTGTTATTCCTTTGAAGTTTCCTTTTCCATTATTTCTCCTTATACTGTGTTACTGACATATATAAATAGTGTTGATTTTTTTGCCTGTGTGTGTTGCAGGTGAGATCAGGAGAACCTTTACTAAGTTTTGTGAGTTTCCTCAATCAACTTGATAAAATTACAGGATATGTGCCTTTATCTGAAGGGAGCATAAGAATGTCTGGAATGAAACATGAACTGGGAATGGTACAGTGAATTCTTGATCAATGCTCAGTAAAAGACATGATTGTCTTGAACAAGATGATTGATGACTGAATATGAAAGGGATTATTTCTTATTGATGGAACCTTCGTACTCTGTAGTCTTTAAGAGTGAGCTAGGGTAATGATACAACCCCTTGGTATCCTTCTCCTCTGCTTTCTCCCTCTTAGAGTTCTATGAGGAAGCATAGAAACATGTGGTTGGTAGTACTTCCCCTCTCCCTGAACAGAAGCAATGGAAATTTATGCAGAAGCACATGGTAGCTGAAAACATGTAGTTGTCCAAGAAATCCAAAACTGAGTTTTTTGGGGATTTATAGTACTAGATATTTCCTTTTGTTTTTCCATTTCCTTTTCTGAATACAGATCAATAACAGACCTTGAGAAATAAACATTTCTAGACTTGAGGATTAGATAGTGAGTAATCTTGAGTTCAAGAGCTGCTGAGTTTGAAGGTCAAGTATAAACTGCCTAGAAAGAGATTTCTCTAACATTGGACTCCTGAGAAGAACAGGACCAGCTCTAGTATTATGCTATATCTGGATGTAAAAGGTGATGCACTGAGGGACCAGAAGACCTGGACTTTGTCTAACCTCCATTAAAAATTGTGAGTTTTTAAGTCAATGAGTCAGAAATGAATGCAAAATATTTATTCAGCAATACCACAAAGGATCATTACCTTTAGGATGGAGTAATAAAAATAATGAACTATTTAATATATTTGTATGTTTCTTACATTTGTTTATTAATTCTTTAAAATCTACTGTGTTCTGTTTATTTTCTATGGTGGAGAAAGTAAACATAAAAAATTCCATGCCCGATGTACAAATTGTTCATTGAATGCTTTTGTGGAAGAAGAACACATCATTCATTTTAATGTCTTAGGCATGAACCATAACTTTTGTTTTTATAGATTATCCTATAAGAATCCAAGTGCGAGCATTAATGAGGCAATACAGAATAAAAATAACTTCCATTCCATTATTTTCCTCTCATTCTTTTCCCCTTCATGACTCCTGAGCTCCAGACTGCAATAGTGGCAGGTAAGTGGGAAAATTGACATGGTTGTTCACCCGGCTTAGATGACCTGGGAGTCATCAACTTTCCATTGACATGAAGGACCAAGAAGCCTTACTTCCTCTCTTCTACCTTGTCACCGAATCCCAAGATTCTCAGACCTTTTCCACTCCCTGAAATCATGCCTCTCTCAGGTGTCCAAGGTGCTATCATCTGATCTGCTGATATACCCTTAGCATCCCTAGGTATTTCCATTCACTCTGTACCTGGACTCTGTAGTATTATACTTGTGGTCTCCTTCAGAATGTGACTTCCCTGAAGGCAGATACTGGATAACATTTTCTGGTTATATTCCCAGGATTTAGTACAGTGCTTTATACACAGTTACCAAATAATAAATGCTTTTTTTTCTTCATTCATTAATTCATTCATTCCCAGGAGAATCTGTGGTATGAATATGTAGTTGAATCCTGTCAGTCTTGAGACTCTCACTCTCAATAAAATAAAAAAGATAAAAAGTTGTAGCTAAACTCATGTTTGTATATAAATGCATATGTGTGTATATATGTGTGTGTGTGTACATATACATACACATATGTATACACAAATGTGTTTAGCTTTAATTTCCTTATGTTTTCTGATTTCACTTATAGTGGGAATATCAAATTCAATAAGATTCAATTTAATTCCTTTAGTAGTTTCTCCACTTATTTGCTGCTAGAAAAAGATGTCACATCTAGTGTTTACAAGTATGATTTTGAGTAGCCTCTGCCCTCTTTGCTACCACCCTGCCACTCTTACTATAGAAGCAATAAGGCCTAAGGATGATTTTGTACATTTGCATCATGAGTTTCCATGACTAAATAATTCACCACAACGTGACCAGCCTACTTATAATGAACGTCTTTATGCTTCTGAACCTGGTCCTCAGAAAGCAGACACAGTCTGCTACCAGGACCTCTAAAATGTCCTACTCCAATATTTCATTTTGTTTTGGTGGCTTTTCTTGGTTATTTCATGATATGCCTGGATAATAGATGCATTGGTGGGTTTGAGGGTCTGAGGAAGGTTTAAAGTATAGCCTGGGTATTAAGTCCCTCTGAACCCCTTAAAATATTAAAATTGGAAATAACAATCACAATAGCATAAACAACAACATCGATATTTATAGCTCATCAGAATTTATAAAATTTACCCCATTTGATTCTCAAAAAATGATGAAAGAGATAAGGTAGTGAAAAATTCCTTGAATCAGCCATTACAGAGTAGTAAGCTAACGAACATTAAGTACAGTATATGCCTCATATTCCACTAAGCACTGGGCTTTTAAAGAAAGGAAGAGAAAAACAGTTCCTGCTCTCAAGGAACATAGATTTGAATGGGAAAGACAACAGGTAAACAGATCCATGTAAAAGAAATTCAGAGAAGCTGGAAGGTAATCTGAAAGGAGTAATGTTAGTAGCTGGGAGTGATTCTGTAGGAAGGCTTTGAACTGAATCTGGAGGGAAGCTAGGGAAACAATCAGGCACAGATGAGGAGCAAAGTGTTTCAGGCATGGGGAGAAACCAGTAGAGAGTAACTGAAGGAGGAGATGAAATGCCATGTTTGAAGAATAGCAAGGAAGCCAGTGCAACTGGCTCTTAGAGTTTTTGGAGGGGAGATGAATGCAAAAAACCAAGGAAATCTGGAGGGCTCAAGTTATAAGGAGTTTTAAAAATTGAACCAAAGATTTTATATTTCATCCTAGAGTTAATATGGAGCTACCAGAGGTCACTGACTTGGAGGTAGGGTAGTTGTATATGTGACATGTTCAGATTTACACTTAAAATAATCACTCTGGCAGCTAAGTAGAGGATAGATTGGAGTACAAAGAAACTTGGGATAGATTGACCAGTCGAAAGGCTATTGATACAGTAGTCCAGGGAAGAGGTGATGGCCTGAATTAAGGTTGTTGCTGTATGAGGGTAAAGAAGGAGACTTATGCAAGAGATATCATGAAGACATGAAAATATTTGACAATAGATTGAAGAAATAACTAGTCAAATGACTGGTTTGTATATTGTTTCAATAAAATCAACTTAACAAATTGTAGTCCTCATGCCCCCTCTAACTCTTCTTTTTTAATTTTTATTTTTTTAAATAAGTTAATTTATTAATTTTTAGTTTTCAATGTTCACTTCCATAAGTTTTAAATTTCCTCCCTCCTCCTACCCAAGATGGCATGCAATCTGATACAGACTATACATATCCATTCCTACTAAACATATTGTTACATTAGTCATGTTGTATAGAAGAATTAGAATGAATGGGAGCAACCTTTAGAAAGAAAAACATAAAATAAAACAAAACAATCTTTGTTCAGAATCCATATTTCTTTTTCTGGATGTGGATGGTATTTTCTATCATGAATCTTTTGGAATTGTTTTAGGTTTTTACATTACTAGGAAGAGCTAAGTCTATCAAAATCAGTCATCATACACTGTGGCTGTTATTGTGTACAATGATCTCCTAGTTCCACTCACTTCACTCTGCATCAGTCCATATAACTCTTTTCTGGTTTTTCTGAAGTCTGCTCATCATCTCTTATAGCACAATAGTATTCCATAACATTCATATGCCACAACTTCCTCCGCCACTCACCAACTGATGGGCTTCCCCTCAATTTCCAGTTCTTGGCCACCACAAAAAGAGCTGTTATAAATACATTTGTACATGTGGGTCCTTTTCCTATTTTTATGATCTCTTTGGGATACAGTTCTAGAAGTGGTATTGCTGGGTCAAAGGGTATGCACATTTTTATATGCCCTTTAGTAGGCACAGTACCAAATTGCTCTCCAGAATGGTTGGAAATTTTCCTGCATCTCCAATATTTATCATTTTCTTATTTTGACATGTTAGCCAATCTGATAAGTGTGATGTTGTACCTCACAGTTGTTTTGATTTGGATTTCTCTAATCAATAGTGATTTAGAGCATTTTTTTATATGAGTATACATAGCTTTCATTTCTTCCTCTGAAAATTGCCGTTGACCATTTATAATTGGGAAATGACTTGTATTCTTGTAAATTTGACTCAGTTCTTTATATATTTTAGAAACGAGACCTTTATCAGAGACGCTAGTTGTCAAAATTCTTTCCCAGTTTTCTGCTTCCCTCCTAATCTTGGTTGCATATTTTATTTTTAATTTATGGAATAAAGCAAGCATTTCCATAACATAGTATAATAAAAAAAGATTGTTGCACATGAAACTACAAATCTGTCATGTACAATTGCTAATCATTTTAAACATACAATAAAGTTATTGTGTATTTTTTCCTCCTCCACCCTAGAGACAGCTACTATTAGACAAACATATGTGTGTGTGTGCATGTATGTATGCTAATTGTTCTATACATACTTCAATTTATCAATTGTGTCTCAGGGTGCAGATAGAATATTACTTTATATGTTGGTTTTTGTAGGTAATTTATGTATTTAGGGTAGTCGAAATAACTTATTCACTCAAAGTTGTTCTTAAAATGATATTGCTGCTCTGTATACAGTGTTCTCTTGGTTCTGCTCATTTCACTTTTCATTATTTCAAGCAAGTCTATTCATATTTTTCTAAGATCATCCAGCTCTCTAGTAGTATTCCATCATGATTATGTATCCCAATTTGTTCATTCATTCCCCAATTGACCAGCAATGTTTTTGTTTATGCTCTTTCTATTGCTTTAAACACCTTCCTGATCAGATATCCAATTTCTACCTATCCTTTAAGGCCAAGCTCATGTCCTTGCCTTCTCTATCCAAATGCTCCAAGCTTCCCCACATTGATCACATCCTTCTTATGAAATCCAAACGCATTTATTTTCAGTATGATAAAGCATAAGATTTAACCTTCTATTTAAAGCCCATAATAGATACTTGAAAATGAGGGGCTTGACAAAAAGTTGCCTTCTGGCTGTAACTTTATAAAATTTAGATATTACAGCTAACCTGCATCTCACAAATCTAGAGATTCCGTGATTAATTGTGTAAATGGTCATAATTTTCTTCTATATGAAGGAATATCATAAAAATTAAAACCATCATTTATTACCCATGTCCAGAACATGTACAACAAGAAGAAATATACTTGGGCTTGTCTACAAGGCAACACAATCCAAAAACGTCTTAAAAAGTGAAGTCATAAGTCAAATACCTGGTTTTATCACTATAATAACAAATAACTACTGCTTTTTCTCCACTAAACTGATTGAATTGACTACTCATGTTGGTAGTATGTAAACTTTAATTCTAGGAGAACAGATTTAAAAGCAGGAAATTAAAAGGTTGGAAAGATTATATATAGTTTGTCTCATCAGCTTTCTAAAGCAGGAAAAACTGCATTATCTGATCAGCTAGATATGTGTTTTCCACTAAAAAGGATATTCTGTGACTTTCCCCACTAACTCTTTTCATGTAAAACTTCTTGATAGTAAAGACAATTAGACAGGTTAATGGATTGCTTTGGGAAAATGTGTGATTTTTTTCCTTCAGGCCTTGAGGAATAGCAATTTAGCAATTAAGAACCCCTGAACACTGCAGGAAGCAGACAGAAAGCTGTGTGGACTGAATCTGCTGCAAATTCATGTGAGATTATCTAACCTCAATTGGGTCCCCTAGGCTGCATAGCAATCCTTTGTGATTGATTCCTTATCACACTCCCTAATACACTTGTTCTCTCCTCATCTTTCTCAGTCAGTGACCTTTTTCTACTTTATTGAAAAGACTGTGGCCATCCTACTGTAGTGGAAAGTGTACTGGATTTGGGGACAGAGAATATGGTTTTGAATCTGAACTCCATCACTTACTAGCCATATAACCTTGGCCAGATCATATCACCTTTCTGGTTCTCAATTTTTAATTTTTTTTTTAATCAGCAAAAGTCTGCCTTCTCCTCTCCCCCTTAAAACTAAGGATGAAAGAAACAAAATCTCTGTTACAAACATGTACTGAAGCAAAACCAATTTCCACATTTTACATGCATATATGCATATATATACATATGTGTTTATATAAAGAAATATATATATACTATGTGTGTACATATACATGTACATATATCTCTGTTTATCTATCTGTTTATCTATCTATATACATATGGGGATAGAGGGAAAGGAGGAGAGAGAGGGAAAGAGAGACAGAAACAGAGAGACAAAGAGACAGAGACAGAGAGACAGAGAGAGAAGGTATGGCCACAGCCTTTTCAATAAAGTAGGAAACGAGGCTTAGAAATATGAGGATGGAGAATGTGTTGTACGAAGTGTGATAAGGAACAAATTACAGAATCAAGAGGTGGGCAGTACCATTAGTCCTCTGGAATTAAGGTAGTCTTTATGATGATCACAGTTCCTAAGTCTTTCAAAGTTATTTGTCTTCACAATGCAGGTACTATCGAATAAAATTATTCTCCTGATTCTCTTCACTTTACTCTGTTGTCAATCCATACAACTCTTCCCAGGTTGTATTTCTCTTTTGTCTTCTTTTCATTCTTTTTTTAAGATTATTAAGACATGTGAACCATTCCTAGGCCTTCTGTCTAATTGAACTTTCTCTATGTCCCTTGATGATAATAAAGATCGGAAGGGACACATGTATCATCTCGTCACATTAGAATATAAGCAGTTTATTCTTGATTAGTCCCTTATGATTGTTCTCTCATGTTCAGTTTTTTGTGTTCCCTTAATCCCTATGTATGAACTTCAAAGTTTTTATTCAGCTTAGTTCTTTTCATCTGAAATTATTGGAATTCCTCTATTTAATTAAAGGTCCATTTCTGCTCCTTTCCATAATGATTATAAGTAGTTTTGCCAGGTAAAACATTGTTGACTATAATCCTATATACATTGCCTTCTGGAATATCATATTCCAAGCTTTCAATCTTTTATAGTTGTAGCTGCTAATTTGTGTGTGATCCTGACTGTGGGTCCTTGGTGTTTTAATTCTGTCTAGCTGCTTTCAGTATTTTTTCTTTGACCTGGAAACTTTGCATTTTGTTCATAATAATCCTAGAAATGTGCTTTTGAGAGTTTCAGGAAGTTATGGGCAGATTCTTTGTATTTCCATTTTAGCATTTGGTTGTCAAAGATCTGAGTAGTTATCTTTTACATTTTCTTCAAATATGATATCTAGATTTTTTTTTGATCATGGTTTTCAAGTAATGCATAGATTCCTAAATTTTTCATCTCAAACTATTTTTCAGGTCAATATTTTTTTCTATGAGATACCTTATATTTTCCTTTTTTTTCAGTATTTTGACTTTGTTTTGCTATATATTTCTGTTTCATGGAGTCATTGACTTCTTTGTGATCCATTCTAATTTTCAGGATGTGTTTCTCTTTGGCAAGGTTTTGAAACTTTTATGCCAAGCTGTTAATTCCCTTCATAGTTCTTTTTTTCATAGTTCTCAATTTTTCCTACCTTTTCCCCCTCTAGTTCTTGAATTTCATTCATTACAATAAAACAAAACAAAACATTTAGGCTCCTTAAAAAATAAAAAAAGAACTCTTGCATAATCACTTTAGGACTTCTAGTTAATTTCCATCCAAGCTTTGCTTTTCTTTCAGATTTTACCTGTAGATGTTTTGGAGCCATTCTTTTTCTGGGTTTGGGTTCTGAGTGTTCCTGTCACTTTAATAATTTTTTATGGTGGGATTCTTTATTTTTCTCATTCTTCTGGCTTACTCTCTGAGTTAAGACTTGTTGTTAAGATCAGGTTCTGTGCATTTCTGCAGAGAAGGTCCAAGCTGTTCTACTTGCTATTTTGTTGTGGATATTGAATGTAATTATTTCATTCCCTCAGGAGCACCACAAGCTGGTAACCTGAAAGCTATCAGTGCTCCCAATCTGATTCATGATAAAAATCTGATCACCACCTCACCTTGTCTGAATTCCATAAATTACTGACCTGGTTTGGGTCCTACAATATACAATGCTGGACTCAGCCACTATGAAAAAGTTGAGAAGGTCATGTATTTCAAAGTGACTGAACTGCTGGTTCTACATTATTTTGATATTCTTACCCTGGTTATTCTTCTTCAGGCTTCATACTGGGTGAGATGTTGGAACTGAAATCCTATCTCCAGCGTCCACATACCTGGCTAGGAAAAATTACTGATATTTTTTTCTTTGATTTTTCTAGCTAAACTCAGTCTAGCATTCTCTAGATCTATTTGGAGGAGTTTTAGGAGGAACTTTCTGTACTTTTTACACTACAACTTTTGTTTCCTCCCTCTTCCCTACCTCATTTTCCTAACACGTAAAACAAAGAGTTGAACTAGATGGTTTCTGACTTTTCTTGAAGGTATAGTCTTTGATCTCATCAGCTATTGATATCCTTTGCTCCATAGCTCAAAAACTGTCTTTTCCCAATTTTTCCTATTTTGTTCCATGGCCAAAGAATGGAGAAGAATATTCTCCTGGAGGAAACTAAACTCTGCACTAAAAATTTGATCCCATGATCTCATGTATCCTTATGATGGTTAACACTAATTTTGCATTTTCTGTTTCTCTGTCTGTCTCTCTGTGTCTCCCTGTCTGTCTCTGTTTCTGTCTCTGTGTCTCTGTCTCTGTCTGTCTCTCTCTCTCTCTCTCTCTCTCTCTCTCTCTCTCTCTCTCTCTCTCTCAATTTTTCCTATCTATTGGCTCCTTACCTACTACCTAGAGATACATTCTAGTCTCCCTGGTGTTTAAAAGGTTTCTGCTCATCTTGTCATTCCATTAAGTTATTGGCATTCCTACAATTTACTTGTCACCTATTACCTATCATTCTAACTAATCTGGGCTACTAATTGTTCCTGGAAAACTTAACAAGCCAGCACTTACTTCCATGCCTTCCTGACAACTGTACTCCATGCCTAGAAATAAATCCTTCATAACATATCTTTAAAAATCCTGTCTAGGGCTACTCTTAAGCAACATTTGAGTGAATCTTTCTTCTCTTCCCATCTGAAAGTGCTATGGTGAAAATTCATGGAGATGGGAGATGATGCATCACCACCTAGAGAATAGCCAGGAAACCATTATAGATGTATTGTAAATTTAAATGGCGAATGATATGAAATATGCCTAGAAAGGAAAAGCTACACATCCAATTTGTTTGGAATGTAGATTTGAAGAGTGAATAATGTATAACATTACTGAGAAGGGATAATAAAGCTGGAATATAGAGGGCTTTAATGTGAGCATGAGTAGTTTGTATTTCATCCTAGAGTTAAAGAGTAGTCACTCAAAGTTTCTGAGTAAGTCACATAATGTGGCCAGACTTGTGTCTTAGACAGAAAATTTTGGGAGCTGTGTGAAGGATAGATTATGGGAGGGAGATACTTTAAGGAAGAAGATTAATTAAGCCTTAAGAGTTCTATATCTAACCTTCCTCAGCTATGAGGAAAGAGAATAATGAAAACCTCTCTTCTAACAAGGTAGATCTAACAAATATCCAAAGAAAAGCTATCAAAGCTCTATTTCAGCATGAAGGAAAATCATTCTTCTTATACACAGGCATGCCTTTGAATTGCTTTCTCTCATCCCTCTCTCCCCCATCTCATTTCTGTGGTTATTCTGGTACCTAATATATCTTCCACAGAGAGAAACAGATGGATCAGAAATCTGTCAACACCCCTTAACCCCAGGAATAACTGTCCTGATTCACCTTAGATGGAGAGAGGAATTTGTCCTGAAGTAGAAATTTAGACAAGTAAAAGGAAACAATGTTTATGTTCTGAGTCCCCTGATTTTTGCTGATTTTTTTCTTCTTTTCACTACTACTAAAAAAAAAACAGTATCTTCTGTTTTTGGTGAAGAAAACTTTCTCTAAGATGGCATCTCCAGATGCCTGGGACTGAGACATGAGTAAAAAGAGGTAGGACCCGATCAGTAGAACTTACTCAGAAGTGACTTCCAAAGCCACAATGAGAATCACCTAGTAGTACTGGAAGTTTGTCAGCCAGCAGTACTCTCTTATACTTACATTTGGACAGTTGGTATGGGGGAGAAGGGGATACCATAATTCCTACTTGCCATTTTCCTTCATTAACCCGTAAGTCTGAGATGGAGCGCACATAACCCTTCCCTTTATTCATTTTCCACATGTCACAGATCTTTCCTTTCTATACCCAAAAATATGGCAAAAAGAAGAGATAGTTGGAGGTCATCCGGTAATGTTTCCTCTAGTTTCCTTTTCACTTTGGTATAAGTATGATAAGCAGTGTGGTCATAGTATGCTACGTTTTTGAATATATAAATACAATAGAAAATGACCGCAAAGATTTGAATCTTGACAGGATGGAGGTTCTGAACTAGAAACAGCAATCCATTTCATATTTTAATATTTTGAGCAAAATTCCATTATGTCCTTTGGATTAAATCCAGATACAGCCAATGAAGGGTTAATTCAAGCAGCTTTAGAACATGCCTTCAGGTAAGAGTGATAGTAGATGATCCCTGAAATAATGTTCTAGTGGCTAGCAGAGACTATGCAGCCTTATAGTGAAAGGCTATCTACTGTATTTTACCATTCTACTATCTACTGTATAGTGAAAGGCTATCTACTGTATTCTACCATTTGTTAATGGGATTTTATTGAGCCAGTCTCTAATCTGAGAATGACCAAAGAGTAGGCCAGAGAAAAAGTGCCAGTAATCAGGTAACCATTTAATTAATTAATATCATTAGGAGGAACAGATTCCAAATCAGGAATTCTACTTATCAAAATTCTTCCTGGGGGAAGTGAAGATAGAGATTATATACATAAATCACAAATGGTAAGGGTGGGGAAGGGTGGATTACAAACAATCATTCACAGGGCCAGAGTGGCTGCCCACAACACACCCACAAATGGAAGACAATGCAATAATTCTGGAATCCTGTGGGAGCTATACTGCACAAGTCCTTGAGGGTCATTATTTAGTGGGTCACAGGACCAGAGTTCTCTGACAGGAAGAGGTTCTACAATCTTTGATTCATTTCACTTCAGTTACAGAGACAAAAGGAAGCCAATGATTGTAAGCCTTGTCAAGGTTTGATTGATCAGTTCAAGGTGCATTGTGAGTCTGACTCAAAAGCTGGCAAAAGGCAATTCTGCAAAGTCTAATCTATCAGTATATTCACTACACATGTCATATCAATTATTATAAAAATCAGAATTCCCTCCAACTGTGTATAGTTTGCTTTCCCTCCGCACATTGTACTCGAGGTTAAGTTTGTTGTTGTTTGTCCTTCATTCTCAAAGAGGACCATAACATGGGTAAGGTGATGTCATGACTTGCAAGTGAACTAGATTTGAGTGAGGGCTGTGTAAAGTCACCAACCTTACTTTCTCCTCTGGAGCCATCTAGTTTGAGTGGCAAGATACAGAATAGGACAATTGGAGATGGCTCCACTTGCTCTGTATGTGCAAAGTAAAGCATTGTTCTAGGGAACGTACAAAATTTAAGCAAAACACAGTCCTTGCCCTCATGCATCCTTTCACTTTCTTCTGAGCTTTACCTTAATCTTTTTCCTTACAGTAGTTGAAGCGCTATTAATGGCTCTTTATATTTATTGCTCTGGAGGCAAATATTCTAACACTTGGATAAAGTTATAACCTGGGCCAAATCCTCTGCTGGTCATGGCTCTACTATGTTAATTTAAGCATGTCATAGGCTTCCTTTGGCTTTGTAGCTTGAGTACTATTTTCATCAATCATGCAGCAAGGTGGCACAGGGAGTAGAGCACCAGCCCTGGAGTCAGGAGGACCTCAGTTCAAATCTAGCTCAGACACTTGACAAACTTACTAGCTGTGTGACCTTGGGCAAGTCGTTTAACCCCAATTGCCCTGCCTTCCCCCCCTCCATAAAAAAACAAACAAAGAAACAAAACAACCACTGCATTAATTATCCTGAATTACTGTGAGGTGCTCTGCGATGGGAAAACCATTGTTAGCACTGAGGAGACAGTTGAGTCAGCAACAGATTTTTGTCAGATAATTCTCACCGAAATGTACCTTTACCCAAGCTCCTGAACAATAACAATAAAGAACCATTCATAGCACTTCTACTACTCTAAGAAAAACGAACAAGATAAGGCCCAGAAGAAACAGTGAGAGGATGATGCACTGGTGGGTGGAAGTAGACTCCCAAGGAGGTAGTCCCAGTTTTGTTTCTAGAATGAGACCCTCTATGGTGTTTCTTGGGTTCAGGGCAGGGAAGGGAGATTAGAGTTGATATGAAAACAAATACACACACACACACACATACATCCTAAAAGAAAATAAAATTGGTTCAGATGTCCCTATAACAGTATGAGTAATTTTGGTATATTCTCTTCACAACAAAATATGCATATGTTTAATATGTGTTTTATTTATTTCTCAGAATAATTTGGGTATTTTTGCATAGGAAATTTTATAAAAATTAAATATTTGTATTTGGGGATGACACAATGGGAAGACAGGGTTTCCTCAGTTATCTTGATAATTGTTTCAATACTCTACTTGCATTTGTCCCTGGAGAAATTCATGCCTGCATGTGTCAGCAATCTTGGGATATTTTCTGATTCACTATTTCATTGAGGAAAGAATTTCTGTGTGTGTGTTTGCCCCAACATGAACATATGTGTATATTTATACACACATCTCCTGGAGAAAAGAATGATTATTTGCTCTAAATCCTGTTTATAGTCTGACAAACTATCAGCCATGATTTGTTTATCCAATTTACTTAATTTAATCATGAGATAGTTGGGCATATGGATTGAAGAGAACATTTTCTCCCCTCTATGTGCTATTTTAGTGTTTGTGTTGATTTAGATCCTCCAGAGCTGAATTGCTTTGAAAATATTTTAGCTATTGTTGCTAGCTGAAATAGAAATATGTTAAAAGTGTTTCTTTTTTTATCCTTTATTCCTTGATGTAGTAACTTTTATAAAAAAAAATGAATGGTCACCATTATAAAGAGTAATTTTCAATATAAGTTTTGTCTAAAGCATTTCCTTGATCACTGGAAGATCTTCACTGCTTTAAATTTAGTTCATTTAAAAATGAATCATACATAAATGACCTAGAAAATAGAAACTTAGAAGGAATACAGTCAAGGATCATTAATTAATGCATCATGAATTAAATACCTAAATAAAATTTACTAAGAAATAAATAAAAACAAGAAGGAATTCCAGGAAAACTTAAAAACAATTCTTCCTCCATATAAAGTTGTTGCACAAAGAAACTTGAAACCCTGGAAATGCTTGATTTGGAGGGAATAATGTCTTGCATACAATTGACACAATAACTTCATATCTAATTGCTTTTCATTTGAGATGTTTCCTCCTTCCCATATCTTCATGATATTGTCCCAGTACAATTCTATTATTACTTATAGGACTTATCCTTCTAGATGATTTATAGGTTCATCTTTCTATACATTCTTCCTCTTGGTGATATAGTCAACCTCTCTGTAAAGATAGCACCCAGATCTGCACATGAGGCATCTGTTTCTTTCTTGAGCTCCCTTTTTACACTTTCTTTCTTGGCATTTCCATATGGGTGCCACACAAGCATTTCAAATTCAACATATCCAAAAGAGAACTCATTTTATTTCTCCCCAAATTCATCTCTTCTTCCCTTATTAGTTTTCAGTGGTATTACCATTTTTCACATCACCCAAGCTGGCAATTTTAGGAGTTTTCTTCAAGTCTTCGCTTACTCCTACATGACCAATGTTTCAAAGCCTTGTTTAAACCACCTCAACAACCCTCATATCTATCACTGTCTTTTTTTTTTTAAATCACATATCCTTAGTGGCTGGCACTATGGTAATTCTCCCATTCTGTCTGTGGAGATGGCATTTGGGAAAAGTCAGAACATCAAATGAAATATGGAATAAAGGACAATGTTGGAGAATTTTAACCAAATGCTTCAAGAAAAGAAAAAAAAAGTTTTTTTTTTCTCCTACAAAAGTGTTACAATGAATATTTTGTCATTATAGGATCTTGCTTTCTGCCGTTGGGTTCCTTGGCTTACATGTCCAGTAGCGTGCCAAATCAAAGGCTGCATTCCTGACTACCATGACTGTCCAGACTGATGTACATTCCACGCCACAGAAACCTCTGCACTATGTACATTCACTTCATCTCTGGACTTCTCACAGCAAAACTTCCCTCTGCCCCTGAGGCCTCTTCTTGAGATTGACTAATTAGTCCTAGCACTCCTGTTTTTAAGGAGGATGACCAGGCCCTGCATGTCTTCATTACCATAAAAATGCACTCCTACTTTCCTGACTATACACTTTCTCTACTATGTCACAGAAACCTCTTTACCTTGGAAATTTGCTCTACTCCTGATTCTTAAAAACACTCAAAGTACTTTTCAACTTTGATCTCTCCCTCTGATTGGCTTCCCTTACTTTCCCTGACTTACCATGTCCCTGAGTCAAATACTTTCATTCTTCACCTACTTCTATTTCCTGTTATCCATCATCTTTTCCTATTAGACTTTAATCTTGTTATGGCGAGCCCTCAGCACTGCACTCTCTACAATAAAGTTCAGCTTGAGAAAGGACCTCAGTACCTTATCTTGCCAGGTGATCTTTAGAATCTTCCTGAGATAATTCAAATAATTTATTTTCTGACATGTTGCTTTTATACTGTCCAGGTTTCACAGGCATACAACAATGAGGGCAGCACAATGGGCTCTGAAGACCTTCAGTTTGGTAGACAATCTAAATTCTTCTCTCCCACATTTTCTCTCAGAGCCTCCCAAACACTGGGCTAGTTCTGGTAATACATGAGTCAACCTCATCATCTATGTGTACATCCCTGGAAAGTATACTGCTAAGGTAAGTGAACTTATCCAGAGAATTAAAAATTTCTCCATTTTCTATGATTAATTTTTTCTTCTGTTGTTTGCTCATTTTCCCAGTGTATTACTTGACTTTTAATTATTTGTTAAAATAGGGCTCCCCTTCCAGGGTGGAAGACACACTGTCCCAAACTTCAGGGGTTTTGTGCAGATATTTTCAGAGATACTTCTAGGGACCTCTAAGATTTCTATTCTTCCAAGGTGGTATGATGTAAGAAGAACTGTGTTTACTATTATGCTGGCCTCTGCTCTGGTCTGTGAGCAACCACAAGCACTCTTTTCTGTCTTGGAACCATGAGAATGATCCCTGCTTCATTGCACCTGCAAAGTTCTGGTGTTCTAGTGCCGTGCCCTGGGGCTGCCACTCAGAATAGTAACCCAGATCCAAGTATGGGCAAAGCAACAGAGTCTTGCCTCCAGAGCTGGCAAAGAGATCCCTGTAATCTCCTTCTGTCCAGTTGTTCAACCCGCTGACCATCTGTGGGCTGAGAGCTCCCAAAGCAGCTACTGCTGCTGCTGATTCAGTCTCTCTCTCTCTCTCTCTCTCTCTCTCTCTCTCTCTCTCTCTCTCCTCTCTCTCTTTCTCTCTCTCTCTCTTTTAGGGTCCTAAAAGGCTTCATAGTTCATTGCACTTTTTAATACTTTTTTTAAGTCCTGATGGAATTATTTATTTAATATTTTAGTTTTCAACATTGATTTCCACAAGATTTTGAGTTACAATGATTCAGTCACTCTCAAGGCCTGCTCCTGGTTGGTTGGGGCTACAGCTGTGCTGGCCACTGCTGGACTGTACTCCACTCTCACCTAGGTGCAACAGACATATCTTTCCTGATGACTTGGGCTAGAAATGTTTTGCTTCACTTTTTTGGGTTCTGTCCCTCTAGAATTTTTTAGAGTCATTATTTAAAGGTATTGGAATTTGGGGGAGAGCTCAGGCGAGTCACTGACTTTCCTTTGCCATCTTGGCTCTCTAATTTCTCAATTTTCTGCAATGTATGTCTCCATGTATAGATGGTATGGCTCTGGCTGTTGCAGGGCCCATTTTTTTTGGTGATTACTGTTAGGCCAGAACTAACATAACAATATGGGTGATGTCTTTTGACATGCTTAAATTTGATTTAAGTGAGGCTGTGTTGTGCAACATCATAGGCCTCACTGTTTCAGAGTTGCCCAGTGGCAAGGCAAAAGTCAAGATGACTGTCGAGAAGCAGTGGACGATCCTTGAGTCTTCAATGTCTAACCAAGATCTAAGCATTCCACAGTGCTTGCTTCAGCCACATTCATGGTCTTTGGAATAAATTGTTCTCATCCACATATTCTGCTGGGAGAAATCTTTATATGCTTGAAATAGACACTCCTCTAACTTTCTGATGGGTTTGAGACCCCCTTGGTTACTCCCAACCTGGTTTAGCCCATCTACCAAAATGGTTTACCAGGGTATTGCCTCTGTGCTTGCTATAGCTTCTTGGAGCCACAAATGAGAGTTGGGTGACCTTTGCAGTGGACTGCAAAGATGAAAACCAGCCTTGAAAAGGGCTCAGCAGCCCTCACACCAGAGATACTAGTCTTCCCTGAATACCATACACCCCTATTTATATCTTCTGCCTACTAAATATCCTGGCAATGATTTTCTATCAACCTCTAGATCATAACCCTTCCTTCTTTGGCATCTAGTTCACAATTTTTCTCTGCTTCACAACCCCTGTCCTTGTTCTTGAGGATTTAACATCATTATTGATTCTCCATCAAAAACCCTAATCACTCAGTTCCTTAAAGTACTCACCTCTAATGACCACCTCTTCCACCCCACTTCAGCTGCACACAAAGGTGATTAAACCATTGACTGTGCCATTACCTACAAATGCATCACCTCCTTATTTGAGAATTGTATAGCTCGGCCTAACATCAGACAGTCCTATTGTAGTTTGTTTTTTTAAACTAAAACAAGATGAGACGCTCATAGCTCATTCAATAGTAAATAAAAGGAGATTTGCTTAGGCACACAAGGAGAGACATGGTGGCCATTCTTGGATGATCAGTTGAGCCAAGCTCCCTTGCCCTAGTTGTTCATCGTTTTCTATTAGCCAAGAATCAGAGGGGATACCTTACAAATTAGGAAAAAAAAGCTCAAAGTTGACATTTTAATCAACTCAGTTTAAAGTGTTAATAAACGTCAATTTAGAATTCATAATCATACAAAATTATCTATTTAGAATTCATAATCAATGCACAATAGACTTTTCCACTGTTTATATTTCAATAGATTGTAAGCTCCTTAAGTACAAGAATTATTCTATTTTTGTCTATGTATTCTTGGGGGTAATATAAAGAATAAAGTTAAACTTTCCTGGACTTCTAGCTTACTAGTCCATCATATTTTAATAAGATTTTATTGATGCATTTTATTGATCATCAGAGTTGTCCTAATTAAAGAAAAAGAGCAAAAAAACCCTCACAATTGAACAATAAATTGAAAAAATTGTAAAAAAGGTGAAATATTCAAGACCTGTGCACCACCCAGTCTCTGAAAGCAATGGATTGGGGTATCTTCTCATATCTTTCTTCTGGGCCATTCTTCCTTTTTATAGTTTTAAAATATTCATTCTTGGTTTTCTTCTGCATTGTTGTTCTTTCCATTTACATTAATGTGATCACTGTGTTTTTTCTCTATTTATTACTGTATGTATCAGTTCATGTAGCTCTTTCCATGCTTCTATACCTTCATCCTATCCATTATTTCTTATGGCACAGTAATATTCCAACACATTCATGGACTACAATTTGTTTAAGCATTTCCCAATCAATAGTTATCTATTTTGTTTCTATTCCTTTGTTATAAAAAAATGCTGCCATTTATGTGAAGACTTCATTCTTGTCAGTGGTTTCCTTGGAATATAAGCCAAATAATGGAAAACCTTAGTCTAAGAGTATGGGCATTTTTTGCTAATTCCTAATTGTTTTCTAAAATATTTGTACCAATTCACAGCTCCAGTAACAATGCATCAGTGTGTCTATCTTTTTGCAACCCTTCCAATATAGACTATTGCCATTTTTGTCATCTTTGTCAAATTTCAGGGTATGAGATGAAGTCTCAAGGTTGTTTTAATTTCCATTTCTATGTTGCTGGTGATTTGGAATATTTTTTCAAGTGGCAGTAAGTTATTTTAATTTGCTTTGAGAATCCTTTGATCATTTCCACTGGTAACTTATGAAAAGCAGAATGGTTATTGTGTGTGTGTGTGTGTGTGTGTGTGTGTGTGTGTGCGTGTGTGTATACATTTTTTTAATTTGAATTCCTCTCTTTTTATTCTAAGGGCGTTATTTTTGACTGTGTAGAAGCTTTTCATTTTAATGTGATCAAAACTACCTATTTTGTCTTTTGAGTTTGCCTTTATCTCTTATTTGATTAAGAATGCTTATCCTAAATTTAGAACTCAAAATCTTGTGGAAGTGAATGTTCAAAACAAAAATAAATAAATAAATTGAAATATGGAAAAAAGATACTTATCTTGCCTATAGCTATAAGAACTATTTGATTGATTTCTGTTTTTTTTTAAATATGATCTTTAATATAAGGTCACACACTTAATTGGAATGCATTGTGGAAGGTGGCATAAAGTGTAGGTCTAAGCCTAATTTCTACTAGATTGCTTTCTACTTTTCCCAGCCATTTTTATCAAATAGACAGTTTTCTTAGGTAATTTTATATTTGCTTTGGGTTAATTACTTTTATTGCTTCTAAGTGTCTATTGTCTAGTTTGTTCCATTATCTACCTTTCTATTTTTAACCTAGTCTATCATATTTAATAACAAATTCCTCAAATTCTTGTTGATATTCCTAATTGGCATCATTCTTGAAACATTGTATATTTAAATTTAGATCACCTACATTCACTTTTCTTTGAATATGTGGTATTTGCTCCCCTTCTCACAAAAGAATGTTAGCTCCTTGATGACAGGGATTGTCTCATTTCTCTTATATTACTAGTGCCAAATCTTGGTGTCTGGCACATACAATCATTTACAGTTGTTTGATTAACCAATTAATTTCTGTAAAATGTGTCATTGATCCATATTTTATACAGGGAAAAACTAAGATTTAATTTATTTTTTATTTAATTTATTGAATATTTTTAGTTTTTAGCATTGATTTTCACAAGAGTTTGAATTACAAATTTTCTCCCTATTTCTACCCTCCCCCCCACTCCAAGATGGCATATATTCTGGTTGCTCCATTCCCCAGTCAGCCCTCCCTTCAGTCACCCCAC
>CM053626.1:102361824-102418072 GCA_028646595.1 Phalanger gymnotis | reverse complement strand
TGAAATGGGCTTTCTGGGCCTGGAGTCTTTTTGTCAAGATGTTGGAATGGGGAGGCTGGTTCAAGTTTTTGCTGCGGTGGGGCCTAAATAAATTTCTTGTTGTTTTCTCCTTAGAGAATCTCTCATACCTTGTGATTTCAGACCATTCAAACATATACATGATTATATTTGAGATCATAAATTCGGCCTTCCTACTACAGGCACTGAGGCAGGATTCCCTTGCTTTGCCCTGCTTGGATCTGGGTCACAGTCCTGGTTGGCTATCTTGGGGTAAGGAGAAGCACTAGTGGGACAGAGATTGTGGTGGCTGTGGAAACGGGATCCTCCTGTAGTTACATGACAGAAAGGAGTGCTTGAGATCACTCACAGACCAGATCAAAAGCCAGGAGAACAATATACACCTCTCACTGGATCACACCACCTCAGAAGAACTGAAAATTTACGGATGCCTAGAAGTATCTCTGGAAACAGCAGTGAAAAACCACTGAAGCTTGGGACAGAGCACTCTCTATTCTGGAAGCAGCCATACCCTGACAAGGAGCTCAAAAGTCAAGTAACTGGCTGGAAAAATGAGCAGACAGCATAAAAGGACTCAGACTATAGGTCTTACTTTGGTGTCAAAAAAGATAAAAAACAACAGCCAGAAGAAGTGAACAAAGTCAAAGATCCTACACCAAAAGCCTCTAAGAAAAATATGAATTGGTCTCAGGTCATGGAAGAGCTCAAAAAGGATTTGGAAAAGCAAGTAAGAAAACTAGAGAAAAAATTGGGAAGAGAAATGAGAGTGATGCAAAAAAAAAATCTTAAAAAACTAGTCAAGAGCTTGCTAAAGGAGACCCCCCAAAATACTGAAGAAAATAACACCTTAAAAATAGACTAACCTAAATGAAAAAAGAGCTTGAAAAAGGCAATGAAGAGAAGAATGCCATAAGAGGCAGAATTAGCCAAGTGAAAAGGAGGTCTAAAAGATCACTGAAGAAAATAATGCCTTAAATATTAGAATGCACCAAATGGAAGCTAGTGACTTCATGAGAAATCAAGACATTATAAAATAGACCTAAAAATAATGAGAAAAAATGGAAGACAATGCGAAATACCTCATTGGAAAAACCACTGACCTGGGGAATAGATCCAGGTGAGATACTTTAAGATTTATTGGACTACCTGAAAGCCATGACCAAAAAAGGGAGCCTATACATCATCCTTCAAGAAATTATCAAGGGAAACTCTTCTGACATTCTAGAACCAGAGGGTAAAATAGAAATTGAAAGAATCCACCCACTACTTCTTGAAAAAGATCCCAAAAGAAAACTCCTAGGAGTATTGTGGCCAGATTCCAGAGTTCCCAGGTCAAGGAGAAAATATTGTGAGGAGCTAGAAGGAAACAATTTGAGTATTGTGGAAACAATCAGGATAATTCAAGATCTAGCATCTTCTACACTAAGGGATTGAAGGGCTTGGAATATGGTATTCTGGACACCAAAGGAGCTGGGATTAAAACCAAGAATCACCTATCCAGCAAAACAATACTTCAGGGCAAAAAAAGAAATGTATTTTCAATGAAATAGAGGACTTTCAAACATTCTTCATGAAAAGACCAGAAATAAATAGAAAATTTGACTTTCAAATACAAGAATGAAAAGAAGCATGAAAAGGTAAACAGGAAAGAGATATCATAAGGGACTTACTAAAGTTGAACTGTTTGCATTCCTATGTGGAAAGATGATATTTGTAACTCATGAGATATTTCTCAGTATTACAGTAGTTGATAAAGGACATAGGGTGAGTTAAATATGTAGGGATGATATCTAAAAAAATAAAATTAAGAGGTGAGAGAGGAATATATTGGGAGAAGTAGAAAGGGAGAGATAGAATGAGATAAATTATGTCACATAAATGTGGCAAGAAAAAAACTGTTATAATGGAAGGGGAGAGGGGGTTGGTGAAAGGAAATAAATGACCTTTACTCTCATCAGATTTTGCTTAAGGAGGGAATAACATATACACTCAATTGAGTATCTTACCCTACAGGAAAGTAAAGAGGAAGGGGATAAGGAGGTAGAGAGGATGATATAAGGGAGGATAGATTGGGGGATGAGCCAATGAAAAGCAAACACTTTTGAAAAGGGACGGGGTCAAAGGAGAAAACTGAATGAAGGGGGATGGGATAGAATGGAGGGAAATACAGTTAGTCTTTCACAACATGACTATTATGGGAGTGTTTTGCATAATGATACATTTATAACCTTTATTGAATTGCTTGCCTTCTCAAGGAGGGTGGGTGGGGAGGGAAGAATGGAGGGAATTTGGAACTCAAAGTTCTAAAGACAAATGTGTAAAAAATTGTTTCTACATGTACCTGGGAAATAAGACATATGGGCAATGGGGTATAGAAATTTGTCTGGCCCCACAAGAAAGTAAAGGAGAAGGGGATGGGGTGGGGAGTGGGGTGATAGAAGGGAAGGCAGACTGGGGAAAGGGGCAATCAGAATATATGCCATCTTGGGGTCAGGGGTTGGATAGCAATGAGGAAAAAAAACCACGAAGACTGTCAGATTTATTGCTATATAGTTGAGCACATGGCATAACTATTATTTTAATGTCCTATTCATTGGTGGTGAATTCACCCTTTTCATTTTTGATACTGAAAATTTCTTTTTTTCTTCCTTTTTTTTTTATCAAATTAACCAAAGCTTTATCTATTTTATTGGTGTTCACTCATTAAACCAGCTCTTAGTTTTGTTTTGTTTTGTTTTTTGTTTTTCGTTTTTTTTTTTTTTTTGGCAGGGCAATTGGGGTTAAGTGACTTGCCCAAAGGTCACACAGCTAGTACATATGTCAAGTGTCTGAGCCCAGATTTGAACTCAAGTCCTCCTGACTCCAGGGCTGGTGCTCTACTCACTGTGCCACCTAACTGCCCCCCTCCCAGCCAGCTCTTTGTTATTTTTATTAGTTCAATAGTTTTCTTAATTTCAGTTTTGTTAATCTCTCTTTTGAGTTACAGAATTTCTATTTTGGTATTTAAGTGGAAATTTTAAATGTGATTTTTTTTCTGGCTTTTTAGTTGTATGCCCAAGTTATTGATCTCCTTTTTCTTTACTTTATTCATATAATCATTCAGAGACATAAAATTTCCCCTAAGAACCTCTTTGGCTGAATCTCATAAGTTTTGAAATGTGGTCTCATTATTGTCATTCTCTTGGATGAAGTTACTGATTGTTTCTGTGAATCATTGTTTGACCTACTCTTTCTTTAGGAGTAGATTATTTAGTTTCCAATTAATCTTTAGTCTACTTTTCATGGCCCTTTATTGCATGTAACTTTTTATTGCATCATGATATGAGAAGGACGTATTTCATATTTTTGCCTTTCTGCATTGGATTGTGAGGTTTTCATGCCGTAGTACATGGTCAGTTTTTGTGTACTTGCCATGTACTGCTAAGAAAAAGGTAAATTCCTTTCTATACCCATTCAATTTTCTCCACAGGTATACCTTATTTAACTTTTCTTAATTTCTATTCACCTCCTTAACTTTTTTTCTTATTTATTTGTGGTAAAATTTATGTAGTTTTGAAAGGGGGCGGTTGAGGTCTCACACTAGGATACCTTTGCTGTCAATTTCTTCCTGTAATTCACTTAACTTCTGCTCTAAGAATTTGGATGCTTGACTACATGGTGAATATATGTTTAGTACTGATATTACTTCATTGTCTGTGGTAGCTTTTAGCAAGTTATTTACTTCCTTATCTCTTTTAATTTGATCTATTTTTGCTTTTGCTTGGTGTGAGATCAGGATTGCTAACTCTTTTTTTTTTAACTTCAGTTGAAGCATAATATATTTTGTTTCAGCCTTTTACCTGTACTTTTTGTGTATTTCCCTACTTAAATATATTTCTTTTAAACAACAGATTGTAGGTTTATGGCTTGTAATAGATTTTGCTTTCTACTTTTTTTAATGGGAGAGTTCATCCCATTCACATTCACAGTTATGGTAACTAACTGTGTCTTTCTCTCCATCCTATTTTTCCATCTGTTTATGTTTTTCTCTCTCCTTTTTCCATTTCCCTCTTCACAAGTCTTTTGCTTCTGATCACTGCCTCTCTCAATATTCCCTCCCTTCTATCCACCACTCTCTTTTCTTTCCCCTTTCTCCTCCTACTTCCTATAGGATAAGATAGATTTCTATCCCCAGGTGAGTATATATGTTATTGCCTCTTTGAGCCAAATCTGATGAGAATAAAGTTAAAAAAATGTTAATCTCCCTCCCTTCTTTTCTTCTACTGTAATTGGATTTTATGCCTCTTAATGTGATGTAATTTACCTTTTTTTTTGTCTTTTGCTTTACCTTTCTCCCAGTATTAACGTATCTATTTTTACCTCTTAGTTTTTATCATCACTTCAAAGTCAACTTATACTCACACCCTCTATTTATATACCTTCTTAATGTCATAAAGTACAGTTCCCAAGAATTATAAGTATCATCTTTCCATGTAGGGGTACTAATAGTTTGCCTTTATTGAGGAATATATATATATTTTTTATTTTCTGTTTACCTTTTTATGCCTCTTTTGAATCATGCATTTGAAGATCAAATTTTCTGTAGAGCCTTGGTCTTTTTACCAGGAAGGTTTGGAAGTCCCCTATTTCATTGAATGTCTGTCTCCTCCCCTGAAAGATTATACTCAGTTTTGATGGGTAGTTGATCCTTGGATATAAGCCAAGCTCCTTTGCCTTACAGAATATCATATTTCATGCCCTGTGAACCTTTAATGTAGAAGCTGCTAGGTTCTGCATAATCCTGACTATGATTCCTTGATATTTAAGTTTTTTTTTTTCTTTCTGGCTGCTTGCAATATTTTCTCTTTGACCTGATAATTCTGGAATGTGGCTGCCATATTCCTTGGAGTTTTCATTTTAGGATCTCTTTCAGGAGGTGATGGGTAGATTCTTTCAATGACTATTTTACTCTCTAGTTTTATGACATTAGGACAGTTTTACCTGAAAATTTCTTGAAACATGTTGTCCAGGCTCTTTTTTTAAAAATCATGGCTTTTGGGTAGAGCATTAATTCTTAAATTATCTGTTTTCCAGGTCAGTTGTTTTTCCAATGAGATATTTTATACTTTCTTCTATTTTCTTTGTTCTTTTGATTTTTTTTGGATTGATTATTGATGTGTCATAGAGTTATTAACTTACACTTAACTAATTCTAATTTTTAAGGAATTGTTTTCTTCAGTTAGCTTTTGTATCACCTTTTCCATTGAGCCAATTCTGCCTTTTAAGGAATTCTTCTCAGTGAATTTTTGTACCTCCTTTTCCATTTGGCCAGTTCTACTTTTTAAAGAGTTCTTCTCTTTATTGGATTTTTGTACATCCTTTTCCATTTGACCAATTGTATTTTTTAAAGGTTTTCTTCAGTCAATTTTTGTCCTTCCTTTTCCAAGTTGTTGACTGTTTCTTGCAAACCTCTCATTTCTTCTTCCAATTTTTCTTCTACCAATCTTATTCGACTTTTAAAATCCTTCTTGAGGTCTTCCAATAAGGTTTTTTCATCCTGGGACCAATTCATATTTCCCTTTGAGGTTTCAGGTGTAGCCGTATTGGTCATGTTTTCCTCTTGCAAGTTTGCGTTTTCATCTTCCCTGTCACGATAATAATTCTCTATGGCCCATGTTCTTTTCTTCTTCTTGCTCTAATGTTTGTCTATTTCATGACTTTTAAAGTTGAGCTCTCCTGTGGGAGAGTGGGGTGAGGCAGGGTGGGGGCACTGTCTCCAGCTTCTTGTGTTGGGTCCCAGGGGAACGGTCACTGGTTTTTTGTGCTAGGGTCTCAGATTCTGCCTTCTAGGGCTGCACTGGCATGCGGGAAGGTCCAGCTGCTGGAGTATGCTTATCTGCCGGGGGCTGTGCTGAATCTAATGGAGGTCGGCTGGTGGTGAACACCAGCCCTCCCAGGGCAGTGCTATCACTTGATAGTCCTCCAGGTGAAGTATGTTGGTTCCCCTGGCTATGTTAAGGCACCCTGGGGCTCAAGAGCTGCCACTCATTTGTTGAAGTGAGACTTGGTGCTGGCTTACTGGGACACTTCTTCTCCTGGAATGAGCTCCCCTTTTATCTTGGTGAAATGGAACTTTCTTATTGATCCTCCAAATTTTCTGGCCTAAAAGACTGCCCCCTCCACCATATTTTTGCTGGTTCCACTGTTCCAAGATTTTTCCTCAGGTGCTATACTCTTTTTTTTTTGTTTTGTTTTGTTTTGTTTTCTTTTGTTTTAAGAGGTCAAAAAGGGAGAAAGATAGCAACTCAATGCTTACTCTGCCATCTTGGCTCCCAGAAGTCCAACATCAGTCCATAGGATATTTTCAAGGGACAGAGTAGTTTATTTTAGTTGAGGTATAGAATGTATGGCAGGGAATAAAATGAGATGAGGTTGGAAAGGCAAGGTAGTGTTAGTGTAGAAGCAAAAAAGGATTTTGATTTTTTTGTGGCCAGCAATAGAGAGCTAATATATATGAATACTGTGTGTATAGACACACATACACACAAACATTTGCCTTTATTTTATCCTGACTGCCTACAACATAGTAGGCACTTAATAAATGCTAATTGGCTGAGTTGGCTGATCCACCTTTCATATTTCCTATAATATCAGAATGATATCTATCTGTCTATGTTTTCAGAATAATATAGATCCAGAGAGAGACAGATATATGTCAGTGATCTGTGTTTAAGGTCATAAAGGAAAATTTTGTTAGTATTTTGCATGACAGAGCAATAACACTTCTCAGGATTTGGTATTCAATAATACATTATGACTTTATAATGAGACAATCTGAATTCAATTCAATCTAACACACATTTGTTAAATGTCTATTATGTGGCATGGAAAGGGAAAAAAAAACTGCCTGGTCCAGGAATATCTTGGATATCCAGGAACATTTACATATTAAGAATGGAGTGCCCTTCTACATAATTCCAGGTGAAACTATTCAGTCCTTTTTCTTTTTTCTTATCTTTTTTTTTGTCGTTCCTAGGCTCAGTCAACTGGGTCTTGAAGTGCTTCCCTCTTTAAGAGCTCTATACATTCCGAAAAGATGATTGAGTTTTCCCTCAGTCGCCAGGCTTCCTTTTCTACAATTCTTTCCAAAAAAAGGCTTGGTGGACAAAGGGGTGTTGTTAGTGAAGAGGTCAGAGTTGGGAAAGCTGGTTCAACAAATGTGAAAGAATTCACTTAGATCTTCTCTAGCCATTGGCAGCTTTATTGACACAAAAGCAGTGGGCCTGAGATTTAGCAAGGAACTAAACAAAGGCACTGATGTTGGGAAGGAACCAGACTTACATAGACCAAAAGCTATACAGCCTGTGGGATGATTTTAGGGTTTCTTATGGGGGTGGGAGATTTAAGGATAGGATAAGTCTTACAAGATAAGGACAACAAATGATGCAAAATAAGGGAGACTAGAATTTTTATGACCCAGGATGGGGAAGAGAAAGAATTCCATGGCCCAGGGTAACAAGAAGTTTGGTGGTATTTCAAGAAAAGGGGAGGAGACTTTAGCGTGCCAGGGAGAAAGAAGTTCATCCCTTAAGGCACCTTTGTATCAAGAGACTTCAAGGCATCTCCAAGTTAGAGGACAAACCAGGGAAAAGGCAACTTAGTCCTTAGGACACTGTTTGCATCTACATCATTAGGTGACTTTCTAACAACAGGAAACAGGTGACACTATAGCTATATAACTATGATGAATTAGAATTTATTTGGAAGAAAGGGGATGCCTCAGCTGGTTTGGTGGCAATCCTTAGAGGAAATATATATTTATATCCCCTGTGGAAGAGTGATTAACCTTTCCATAGTTATCTATAGAGGAACAAAGATTTGGTATCATGCCTCCTAGAGATGCAAAGATTTTGATGAGTGAACTAACAAATGCTATAGATGTCAGTATAGAGAAAGTCTCTGTATCAACTTGGATTCTGAAATAATTTGAATGAAAAAGACATATGACCACTTAGCCCCTTTACTATAGAACAAACTTAATATTTGATGAAGTCATGACTGTGCCCATGGTGTCATCATCTCTACTTTGACCTTGATATTCCTGGTCCTACTCCTGGTTATTGTTGCCACTTTATATCTAGACACTTACTGTCAAATTAAAAGATTTGTCATTACAACATGGACCAGTTCATTAAGATCTGTGATTTGACATTTCAGAAAGTGAGACAAAAAGAAGGTGGGTATTGTTCTTGTTGGCTTTTTTGGCCATTCCTTTTTTCAGGGCCATCAAATTGTGTTGTTTTTGTTGGTGTAGTTTTTGGCTTTTTGCGGTATATCTTTTTTGTGACATTTAAAGTTTTGATCATTTTTTTTTCCTTAATTCTATCTAAGTCAGAGCCTTCAAATATCAAAGATCAGGATTCTCCACCAACAGTACTAAAGTCATTTAAGTGGTAGAAAGTCTTCTAGAACAGTGTTGTCAAAGTCAAATAGAAACAATGGCCACTAATCTATACATAAGAATGCCTGTGAGCTGCATATTAACTTAATTTTAAAATGTAATTGTATGTATATATTTATATATACATGCATATATGTATGTATGTATACACACACATATATGTTTTACTGTACTTTTAATTTACTTTGTCAAATATTTCCCAATTGCATGTTAATCTGCTTTAGGCCACATTGGAGAGTTTTGTAGTCACCTCTGTTCTTGGTGAGTGTAATGTCCTAATTCCTTCCCATGTGTAGGTTGGAAGACTTTTTTCCCCCTGAAATGCTAAAAATCTCTTGGAGACTTGAGTGTCCTAGAGTACTTGCCTTTCTGATCATCTTAGGGAACAAAAAAAGCCCACCATAGAGGAATTGGGGCCATGCTAATTCATATATTATGCCTTGCTGCTCAGACACATTTCCATATTGAAATGAAGGGGACTATGTCTACCGAAGTTTGGTGCTAAGGTATTTTTTGTTGAGTATTCCTTCTACACTATGGCTAAGTGAAACTTCATTAGTTTACTTCACTGCAAATGCCTCATTTCATTACAACATTGAACCTGACCTTAGAAGGTATTGGTCTGAGTCAGACTCACCCCTCAAATTAGGGATTCTAAGATTTGAAGGTGATGAGAGAAGGTGTTGCAACCGTGGAGGACAGTTTCAGAAAAGACAAGAGATGAGAATTGAAATGTCATGGTGAAGAGTAGCAAAAAGTCTAATTTGGCAGAATCAAAGTGTGTGAATATAAGTGATATGTAATGAGGTTGAAATGGTAGGTTGGAATCATACTATGAAGGTCTTTCAATGACAAATAGCTTAGTTCAAATTTTATCATAAAGAAAACAAAGTCAGAATTTTTTTGAGCAAGGCAGTGACATGATCAGATTTATGTATTAAAAATATCACTTTGACAGCTTATGGAAAATGTATTGGAGATGGATAGTGGGAAGGAGAATTTGAAAGCATGTATTTGGAAATAAAATAATACAGAACATATCAATATACAACAAAATAAAAGAAGTAACTACTAGCTTAAGAAAGAGCAGTCTCATTTGAATTATGGGGTAGGAAGTCAAATTTCAAAAGGTAGAGGAGAGAGTGAGAAGAAAGGAAGCAGAGGGAATGAATGCATGTACATTTTCCTAGAAGTAGAGCTTTGTAAAGAAGAGGTCTATGGCATAATATTTTGAAAGGATAGTCCAATAAAGTGAGGTATTTACTAGGGAGAATGAAAGTCAGCAGGAAATGAATGTTGGATATGTCGATTTGAATAACTGGAAGGGAGATAAAGAGAAATTATGTAACCAAGGCATTTAGTTTCTTTGTTTAACTTCACTTTTAGGCTTCTAAAAAATTGCTTCAGGTGAATGTCTTGGGAATATGAAGCAGAAAATATTCCAATTTTCTAGAACACTCCAGGATCAAGAAAGGCTGTGTAGATATTACTTGCAAAGGTCAAGTTATTTCTCATCAAAGCTATTTTTAGCCAGATGGTTGCATTTCACCCAAGTCATCTTAAGGAAAAACATATATATATTTAGTCGGCTTTTTTTTTTAGTAAAACCACTATTCAGAGAAAAAAAAGTCTTATTTTAGCAAAGATTAAATCAAGTATAAGAACTTAGTATAGCTTTTTTTTTGTATTGACACCAGCTAGAGTTTTATATAATTATATTGCTAGTATTCCTAGTTGTTTAACTTGGCTCACTACCAAATCATAGGCAACACTGAAGATTTAGTATGATGAACCTAGATTAAATTTCCTATGTGCTTTTTTAAGTTTCTATAATGAAATTTTATCAAGCAAATGGTTCATACATTTTTCTTTTCCTTATTCAATAATGAGTTATACTTCATTATTTTCTTCCTTTAATTCTGATTTCATTTAAGATCATGACAATATCTTGCCTGTTGGTAATGAATACTATTATTATTGTCAGCAATTCATTCTGTCACCATCTACTTATTCATTCTGACATTCTTTTTTTTTGCCATATGATAGAAAATAGTCTAGATAAACATTTCCAATTTACTGACCTGCATTTAAAAAGGGATGGCTAAGCCTTTCCTTAAACAACTCATTTTCCAGTTGGCTTCCCAACAATTTTTTAATGCCTCAGGTTGAATGGCATTTAAGTGAATGATGTATTATTGCTTATCTAGTCCCCAAACCATAATTGTATAAAGCAAAAACATACCAAATACCACAGTTTTAGCAAAAATACTTGACAGCCTAAAGATAGCACCTTAAAAGCAGGAGTAAAACTTTTTTTCCAGATGGTTTTAGATAAAATATGATGAAAACTGGATTCATCTGGCATCAAACCCTAAGATGGGCACATTAAGTCAAACTAATGATTACTATCAGATAGATCAAGATGTGTGGGCAACTAAATCTTCAGCTTATTTTATGAAGGCATTTCTCTTATTATGTGGTCAAATTATAGTGTGAAAGTGATGTCGCAGAATTAAAATTTCCTTGGTTGATGATGGGGTCATATTCAATAAAAATAAACAGCTTCATATAGTTTTCTATTTTTTGCAACTATTCAGACATGATATAGGAGAAGGGATAGGATAAAGGTTTAACAATATTTATACATATAATAAAAAAAGAAATACTTTTAGAAATGTTTAAAATACAGGAAAAGGAAAATAAAGCTAACAATATTAAGATATATAAGGAACATTTATACAATGATAGCACTTAAATAATCAAGTTGTTTGGATGCTATAGGGCAACAAAATCATGTCTTGTCTTTCATTGATTAATTTATAATTTATACATGTTTCTAAAATATGAAGAATACAATCTGTTCTCATGTTAAAGCTATACATGTAGTCATTTGTTCAGTAGTTAACCAGAGCAATCTTGTATAATTTGTTAAAAAATAATTTGGAGCTTAGAATTATTCTTGCTTTGATAGTTATTTAATAAAAGGGTTCTTAATTGAATTTGATGTTCTAGAGTGTTATGATGCCTCCAAGAAATTTTACTTTATCATTTTCCAAAAGGAGTAAATCAACAAAATTACCATGATTTTCCTCTGCCTTTTTAATATGGAAAGTATTACTGTGATAATATCTGAAAAAAAAAAACCAGATGGTTCCCTCTGAGAGCTATTTTTTTTTTTTAAATTCTAAAAGGTTGCTAATAGTTGCCTTTGAAAATATACTGACGAGAGAGGGAGGGAGGAAGGGAAGGGGGAGGGAGAGAGAGAAATAGAAATGGAAAGATATTTAGAAATGTCTCAGAATCCTTCATTTCCTTCAAAGTTTAGCTCACATGCCATATCCTACATGAGCCTATTTTGTTTGTTTGTTTGTTTGTTCCTGGTGCTTTTCAGTCTGAAATTATCTTTTATTTGAATTTGAATATATTTTGTCTACTCTAATTTGTTTATGTATTTGCCCAATAGAATGTAAAGAATGTACAAATCCATATCAATTGAGTGTACATATATGTATATATGCGCACAGAGAAGAGATGACCCAATATTGCATGGAATGTCTTACAATTTGTATATTCAGATGTCTGACTCCAAGCTTGCTTTGGAACAAAAAGAACTCTTATGGAACATAACAGAATTAAAACTCAGTGTTATACATATGCATACACACATGTATACACAAATACATATGTATATATGTGTAGTGTGTGTGTGTGTGCGTGTGTATTCTTTTTGACATCAGGATGGTGTAATAGAAATAATCCTGGATCTATAGGAAGAGCATAGGAGTTCAAATCTCACTTCTGCCATTTCTTCGCTGTGTGATTTTTGGAAAATCACTTATCTCTGTTTATCAAATTCCTTCATCTGAAAAATGAAGTGATTATGTTATTTCTGAAGTCCCTTCTAGCTAATTCATTAATCACATTATTCAGTTCAGTTGAACTAAATATACCAAGTACCTTCTTTGTACAAAGTATCCCACAAGTCTCTAGTCCTATGAGTTACAAGAATTCTGTAGTGTCATAATTATCTTAAAGTTGGGAGGAAAGATCCTAAAATTAATTCCCCAAATGAAGAAATAGGATGTTAAGTTAAGTAGTATTGTGTTGTCTTTTAGATGAAAATTAACCTACTGCATTGCAATAACTCGATAAATCTCTGTTAGCATTATGAGTTCTTGTTCCACCAAGCAGAGTAAAAGGGACCAGAAAAATTAGGCATTTGTTGTAGAACTTGGAACCTAAGGTGAATCCACCTTCTCTCAAAGTACTGTGAATTCCATAAAGAATTAGTCTCTGGGAAAGCCAACAACATCCTCAAATGTGAAAATAAAAATATCTCCAACTACAAGAAAAAAAACAAAACAAAACAAACAAATCAAAAATGTGGAAGCCTAGAGAGAGGGCTGGCTTTGAGGGGGGGGAAACAGTAAATTTAAAAGAAGCTTGGAAAGATCAAGTCGAGCTCCCTTCACATACTTCATAGAACACCTAAGAATCGACTGTAAATCATTAAGCATTATGTCTTTGTAATTTTTCTCTCATGCTTGTTACTTTACACATCTTTGTGCTTCCCTATGGTTACTATCAGAAAGTCTAACAGAGGAATATAAGCTTATTCCAGAGACAGAAGGGCAGTGGAGAAATTGTAAACCTATCTTGCCTTCCCCAGGAAAACTGAATAAGGAAGAAAATGGGGTGGGAGTGAAATATTAAGGTGAGTAGAAGAGCACCCAAGAGAAAGCTGACATAGAAAGCCTGCCTGGTACCAAATGACATTTCTGGGAGCCGACTCTGTCAGCACTTCTGTCACTGAGTGTTCTGTGCAAATAATCATTCAATAACTACATGCACACATATACACAGAGAGACTATTTTCATTTTTTATATCTCTTGACTTTCAAAAAATAAATATAGTGACTTCACAGAGACTATTTTTAGTCTTTTCCTACTTATTATTTTGTTTCAAATGGAAAAATCATGTAAAAAAATGGCCATGCATTTTCCTACCTATGCCTTTCCATAGGCTGCCTTACGTGCCTAGTTTGTCCTATCTACTTCTCCCTCTTACAATTCCTGGCTTCCTTCCATCCAAGCTTAGCTCCAGTTATCTTTTACATGACATCTTTCTCTAACCCTCCAGCTAAGTGTACTTCCCAATGGAGTTGAATTGAATTTATTTTATACATGCATACTTTTATATGTAAATCTCTTATCTGTTAAATGAATGTCAGCTCCTTGAGGACTGAATTACTCATTTTTATCTTTGTGTCCTAGAACCTAGCATTATGACAAGCATATATCAGGTGCACAGTAAAAATTTGGTGATTGATGGGATGGGCTTGAAGTGTTCATATTCACTTATTTTACTTAGAATTTCTCTTCTATGTATTATTTTTCTAAAATTTTGTGCTGTATGAGAGAAGGGATAGGTCAGAAGATGCTATGAAGCAACAAGTTTTCTTTGTCCTGGAAATCAAAATTCACCACCTCTAGTAATCTTTTTGATCTTCCCCATGGCCAAAGCTGCCAGACTGGTGGGATATGGAAACAAAATACTGGGGCCTTGGGGGATGTGAGCATGGGTGTGGGTATGGGCAGGGTGTGAGTGTCCGTGTGTATGTGTGTGTGTGTGTGTGTGTGTGTGTGTGTGTGTGCTTCAGATAAGTTTATGACATATGCTCTCCTAAAATCTTCACAAAAAAGACATATAAAGAAAAGCATCTCATGTAAAAGCACCAAAGGAGTTTCTAAAGGGCCTGTCCTTCTTATCTTTCTTTCTTTCAAACAACGACTCATTTAACATCAGAATCAGAAAACTATCACTAATACCAAATTCTTCCAAAGTGGCTGCCTATCATCATCTTTTGAATTCAGTATCTAAAGTCTTAGGAACAGTGGTTGTTTTAAACTTCCATTTTGTACCAGTGTTTTCCTACTTGTGATATTGTTGTTTACTTTGTTGTTGCTGTACGTGTGGGCATTCAGGGCATGACATTTAAAAAAAGTTTGAGAGGCATAGTTTCTGGGTAATCAATCATTTTACTAATAATGCTAGCATATTATTAATAATAGTCTCAGTGACACTTTTGAATGCTAAGGACCCCTCACAGTGGTGGGCTCATAATTTATATGCCCTTGGAAAAGCAGGTGTTTCTAAGGGTGTCAATCAACTCCTATAGGTTAACAACTAATGAGAGGTGGACTTTACAAAGAGAAGTGAGCTCACTCCAATGAGGGGTTGGGACGGCGACATCATGTCTCTCTTGTACAGAGACTATCTCTACACCCATACCATTCCGGCCTTGGCCAATCTATTCAAAGGATATACCTCTACCTAAACTTGCTTGTGTGGAACACAATGGGCAGTAATTCACCTTAGATTAGATTCCTTGTAAGGTTCGTTGGGGTCTGACCACCATTGAAGAGAAAGTTCAACCTTCATAGACTGAACTTTGAAATGAAGACTTTAGAAAGAGGGAGAACTCTACATCTCCCCAAATCATTGGTTTTTAATAATCATTTCTCTCAAAGCAATAAGACTCACTTACTCTGACAGCCTATTTTTCCTATCTTCTCCTGCACATTGCACTCTCTTCCTAATGTTTTAATCTCTCCCTAATTACTAGCCTACAAATAAAGCCATATGTCACTCATACTTACAAAATAGTCACTTTATACTCCTATTTTTACTGGCCATTGTTCTATATCTCTCCTCTCCTCAGGTAAAGTCCTTGGAAAAGACATCTGTGCTTAGAATTGCCACTTCCTCTTTTCTCATTTATTTCTCAACTCTCTTCAGGATTCCATTTTCCAATCTTATCATTCAACTTAAACTGCTTCCAAACTCGCCAGTAATTTCTTAGTTACCAAATCTAGTGACCTTTACTCAAACATCATCTTATTTGACTTCTCTGCAACTTTTTTCACTGTCAATCACCCTTTTCTCCTGGATGCTCTTTCCTCTCTTGGTTTGTGTGGCATTGCTCTCTCCAAATTCTTCTTCTACCTGTATTGTGCCTACTTCTTAGTTTTCTTTGCTAGATCTTCATCCAAGTAATATCCACTAGCCATGGATGCTTTTCAAGGCTCTGTCTTGAGACTGCTTCTATTTTTCATGAATAGTATCTCACATCATCATCTCTCATGGATTTAGTTACCATCACCTCTTAGATAACTCAAATTGGATATAATAGTCATCTCAAATTTAACTTGTCCAAGATGGAAATTTTTATCATTCCTCCAAAACCTTCTTCTCTTCCAAGAATTCCTACTACTGTCAAGGATACTATCATCTTCTCTGTCATGCAGGCTTAATACACCAGTGATATTTTCTTGCAAATATCTTTTTTGTCTTCACAAATTTATTGCACTAATTCCTCATATTCAATCCGTTGCCAATTCTTTACAATAGCTTGTGTATACACACCCTAGTCTACACTTACACAACCACCACTATGTCGAAGGCTCTTAGCACCTTATACCTGAACATTACAATTGGTTTCTGGTTAATTAGCTTCATTTAAGTCTTTTGCAATTCCATTCCATCATCTGCCTAGCTGCCAAAGTGATTTTTCCAAAGTACATTTCTGGCAACACCAGCTTCCTAGTCAATAAACTCAAGTAGATTCCTATTACTTTCAGGACCAAGAATAAAATGATTTATTTGGTATTGAAAGACCTTCACTGACTTGTCCTTTCCTATCATTCTAATCTCCTTATATTTTACTCATATATTCATTATCTCTAATACAACCTGCACTGGCCTTTTTTTTTCTGTTTCTCACACATAGCACTCTATTTCCTGACTCAATTTTTTCTCAGGATGTCCCTCATTTCTGTGATATTCTCCCACTTTATCTCCACCCTGGTTTCCTTAAAAAATAAACTCAAATCTGACTGTTATGCAATAGATGTTTCCAATTACCTCATTTCCGCCTATCACTGCTAGAGACTTACTTCTTTTTTTTTTTTTTTTTTTTTTTGCTATTCCAAATATTTTGATAAGAGTTTTCTGGAAGGCATTGAAAACACCAGTTTGTGTGGATAAACTCCATTGGAGAAAAATAATACAGAACGCAGGTAGCCATGGAGCTGAGGAATTTTCTTGATTTGGGACAGGATCTGAGAGTCCACTGTTTTCTGATCAGCCTGGTGCTGCTCTGTAATCTCCTATTTCTCTTTTTCTGTGTCAAAAATCTCTCTTTCTTTCTGTCTAGGTTTACAGAGCCTCTTCTTCTTGAAGTACGCATCAGTAAGAAGATTTGGATTTTTTACACCTGAAAGGTTAACCCTGGTAGAAGTGGCAATGACAAATTTCTGATGGGTCCTTCTCAGAGGAACACGATTGATGGTCAAGAGGTCCAGTCACCAGTAGAAAGACACTAGCTAGCTGCTTTAGGAAAACCACTAGCTTGCCCCTGTGGCTGCCAGTGAACATGATCAGTACGGTGCCTGGCTTGATGCTAGCTCAAAGTCTCCTCACATGCTGGCTGAAGGGCTTTTTGCCATGACTTAGCAGCTTTCTAGGCACATCCTCAGTAGGGTAATACCGAGGCATTTTGCGAATCTTTACCGCACGGGTTCCTCCATTCTTATCACCACCAACTGGCTTTGAGATAGTAGCAGGTACTTTCTCTTTCTTTTTCCTTTCAGTCCTGGTTTTTGGTGCAGCATATTTCCCCTTGTACATGGCTCTCCGGGAATACATTGCAGACCTGGAATATCTACCAATCCCTCGGGCCAGGACTGGGTTCCGACTGCAATGCTTTCGAGGCTTTTTCACCACCTTTTCAGCCATATCTTCCTTTTTGATCTCTCTCTCTCTCTCTTTTTTTTTTTTTTTTTTTTTTTTTTGCCTTTTTGACCTTCTTTTCCTTTGGTTCCTTCGCGGGCTTTTTGTCCACCATCTTGAGAGAAGGGAAAGAGAATTCGAGACTTACTTCTGAAATTACTGTCCATGTATACTGTATTTATCTTTTTCATACACATATTTTATTTGTTTGTTTTACTTTTGTTTGTATTCTCTCTCCACATTAAAATGTTAGATACTTGAGGGTAGGAGCCATGTGTTTACCTTTTACTTGCAATCCCTGTGCTCAGCATAGGTCCTAGCACATAATAATGAGTAAATAAATGATTGATTACTTCCTTGTTTTTCTTCTCATTGTTAATATTTTAATAATAAAGTCATCAAATAAAAATACCTTTGTCATCATATATTCCAAAGTATCTTTTAAGATTTTTGTCATGCGTATAGGAGGAACCTTTAAGATGATGCTTTGTAGTACTCAATAATGGATCTTTTTCTTTTAAGTCAATAATCACTAAGTACAGTAGGATATTATATTTTCTACACCTTCCAGCTAATTCTATGACTGTAGAGCTGTAGTCACCTGCACATAATATGCATAAAAGTCTGCTCATTCCCTTCTAATACCCTCTAATATCATCTTTGATGGCCTCACTCCATATACAGATTATTCTTTGCTTTCTTCTTTGGGAGCACATCAGCAATTGTATAGAGTTCAGATTTGTTAGCTTTACTGATTTGAAAGGTAAAAATAATTTCTTATAATATCTTTATAGATTTTTTCATTTTTATGTGTATTGTTGGTTTTTTCAACTTCTCCCTTAAATGACCTTGGGATAACATTGCTTAATTGTCTCTCAAGCCAAGATTTCTCTAAGACTATTTTCATTTCCACTGCTTCTAATTATTTTATAAAGAAACAAAACTTTACAAATTAGTTTGTGTTCTAATCCAATGGCTGCCATATTCTCTCCACTGGGAAAGGCAATCAAGAGTGTGCTGGCTGAGGCATTCACTAGCCTCTTTTCTTCACTTCTTGTTTGGATTACAGATTTATATCTGAAAGATTTGTTTTTCTATTAATTTCTTATAGTCAGTATCCTGTTCTTTTCTTCATCCACTTCCCATTTTTTTAGAAACAATAACTTAAGTTCATTTTGGAGTTGTTTTAATTGTGCATTTTCTTTTTTTTTTCTTATCTTTAAAAGTCTAACTTAAAAATGCATTCCCTATGGGTAATGAAGGTCTCCAGATAGTCCTTTTTCGAGACAACATTGCATATCCTGATTTCTTCAACATATGGAACATTTCTGATCCTCCTAAATGAAATTCATAGTTAGCTAAAATGTTTGGCTTGATTACCCATGAAATACAAAAACAAAAAGATTACTCATTGTCTGGTGGACTATGGTATGTAATTGGATGAACAACTTTTTACTGTTTCTCTCTCTCTCTCTTTCTCTCTCTCTTCTTTTTCTTCTTCTCTGTGTGTGTGTGTGTGTGAAACACATTGAAAATGGATAATAAATATGACTCAGAATTGAACTAAAGAAGAAAAGTAAGCTGGATTAGTTTTTGAAAATTACAAAATTCCTTCAATGACCCCAAATTTCTGTCAGAAATAAAGAACTATTTTTTCAACGTCAGTATCCTTCCATTGATATTATCTGACTTTTTATAATGGAATAATACTCTGGTGCCTGAAGAATTATACATGAAGGCCACTCAAAGGGCAATAAAAAGACATGTGTTGGGAGGAAATAGTGTAAAAGATGCATGTTAAATCTTAAAACAAGTAAAATAACAACAAATTACATAAGTACGTTAAGGAGCAACTGATATACAGGCCATGTGTTCCATTGGTATCCCTAATAATTTCAAGAGAACAAAATTAAGGCCTTATACATTGGCTGGATACCCTTGTGGCAAATTTATGGAAGAACAAGATGAAATTCATGAAGAACAAGTAGGCATGGATAATTTGTGAACTGTGTCATTGAAAGATGGACCCATGAGATCGTAGATTTTCACATATCTATGTTAAATACACAAATTAGTTGATGATATTGCTGCATAGATTTTCCCTGAAAAGGAGAAGAAATTGAATTTGGGCATAAAACAGAGATATACTAACTTATTATAGAGATTAAGTCCTTTTCCCTAGAAGGTGAAGGGTTTAAACTCTTCACATATTTGTCCAGCATTTTTTGTAACATTATATGCAACTCCCAATGGCTTCAAGAGCTTTGCTCACTCCTTCTCTCAAACAAACAAGCAAAAATGATTTTGTGTTGTCCAGCTTTTTGAATTTCTGTTCTTCGTACATTGAGAATGGTCTTCAGATAAGAAACAAATACTTTATCACCAATTGTATACTTTTTGAAATTATCAACCTATTCTCTACATGCATATCCCAAATATTTATATATAGCTAGCAATAATTTATAGATAGTTCAATACCTATATATTGTTATAATAAACAGTATTTTGTGACTCTGACATTGTAGATTAAGTATGGTCAATTCAAGAAATCAAGTGGCAGTATTGACATGTGACCTCTCTTGCCATGCCCAGTTTTTTTTTGTTATATTTTACATTTAGTTAAATGAGTTATTAATGTCTAAATGTTTTATATTTAGTTGTCTGTGTACACATGGTTCCAATGAATAGCTTATAAGCTTCTTGAGGGCAAATGCTATACAGAGTGCTTGTCATGTACTATGTGTGTAAGATGTGTACTGTCTATTTAGGATTTATACACACATGTGGATTATCTAAATGTGTCTCATATGCATACTGTAGAATCTTGCTCGTGCCTTTTTATGAATAATTTTGACTCCTATCTGCAGGAAAGCAGAAGGGGCAACAAGGCTGGATGCTATTTTGTTTTCTCAGAGAAGGGAAACTACATTAGGATATGTGCCTCCTTCTAAATAGTAATCATTCAAGGTCATGATTCTTTGAAGTTCAAAAAGCAACAGGACCACTAGATTCTCTCATCACTATACTTTAAAGGAAAAGGATAATCCAAGCTCATACCTTGACGCTTGACCCCTGCCCAAGAAATGCTAATCACACAAAAGAAAATCACAAGTAGTATAGGGTGAGTAAAATAATTTATTTAAGCAGATAACAAATGGAAATCAAAGAAATCCTACAGACTAGAATATACTGGAAAATGAACAAGTGAATGAACTCTTCAGATGGGTATAAGAGGAGATCTTTCTTAACCAAGAGAAAATCCCTCATCTCAAAAGAAACTTCAAATGCACTAAGGACTCAAGCTGGAAAGTAATGAGGTATTAAGAACTATTCTTCCCTTTATATGTCTACAAAGGAGTCTTTTTCTTTCTCTTCCCTAGAGTCAATTACTTGGAAAATCTAGAATCACTTGTTTGTATGCCTCTCTTTTCCTCTTTGTCTCTCTCTGTCTTTCTTTCTGTTTGTCTGTCTCTCTGTGTCTCTGTCTCTCTGTCTGTCTCTATCTCTTTTTCTCTTTTCTCCTCTCCTTTTCTTTCCTCCCCTCCCCTCTCTCCTTCTCTCTGTCAAAGCAGTAATGAAGAATTTTATGCCCTCCAAAGCTCTTCTATCAACTCTGCCCTCCATGCAGTCAAAAAGGTTTACATTATTCTGTCAACAAAATAGGATAATCTTGCACAAAATGCACCTTGAAACCTGTGCTGTAGGGTTTTAAAAAGTCATTGAATTCAATTAAATAAAATTGAATCCCAATCAATACTATCTCTAATTCTATAACCATTATCTTGGGGAAGCTAGGTGGTGCAGTGACTAGAGCATCAGCCCTGCAGTTAGGAGAACCTGAGCTCAAATCAAGCCTCAGACACTTGATACACTTACTAGCTGTGTGACCGTGGATAAATCACTTAACCCCAATTGCCCTGCCTTTCCCCCTCCAAAAAATAAAAGTAAACATTATCTTACTGGTTATTTTAACTTTAGTCCATCAGCAACAATTATTTTTTAAAGTTCTCTAATATTCCTTCATATTTGACTATTGACTATATTGACTATATATTGACTAACAGCTTACAGAAAATGTATTCACTGAGGAGAACAAAGAAAGTTCAATTTCCACAAGTCTAATTGTTGTTCTCTTTAATTGTTTTCATTGTCATCAAATCCACAGTAAGAGGTATCCCAAGAAAACAGGTGAACCTTTCAGTGGTGCCAGTACGCAGACAGTTCAGAAGTGTTTTTGAAGTGAATAGTGATCAGCCACCACTAGCTATTAGTGGCAGAGAATCCACTTATCATGAAAATTAAATGCTCAAAACCATCTGGGGCTCTTCTACTTCCTGTGAGTAGAAAAAATAGTATCACTTGAGTCACAGTGTTTTTCAAGTAAAACTTTTTTGCTGTGCAATTGAAGATTAAGTTTTAGCACACTAATGATGATACTGAAACAGAAATTCAGTATCACTCATTTCATAATGCAAGCGTTCTTAACCTAATCTAATGCATGGTTTTAAATGAGTACTTATTAAATGTGTTTGTAAGACATATTTATTGCAACAATGTAGAAATAAATTGTTGCAATCATTCTTTGTTGAGGTTTCAATTTAACTGTTTCTTCTGTAGTGACTTCAGGAAAAAAAAAATACATGGCCAAATAGAAATGAT
Organism: Phalanger gymnotis; assembly: GCA_028646595.1. Lineage (NCBI taxonomy): Eukaryota > Metazoa > Chordata > Mammalia > Diprotodontia > Phalangeridae > Phalanger > Phalanger gymnotis. Next base: position 102,396,164 of record CM053626.1, on the reverse strand, counting down.
ACTTCAAAAGTTGAATATTCTTTGATCTCATGAATTTCAATGTTCCCTTAGAAGTGCCCATTGAAATCTATTTTTTACCTTTCCCTAATCAGTTAGTAACTACTTTGCTTCCATTCCTTGCTGCTGCAATAAATGCTTCTATAGATATTTTGTTGTTTGTGGGAACTGTGAACCAGATCAGGTCAAAAGCAAAGCAACTCAAAGCTTCTGTACTGATCAGCAGAAAGATAAGACTATGAATAGCCACTATACTTCCAAGCTGTGTGATAAGGAGTTCTACTATAAAAACAAGTATTTTCTTGTTCCTGTTGTTTTATTTGTTTTTCTTTGGAACTGTGAATTAATGCAATTACTTAAGAAGATTAATTTGAATAGGTCTTTGTGGAATCAATCGGAGAACAAAAACTAGATATTGGAAGCCCAATTTTAGTAATAAATAAGAAGGGCTTAAATAAGTTAGTTTAGAGTCAGTGGTAGGAGAAGAGAAAGGAGACGTGAAATATTGCAGAGATAGACTTGAAAATAATTAGAGAAATAGGTTGAAGGCAAATTAAAAAGTTGAATAGTCAAAAATCAAGTGTAGTCTTTATGCTCTAGGAGCTTAGAAAATGGTGAAGTCACTAGTAAAACAGGGAAATCATTTTAAGAATATGTATAATTCATGATACTAGCAAAAGTATTATTGAAATGAAAGGCAATGGCACCAGGCTGGTAAAATCTAAAATCAGGTAATTATTCAGATGAACTTTAAATAAAGAAGATGGCCTGAGAAAATCAAGAGCAGTATCAGTAGATGTGAGGAATGAAAATGTTTGTGGATAAAGAGTCTGTTCAAAGAGAGTGACTATCAAGATTTCTAATGCATCTGGAATAATTGATAACTCAGCAAAGAGTTTAATTAGTTTTTTTTTTCTTAAATCATATTCCAATCTGGTAGAAGTAATTCTCAAGATCATTTTTTTTAAAAGTCTCTCTCTCTCTCTCTCTCTCTCTCTCTCTCTCTCTCTCTCTCTCTCTCTCTCTTTCTCTCTCTCTCTCTATATATATATATTATATATATATGCATATATATATAATATATATGCATATGTATATAATACATATTTATTTACTCTATTTATGTGTGTGGTACATGTATGTTTATTTACATAAATATATACATGAATATATATATATATAGCATAATATATAAATTCAAATTTCTTCTATTCTGTAATTGATTTCATTTTGTTTCATTATCAACATTTTGTCATGTTTCACTTGTCTCTGGGTTAAGTTTGGAAGTTCAGCTTTCTTGTAAATCACTCATTGTTTCTGAGCCAAGTTTAGAAGTACAGTTTTCCTGCTAATCACTGTACTACTTTTGTGTCATGGAAATTTGTTATCTTTGAAAGATGCAAGTAGATTGTAGGAAGTCTGGTCTGTTATCTCTACTGTCCTTCAAGAAGGTCTTGTCTGTTATCACCATGTCACTGAGGGCCAAAAGCAACACAAAGCATGTCCCAGCCACCTACAGGCAGAGGTTAAACAGTTTGCCCTTAACCTCTCCATTTCTTTCAATCAGAGGCCATTGTGCCAGATCCCATTCTCATAGCCAATTATCAAGGGAAAGAGAATAAACACTTACATAACTTATGCCTACTACGATGCAGACCCTGTGCTAAGCACTATTATATCATATCATTTGTTCCTTTTTTTTTTCATTTTATTGACCTTTTATTGGAAAACAGGACTTTATTTGCTATGAAGGATGATGCCATCATACTTCTGCTGGAACTAGCACATGGCCTCCTCTTTGCCAATTCTGCATTTGGCCTGTCTTACACTTTTTGTCTGCAGTGCTGAACTTGGGTCTGCCCAGCACCACAAAGAAGTCCAAGCCATAGATGCTGATGCTTGGGTTGTATTTAATTCCCAGATCAATATGCTCTTGGAACCCAAAGCCAAAGTTGCCGGTGTCTGAGAAGTTATTTTTCCTTAACTCATATTCTCGCACCTTTAACCCCTTCTTCAGAATCTCTTCAGCTTTGGCCCCACAGACAGTAGAGCGGTTATCTTTTCATTTTTCCTGATGTCAAAAGACCTGACAGTGTAGCGAGCTTTGGAGAACACTGGGGTTTGGCCTGTGAGCTGCTCCAGCACTTTGGCTGCCCAGGTCAGTCAGTCTCCACTCTCCCCAATACAGATGTTGTGGCAGAGCTTATGCATGCACAGTTCCCACATGGAGTTTTCCTTTTCACCCTGATCTTGGACGATGTTGAAGAACCAGAAGCTTATTTGTTCCTTTACTAACAGTCCTTTTAATAAAAATAAACCTTTCATGAAAAAAAAAATCATATTCCAACACTCTCAGAAGAAATTCTCACCAATGTTCTAGGTAACTATTAATTACATATTTCAATGACTTGGTGGAGAAATTGATGGCAGAGAATGTGTTTTTGTGTGTTTGTTCCATCCCCCAGGGTCTTGCATGTGGTAGGCACTTAATTGCTTCCTTAATTGGATTTATTGACCTAGATTAGAATAGCTGTCAATATGGATATTTCTATCATTAACAATGATTTTTAAGGAGTAAGTTAGAGAAGATATACATTTCCTCCTTCCTAATGTTATTGAGGCACATACAAGTATTTTAAAAGACAAATTATCAAAAAAGAACAATAAAAAGATAGAGAGAAGAGAGATTCTTTAGTAATAATGGTGAAGCTTTGTTTGGAAATAGTCATAGAAAAAAATTACTGTGATAAATCCCTCTTTTCTCCTTGTTTTTCAAGAAAAGTCCCAGTATAAACAACTTCCATTTGAAATGATGTAAGGGAATTTTATCATTATCAGACAGATTTTACCTAGGTCAGAATAAGTAGTTTGGTTGAAGGGTAAAAAAAAAAATGATGGATTGGATGTACAGAGGATTGAGATGAATGGGAACTGGATAAAATTGCAGCAATAAATAATGTGTGGAAAGATAGCTAATTTTTATATTCTTTATTTTGTGTTACAAATTTATAGTTGAATCCTCCTTGTAGCTTATGTAGGACTGAAATATGTATGTTTATTGACAACCATACCAACCCTCAACCATATGGGACTACTACTGGCCAATTTACTTATTAATTCACTACACAGGTTTTTATACAATCAATGAATATTTTCTGATATCTCCTCATAAATTACTAGATATGTTCAATTTCTCATTAATCAGTCAATCACTTATTCCTGGTTCTCTACCCTAGTTTATAGAGAAACTTTAAAAAAAAATAATTATCTACTTCTCAGTATCAAACCTTGCCCTCATAGATTTAGACAAACATCAATAGTATTGCCTATAAAATTTATTAATGACAGATGGTATAATACACAATTATAGATATTGAAATATTTTAAAAATAAATCAAGTTTGAGAAAAATCACAATTATTTCTAATCGGAGTTTATAATGACTTCTCCACAGTGCCTGGAATTACAGTTCTACTATTAAGCTATCTCAAGTTTGTCATGAAAGTCTCTCAAGTATTACATTCATGATATATTCCTGAGAAGATAAGGGTTAAACTCTGTTTTATCAGGCAATATCTCTTCAGATTTTTTTCTCCTTAAAAGTAAACACATTCAGTCTCAGGAAAGAATTCTTTTAGTCTTTTGTTCTTATGTCTCACACACTTTTTCCAGCCATGTTGAACTGTCTCATCCTATGATTCAATTTCCTCTTAAAGATGAATTAACTATATCTAACATTTTCATGAGGGAAATTATTTAAAGTAAGGCAATAGCTGCATAATGAGATGTTAAAAAGCCAAAGATTGAAGGGACTCATTACTTTATTTGTGAAGAAGGAAATTGTTGAACAGAGTACATTATTAGCATAATGCTATATATCAATAAAAATTTGTATCCCCAGATATTTAGGGATTTTAGGGTAACTGTTCCACTTCCATTTGTTTAGTATAAATGACTTAAAGCACCATTCTGAAAGTAGTCTTTGCTGCTTTGAAAACGTCTTAAAGAAGTGTCAGAGCTAAATGGAAGGTGGTTGAAGAGAAAAAAATGAGAAAAAATTGCTGAGAGAACTTTTTAAACTTTGGTGGCTCTAGTGAATGAGTTTTTTTCAAATTCTAGAGCTAGCAAAAAAAAAAAATTTGGTATGTCTGGAAAGTAGGTAACATTCCGATATACTTCACACTGAAATTGAGGGTTTACTGGCCATCCCCAATTTTGAAAAGAACTACATATCTTTTTTTTTTATTTTTTGGTTTATATTCTTGGCAGATTGAATTACATTCTACTATTAATGTGTTTCTCAAAATGCACTGTTGCTTTATGTGAGTTAAGCAACGCCAACAAAGTTATGTAAAGGTCTTCACATTCAATCATTAATTAATCAATCAAAAAGTGGTGAACATCTTTTCTAAAACAGCAAATGAAGAACTCATTAAAACAATGTGGATATTTATGTACCATTATGACAGTGTTGTATAAATGAAAAAGGCAGAACAATAACCAGTTATTTCATCTACAGAAGTTGAATAATACATTTGAGCAATTTCTGCATTTTTTCATTAAATTGGCCAGCTGCATATGCAGTCTGTAGGCCTACCCCTATATTCAGTAAATGATGTAATATGATTATGGGTTTACTTAACATTCCATATGTTTTTTTTTTATTCCAGTTTAAGAATAGACTCATGTGATGTTATAGATATATAGTGTTAGTCTTAATATCACTGTTATATGCAACAACAAACTATGAAAGATTCATGTGCATTTCAAACTTATACAAGTAAATTAAGATCTTAAATTGGCTGCAGGCTTTTGAAATTACATTTTTGAGGAGAAGTTATATTGCTTAAAATCTAATTCCAATTTTGTTTTGGCTAGTTTTATCAATTCAGTACCACAGAGAGATTTAGTATTCTCTGGTTGCCTGGAGTTTATTTTTTTCCTCTTCTTTGGTAGGGTTTTTTTTTGTTTTGGTGAGATTTTAGAGTTTTGTTCTCTTATTTTAAAGGGAATTAAACATTTTCCCCTTGTTTTAAGTATGTAATAACAGATTTCTTCAGTGGATAAATATCTTATCTTTCTGATGGCCTCAACTTGTATAATTATGAAACAAAATCAGTAGTTGCTGACTTAGATCAATTCTTAGTGTAGGTGAAACACTTGCAATTTCTGAAATTTCCTGAACAAGCTAAAAATTCATGATTTGTGTCACAAGCTTCTGAAAGATCAATTGCATAACATTCTTATCCTGAACTTTTATTACCCTAAGAATTTTTTTTTAATTTAGCACTAATAAGAAAATGAGAAATTTGGATTAAGCTTTAAATTGTCAGCAACTTCCAATTTCCATAACACATTAACATGTAATATTTTAATTCAATCACATTGCCTTTTAAATATCTTGATAAAGAAATGGATTCAAGACATTTTCATTGGGCATTTGACTTCTTTATTCTCTGCAATAGATATTTAGCTATGTCAAAATTTGATGCAATAACATATTTGAAGTTTTAAACTTTTAAATTGTCTAAAACTCCCTCCCTCTTTCTTTTCCTACCATACACCCTTGATAAGGGGTTGTCTATGCCTACTGAAATTTCCCATCTTCTCTTTGAGTTTCTACCCTGGCTACTTTTGTAGTAGCTTATAAATCTGACTTGTTTAGGATAAAATAGGTTAATATTTGTAATGCATTTTACAAACCTTAAAGTGTTATAATGATAGCTATTAGTAGTAGAAGGAAGAAGAATAATAGTAGTAGTAGCTGCAGCAGCATCAGTCACAGTGGTGGTGGTGGTAGTAGTAGTAGTAGTAGTAGTAGTAGTAGTAGTTGTTGTAGTAGTAGTGGTAGTAGTGGTAGTAGTAGTAGTAGTAGAGTAGTAGTAGTATTAATAACAGTAGTAGTTGTTGTTATAGAAAAAAGACTTTGAAGTATGAATTTAAGCTCAAATCATAGAACATTAGAGTGGGAAAGGACCTTAGGGCCAAAGTACTCTCATCTCCTTCTTTTATGGGTGAAAAAGCTTCAATCCATTGTGGCAGAGTGACTTAATTGAAGCCCTCTCTCTATAAAACACAAGAGCTTTTTAAAATATATATTTACTGAAGAGTTATAGAATATAGATCAAGTTTCATGGTTAAGAAACTATAGCCAGTGGAGCCAAGATAGCAGAATAAAAACAGAGATTTACCAGAGTTCTTCCCCAAATCCCTCCAAATACCTGTAAAAAATACTCTAAACAAATTATAGAACAGCAAAAGCCACAAAAAGACAAAATGAAACAAACCTCTGGCCCATGACAACCTGGAAGCTCAACAGGAAAGGTCTACTGCACCAGGTTGAAAAAGGAGCGCAGTCCAGTGCAGGCTGCACCAGCACAGACAGAGCCTCAAGAAACTAGAAGCAGGCTTAGGCATGACTGAATCAGCAGCAGCAGTGGCTGTTTCCAAAGCTCTCAGCTTACAAACAGTAAGGAGATCAAACAGCTGCTCAGAAGGAGACTGCAGAGGTCTCTTTTCTGGCATAGAGGCAGGACTCTATTGCTTTGCCCATATTGGATCTGGGCCACAGTCCTGGGTGGCAGTCCTGGGATGAGGAGGACCACTGGCATAGCAGAGCTTGTGGTACTAGTGGAGAAGGAAGCATCCTCACAGTTTCAAGGCAGGAAAGGGTGCTCATGGTCACTCACAGACCAGAGCACAGACCAAGAGAGGAGTAAACACCTCTCCTTAGATCGTACCACCTTGGAAGAAATGAAAACTTACAGGTCTCCTGAAGTATCTCTGAAAATAGCAGCACAAAATCACTGAAGCTTGGGACAGTACATCCTCCATACTAGAAGCAGAACCCTACCTGGACAAAGAGGTAAAAAGTAAAGAAACAGGCTGAGAAAATGAGCAAACAACAGAAAAAATTCAGACTATAGAGTCTTACTTTGGTGACAAAGATCAAAACATACACTCAGAAGGAGACAACAAAGTCAAAGCTCCTACATTCAAAGCCTCCAAGAAAAATAAGAATTGGTCTCAGGCAATGGAAGAGCTCAAAAAGGATTTTGAAAATCAAGTAGGAGAAGCAGAGGAAAAAATGGGAAGAAAAATGTGATGCAAGAAAATTATGAAAAATGAGGTGTGAAATGAGTTTTATGTGTTTAGTTTATGTGTGTGTGTGCGCGTGTATGTGTGTGTGTGTGTGTGTGTGTGTGTGTGGAGGGGGAAGTATTAGCTCAGAGTTCACAACCTGGGATGCCTACTGAATGAAGAATTTCTGAAAGAGAGTCTTCTTTCTGCCCTCAGATGCTTCCTGTTTGATCTGTCTGAAGAAGAAATTATATCCCCTGTGCCACAGTGTAATCTTAAAAATCTGTGTCATTAGCTACTTGACACTGACCATCCTTAGATAGTGATTTTATAACATCATGTTTTAAAAGATCCCAAAATGAAATTTCCAGGAATATTATAGCCAAATTCAACAGTTTCCATGTCAAGGAGAAAATATTACAAGGAGCCAGAAAGAAACAATTCAAGCATTGTCAACTACAAAGCTTGGAATATGATGTTCTGGAGGTCAAATGAACTACCCAGCAAAACTGAGTGTAATACATGAAGGGGAAAAGTTGATATTCAATGATGTAGAGGAATTTAATGGATTCTTGAGTAAAGACCAGAGCTAAATAGAAAATTTGACTTTCAAATACAAGACTCAAGAGAAGCATGAAAAGGTAAACAGGAAAGAGAAATCCTAAGGGACTTATTAAAGTTGAACTGTATACATGGAGAGATGATATTTGTAACTCATAAGACCTTTCTCATTATTAAGGTAGTTGGAAGAATTATATAGACACAGAAGGCATAGGGTGAGCTGAATATAAAGGGATGATTTCTAAAAATATATATAATTAAGGTGTGCTAGAGGAATATACTGAGAGAAGGACAAAGGGAGAGGTAGAGTAGAGTAAATTATGTCAAATAAAGGAGATAAGAAAAAGCTTTTACAGCAGAAGGGAAGAGGGGCGAGGTGAGAGGGAATGAATGAACCTATTCTCATCAGAATTGACTTAAGGAGGTAACAATGTACACACTCAATTGGGTATGGAAATCTATCTTGCCCTACAAGAAAGTAGAGTGGAAGGGGATAAGGGAGGGTGGGGTGACAGAAGGGTGGGCAAATGGGAGAGACAGTAATCAGAAGCAAATATTTTTAGGGGGGACAGTGTGAAAGGAAACATCCTATTATGGAAGTATTTTGTATGACTATACATGTATAACCTATATCAAATTTCTTGCCATCTCAATGAGGGTTGGGTATGGAGGGAGAAAGGGTGACAAAGCGGAACTCAAAGTTTTAAAAACAAATGTTAAAAATTGTTTTTACACATAACTGGAAAATAAGATACACAGGAAATGGGGTATAGAAATCTATCTTACCCTACAGGAAAATAGGAAGGGAATGTGATAAGAGAAGTGGGAATGACAGAAGGGAGGACAGAATGGGGGAAGGGGTAGTTAGAAGCAAAACACTTTTGAGGAGGGACTGGGAGAAAGAAGAGAGAGAATAGAATAAATGGTGGTAGGCGGAATAGGTTGTTGGGAAATGCAGTTAGCAACAGTAACTGTAAAAAAAATATTTTAAGCAATCTTCTCTGATAAAGGCCTCATTTCTCTAACATACAGACAACTATGTCAAATTTATAAAAATAAGAGCCATTCCCCAATGATCAAAGATATAATCAGTTTTCAGATGAAGTGATTAAAGTTATCTATAGTCATATGAAAAAAATATTCTAACTCATTTTTGATTGGAGAAACACAAGTTAAAACGAATCTGAGTAACTACCGCATACCTATTAGATTATATAATAGAACAGAAAAGGTAAATGACAAATGTTGGAAAGGGTAGGGGAAAAACGAGTCATTAATATATTGTTGTAAAGGTTGTGAATTGATTAAACCATTGTATAGAGCAATTTGGAACTATGCCCAAAGGGCATACCCTTTGATGTAGCAATACCACAACTAGGTCTGTAACCCAAAAGAGATAAAAAAAAAGAAAAGGAAAAGGACTTATATGTACAAAAATATATATAGCAGTTCTTTTCTGGGGGTAAAGTGTTGGAAATTGAGGGGATGCACATCAATTGGGGAATGGCTGAATAAGTTGTGGTATGTAATTGCGATGGAATACTGTTGTACTACAAGAGATGATGAGCAGGATGCTCTCAAAAAACCTACAAAGACTTACATGGGTTCATGCAAAGTGAAATGTAATGGGTACAAAGTAATAGCAATATTGGAGGATGATCAGCTGTGAATGACTTAGCTATTCTCCGCAACACAACAATCCATGACAACTCTGAAGGACTTAGGATGAAAAATGCTATACATCCCCAGAGAAAGAACTGATGGTGTCTAAATACAGATTGAAACCTTTTTTTCACTTTATTTTTCTTGAGCTTTTTTAAACTATGTTTTCTTTCACAGCATGACTGCTATGGACACATTTTTGCGTGACTACAGATATAAAACCTATATCAATTTGCTTGCCTTCTCAGTGAGAGGGATGGGGGTAGGGAGGAAGGAAGGGAGAGAATTTGGAACCCAAAGTTTTAAAAACAAACATTAAAAATTGTTGTGTACATTATACTGGGGAAAATTAAATACTAAACAAATATTAAAAAAATCATAGCCCACATAAATTTTATTTTGCCTTCACTTTTGTTCTTTTTTTACATTTGATCCACAAATGTAAAATTAGTCGTTATGTTTTCTTGACTTCAGTTTGTTTTTTTCTCCCAATTTCCATACATACACACACTAATGATAATCATTATCATACAAATATGATTAATGCCGTTGTCTATGGAAATTAAGAGTACATAATTGTTCAATTAAATACAGATTCAACTAAGAATGCCAACTCTTTTTATTCTGAAGCTGTTAAATGCTCTGTCTTAATTAGATAATTGACATTGTGTTTGAGTGGGTTCTGTGGAAATTTTCAAAACTGATGCAAATATCCAAGCAGACAGAAAATGAAACCATTCATTTTTATCCAAAATATGCTTTCCATTCAATCACTTACGAAATCTAAATATTGCTCTAAGCTATAGATTTTATGTAATAAAATACTTTCCCTTTTTCCAATTTCAGTGCCAATTTCACAGTGTCACTATGAATATGCCTGTGTATTTCTGAAATGCAAAATGTAACAGACTTAGCTCCATGGAAGATGAAACCAAAACATTTATTCAAACACCAGAAAGCCAAATCCATCATAGCAATGAAGAAATCCATCATAGCAACCAAGAAGTCTATAGATATTACCAATGCAGAGAGCACCAACATCCCCAAGCCTTTCCTCTGTTAGGGCCTTCCCACAAATGAACTCCCTTAAGCAAAATCACTCCTCTCTCACTCATGCTAGTTCCTCTGCCTTCTTTTTCCTTCCCAGCTCTGACTGCCTACCCCACTTTCTGCTCCACCCCTTCCTTTTCTGCCGGTTTCGCAAGCTCTTCCCACCACAGGCTCGTGTGACTCAGACTTCCATGTGACTCAGACTCATGTGACTCAGGCAGGTCACATGGGACTATTAATGGGTGGGAAAAATCTTCCCATTTTCATTAACATAACAATAATACTCATCATTAGTTTATAATTAATGAATGTATAGTTTTAATCAATCTAAACTAAATAAAGCATAGAGCTGAGGCTATAATTTTTCTAATTTAAGTGGGGGGTATGAAAACATTCTGATGAAGACAATTGGACAATTTAATGTTTTTATAATAACTGACAATTATAAAGCACTTTAAATTAGGAATTTCAATTTATGTTCATGCTGTCTTTTGAGTTACACAATAACCCCATATATTAGGTGCTATTCATATTTGACCATTTTAAGATAAAGAAACTGAGACTTGAAGAAATTAAGTGACTGATCCATGATCACATGAGAGAGTAAGTGACAGAAGCAAGATCTAAATCCAGGTTTCCTGCTTACTCTATTAATGTGCACTATCCACTGAATATGTCATACCATAAATTGTTTTACCATAAATTTCATTTCTTCTTCCTTAGAAACAAACAATACATTTTTAATAAATGGTTCCATTTATTGAAAGTAATGGTTGGACTCATTGTCCAAGTCAATTGAATTAATTCAGAGTCATGTATGTCCCTCATGGCAATGAAATATTCACTGATATCACCAATAAATTAGTTACCCAACCTATTTTCCTACAACTGAAAAGTGTTTTTGGTGCAGAATTATGAGGGCCTACTTCTAATTTTGAAAAGTGACATTGGTGGAGGCCTGTAATGCTCAACATCTGACAATAGTTTTAGCATTTACAAGACAGATCCAGACCCTTAAGTCTTTTTCACTTAAGAGTTAAAACAATATTGATTCAAAATCCTGGAGATTTCTTTTGAGAAAGCTAGAATTGGATTCTTGGGTTTTCATTTTTGAGATGTCAATATTTCTAAGAGTTCAAAGACATTAAAAACTAAAATCAGGGAAAATGAGAGAAATATTTTTAAGCCAAAATGAAAACTAAAACAAGAAAAAACACATATATAGGTCACCATCAAAAACTTTAAACTACAGTTGCAAATATCTTGCCAGTCCAGAGGTAACAAATTAGAATCTATTTATACTGTTAGAAATTGAAAAAAAAACTTTGGGGATTACCTATAAAATGCTTTTAATTTTATAGATGATGAGACCATTGTACAAAGGCACTGAATGATAGACCAACATAACATAGGAACCTTTGGAAAAGCTAGGGCTAGAATTTAATCTTGAGACACTCACATCATCCCCACCCCTAATATTCCATGCTGCTTCTTTTAGGGTAAATGTATTATTTTTTTTATAATGTTATTTATGTTAATGCCTTAAGATTTCATCATTTCAGCAGTGTGAACATTGCCCTGTCTACCTAATAGACTAGTTTTATGATGACTTTGTTACCACAATATTATGATTTTTATAACTTTGTAGCTAATTCTTCGGTGAAGAACCTCTATAGCCTTAGATAGCCTTACTCTCAAAGAACAGGTATAGTGCATATTGCTTGGTATATAGAGGGTGAACTAGAAGTCACAGTTTAGTTTTAAGCTTCTAAAACTTAAAACTGAACTACAACTTTTGGAACACCTCAAATTTGAAATCTTTCCAGTTTATTACCATATACTAGTCCTTGAGGGCCCCTGGCATAGGATTTAAGAAACTTGGAGGAATGTATACTATCCCATGAAATTTTATATTTTACTATTTTCAAAACTACATGGTACCCCAAATTAGCTTCTTTCATTGATAATTGACAATAGTGGATGGGTGCTGATATTCCTTGAAGAACACATTTAAAACATGCTGTCATAAAATCATTATCTAAGGATGGTCAGTGTCAAGTAGCTAATGACACAGATTTTTAGGATTACACTATGGCATAGGGGATATAATTTCTTCTTCAGACAGATCAAACAGGAAGTATCTGAGTGCAGAACGAAGACTCATTTTCAGAAATTCTTCATTCAGTAGGCATCCCAGGCTGTGAACTCTGAGCTAATACTTCCCCCTACACACACACACACACACACACACACAAACCCAGTGTTGAAAATTTCAAGGACATTTGAAATTTTTGATTCTGGCTCTGGACCTTTTAGATAATTGATCTGATTCATATCAGACTGAATACATTAAATATATGTTTGAATATTATTTCTGCAATTTTTAAGAGAAAAAAAGGACAGGGGCAATTGTATTTCCAAGTGAGGAAGAATAAAAGATAAAGGTATTTGCTTTTCACAGAAAATGGTTAAGGAAATCTTTTCTGCCATTTCCTCAAGCACTGCCTGCCACATATTTTATTATTTTGGCTTCAGCAATAGGCAGTGACATTCTCAAAGAACCAGGTTTTATTTTACATCACATTTTAATGACATTTATTACTTAAACAATATTTTTAAGTTTGAATATATTTAAGTACTCTCTTACTAGAAATGATACATATAGAGTATGCCATATCCTCAAGAATTATTGTTTCAATCACAAAGAATATTGATATCTTGGCTTTAAATCCATAAAAATTTGAATCTGACCTCATTTTTGAACTCTTTTTTCCTAAGCCAAACCAAGAATGTTATGTGGGAAATCTAATTACAAAATATATCCACAGCTTTCTCATATATATGTGTGTATATGTATGTATGTGTTTGTGGTGTGTGTGTGTGTGTGTGTGTATGTGTGTGTGTGTATGTTTTTCACCGCTAGTTGCAGTTTTGGGTTAGTAGGTTAGCCTTTCTGGACAGATCACAGTTGAATTATCACTAAGTGGATTGTTCTTGGAATCCAGTAGTTTATTCCTTTGCTAGAGGAGAAAAACCATCCTAAGGTCCTGGAAAGTTAGCATTAATGTGAAGAATATGCCTCAATATTAGAAGTAACAGTAAAAGAAAAGATTTCCAAATTGCATTTTTTTGTCAAGAAAAACAGAATATTTGGTGCATGAAAAATTATTTCTTTAGCTAGACTCTCTCACTCTTTCTTTTGCAATTAGAATACACAACTTATATATTTACCTCCCTTAAATCCAAAAGTGAAATTAATATGACACTTTGTACTTTAAAAAAATTAATATGTAATTTATTTATTTTCAGTTTTCGACATTCATTTCCATAAGTTTTAATTTTTCTACCCTTCCCTCCACCCTCCCTCTCCAACATGGCATGCCATCTGATATGAGCTCTACACATACATTCCTATTAAACACATTTTCACATTAGTCATGTTGCATAGAAGAATTATAATGAATGGGAGAAAACTTGAGAAAGAAAGCAAAACAAAACAAAGGAAAAAATAGTCTGCTTCATTCTGCTTTCTGATTCCATAGTTCTTTCTCTGGATGTATATGACATTTTCCATCATGAGTCCTTAGAAAAGTCTTCGGTCCTTTCATTGCTGAGAAGGGCTAAGTCTATCAAAATTAGTCCTAGCATGCTATGGCTGAGTACTGAGTACAGTGTTCTCCTGGTTCTGCTCACTTAACTTAGCATCAATTCATACAAGTCTTTCCAGGTTTTCCTGGAAGTCACCCTGCTCATAATTTCTTATAACACAATAGTATTCCATTATATTCATATACCATAACTTTTTCAGCTGTTCCTCAATTGATGGGCATTTTCAGTTGTTGCCCACCATGAAAAGAGCTGCTATAAATATTTTTTGAACCAGGGGTCCTTTTCCCATCTTTATAATCCCTTTGGGATACAGCCCCAGAAGTGATATTGCTGGGTCAAAGGGTATGCACATTTTTATAGCCCTTTGAGCATAGTTCCAAATTGCTTTCCAGAATGGTTGGATCAGCTCACAGTTCCACCAACAATTAATTAGTGTTGCAACTTTCCCACATCTCCAACATTTATCATTTTCCTGATCTGTCATGTTAGCTAATGTGATATGTGTGCAGTCACACCTCAGAGTTGTTTTGATTCACATCTTTCTAATAAATAGTGATTTAGAGCATTTTTCTTATAACTATAGTTTTAATTTCTTCCTCTGAAAACTGCCTTTTCATATCCTTTGACCATTTACCAACTGGGCAATGATTTGTATTCTTGTAAATTTGACTCAGTTCTCTCTATATATTTTAGAGATGAGGCCTTTATTAGAGACACTAGTTATAAAAATTCTTTCCCAGTTTTCTGCTTCCTTCCTAATCTTGGTTGCATTGGATTTGTTTGTGCAAAAAATTTTCAATTCAATGTAATCAAAATTATCCATTTTGCATTTCATAGTTTTCTCTATCATTTGTTTCATCATAAATTCATCCATTCACCGTAAAGCTGACAAATAATCTATTCCTTAATCCCTTAATTTGTTTATAGTATCAGCCTTTATACTTATATTGTGTACCCACTTTTTACTGGTATACAATGTCAGATGTTGGTCTATGCCCAGTTTCTTCCATAATATTTTCCACTTTTCCCAGCAGTTTTTGTCAAATAGTGAGTTGTTATCCCAGAAGCTAGAGTCTTTGGGTTTGTCAAACAATAGAATGCTGTAGTCATTCACTGCTGTGCCTTGTCCACCTAACCAGTTCCACTGATCTAGTCCTCTATTTCTTAGCCAATACCAAGTGGTTTTGATGACAGCTGCTTTATAATACAATTTAAGATCTGGTATGGCTAGGTCACCTTCCCTAGTATTTCTTTTCATTAATTCCCTTGATATCCTGGAACTTTTGCTCTTCTAGATCAATTTTGATATTATTTTTTCTAGCTCTATAAAATGGTGTTTGATAGTTTATTGGTATGGCACTGAATAAGTAAATTAATTTAGGTAGAATTTTAATTTTTATTATATTAGCTTGGCCTACCCATAAGCAACTGTTGTTTTTCAAATTATTTAGATCTGACTTTGTTTGAAAAGTGTTTTGTTATTTGTGTTCATATAGTCCCTGGGTTAGTTTTGGCAGGTAGACTCCCAAATGTTTTATAATGCCTACAGAAACTTTAAATGTAATTTCTATATCTTGCTGTTGGGCTTTGTTAGTAATATATAGAAATGCTGATGATTTATGTGGGTTTAGTTTTTATCCTGAAACTTTGCTAAAGTTATTTATTATTTCAAGTAGCTTTTTACTTGATTCTCTAAGATTCTGTAAGTATACCATCATATTGTCTGCAAAGAGTGATTACATAGTTTCTTCTTTGCCTATTCAAATTCCTTCAATTTCTTTTTCTTCCCTTATTGTTAATGCTAACATTTCTAACACCATATGGAATAACAGTGGTGATAATAGACATTCTTGTTTCACCCCAGATCTTATGGGAAATACTTATCCCCATTGCATATAATGGTTGCTGATGGTTTTAGAAAGATGCTACTTACCGTTTTAAGGAAGGCTCCATTTATTCCTAGAGTCTCTAGTGTTTTCAACAGGAATGGGTGCTGTATTTTCTCAATTTTTTTTTCTGTATCTATTGAGATAATTATATGTTTTCTGTTAGTTTTGTTGTTGATATGATTAATTATGCTAATATTTTCCTAATATTGATCCTGCCCTGCATTCCTGGTATAAATCCTACCTGATAAAAATGTATTATTCTCATGATAAGTTGCTGTAATCTTTCTGCAAATATTTTATTAAAAATTTTTGCATCTATACTTATTAGGGAAATTGGTTTATAATTCTTGTTCTCTGTTTTGGCTCTTTCTAGTTTAGGTATCAGTACCATATTTGTATCATAAAAAGAATTTGGTAAGACTCCTTCTTCACCAATTTTCCCAAATAGTTTGTATAGTATTGGAATTAATTGTTCTTTGAATGTTTGATAGAATTTGCTTGTAAATCCATTGGCCTTGGAGATTTTCTCCTAGGGAGTTCATTGATGGATTGTTCAGTTTCTTTTTCTGAGATGGAGTTATTTAGGTATTTTATTTCCCCTCATGTGAAACTGGACGATTTGTATTTTTGTAAATATGTATCCATTTCCCTAAGATTATCTAATTTATAGGCATACAATTGGGCAAAATAATTCTTAATTGTTTTAATTTCCTCGTCATTGGTGTTAAATTCATCCTTTTCATTTTTGATACTGGAAATTGGCTTTCTTTCTTTTTTAAAATTAAATTAACAAAGGTTTATCAATTTTATTGTTTTTTTCCATAAAACCAGCTCTTAGTTTTATTTATTAGTTCAATAGTTTTCTTTATTTCACTTTTATTAATCTCTCCTTTGGTTTTCAGAATGTCTAATTTGGTATTTAATTGGGGATTTTCAATTTGTTCTTTTTCTAGATTTTTCAGATGCATGCCCAATTCATTGATTTCCTCTTTCTTTATTTTATTCATATAAACATTTGGAGATATAAAACTTCCCCTAAGAACTGCTTTCACTGCATCTGATAAGTTTCGGTATGTCATCTCATTATCGTAATTCTCTTGAATGAAGTTATTGATTGTTTCTATGATTTGTTGTTTGATCCACTCATTCTTTAGGATTAGAGTATTTAGTTTCCAATTAATTGTAGTCCATCTTTCCGTGACCGTCTATTACATGTTTTTTTTTTTGCATCCTGATCTGAAAAGGATGCATTTAATATTTCTGCCTTTCTGTACTAGAATGTGAGGTTTTTATATCTTAGTACATAGTCAATTTTTGTGTATGTGCCATGTCCTGCTGAGTAAAAGTATATTCCTGTCTATCTCCATTCAATTTTCTCCAGAGGTCTATCATACCCGCCTTTTCTAAAATTCTATTCACCTCCTTCTTTCTTGTTAATTTTGAGCTTAGATTTATGAAGTTCAGAGAGGAGGAAGTTGAGGTCCCCCACTAGTGTAGTTTTGCTCTCTATTCCTTCTTGTAACTTCCTCAACTTCTCCTCTAAGGATATGGATGCTATACTACTTGGTACATGCATGTTTAGTAATTATATTACTTCATTGTCTATGGTGCCTTTAGCAGGATATAGTTCCTTCCTTATCTCTTTTGATCAGATCCATTTTTGCTTTTACTTTGTCTGAGATCAGGATTGCTACCCCTGCTTTTTTTTTTAACTTCGGCTGAAGTCTAATGTACTCTACTCCAGCATTTTACCTTGTATGTATCCCCCTGCTTCAAATGTGTTTCTTATAAACAACATATTGTAAGATTATGGTTTTTAATCCATGTTGCTATCTACCTCCATTTTATTGGGGAGTTCATCTTATTCACATTCACAGTTTTGATTGTTATCTTTCTTTCCATCCTATCCTCTCCCATTTATGCTTTCATTTCTCTCTTCTCCCTTCCCTTCTTTAAAAGGGTTTTGCTTTTGACCACTGCCTCCCTCAATTTTCCCTCTGTTCTATCAGTCCCTCTGCCTTTTCTTTCACTTACTACTTCTTCCCTCCCTTCTACTCCTCTTTTTCTTTCATCTTTCCCCTTCTACTGCCTGCAGAGTAAGTTATTCCCTCCTTGAACCAAATCCAATGAGAGTAAAGCTCAAACAATGCTCATGTCCATCCCTTCTTTCCCTCTACTATAATATGTTTTTGTGCCTCTTCATGGGATGTAATTTACCCTTTTCTGCCTCCTCCTTTCCTCTTCTCCCATTACAATCTTTTTGCACCCCTTAATTCGGTTTTTATCATCACATTCGTTAATTTATACCCACTGTCTCTGTCTATGTATATCCCTTTTAAATATCATAATAAATATACCATTCTCAGGATTAAAGAGTATCATCCTCCCATATAGGGAAGTAAATAGTTTGCCCTTATTGAATGACAGGGTTTTTTTTTCTTTTTCTTCTTTACCATTTTATGCCTCTCTTTAGTCTGGTATTTGAAGATCAAAGTAGATCTTTGCTTCTGGGGCACAGGGGGCTCTGACCCACACTTCTTGTGCTGGGAGCTACGGCCTTGGTTACTGGATTTGTGTGCTTTGGCTTTTGGTTCTGGCAGCTAGAAGCTATATAATGCTGCAGCTCACCTAGTGCTGAGCTGGAACTGGCTGATGTGTGCCAAGGCTGAGGCCAGGTGAGGTCTTTCTGAATTTCTCCGGGGTTACATTGGAGCTTGAATCATGAGGTGTAGGGGAGGGATGGTCTGGCCATTGGTAGTCTCCTCTTCTAGTAGGGCTGTTCTGGTGTCTGCTGATTTCCCTGGCTGTGTGAAGGCATGCCTGGGGTCTTGGTCTTGGCACTTGACAGCTCCATCCTCTGGGATCTCCTCCTGGGGCTTGTGGGACATCTCCTGTCCTGTCCTGGTCCCCTTCAGCCACAGCAAGAGGGACCCATCCCATCCATCTTCCTAGCCTCCTGAGCTCAAAGACTGCTGTACCCCTTCTGCTGGCTCCACTATTCCAAGATATTTCCCCGGGACAATATTCTCTGGGTTTTTCAAGACCAGCAAGGTCAGATGAGAGCATTTTATGGGTTACTCTACTATCTTGCCATCCAGAAGTTTAAGTAGGTGACTTTCAAACATTTAACCTCTGGGCTGATAATCCTAGGAGTAGCTGCTGCCACTGCCACAAGCCTTGCACTTCTATCTCACCCAGCTCCAACAGACCCCTGTTCTGCTCTGAGAAGTTTCTGAATGGCCACCGCCACAGGTGATTCAGTCTGCCAGGGACTGCTCCCACTCCACTATGGTCAGTATAGACCCATGCTCTATGTATTCTCCCAGCCCAGTGCAACAGATCCTTCTTATAGAGAATTTGAAATCTCCTGGCCTGGAAATCTGTCATATTCTGTCTCCTAGTGGATTCTGCAACTCTCACATTTGTTTAAATTCACTTTTTAAAGGTATCTGAAAGAATTTGTGAGAGAACTCAGGTGAGTCCCTGCTTTCGCTCTACCATGTTGGCTCTGCCCCCTAAAGAAATATTTTCAAAAAGCATACTGAACATTGCCTCTCATGGGTATGAGCAGTGCCTGAAAAACAAAACTAAATAAACAACACTTTAGCTACACAGTATAGTTGTCAATAAAAGCAAGAATTTATGAATTTCGTTTTTATTTTAAATCAAGCATACATTTTTTTATAACTTACTCAATGTAATGGGACTTCAAGAGCGAAAGCCAGGCCAAGTCTTTTGAAATTAAATGGTTAAAATTTTTTTTAACTATATCATTTCCTTTTGTGTAGATGCCTATAGACAGTTGAAGGTGGTGGAAGCTACCTCTTTACTTGACTCAATGTTAGCAAAAGAAAAGGCTACTTAAAAATTAAAACAACTAAAATTATTGCCATGAATTAAGAGATTTAATAAATATAATGCTGTATTTAATTCTATTTGGAGGTTATTTAGTACTTGAGGAACACCAACTTTTGCAAAAGTGAAATGCTAGAACTTTGAGCTTCAGCTCTCAATGGGAAATAGAGAAATATTCACAGCAATACATATAAATGATACATTAAGTTTGTAGAACACTAGTCACTGCCAAGGTCATTTGGACATGTGCTACAAAAACATCCCCAACTGCTCCAATCAGTAAGGAATATATCCAAAAACAACTTCCTCATTTGGCTCTCCTTGACTTGGTAAGAAGATGCTTCTTCCAACAAAACACAGGATACTTCCTTTTTCCCACATTTCATTTACTTAAGAAGTAAGCAGAATAAAAAAAGACATCAAATCACATAAACTATACATATATACATCATTAGTTTTGTTGTATGTACATCATGTACACAAGACTAGATTAATAAAGAAAGACTCTGGATAAGATTTATACATTTAATTTTTCTTTTACGGTGAAATGGGACTTTCCATTTTAGAAAATACTTTTATTTTTATTTTTAATAGTTAAGGGGATTTTGCTCTTGATCTCTTCCCAGTCAGCCCAGTGTTTTAAGGAAAGTCACTGATATGGCCAGATAAAAATAAAATTTAAGACTCCAATGTATTGACATGTGGGAGATACTTCAACTATACATATGGGAGCATGTCTGAGGCAAAAACATCATCAGTGATTCTGCTGGCATTTGAATGGCCATGCTCTTTATATAACCCATTAAAAAATTCTAAAACTGTAGGAATTTACATAAATACTATGAAATATTTTTCATTTAATATTGAGTTCAATTCCCACCTCCAAATCTAGAAATTACTTAACAAAACAGGCTGAATTTTTAAGAAAGAATAGAAAGAAGTGACTTTCATATTCATATCATTTTAGGTAAGGTTTCATTTACTTATAATCTAAATGTTAGCCTGTAGCACTATGCCATCATGTTGATTTCAAGATTAGTGATCCACTAGTACAAATGAGTGGCAATAGTTTCTGTTGATGGTTTCAGTGATATTCATAAAAGTAAGGCCAAAAGTTTCTTTTCCTATTTTACTTTGCTAAAGTATCAAATTATTTTCCATACTAAGCCATCAATGAAATCTATTCAGATATGGTAAATCTATACCAGATGAATGTAAGTTTGGCACTCAAGCATGTACTGTTTTCATTATTAGAAAAGAAAGGGGGTTACCGTGGTTCGATTTACATCCAGAAAAGAAAATAGTTATTTGTTTTGCCTTTTTAAACTAGTGGAAATTTATCACATTTCCATGTCCTAGAGGGAGAAAAGTGTTGGACAAGATGATCTAGGGATAGGCCAAATTTTAAGATTTAGATGTTTAACGTACTTTCATTGGTTACTAAAACATTTCCCTGATACCAAATGGAGTGACTACATATTATTATGCAAGAAGCTCTGGAAGTCACATTATTTTTTTATATATCTAAAGAGTAATGATCTTTAAGATATTGTCCATTGATAATCTGCAAGGATCATCCAGGCCTTCTAGGGGACACTCTTGAATAATTTTAATGATTACAGCTATTGTAGAAGAAACTATCTCCATGAATAAGAACACTAACTGCATTTTCAGACAACCAAATTAAACAGGAAAAAAGCTTAATATATTTCTGGTATAGTTGTTAATGAGTTGTCTTTCTCCAATCTCGCACAGTCACAATTTACTCTTATAAACAGATTTCAAGGTCCTTGAGGTCAAGAATTTCATCTGTTCATCTTTGTAACCTCTACAGTATCTTGCCATGTCTTGCATCCAGTAAGCACTCAATAAATGTATGTTGCATTATTAAATTAAATTGAAATTTTCACCATATTTACTTTCTTTTTTCCCTGAAAGATACTATATTCTAAAGAAAAGGCTTTTGCTGTAGAGTGAGCAATACATTAAAAATTCATTATAATCAGATAATACATTTTCATTATGTAGCTATTATTTCACACCTCTATCATTTCTAAAATTGTCATTTCTCTCATGTACAGAGTATTTAATTATTAATTCTATAGGTTTTCCCCACCCAGCCCTTTCCAGAGATCCCTGGAATATGTGGATAATATATAAGGTTGTCATCAGTGTATTTATATATCACACCTTGAAGGAAATGTTATAAAGCACCTTCCTTGTTATAAAGTGTAATAGGTTACAAAGTGATAGGTTCCATAGAGTGCTTGCCATTCTTAATAGAAAATACTTCATTTTGTATAATATCTACTTTCTCATTTTCTCTGAACTCAGCAGATAACAAATTCAGCAATGCCATTAAGTGAAAATGTGCTGATGTAGCATCTGCTGCTCACTTCGTGTTTAACAATTGAATACATTTGTTGCAAAGCAAGATGTTTCCTCCATTACTTTTTAGATTTTTTCATAGTTAACAATGTACATGGAAATTTAAAAACGTATTTTAAATAAACTGTTTAGTTACTTTAAAGTTATTTCAATCAATTGAAAAATTGTTTAAATCAATACAATACAGGAATCCCATTTGATTATTAATATCTGAGTTTTTCACTTCATCCACTACTATTTCACCTTTGCATCATCTCCAAAATTTTTCCCCTTCTCTCTTCTGACACTACTACCACTGTAGTGCAGGCCCTTGTCATGTTACAGCTTCATTACTGCAATCATCTGTTGGTGGACAACCTCCATCAAATCCTTCCCACTCCAATTCATCCTCCATTCAGGACAAGGGTTTTATCTGTTCCATGATTTCCCCAAAACACAGGTGTGATCATGTTACCTTCTTACTCAATAAACTCCAGTGGCTTCCTATTGCCTCCAAGACAAATGCAAAACACTCTGGCATTCATAACCCTTCATAACCTAGCCCATCCCACCTTTTGATTCACCTTCCATTTTATTCTCTGACATGTATTCTTCAATCCAGTGACACTGTCTTGACTGTTCCACAAATAAGATGCTCCATCTCTTGACTCTAGACATTTTCTTGAACTGTTCTCCATTCCTGGAGCACTATCCCTCCTTAGCTCAGATTAGTGACCTCCCTGGATTCCTGTAAGTTCAAAGTAAAATTTTACCTTCTGCAAGAAATCTTCTTTAATCACTTACAATACCAATGATTTCCCTTTTAAAAATATTTTCTCTATATTCTACATAGCTTTTTGTATGTATTTGTTTGCCTATTGTCTCCCCTATTAGATTGTAAGGAAGGAAGGAAGGAAGGAAGGAAGGAAGGAAGGAAGGAAGGAAGGAAGGAAGAAAGGAAGGTAGGAAGAAAGGAAGGTAGGAAGAAAGAAAGAAAGAAAGAAAGAAAGAAAGAAAGAAAGAAAGAAAGAAAGAACAAGGAAGGAAGGAAGAATTTAAAAATATGATTTTGAATAGCTCTTAAACTTTAACAATTCAGTAGTCTGTGAGCATCAATAAAAATCCTTGGCATAATTTTCTGAAAGCTACCCCAGCTGAAAAATTTTGGTGATAGGGTCCTCATGTCACTAAGAGTTTTAAAGAAATTATTTTATAAAATTGTCTGATGGTAGCAATGTAAGTTTGAGGCAGCAACAATCTTACATGAAGAAAAATTATATCAACTGCTATATTTTATATCTACATATATAAAATATTATGTTAATGTGGTCATTAAAATATTAAATGATCTTTGTTTCTTTAAACAAGATTAGTTTTGTTCAACAAATATGTCTACTTTTCATGGCTGTCAGTTCTAAAGAAATTTAAAATCTATCAAGTAGAAAGAAATATGAACTCAAATAAATAACTAGAAGTTTGAAAATTATTAAACTCATCATAAGGTCTGAGGAGGATAGGATCACTTCTTCTTGGGAGAATAAAGACCAATGAATCCATGGGGTTGTGGCGAAAGTCACATGTAAAACTATCAGGTTTGGAATTGAATCATTTTGAGGTCAACAAATTAATCATGGATACTTGTTTGTTTGTTTTTTGCTACCATATATGAGAAAAATACAAAAAAAAAAATAGAAGACAGTGGGTGTTAGTGTAAAGAATGCCGAGCATGGTGTTAAGAGAACTTGGAGGCAAATTTCGACTTTGCCATTTGTGTGATCTTGTGCATATAATTTCTTCTTTGGACCATTTCCCTCACATGTAAAATCAAGGCATTAGGAACGAACACAAATGTCCCTTCTGGCTACAAATCTGTCATCCCATCAATATATTATTAAGGCTCTCTACAAGAAAGGAGAGTGGGATCCAATTGTCTCTATAGCCCTGTAACGTGCACCTGTCATAAATGATATATAATGTTTGGAACTATTATATCAGTCCCATCTATGCATCATACACATCAACAAAAGGAGAATTACCTCTAGGATTTGACCTAGAGCAAGCAAACCCATAGTAATCAGTTGGGCTTTGTTCCATTCATCAATGCTGAGGGGAAATGAGAAAACAAATAAACTTGCAGAGTAAGGGAGATTTAAAGTTGAGGGCTGTGACTTACTGGAATATCTAGTCTGAAGCCTTTGATTTGTAGACCTCAGTGTACACATTTAATTATAATCTTGTCACTTCACATTTCGAATAATCTGTACCAGGCTAACAAGAGGAGTATTACCACAAACCTCTCAGATAGGGCTGCTACTAGGAAAATTCAGAATCAAAAATCTTAGTATCTGAAAGAGATAGTACAGATAGACAAGGAATTCAAGGGAAGTTCAAGTGAATGATAAAATGTTTACTTTGATTCTTTAGTGTGTCACACTGATGTAGGTAATCCCTACACTCAATCAAACAATAACCATTCATAAAATGCTTACTATATGCCAATTACTGCATTATCAGCTAAAAATGTAAAGAAAAAAATAGTCCCTGTCCTCAAGGAGCTTAGGGTATAGCAGTGGAAGAGATCATATACACAGATGCATATATGATCCAGAATAGTAGAAGCTAAATTCAGGGATATATCTAAAATTTTGCAAACACTGGGAAAGGCTTTTTGCAGAAGGTGGGTCTTGTGAAGAGTTAAATCTTCAAGCAAACCTTGGGTTCTAAAGAGCAGAGATGAGGAGGCAGAGCAATCAAGGAATGAAACCTAGCAATCTAGGAGAGTCTGGGCAAAGCTGAGGAGATGGGGAATGGAGCGTAGTATTGTGAAACAACGTGTAGGTCTGGCTGTTTGGCTTGCAGAGTGTATGAAGGGGAATTATATTTAAGAAGACTGGAAAGAAAGGAAGGATCATAAGCTATTCTTACCCTCAACTTGTGAGATACAGATCCATTTCCTTCAGTAAATATACTCCACAAATAATTTCCCCAATATCCTGGTGGCCTAAGTTTTAACTTATTCACACCATCAAATTAAGAATGGATTGCAAAGACTTCCCATCAATAATTACTCCTTTTGCCACATCATCAACATCTTCTTTACCCATTGTATATCCCTACTGTTGGTCTTTATGACACTTAAAAGTAGGACAGTGGCTCCCAATAAATAAAAGATCTAACTCTTATTTCTAAAATACACAGTATGTTTCAACAAAACACAAATAATGCATGAATTGATAAATGAGCTGGTTAGAAGAAATACTTAGTAAAGCACATCTTAATGCAAGATATGAGTAGATGCAAACATTAATTAAATCCTATATTATATTTATATTATTTTTCCTCACTCCAGAATTATGATTATTTATCATTTCTCAAAACTCTCTTAAGATAATCTTGTCCTGTTCTCTAAAAGGACTCTGATTAGTCTGTGTCCTTTAAATAAGAATACATTGACTTTCCTTGGACACAATTATGGATTCTTCATGTTAATTAATCTAAAATCTTTATGTTAATACTAATCATATTCTAGTTTAGAATGTGCATTTTCCCACTACTATTTCTTCTATATTCTTCTGTTCCTCAGTTTAGTCTCCTAGCACTTTCCTCAGCTCTAGAGTGATTCCATATTTTAAGGTCATATTCTCTTTTCCTTTTCCATGTGACCATAATATATAATCTCATGAATATAAGTAACCAGACTATATGGATATAAGAAGGAAAAGAGTTTTCTCAGAGTGGCAAATTTTGTACCCTTTTAACCAAACATGAAGAAGACACACTGGAATATGATGGTAAGTATAGAAATTTAGCTGTGAAATTCATAAAAGTAATAGCTAGCATTTGCGTAGCATTTTAGGGCTTTCAAAGCTATATATAGATAACATATATATATATATGTGTATGCATATATTTGTGTATATATACATATGTGTCTATGTGTGTATATATGTATAGTTCTATGTATATGTGTATACACACATATATTTCATTAATACAACAACACAATAAGGTATGTCCTAGTATCTCCATTTTATAGATAAGGAAATTGAGGTTAAGCAATGTTAACTGACTTGCCCAGGGTCACAAACTGGTAACTGGTAAGTGTATGAGGCAGGATTCCAATTCGGGTTCTTGCCAAGTCCAGTATTGTACTATTCCACGTAGCTGCCTAAACAGCTCTTCATTATTCTCAAGAATGGGGATTTAGGAACAGTAACTGAAGTGAGGGGATGGAAAGAAGGGAAACTTCAGAGGAAGTTGATTTTTTTCTTATGAACGTTATGAATCTCAAATTATTAAGAGAAATATTTATGTGTTCAATCGTAGCTGGGCTCATCTATAGTAGGAAGCAAAGTAGGAAAACTAGCTAAGAATAACTTTGTATACATATGTCATGCTGGTTCTGTCAAAACAGTCAAAGTTTATAGTTTGTCAATTTCATCTTCACGGCATCTGTTGAACTTGGCCTCTTTTCTCCTCTGATATTGCCACCAGTATCCTTTCCTAATTAAGGAATCAACTCGTGAAATTTATTTCCCGAACTTAATATTTTATGTTGCATATAGAAGCAACAGGGGGGTTTGCGATTGGATTCGAATTGAATATGTTGTTTACATGTAGGGATCCTAAATTTCCTCTGAAAATGAAACATTCTTGTCCACTAACATATCTACTAAATAACCATCTTTTAGTCATCTCACTCTCAGTCCTCTGACCACAAATGCATTTGGGATGAGGAGCAGTTTCAAATCAACAAAAGATCAAATAGATAGATCTAGCTCTAATTTGAGAAGGTTCATAATCTTGTAGGCAGCTAGGTGGTGTGATGCATAGAGCACTTGGCTGAGATTCAGGAAGATCTGAGCTCACATCCAGTATCAGATAGTGCCAGTATCAAATCTGATACCTAGCCTACTGTAATAGCCTATTGGTGAATCTACCTGCCTCAAATTTCTTTCCACTGCAATACATCTTCCATTCAGCTACTAAAATGATTTTCATAAAGCACAGGTCTGATTATGTCATTCTCCTACTCAATAAACTCCAGTGGCTCCTTAGTGCCTCAAGAATTAAATGCAAAATGTTTTGTTTAACAATCAAATTCCTTTGTGTTCTAGCTCCCTTCTACTTTTTAGTTTTCTTTCTCTTTACTCCTCCAGATATACTACTAAATTCTTATCTCTTGCTAGAAGTCTTTCTTAACCTCTCTTAATTCTAGTTCCTTTGTCTCATTTAATTGTTTCCTCTTTTTCCTACATAGATGTAGCTTGCTTTGCATATATTTTGTTAGCATGTATTTCTCTGTGTATTATCTCAAGCTCCTTGAGGGCAAGGATTGTCTTTTGCCTCTTTTTATATCCCAAGACCAGGACAGTATATAATGGGCCTATTACCTCCTTATTTGAGAAAGCTATACCCAAGACCAAATTTCTTTCTGCTTTTTTTGCACTATTAACTCATATTAACCTCTTAACCCACTAAAATCCACATAGATTTTTGGGACAAATAGCTTTTTAAACATTTCCTTCCTAATTAGGAAATTGTTTCCACAATCCGGCTAGCAGCTGTTATGAAGGTGAAAGACCAATATAAGCCCAACAACAAGAACGCTAACAGCATGCTGCAAAAGCACAGGTTCTCTGTTGGTTGAACTGAGTCATCTCATTCTCAATGGGAGAATTCTTTCTCTCTATATTGTCTGACATATCTTTTCTATTTTTGTTTCACCATCAATTTGGATAAATGGATTCTCTATGTGTATTCATTGCAGAACTGGTATTTGTTGGAAAAGCCTTGAATATAGAGTTGAGGTCCTTCTTCCTTCTCAAAAAAGTGACAAAGTGAGTAACAATTTAACGAAACTTGATCATTTCCCCTAGAGGAAAAATATATAAGGGAACAAATAGATATATTTCTAGTATGGCACTCCCTCTCTCTAAGGAGAGCAGAGGGGACTATACCCTCAATATTCTGCTTCCCCTGTGGCAGAAATGAAAGTCCCTCCCTGCCCCAACCCCTTAGAGAAGGGTGGAGATGAAGAAAAAAGAGGTTTTTTTTTTTTTTCCTATAACCCTTTGAGCCACAGGAGGGCAGCTTCCTTCACAATACTGGGACCTCTCTTTGCACATGTAGGGTTCAAATCTATTTGCTACATAATTGTTAGCAGTTTTATTTTTTTTAATTTTTTTAAGATTTTATAATTTACAAAAGGTTTTTATCATCTTTTCCTGTTTAGCTATTTGAAAAATAAAAAGTAAGTTGTTAAAAAAGAAAAATAGCTAATGCTATTTCAAGCACACAGCCTTCTAAAATAGTCTAATTTTCCTTTTTTCACATATCACTTGACTAGTAGGTCAAGGTTATATTATAGTTATAATTTGCCTAGGTTTTAGCATATACTTTTGCAAAGTCTTATATACTCCTCTCATGTTAGCTATTCTCATTTTTATTAGTTTTGGCAAAGACAGAGAATCATTTCTTCTGAGAATGAAGTTAGGATATTCATAAAAATGTTTTTGGTTTTTTTTTCCCACGGTAGTAGAAAGGTATTGAATAACTGATTATGAAGTTAGAGGTCTAAACCAATCATGAAATTTGGTTAGAGCTAAAGAAACTGAAAAAAATGGCATGTCAAATTTGACTTAACATGTACAAAGAGATACTGAATTAGCATTTTGAACAGATCTAGATGCAGAGTGGCCAAATGTTTTTATTTTCTCTTGCCATTATGAAAACACTGCAATAGGAGAATCACCATTTAAAAGGATCACAGTAAATCAATATAAGAATAAAAATAAATAATCCTTTCAGGTATGACCAGAAAATTTAGACTTCAAGCATCTAACCATAGAGATATTCTACTTCAAGATTTTTTTTTTCTTAACACCAGAAAATAATACTCTCTGGGGGAAAAACACAATAATATATGGTAAACAAGTTCAGTTCAGTTAATGTGAAAAATAAAACAGCTGTTTGAAGCTTTTGATAACTAGATGTAATAATAAATGTATAAGCCCAGAATTTTAAAAAAAAGAAACCAACCAAACTCAAACTCAAAGGTTAAAATTGGCATTTTTGTATGAAACATTTGTCAAGGACATTTTTGAAAGTGCTTAAGCAACAATGTATATTTTATTAAATGTGAAGGGTAAAATCATATATAATTCTAATGCCTACTAGTCAGGAATTTAATTGTAGAATCTTGACTAATAGCACTAGCCCTTAGTGTAGGTAAAATTAGTAGACTCTTATGTGATCATTTACATGATAATGAAATACCAGCTTCTCCTCTAAAACCTTTCTCTCCCTCCTAACTTGTCATGAGCCTCAAATTCTTAGGATGTTTTTACCATTGGGTTGAAGAACTGACTATCCTTTCAAAATATCAATATGTTACATAGCAGAGTTGACTCATGATTACATTAGCTGTCAAGCACTTTTCAGAATAACAAATGTTATCTTAGCAACAGAGAAAAGAAACTAGGAGCAAAGGGTGGAAGTTGCCAGAAGCTAATTTTTGACTTAAAGTAAAAGGGGGGAAATGTCTAATAATTAGAGAAAGCTGAAAGTGAAAATGGACCACCTCAAAAAATATTGCATTCTTCCCTCACAAAGGGTTCTCAAACAGACTGAATAACCATTTAGTGATATTGGAGAAAAGATTCTTGGTTTATTCTAAGCTAGGTTACATGTCCTATGAGCTCCATCTGTAATCTCATATTCAACAGAGATATTTTCATTTTCATAAAGATGAGTCTTCTAAGAGAATGAGGTGTCTAACATTCAAAATACTAGACATGCAATATAGTCTTTTGATTATGTCCCTCATCTCATATCACATGCATACTCAGGATATGTGGGAAGTTGGTTTTGCCTTCATTTACCCTTCCCATATTATCTATATTTTTTAAAAAATAAACAGATCCAAATTTAAACTTTTAATGTAAAAACAATAACATTTAATCATCAGTAAGCATAGGGAGAATCATGTGAACCAGGTATAAATGTTAACAGAAATTGCATGACAAAACAATTCTCAAAAAATCTATGAAAAAATCAGAAAAGAACTGTATCTGGACAAAGCTAATCTACATAAACATTTATTGAATTGATGAAATTGAGAAAATGAGTAAATATAAAACAAATAAGAGGGAGACAATAGCTTATCTAAATAAACATAGAGATGGACTAACTGGACTAATGTTACCACAAAATACTTACAACATCTGACAAATGGAGCACCAGTCAGTATTGGGAATTTCAAGTGATTGATTTAGAGCTAAGATAAATCTTAGAAAATGGAGAAGTACCAAGGAGGAAAAAAGCAACATTTTTTTCTAGTCTAATCTTTCTTTGTAAAATGCTCTATTTCTAAGTCCTATCAATTTCGGGATTAATTGGCTCATCTAATTTTTTGTCAGTCTTCTTTTGTCTTATAAGTGGACCCTGACAGTGGTTACCTAGTTCAACTGTCTCATTTCATAGACAAGTAACCTCAAGTAAAGAGTTATGACTTTACCAAGGTTACATTTGTAGTAAATAAGAGTCACTTTGGACACAAGTCCTCTTTCTTCTGGCACATTATTCTTGCCACTTCACCATTGTCTCTGTCTCTCATTTGCTTTAGAAAAGGCCTTTGAATAATGCAAACTATTCCTGGATTTATCAAAATACTTAATTGCACCTACAGATATCCTTGAGGAACCAGTTCATTGCACATTCGAAGCCTGAATTCAATTATGTTACCTTGAAAATTGTGCATAATATGCATTGTCCCCTTTTCTCTACCCCTAATTATACATACTTCTTTGACATGTTTGCATTTCATTTCTCCAAATGCCCTCCTCCCTTGTTCATATCTGAGTCTTCATGTGCATAGTTAGCCATCACTGAAAGCCAGGTTTCTTTGTGAGAACATGATGTTCTTCTGTAAATATTCTTGTGAAATGTTTTGCTAGGCTAGGACCATTATAAACTTTCTTTTAACCCTCCCTCAAGCTTTCACAAATATTGCAAGAAACTTAATAAATGAAACGTGGGAAACATAATCTGAGCACTTTGTGATCTAATCAGACATTTTGTAAAAGTCAATTTTTTCTTACCCAATATGCCTTATCTTAGTCATGAGAGTACAACTGCCAGGTCCTGACAATCCTGTTGCCCTCCTCAAAAATCAACAATGGACTCCAAATAACCCATTCCTTTAGGATACCTACAGACATCACCCTATAGTGACCCTAATGTCTGAAAAGTACAAGAGTCCAATATGAAATCTTTCTCCTTACTCCACAATACATAGGTTCCTTTGCCAATTATTTGTTCTGTATCAAAACTGCTCCTCTCCTTTGACTCTGGAATGCTCCTTCCCTTGTCTCACAGAAATCTTATTTGTAATGATATTGGTTTTTATTATTATTGTTATTAATGTATTC
This sequence comes from Phalanger gymnotis, assembly GCA_028646595.1. Classification (NCBI taxonomy): domain Eukaryota; kingdom Metazoa; phylum Chordata; class Mammalia; order Diprotodontia; family Phalangeridae; genus Phalanger; species Phalanger gymnotis. Next base: position 102,364,664 of record CM053626.1, on the reverse strand, counting down.
ATTTTTAGTTTTCAACACTCATTTCCACAAGACTTTGAGTTAGGGAATTTTTCCCCATCTCTTCCCTGCCCCAACCTCAAGATTGCATGTATTCTGATTCTCCAATCTGCCCTCCCTTCTATCATCTTATTCCCTGCCCCCTTATCCCTTCTCCCCTACTTTCTTGTAGGGCAAGATAGATTTCTATACTCCATTGCCTGTATATATTATTTCCCAGTTGCATGTAAAAACAGTTTTTAACATATGTTTTTAAGAACTTTGAGGTCCAAATTCTCTCCCTTTTTCTCTTCACACTCCCCCTCCTTGAGAAGGCAAGCAGTTCCATATAGATTATACATGTTATGCAAAACATTTCCATAATAGTCATGTTGTAAAAAACTAACTATATTTCCCTTCATCCTATCTTGTCCATCATTTATTCTATTTTCTCCTTTGACCCTGTCCCTTTTAAAAGTGGTTGCTTCTGACTGCCCCCTCCCCCAATCTGTCCTCCCTTCTATCATCCCCACCTTATCCCTTCCCCCCATTTTCCTACAGGGTAATTTATCCAGTTGAATATGTATGTTATTCCTTCTTTAAGGTAAATCCAAGGAAAGTAAGGTTCACTCATTCCCTTTCACCTCCCCCATCTTCCCTTCCATTATCACAGCTTTTTTTGCCTCTTTTATGTGAGATAATTTACCCCATTCTGTCTCCCAACATATTCCTCTCTCACCGCTGAATTTTTTTTTTTTTTTTTAGATATCATCCCTTCATATTTAACTCACCCTGTGCTCTCTCTCTCTATACATATAGAAAGGTCTTGTGAGTTACAAGTATCGTCTTTTCATGTAGGAATGTAAACAGTTCAATTTTATTAAGTCCTTTATGATTTCTCTTTCCTATTTACCTTTCCGTGCTTCTCTTGACTCTTATATTGGAAAGTTAATTTTCTTTTCAGCTCTGGTCCTTTCATCAAGAATGCTTGAAATTCCTCAATTTCATTGAAAATACATTTTTCCCCCTGAAGAATTGTACTCAGTTTTGCTGGGTAGGTGATTCTTGGTTTTAATCCTAGCTCCTTTGACCTTCAGAATATCATATTCTAAGCCCTTCAGTCCATTAATGTAGAACCTGCTAGATCTTGTGTTACTCTGATTGTGTTTCCACAATACTCAAATTGCTTCTTTCTAGCTGCTTGCAATATTTTCTCCTTGACCTAGGAACTCTGGAATTTGACTACAATATTCCTAGGATTTTTCCTTTGGGATTTTTTCAAGATATGATCTGTGGATTCTTTCAATTCGTATTTTACCCTCTGATTCTAGAATTTCAGGGCAATTTTCCTTGATAATTTCTTGAAAGATGATGTCTAGGCTTGAATATGTCTTTTCAAGTAGTACAGTAATTTTAATTTATCTTTCTTGGATTTATTTAGCAGGTCAACAAATTTTCCAGCAATGTATTTCACATTGTCTTCTATTTTTTTTCATTCTTTTGATTCTGTTTTATAATTTCTTGATTTCTCATAAAGTCATTAGCTTCCATTTGTTTTATTCTAATTTTTAAAGAAGTATTTTCTTCAGCAAGCTTTTGGATCTCCATTTCCATTTGGCAATTCCGTTTTGTTTTGTTTTGAGTTTCATTATTTATTTATTTAATATTTTTAGTTTTCAGCAATGATTTTCAGAAGATTTTGAATTGCAGATTTTGTTCCCATTTCTACCCTCCCCTCACTCCAAGATGGCATATATTCTGATTGCCCCATTCCCCAGTCAGCCCTTCCATCTGTCACCCCACTGCCACCCATCACCTTTTTCCCTTGCTTTCTTGTAGGACAAGATATGTGTTTATGCCCAATTGCTCTATATCTTATTTCCTAGTTGGATGCAAAAACTTTTTTTAACATCTTCTTTTAACACTTTGAGTTCCAAATTCTCTCCCTTCTTCCCTGCCCACCCACCCTCCCTAAGAAGGCAAACAATTCAACACAGGCCACATGTATATCATTATGCAAAACCCTTCCACAATATTCCTGTTGTGAAAGACTAATATATTTTGCTCCTTCCTATCCTATCCCCCTTTATCAAATTTTCTCCCTTGACCCTGTCTCTTTTCAAAAGTATTTGCTTTTGATTACCTCCTCCCCCTATCTACCCTCCCTTCTATCATACACCCTTTTTTATATCCTTCCTCCTTCTTTCCTATTGGAAGAGATACCCAACTGAGTGTGTATGTATTCCCTCCTCAGGTCAAATCCGATGAGAGTAAGATTCACTCATTCCCCCTCTTCTGCTTGCCCCCTCTTCCCTTCCTACAGACTGCTTTTTCTTGCCACTTTTATGCAAGATAATTTCCCACTCTATCTCTCCCTTTCTCCCTCTCTCAATATATTCTTCTCTCATCCCTTAATTTGATTTTTTAGATATCATCCCCTCATATTCAACTCACCCTGTGCCCTCTGTCTATATATAGATATGTATGTATGTATGTATGTATATTCCCTTCAGCTACCCTAATACTGAGGTCTCATGAATTATACACATCATCTTTCCATGTAGGAATGTAAACAAAACAGTTCAACTTTAGTAAGTCCCTTATGGTTTCTCTTTCTTATTTACCTTTTCATGCTTCTCTTGATTCTTGTGTTTGAAAGTCAAATTTTCTATTCAACTCTGGTCTTTTCACTGAGAAAGCTTGAAAGTCCTCTATTTTATTGAAAAACCATATTTTGCCTTGGAGCACAATCCTCAGTTTCGCTGGGGAGGTGATTCTTGATTTTAATCCTAGCTCCATTGACCTCCAGAATATCATATTCCAAGTCCTTGATCCCTTAATGTAGAAGCTGCTAGATCTTTTGT
>CM053626.1:102343271-102361324 GCA_028646595.1 Phalanger gymnotis | reverse complement strand
AATATTTATAGCGGCTCTACTCGTGGTAGCTAAGAATTGGAAATCAAAGGGATGCCCATCAATTGGGGAATGGCTGAACAAGCTGTGGTATATGAAGATAATGGAATACTACTGTGCTATAAGAAGTGGGGATGATACGGACCTGGAAGAACCTACATGACATAATGCTGAGTGAGCGGAACAGAGCCAGAAGAACATTGTATACAACCACAGATATATTGATTCTGTGATGACTAACCCTGACAGACTTTGCTCTTCTCAGCAACACAATATGCAGAGAGAGCTCCAAAGGACTTATGATGGAGAGGGCTATCTACATCCAGAGAAAGAACTACGAAGTATGAATGCAAATCGAGGCACACTTCATTCTCGCCTTTTTTCTCCTCCACTTTTTTTTCTTCTTTCTTATGTATTTGTTGTTGGGTTGAGGGTTTTTTTTTGGTTCTGTTTCTCCTTTCTCATGAGAAAATGTATAAATTAATTCAATGCCTAGTTATACCCGAAAGTTATATGAGACGCCATGCCTTCTTGGGGAGGGGCGGGGGAAGGAGGGAAGAAAATCTGGAACCCAAAATTATGTAGAACTGCTTGTTGCAATCTAATAATAAAAAAAATTTAAAAAAAATAAGTAGCAATCATTTCTGTTTTGGCCAGAAACTCTGAGGACCTTATCCTGTCAGACTGATTTTTTTAACTCGGTCAAAGATACTATTCTTTGCCCCTTTTCTTTCCTAGTCTTAATCACTGAATATGTGTTTCCTCAGACAAACAGAGACCCAGGAAAGGCTTTAGCTTAAAAAGGCCAAGGTCTCCTGATGCATCTGGGCCATTTCCAGTCACCTTGATCTATGCTTGTAACTAGACCCAGATGGCTCTGGAGGAAAGGGTGAGGTTAGTGACTTTGCACAGCACTGCCTCAGTTAAATCCAATTCACTTGCAAGTCATATCACCTTCCTGATATCATCGTCCCTCTTTGAGAACAAAGGACAAATAACAAAAAGGTGCAAATTTGCTTTTGTAGAAGGAATATCTTCAGGCAGGAATCCCATATATGAAGAAAATCACAAATCCAGTTCTAATTCTATTAGCTAACTAGTAATCTAATGTAGTATACACAGAATGGGGCATAGGCCAAGTATCTTTTGATGAAAATAGAACATTGGGGAAAGTCCTGGGCACAGGTTTTTGCCTGAAATCCCAGCTCTTAATGATATATCACAATGGGAAAGTCTAGGTGGTGTGGGAGAAGCTTGAGTGTTCTGAGGAATTGGGGAGGAAGAAAGGGAGGAAGCAGAAAGAACAAAGGAGGAATTACAAAAAATAGACCCATATGCTTCAGAGTTTTGTCCAGGGACAGCCTCGTTGAGCAAACTTATTTAGAAAAAATAATGTAGACATTAAGGTACCCCCTATGTGCATGAAATTAAACCATGAGCCAAATTGTTATGTGCAATGAAATTAATTAACAGAATTTGAAAAGTGTTATAAAGCCTCATAATACAGCAGGTGATTTGAATGAATGTAGACTAGGGGGTAAAAAAAAAAAACCTCTTAATGGAACAAGAGTGAAGTTACTGATGATGTCAACACCCAAGCAGATTAAATTTTCTTATAAAAGAAAGGCCTAAAAATATTCTGAGCAACCTCCTCCAGCAGAAAACAAAGAGACCAATTGTGGCTTACCAAAAATTGCTTTCTCTGACTGGCAATCTTTGAAACAACCTGAAGTTAGTCTTTCAGGGTAAAGACAATGCATACGTTTAAAAGTTTTGTAGAAGAATACTCTTTCTAGTCTACTGGAAATTAAATTTAGCTTACATTTTGGTTTTCCAAAGAGGATTCACACTGAAAAAGCAAAAACTTAACAATCATGCTTTTCTCCACATATGAAGATGTTTGCAAGCAGAATTGGGTGGGGGAAGTATCAAGAAATTGTGAAAATGAGTATTGGGTCAAGTGTTTGGAGACAAGAACACAGTCAATATCAAACATTTATAGGTGGGTGGGCCAGCAAATTTATTTTTAAATTCTTTGAATGATAACAATCAAGGAGAACTCTTACAATTAGCTTTTCATTTTTTTCTTCATATCCATTCATATCCTTTGGCTTATCTAAATAAGAATTATGCCCCTTGTTGAAATGATAATATTCCTGGATAACATATTAAGTATTACTTATCTACACCTCAGTATAAATGAATGTATATTAGGAAATCGCAGAGAGAGTATAAAGTCTTCCAAACCTGGTAGAGATGTAAGGATATGTAGGTGGCATTGGTAAGGGAGAAAGGACATAGAACAGGTAAATTATTAAGGTACCAAAACCGTAATCTTTTTCTACAGCCTAGTTTGCCTTTAATTAAGTCAAGATGAATGTGGAAACACAAAACATCAACCAAATTATATGTAGGTATCTAACCTGCAAAAATTAAATGCATTTGGTCTCTTTGGTATATATTCCTTCCAGCTTTTTTTTCTTTTGTGGGAAACACAATTCTTCTAAGTCCCTCCCACCTCCCCTTTCATATTCTAGGAATCTACTTCCACCCTTAATTTATCCACGATATCCAAATAGAACTGACAGATGATAGCTGTGATGCTCAAATAAGCTTTTTGAGGTCAGGAGCACTTTTATTTTTGTCTTTTTATCCCCAGATAACGAGACTGTGCTGGCAGATAATTGGTATTTAATAAATGTTGTTGGTTGGCTGAATGAAGTACAGATGGAATTCTGACAATTTACTTCAACTCATATCATAACTTCCCTAAGCCTTATCCTCTCACTTGGATTATTTCAATAGCCGCCTAATTGTTTTCCTCGTCTCTAGTGTCTCACCACTCAAATCCATCTTCCACATTGTTGCCAAAGTGATATTCTCAAAACAATCTTCTGCTCCAAAAGCTCTAATGGCTCCCTACTGTGTCTAGGATAAATATTTAACTCCTCCATGTGGCATTTGAAACCACTGAAAGTGTGATTCTAACTAACTCTGCATATTTTTGTCATGTTATTCCCTTTAACAAAGCCTATAGTTTAGTCAAAATGTCCCACTTGATATTTCATAAATTGGAGAAGCAGTCTTCTTTGTATAGTCTTGTATTCATACCAGGAATGCATAATCTACTCTTAGATTTCTTAACTTCCTTTAAGTACCTTCCTTCAGGTACCTTCTTTCACGATCAGGTCTCTGATACAGCTATTTGTTTATCCTACCTCCATCCTTAAATAATCTTATCTGAGTACATGTGTAGCCTGCAATAGAAAATAAATATAAATGATTCTTTAAAAACAAAAAACTTTCTAATTGTGTTTTTTCTTTGTTTCTAGTGCCTTGAACATTTAAGAACTTAAAAATGCCTATCAAAGTTAATTTAAATTTTGATTGGCCCTTCTTATCAATACCTCTTAAAAATAAGAACCTAGAACTCAACATAATACTTCATATGCATACTTAAGAAGACAAAGTACCTCACTATTACTATTAGGTGTATTTCTCTTAATATAGGTTAAGATCATATTGACCTTTCATATTTGATTTATAGCACTGGTGATTCAAACTAACTTTTCAGTTTACTATATTATCCTGATTTTGTTTTTAGGAATTACTGTCTCACATTGCACTTAGGAAATTCAGTTCCTTAACTGATTAGGTTAACGCCTAGTAATTTGTTTTCTTATTAGACGTAGCTCAATTTTCTAATCTGCCAAGGTCTTCTTGAATCAAGATCTTCCTATCCAGCTTTGTGTCTTTGTGAATTTAATAGACAAGACAAGTTTCACTTAATCAAATTTATTGGTTAAAAAAATTAAAAATCCAGAGTTGATTACATTTCCTTAAGTCCCTGCACTGGAGACTTCCTTCCAGGAAGTTAAGCCTAATTTCAGAATAACAAAATATCATAATCTGAGCACCTAAAGGGACCTTCATGGCTATCTAGTCTGATAGCATCTCAAAGGAGTAGCTATTATAACACATTACAAGTAATCATCCAGTCAGTGTCTCCTTGTGAAAACCATTCTGCTATTATAAAGATTTAATTATTAGGAAGGTTGTCCTTCCATCAGGCTTCAATCTGCCTTTTTATAGCTCCTATCCATTGTTCCTGGCTCTCTCTTCCAGGACAAAAAAAGATAAAGTATCATTTATCTTTATATAATTGTCCTTCTAATATTTGATCCCAGATGTTAGGTCTAACCCCAGAATTTTCTTCTTCAAGTTAACCATTCTCATTTCCTTCAAATGATCTTCATACAACAGAATCAAAGCCCTTCATCAGTTTGGCTATCTTTCTCTTTATGTTCCAAAGCTTATCTGTGTCCTTTATAAACTATAGTGCCCAGAACTGGACCCATAAGATGCCAAATGATATCTGACTAGGGAAAATATGGCAAAAGCAAAATAAGCTTTTTAAAAATAGCATCAATTATCACCTCCTTATTCCTAGTAGTTTTCCTTTGTAATTCAGCTGACACGTATTAGCTCTTGGCTGCCACATCACACTACTGATTCATATTGACCTTGTAGTTTATTAAAATGTATCATACCTTTTAAGATGAACTGCTATTATCCATACTTCTCATACTTTTATTTGTGAAATTAATTTTTAACCCAGTTATGAGATTTTACATTTACCCTAATTGAATTTTATCTAATTAGAAGATTTAGTACAATGCCCTAGCTTGTCAGGATCTTTAGAAAAATTCTTTCTCTTTTATTTCATGTGTTATCTAGCCTTTCCTCTTTTGTACAGTTTTTGTAAGGGTGTCTGAAAGTGAGTGAAATAATCTTGCTTTTGTGGGAATCTATTTCACACATATTCACTATGCCCAAACATTTGTCTAACTGTCAATCTCTGTGTGAGAAGATAGATATAAGCCTGGAGGCAATGATTTATTTATACAGTGGCAGGTATTGGCTGTCAACAAAGCGTGTAAGAAAGAGTAGTGGTTAAGTGCAAAACCCCAGGATTATTCTCAGGAACAAAGTTCACCTGAGGAGTATATTTAACTGAATTTCCAGACTTTGAGATAGATCTTTTAAGGCATATTCTTTTCTTACCTCTGTATCAGGTTATTGTGTAGGTGAAATTTGAAAGCCTGAAAAAATTGTCTTTGATTCTCTCCCACATCCCATTTCTGTGACTTCTTCCATATACTTGTGTTCTTTATCTTTCACTGTCCTCTGACTCTTCAGAGGACACCCTGCTTTGTTTTCCTCTCCCACAAGAGTACTTGATATTTCATTATTTTGGTCTTAGAGTCCACCAAAAGTCTTGTATTTGCCCCATATTATTGGGAAGAAAGGAACTGAATAAACTAAAGCACAGTAACATGTAAATGAATGACTCCTGACCCTGCTTTACAGTATCAAACCCTTTGTTTTAAATGGGGATTCTTTCTAAGCCAAATAAATATCAATAGTAGTATATATTCAAGAAAAAAGGGGAAAAAGTTTAGTGAAAGATTTCAAGAAGAACTAAATAACTATACTTGAAAAGATTTTTTTTTCTATTTCTATTTAAAGAATGCATAAATGAATATCTCTGTCAACTTCAGAGGCAAAATACTGACTACCCTACAGAGTATTTCCCTTTACTATGGGATCATAGGATCATAGGTTTGAGGCCTGAAGGCACCTCCAAAGCCACTGAATTCAAAAGTCTCATTTTACATATGAGGAAATAGGCCCATAGAGGGTAACTGGCTTGCCTAGAATCATGGAGTTAATAAATGACAGTAATTGGGTCAAAGATGTAAACCTAGAAGAGAACTTAGAGATACTATGCTGCAACTTCCTCATTTTCCTGATGAGGAAACTGAGTAATAAAATGTTATAACTGGATGCCACTTTAAGTTAATGATCAACCTTATCTTTGATTATCTAAAGACTTAGGATGAGAGAATTGAGGTCCTATATTAGTTTATGGAAACTATTCAAGATCACATAGCCAATTAATGGAAGAATATAGGCTAGAATCCAAACCTCTTTACTTTATTTGTTCACTTCCCCACCCCAGTTACTTAATGTTGAAACTTCCAAATGTTTATGCCTAACTGGACAAGAAAATTACTAGATGAATGGAGCAGGAGGAAGTTGTAGGAGCTTATACTTATCAATACCAGTATATAAAATTGATGAGTATCGACACAGGTAATCAACCAATCAATAAGCATATATTTAGCATCCTCTGTCTACATGCTAGGGACTGAGCTAAGTACTTATGCTATGAAGACAAAGGCAAAAAAAGGTATTTCCTTTTAAGAGATTATCATCTAGGAAGATACATAAATACTCTGGGATATGCAATTTATTATATACAGAGATATAAAAACACATGCAAGGTTATTTTGGAGAGATCAAGAAAGGTAGAAGGTATTGCTTTCTCTGAGCCTTGAAGGAAAGTAGAAGTTCTGAGAGATGGACCTAAGTTAAAAGAGAGGGGTGACTGAATTCCAGGCATGAATCCATGCCAAAGCAAAAGCATAAGGGAAGAAGATAGAGTGTCATGTACGAGGAACAGTTAGAAAATCAATATGGCTGAACTATAGTGTTTATGGAGGCAAATCATTTTCCTTTAGCCTAGAAGGTAGGTTGGGGTAAGGTTGAGAAGGGTTTCAAATGCTGAAGTGAAGAACTTACCTAGAAAAAAATGAATCCCTGAATGTTCAGCCAGAACTTCAAATTCATATTTTTTCTTCCAAATAGAGCTCAGTATTTTCCTCCAAAATTCCTCTTTTTATTTCTGTTATTGGTGTGTCTATTCTCTAAGTTATATAAGCTATACACCTCAGAGTCTCCTTTGACTCTCCTTTATCTCTGCCCCCTCATATCCAATTTGTTACCAATTCCTTTCTACTCTACCCTGACAATATTTCTCTCATCTGTTGCTTAATTGACATTCCTACAGGCATAACTTCAATGCCCTAATTGTTGCTCATGTAGACTATTATAATATCCTCTGCCTCCACCCCTCTATGCTATCCTACACAAAAGTGCTAGACTTGTGCTTCTAATGGATAACTCAAATCTTGTTACTACTCTATTCCAGAAACATTATTGCCTCCATATTGTTTACTGAAATAAAGCATTGAATGTTTTGTCTGACATTTAAAGCATCCTGCAATTTGCTTCTAACTTACATTTCCAAACGTATCTCGTGCGACTCCTTAGTAGAAGATATAACTTCTAGACATACTGGACTACATTGTCAATCCCTGAATTGACCCTAAGTGACTCTGTGCTTTTACTCAGACTGTTTAGTATTCATGGAGCACCTACTCCCAAATCTTTACCTACCTTCTCCAATGCCACCTACTCATACCCTCTCTTATCCCCCAAATTACTAGTTCATCATGCTCAGAATTGTTTTACAGGCATATTTAGAATATATTTCTCTGTTTAAATGTCTTTCTTTCCATATTAGTCTATATGCTCCTTAAGGGAACTAGAATGTGTTTTTCTTCATATTTCTAATAGTACAGTGTCTTCCACATAAAAGTATATGTACATATACACATATTCATAGATACATATATTTACTGGGTGAAAAACAATTGTATATATTAATTAATTAGACTAAATGAGCATAAACAAGTATCAATGGAAGATGAGACATTGGATACTCTATGCACATATACGTTTATTTAGACATACATGTATAACAATATACACATATATTAAATATTCATGTGTGTGCTATGCCTCATAGCTCCCTTTAACATGTGTGTATATACCTATATATGTAAATATGTATACATTATAATACACAGTGTAATACATATTTGCATGTGTTATACTGTATGTTTTCTTGTATATATATCGTGCTATTATTTATAATAATAATTATTATTATTATACATTAAGTTAAAGTGGCATCCAGTTATAGCATTTTATTACTCAGTTTCCTCATCAGGAAAATGAGGAAGTTGCAGCATAGTATCTCTAAGTTCTCTTCTAGGTTTACATCTTTGACCCAATTACTGTCATTTATTAACATTCATCTATATATAAATTAAAACTCATTGTTTTGGTAGTTATATATACATTTTACAGTTGAGGAAACTGAGGCTACAAAAGGTTAATCAGCTTTCCTAGAGTCTCACAATAAGTGATATTCTTAAGCAATATTTCAAGACAGGATGATCTGACTACAAGTTCATAATTCTATCTGTTATGCTTTCTAGCTTCCATTAATAAATGCTTATTAAGTTAACTTTAATCTAATTTGTCAATATATGAAATTAATTCTAACCCAGTAAGTTCTGGTGATCATACCATCACACATGGTGATCATATGTTTAAAATTCTTGAGGAAAAATGTAAAAAAAAAAATTGGATTTTGAAAGAAAGCCAAGATCCTCATATCAGTGTGGTTGAAATTCAAGTAAATGAAATCCAGTAATGTAACTAAATATTTTTTTGTCTTTGTCATAGATTGTCATCTATGTTTTCACAATTCAGATTTTTTGTAAAATTCACAGTAGCTATTTCTTCAATGATCATCTTCCCTAGTAAGTTAGAAGGCCTGAAAAAAGCTAGCTCCTCTTCCATTCTCTCCTCATCTCCTCTCTCTTTGCCCCTCTGTCTCTGTCTCTCTCACTCTCTCTGTATTATGTATATGTATATGTATGTGTGTGTCTATCAGTATCATAAGGTTTGCTGAAAAGTTAGCCTTCTTGGTGTTGTACATTGTTTTATCTGCTTTCTCTGTGCCTTTGCCCAGGATGTGTCCTTTACCTCTCTGCCAGTCCTGTTCTTCCTTTTCTCTGCCTCTCTGAAATTGCTAGCTGTCTCTAAGATTCATTTCAAGTTTCTAAAAGCAGTCTTCTAATTCCTGAATCATTAATACTCCCAACATCACATGAAAATACTTTGTGTTTTTTATTTGTTTAGCTTATATGTATCTGTCTGTGTTCATTTTGTCCCCACCACCTTCATCCCCATAGAATGTACTCCTTGAAAATAGGAGCAAATTAATCTCCCTTTTTATATTCTCAATACCTAAAACAACACCAGCATATTGTATAGATTTCTTACATTAAATAGATGCTTGCTGAATTGAAAGAAATTGAGTCTTTGGTCTGAGTTATTTTTTGTAATGTCCATTGGGACAAACTATACCTAAAGGCACGCTAGTATGAATATAAAACATTAAAGGCATGGGGAAAAATTCCTTGGTAAAATTCACTTGACAGACTTTGTTGCTTTTGAGTCAGCAAAGACTTGACATAATGATGAATAATATTTATTTTCTGTACTAGGATAATGGTACATCTATCCCAGGATGATCAAATACCATTTGGTTAGATGTTCACCATAACTTTAAAAGCACTTCTGTTACTGATAAGAATAGAGATTTAAAATGGTCTTGGCTTTGGGGTTACTCCTGGGTGTTCTCTAATTTTTTAAGCTAATCACAGCATTATTGAAACTAAGCATACTGATTTTGTTATTTTCTCTGTGCATCTCCTGATTAAATCTTACATATTTATTGCTATTATTATTATTCAGCCCAATCCCCAGTCAGTTTGGCTCTGATATCAGATTGTCAGAAAACCACAAAGGAAAGTTAAAACAAAAATGAGAGAAGAAGAGAATCTGCCTCATCAATTCATAAGGGAACATTCTTCAGATCTGAAATGCACTGGGGTCAGGGGGAGAAATAGCATTTTAAGGTTACACAGGACTCTCATATACAGTATCTCTTTTGATCCTACTACAATTCTATAAATTAACTAGTACAGGCAGTATTATTTTTTCCCACTTCAAGGGTGATTACACCAAGGTCCTGTAAAACAGTGAGAAGAGCATTGGATTTGAAGTCAGAAATTCATGCCTCTTCAGTCCTGAGGAAATAATTTTACTTTGTGGATAGTGATAATTTCATTACCTCTTAGATATCTATAAGGATTAAAGCATATAACCCAACTATAAACAATCAGTACCCCAAATCAAATGCCAATTTATTGGCTGAATTGAGATTAAAACCATAGCCTTATTGATTTTGAGCTAGAAGTGACATTAGATACATTCTGTTTAATCCCCTCATATTACTGATATGAAACTGAGTAACACAGGGGCTACATGATTTGTATAGGATCACATAGCTAATAAGAGGTGAAATTTGGGCCTTATTGATTTAAGTTCCATCCTGTATTGAACTCAAACCACTGACTTTCCAGTCCAAAGAAGCATTATGCTGCTTTTCAAATATATCATCATAATCACTGCCATTAACGTCATCATAGTTATCATCTTTCTTAATATATTCTTGTCATTTTGTTCAATGAAGTTAAAATAGAAACTGTTCTATGACAACTAGCTATTTTGGTAATATTTTCTATTTATTTTTTTCTATGTTATTGTTCAGGTAGAGAAAATAACTACTTTTTGAGGCTAAATAAAAGTAATAGGATTTCAGCTTAAGTACCATGGGCTCACTGAATGTATCCTCAATCTACTTCTAGGAAGAGAAAGGAGGATACAGATGATATATACCTTATCCTTAAATCTTATTTCAAGGCAGCTAGTGGTATAGCAAATAGAGCTCTGGGCCTGTTGTTAAGAACTGAATTGACATCAAGCCTCAGAAACTGACTAGAGTTTTTTTGGGGGGTGGTTTCTCCTCGGGCAAGTCACATAACCTGTGTTTGCATCAGTTTTCTCAATTATCAAATGGGGATAAAAATAGCACCTATTTCAAAGGTTTATTATGAAGATCAAATGAGATAATACTAGTTGAAAAAAAATCTTTTAGAATCATTTCTGGAAAATAATAGGCACATCGTAAGTGCTTACACATTTTCTTTTATTCCCATATGATTCTGATTTCTTATGTTCTCTGTTACATCTCAAGTACTTGTTGACCAAAATAATCGTATGCTACTTAGAATGCTCCATAAAGTTAAAGTATCATATGATAGCAAAGTGGTAGATGGAACAATTGATTCTATGACTTTAGAGCTCCAGATCAGGAATTTCAATTTCATTTGATCTCTAAATGGGAGTCGGTTAGCATTTCTGAAAATGAGAAGGATGATATAAATATAAGTTCAGCAAGATGGTTCTTGTTGCAGAAAGAAAAGATACAGGAAACAGAATAAAGACAGAAGGAAAAATGTTCCTCACAGGACGTTTCTGATCTTCTAGAATGTTTTCATTATGGAAATCAATGCAACAGTTCGATTGAGAATTTTTCTATTAAATAAGGGATTATAGTATTCCTGAAGAGTAAAAGAAGAAATGACACAATCCCCTTTTTCAAGGAGTTGATAGTCTAATGCAGTGATAAGTCATGAACAAATACACTACTACATTATGGAACTGATGGTAAGAGTGTAAAGGAGAAGGCTGTATCACAACGAAACATAGAAGATAGAGGGTAAGAAGAGTGAGGGTAGGTTGAACCTGTACTTAGCAAGTACCCTTCGTTTTTACAGCCAGCTAGTAATAAAATCCATTTGCCTCTTTTATACTGACAATGCATTTCCAAAAGAAGAATCACATATAGGCAATATATGGCTGTTTGATTGTAACTCAGAATGTTTTGGCAATACTTAAATGGAGACAGATTATCATAGTATTTTAAAAGCTACCTGAAAATTTTTAATGACGTTGCTACAATCATCCAGGTATTTTCACAGAGGCAACACAACAGAATGGAAAGAATGGTAATCTTTCTACTAGCTTTGTCATGATTTGACAAGTCTCTTACTCAGATTCCTCATCTGTCAAACATGGAGAGTATTACCTGAACCACCAACTTCATGAAAATTGAGGATGGTATCTTTGTAAACTTTAAAGTGTTTTAAAAATAGAAATTATTTGTTTATAATGGTAAAATATTGCAAATATAATGGAGATTAGGGACATGTTCTAACAAATTAGTTTGATAATGGAATGCTAAAATAGCATCTTCCACAGAGAAGAAACTGGGGTCTGTTTTCTAAGAGAATCATGAAGACTAGAAAATGTTTAGATATTCTGCATTGGCCTACTGTGTGCTTAAAAGAGCCTTTCCACCAGCCATTGGCCATACATATAGATGGAACTGTAGGTGTCTTCAAAATGCCTCCATCAGTACAATCAGGGATTTTGCAGTATATGTGTGTTATGTTTATCTAAAAGAAGAAGTGATACCTACTCTTACTATTTAGCATGGAGTGAGGAGATTCATTAGGGCTTTCTTTGTTCCCCTTAAAGCCTTGTAGCGCATGCGAAAAGTGTTTGGGTCTTTGGATTTTTTTTTCTTTCTTTTTATTCTAAGTACAGGAAATAAATTCTTCAATCTACCCCAGAAATGCTAGTCAATGGGGACTGGATGCCAGAAATCCAGGCTGAATATTGCAGGGAACACAGCATCAAGGCCCTGAAAAGAAAGGTTGGGTCCAGGAATTCTAATCTAGTAGAAGCCAGATGTGATGACAGCTTTAGACTTGAACTTGACAGGACCACTGCTACATCAAAATGAGTTAGTTAGGAAGCTAATTCCTAACTTGAGACCAAGGGAATATAGGAAAGCTTATATAGGTTCCTAAGAGTCTGGGGAATTTTTTTTTATATATTTATTCCAGCCATATATTTGAAGTAAATATCTCTTTGTAAAAGATAATCTTATCAGAAGTGGTTAACAAAACTGGCAGGCTATTCAGGACTCCTAAACATAGTCAGTGGTGGCTCAGGTGATTGGCAGAGAAAAGAGATTAAATCCTAGCTCTTCAGTATCTGAGAACCCTATAAAGAGAAAAATGTAACAGTCTTGGCAGTGAGATGGTTGGGCCAGAGTCAAGCATTTAGCGCGGCCATGTGTGCGCTCACCATGTGCGTGTGTGTGTGTGTGTGTGTGTCTGTCTGTGTGTCTGTGTGTCTGTGTATGTGTCTGTTTGTCTATGTGTGTCTGTGTGTTAGAGATAGACAAACATAGAGATATGAGTATGTAAAAGGAATAAAATGAATAGTAGAATCATCAGGCCATAAACAAAGAGTAAATATTCTTTTGAAAAATAAAAAGGGAAGATAACATGGAGAAGTATAAAAATTCTTTCAGAAGCATTTTCCAGAAAGAGTTAAAAAACCTACTTTAAGGATTGAAATAATCACTTTGTAATCTTAAAGTGAATTCTCAGATTTCCTTAAATAGGTTGTACTAATTTTGAAAAGCCTTAACATTTTCTTGTTAATGGATTTACAAAATTCATTGTTATAGAAGCTATATTAAGGTTACCACATAAGCCCAAAATTCAAGAACAAACAATGAAGTGGAACATTTGACTTCAATTTAGAGTAAAGAGATATAGTTATAACAACATTTCCACAAGCATCTCTGTGTAAAATTATATTGTAAATCAATAATTACATGATCTTATAGCTTGAAAAACTGTAACTAGAGTGAGAAAGCTAATGAATTATACATTATTTATTTCTCTGTACAATCCATTCTAAAGCACCATTTTCTCCCTTCATACAATATTTTTATCAAGTAATATAGTAGGAGAAGATCATTAAATAAACATTTAATGTATGAATTGAAGAAATTCCAAATAAGAGTAGTGCTGAGAAAGACTCAAGTAGACAGCTTCAGTTGAATTATAGGCAAAGGAGAGGTGGTATGTTTTAAAATATAGAATTAAACATTTCTGCCCTGTGGTGGCATTTTATATTATGTACAATTTCAAGGTAAGTCAAATCAAGTTTAGCAGCTATATGATACAGTGTATAGAGGGCTGGTCATGGGGCCAAGGAGACCTGAGTTGAAATTTTGCCTCAGACACTTGCTATCTGTGTGACCCTGGACATGTCACTGTTAAGGCAATCAGTATGTGAGAAGCTCTTTCCCGCCCATTTGAATAGGCTTAAGGTGGGGCCCCAGGTGGGGCCGACTAAGGGAGGTGGCCAGCTAAGACGATCTGATTAGATCTTTGCTCCTAAGTTTGCCCCAAACCCCTAAATACTAGGTGCTAAGCCCATGTGGGCATGAAGCTCCCAGGGTCCTAAAGGGAGGTGCTAAGACCAGAGCCAATCATAGGAGCTTAACTTCTAGTTCCTCAGATGATGCTTGATGATGTCTGAAACTGTATAAAAGGAGAGAACACAGTTTGGAGATGGAGACTTGTAGGAACCTGGGACAGTGACAGGGACAGCAATAGCTACAGCTGAAGCTGAAGCTGAGGCCGAAGCCAAAGGAGCTGAAGAAGCAGGCGCTGATGGTAGCAGTGCTAACCCTAGCGTGGAGAGTGCTGAGCAAGGGCTTGAGGCCAGTGGGTACTCTTCTTACCAGAGGGGGAAAGCACGAATATGATTTGGTTTAATGCCATCATGTTTTTCTGTAACCTCTTGGTTACTCTTGTGAGGTGGACTTACTGGGCCTGGAAGCTTTTGGCCAGGATATCAAATTGGGGACACTGGCTCGTGGGTCTGCCACTTTGGAGCTTGAATAAATGCTTTAATTCTTCGGCCTTCTACTTAGAGAATTCCTTATATCCTACAGTTCTGAACCATTCAGGCATATATATGATTTTCTTTGAAATCATAAATTCTTCCTTCATAATATAGTCACTTAACCTATTTGCCTTAATCTACTGGAGAAAGAAGTGACAAACCACTCCAGAATCCTTGCCGAGAAAGCTCTCTGGACAATATCGCCAACAGGGTAATCAAAAGTCAGGCACAACTGAACAACAGCTACGTATTAGACACTGTACTAAACACTCAGGATATAAAGAACAGTGAAAATAGCCCTTTCCCTTAAAGAGTCCACAATCTAATGGGAGAAAGAACATGTCAACAACTTTGTACAAAAGGAATCATTTCTTACTAAAACTTCATCAATGCTTTGACATGTAAATATAATGTGATAAATTGACAAAAATACTTTAGAGATTAATAGAAGATCACAGTTTTGAATATCTTTACTCAGAGCCAACCAAAATATGATCTCTCTTACAAATGAATTTGTCATCTTTTTTTTTATTATTATTTTTCATCTAAATCAGGTTTCGTCTAAATCAGGACTTTGGTTCACACACATCCTTTGTGTGTGTGAGAGAGATTAATCCCTTTGTCAATTTTGTAAATGCAATATATCCCTTTTTACAATACTATTTGTTAAAGGCATAATATAAAATACATTGTATTATAAAGGAAAACAATAATTTAAAAATATATTTAATCAAACATTAAAAAAATAAACAAGTTCATGAGTCCCAGGTTAAGGTAATCTAAATGACGTAAGACTTTTATTAGATTCTTCCTCCTATTTACATAAGAAGGGATTGGGATAGATAGGCTTTAAGGACTGTTTCTTCTCTAGAGCTATGATTGTATAATCCTATAGACTTTATTATTGATCTTTTCAATAGGCATCCTGCCTTTGATTTTAGGAGCGCATGTGGAACCTTAGCAGATGAGACTTTGCAAGTTTGACTCATGTCTTTTCTATGTGCATTTGGAGAAGTCCAAGATCACCCTTCCAAATAAGTCAGAAACAAAAAGCAGTGATACAGAATAGTAGGGGTTAAAGCAGAGGAACCTAAGTTCACCATCCATGTATTCTGGAAAAGGAGTTATTGCTTGATACCTTGTAGTGAAGCTTGCAAAGTTCTCTTGAGTAAAAGGGACAATGACTTAGGGAAATGCATTACAATAATTATGTTAAATTTATATTGCACTTCTTGGCAAATCCAACTCCAAAAGGGATATATGTTTCCTCTGGAGACTACTGGTTTTCTATAAAAATATTTTAAAAGTTCAATACATTAGATGGAAATTTAGTGGGACAAGAATGTTAACAATTACTTGATCAATTAATAAAATTATGAAGTTATTACTTTTTCCTTTACTTTGACTGCAGCTTTTTAATGCATGTATTTTTTAACTTGATGGAACTTTTATGTTTATTATTTTTCATTTTAAGCTTCACTGCAGAAAAATATCCCAAAGCATGATCAGACATTACAAATAATGAGAATATAAATTTTATCAGACATTTATGGGTCAACCATTAAAATTATTATTGGTACATATTACTGTTATATCATGTTCATTTCTGACTATATCCTCCCTACCCCCACCCCCCGTGTCCTCCTTTAGTCACCTCTTGTAACAAAGAAAAATCATGAAAGTGAAAAAAGGAAAAAGATTTCAGTCAAAGAAATCACAATTAATTCTGTCTGACAGTATATATGATAGTTTATTTGCCATAGTTCACCTCGCAAAGGAAGACTAGGAAGTGATTTTTCACAACTATTCTTTAGGGACATGATTGCATTATAATTATGATTACACAGTGTTTAGTTTCATTTTATGGTTCTATCTGTTTACATTTTTGTAGATATTATGAACATTATTTCCCTTATTCTGTTTATTGAACTGTGCATAGGCCCACATATGTCTCCTATGAGTAAATTTTATTTGAAAACATTTATTCTTTAAAGCTTTTGAATCCATTATAGCATGTGTTGTCTATATTTTTAGGGACAGAATATAGGCATATTATTTTTCCTCTACTTAGTATCTTTTTAAACTTATGTGCCAGTAAGGCAAAATGGGTTTAGTTTAACCGGTGCACTTGAGGAGTTTTGGCTTTTGTTTACCTTGAAAGTACTTTCACCTGTTAAGAGCTAAGCCCCAGGCCCAAAGCCCTATTAGGTGTGAAACCTGTGTGGGCTTAGATTAATGACTTAAGAGGGGCCAACTAGGGAACCAATGCTTTCTGGTCTCTGGTCTTGAGACAGGGCTTGAGAACGCCAGAGGCTTGGCTGTGAGGAGAGGCGAGAAACTACAGCTGAAGCCAAAGTAGAGACGACCCCCGTGTGTGTGGACCCAGGAGTTGGAGCAAGGACTTGAGGCCACTGAATATGATTTATGCCATCATGCTTTTCTGTGGCCTCCTGGCTACTCTTGTGAGGTGGGCTTATTGGGCCTGGAGGCATGTAATCACAATATTGGAATGGGGAGGTTGGTTTGCTAATTTGTCGCTGTGGGCCCTGAATAAATTTTTTGATGCCTTCTGCTTAGAGAATTCCATATACCTTGCGATTTTGAACCATTCAGTTATATATATGATCCTTTTTGAGATCATAAATTCGGCCTTCCTACTACAACTTATTAATAGTTATTACTAGTAGAGAGGATAACTTCTAGTTGGACAAAAAATTCAGCTATTGTTTTTTGACATTTATTCTTGTCGTCTTTCCATATGTCATCATATTGCCTTTTTGAAGAGTTAATTTTATTTTTAAAGAATATGGTTCAATTTATGAAGACTACCTCTACACCATGCAGCTAGAAAGTCTTGCTTCTTTTTTAGAAGAGAAGTTGAGGGGCACCATTTTATTTCATATTAATTTCACTGTTCTGTATGTGTTTAATGAAAACTTTCCTGTTGAAGTATTTTATCTTTTTATTTGGCAAGTCATGTGATTGATTTTATGTTGTTGCTACAACATTTGAGAACTGATGTGGTACTAAATCAGCAAATTTTTACTTTGAGGTAGCATCTAATAACCTGAAATTAATCAAACATCCCAACCATGGAAAAGAGTGGTCTATCTTACTATTACTCACTTTTCAAAGACAATTCTCACCATCAGGCTGAAGTCAGCAAGATGATCACTTTTGTCCGAGCTGAATGGAGCACTTGATTCATTTTAGTATCTTAGTACAGAATTTGAATATAAAATATGCTTCAGTTTAACAGCATTATATGATTTAAAGAGTAGGAGCAGAATTGAATTGTGAGAAGAAATGAATAAATGAAATATTATAAAGCAAAAGAAGTATTTATTTTAGTGCAGAAGAAGTGAATTAGCAAAATACTTTTTTTTTTAAATTTTAATTTATTTTTGACATGTTTGGTTTTCAGCATTGATTTTCACAGGCGTTTGAATTACAAATTTTCTCCCCATTTCCTCCCTCCCCCACTCCAAGATGGTGTACACTCTGGTTGCCCTGTTCCCCAGTCTGCCCTCCCCTCCATCACCCCATTCCCCTCCCATCCCCCTTTCCCTTCCTTTCTTGTAGGGCAAGATAAATCTCTATGCCCCATTGCCTGT
>CM053626.1:102283382-102342771 GCA_028646595.1 Phalanger gymnotis | reverse complement strand
TGGACTGGGCTTAAATCTTCAGCAGCCTCTTCACTCCTGCTCTGATCAGCCACTTAATTCCTCCCACCTGGTGGGCCTGGGGCCAGAAGCAGCTGCAGCCTACTTCTAAAGCTGACCCACCTCCGCTGCCCCAGGGGCAGTGGCCGAACCGCAAACTCAGTCACGCAGCTTTTCCCACTAACCTTCTCTGATGTCTTTGCTCTTTGTGGGTTGAGAAGTCTGGTGTATGCCACAGTTCAGTAATTCAGGATGCCAGGGCACTCTCCGCTGGTCTCCTGGTGTGGTAGGTCCGTGCTGCACGCGCTGGGCTCTGCTTGGCTCAGCTCTGCTCCCCTCAGCTGGGGGCTGGGAGCTCCATGTGGGACAGACCTTACCCAGAGACCATCCAGGCTGTCCTGGGCTGGAGCCCTGCTTCCCTCTGCCACTTTGTGGGTTCTGCAGCTCTAGAATTGGTTCAGAGCCATTTTTTTATAGGATTTTGGAGGGACTTGGTGGGGAGCTCACGCCAGTCACTGCTTCCCAGCTACCATCTTGGCTCTGCCCCCCTAGCAAAATCCTTTTAAAAATTGCTGGTCCCTCTAAACATACGATATAGAAAAAGATTTTTCTTGTATCATGTATGGGATTTTTATTGAATATGGAAGCTGTCTTGAATGGAGAAAATTTTGTCAGATCAGATGAGCCACTATTCATTAAGTCAATGTCCTCTAATGAGACTTAGTTTCCCATATCACAATTAATTCTTAACAGAGACAACCTAATATGTTTAATTCTTCTAATATTTATGGGATGGTGAAAATGAAAGAATCATTTCCATCCATAAACATAGATGTACTTCTACTCTGCAGTAACTCCATATCTATTATTTATTGGGAGTGTGGCTGTAAGTAGAATCACGGCTTGGAATGAGAAAAAAAGTTTTGCAGAATTTATTAATAGTCGTATTTGTTTTTGTCAGCTCCTCACCCCCCTTTGCTTTACAGGGACAACTTTTCTATGACTATGATCAGATAGGTGCCTTGGAGATGTAGTTCAGTATCATGAAGAAGATATCACCTATTGCTTTCTTTTAGCTTAAGTCTCGTCTCAAAAACCACAATAACAATCAAAACCAGAACCACAAACACCATGACAACAAAAATAAACAACTGCTAGTACTACTACCATCACCACCACTTCTACTCTTCCATGCCTCTGTGAGATTTCAACCCAGTCTCAAATCCCAAGTAATTCCTTAACTGTGATTGCAAATCCTGGAAGGCTACGAGGTTCATATCTAGAAACTTGCATTACAATTGGGGATCTAAGATATCATGGAATGATAGGATGATAGATTTAGAATTAGACAAAGATTTTTTCTCTTTGTCTCTCTTTCACACCAACCTATAGCTAATAGATCTATATATCTATATCTTTGTCTGTCTATACACTGATAAACTATGTTATATTATCAAGACTAAAGAAACAAATAGAAGAGGTAGAAAATAAAATATACTCTCTTACAAAGTATATCAAGCCTTCCCAGTTCTATTGCATTATCTGACTTTGAAGAATCTTTCTATTTGTCATCCAGAGTGTTTGAGAAGGTTGAGAACCTCTTCCAGCAAGGAGCAGAAAAAAGATAATTTTCTAATGAGTGAAATTTCTTGGTAATCTGGTCCTACTTTAAAAATAACTTAAATGCTCAATAGTCAAATGGATCTATGATCTCTTGCATTTATTTGGCTATCCCCTTCAGAGATTCAGATCATATCTCATCCAGACTTGCTAATCTTGTGAAATTTTACTCATATTTTCCCATAAATTAACAAGGGTTACTCCCTAAAGTTGATACCCTGATTCATTTTTTCCCAAAACTATCACTTTGATGTGAAATTGTTGCATGGCAGATTTAGAAGGACTTACCTGGATTTCCCAGCAATAGATAGAGACTGATTTCTAAAGACCAACCTAGCTAAGGACATTATGGCTATGCCCTAGTAGGTTGATCACTTTGGATGAATTATTTTACCATGGCAACATATGGAAAAAAATTTAAAATATTGTCCTTATTCCTCAGTGATACCACCCACTTTTGGCTGAAAATGGGGCAAAATAGCCTTTAAAATCATATATGTTTTTAATCATCTAAAAAAAATTAACTTTGCCTTTGGTACTCCAAGATTGTTATATAAATTGTTCATCTCTTAACCACCTCCAGTATAGATTAATAGCTTAAATACTGCATGAAAAGATATGCAAGGTTCTTAAACCAGAATAAAAGGCATTTTAAAAAGATAATAATAATGGATGCCTATCTGTCCTCTTCAGTCTTCTCTACCACATCCCTCTTACTTTCAAGACAACTGGGTAATATTGAGGATAGAGGATCAGGTCTGAAGTCAAGAAGAACTGAGGTCAGATGTGACCTCAAATACTACCTGTGTGTACCTGGGCAAGTCATTTAAACTGTTTGCTTGTTTTATCAACTATAAAATAGGGAAGATAATAATATCTAACTCCTTGGATTAAATGAGACATTTGTAAAATGTTTATCACAGTCCTTGGCATATAGTAGGTAATCAATAAATGCTTGTTTCTTTCTTTCCTTCATCTATGTAGTTTGAAAAACCTCTTCAAATAAGTTACTTTTTTTAAATTCTAAACCCACTTAATTTCTGGTTAAGGTGAGAAATATTCACCAGTTTTGGCAAACTATTTGTGATTTGCACTTTTGCCTCATAAACTACTTTTTAATAGCTGATAATAAAATCAATTCTACTTTTAAAGTAACAGCTAACTTTATTTTCTTTTTTTCTTAATAGCATTTTTTTTCCATAACATATAAAGACAGTTTTTGACATTCATTTTTGTAAAATTTTGAGCTTCCAAATTTCTCCCTCCTTCTCTTCCCTCTCTCCTATTCAAGAAAGCAAATAATCTGATATAAGTTACACATGGACAATCATGTTAAATATCCTTCCACATTAGTCATGCTGTGAAAGAAGAATCAGAATAAAAGGGAAAACACAAGAAAGAAAAAATAAAAAAAAAACATGGAAAAGTATGCTTCGATCTGCTTTCAGACTCCATAGTTTTGTGTTCCCCCCCCCTCCTCTGGATGTAGATAACATTTTTCATCATGAATCTTTTGGAATATCTTGCATGACTGTATTGATGAGAAGAGCTAAACCTATCATAGGTAATCATTACACGCTGTTGCTGTTGCTGTGTACAGCGTTCTCCCATTCTCCTGGTTCTGCTCACTTCACCCAGCCTCCGTTCACGTAAGGCTTCCCAGATTTTTCTGAAATCTGCCTACTCATCCTTTCTTATAGCATAATAGTATTGCTTTACATTCATAAATGACAACTCGTTCAACCAATCCTCAACCAATGGGCATCCCCTCAATTTTAAATTCTTTGCCACCACAAAAATAGTTGCTATGAATCTTTTCGTACATGTGGGTCCTTTTCCCATTTGTATAATCTCTTTGAAATACAGACCTAGAAGTGGTATTGCTGGGTCAATTGTTCTGAATTGCTCTCCAGAATGGTTGGATCAGTTCATAACTCTACCAACAATGCATTAATATTCCAATTTTCCCACATGTTAACATTTATTATTTTCCTTTTCTGTTATATTAGCCAATCTGATAGGTGTGAGGTGATTCTTCAGAGTTCTTTTAATTTGCATTTTTCTAATCAACAGTGATTTAGAGCATTTTTTCACATGGTTATAGATACCTATAATTTCATCTGAAAACTACCTGTTTGTATAATTTGATGATTTGACAATTGAGGAATGACTTGTATTCCTTCAAATTTGACTCATTTCTCTACAAATTTGAGAAATGAGGCCTTTATCAGAAGCACTGGCTTTAAAATTGTTTCCCAGTTTTATGCTTTCCTTCTAATCTTGGTTCTTTTGGGAGGGGTCACAAAATTCTTTAATTTGATGTAATCAAAATGATTCATTTTGCATTTCATAATGTTCTCTATCTTTTATTTGGTCATAAATTCTTCCTGTCTCTGTAGATCTGACAGGTAAACTATTCTTTGCTCTTCTAATTTGCTTATGGTATCCATCTTATGTCTAGTTTTGACCTTATCTTGGTTTAAGGTATTAGATGTTGTCTATGACTTTTGACCTTATCTTGGTTTAAGGTATTAGATGTTGTCTATGAGTAGTTCCTGCCATACTATTTTCCAGTTTTCCAAGGAGTTTTTGTTAGTGAGTTCTTATCCCAGAAGCTAGAGCCTTTGGATTTATCAAATAGGTAATTACTATAGTCATTGATCACTGTATCTTGCGTGCCTAACTATTCCACTGATCCACCCCTCTATTTCTTAGCCAGCATCAACTAACTTTGATGATTATCATTTCCTAATATAGTTTTAGATCTGGTGTGGCTAGTCTACCTTCCTTTGCACTTTTTTTTCATGAATTCTCTTGATATTCTTGACTTTTTGTTAATTCAGATTAATTATTTTTTTACATTTTTTCCTAGTTCCATAAAATAATTTTTTGGTAATATGATCAGTACAACATTGAATAAGTAAACTAATTTGGGCAGAATTATCATTCTTATTACACTAGGTCAGCCAACCCATGAACAATTGATATTTTTGTAATTGTTTAGATCTGACTTTATTCATGTGAAAAGTGTTTTGTAATTGTATTCACATAGTTCCTGGGTTTGTCTTGGTAGGTAGAATTTCAAATATTTTATATTGTCTTCTGTTATTTTAAATGGAATTTTTCTTTATATCTCTCGTTATTATTTCTTGTTTTCTATGTAGAAATGTTGATGATTTATGTGGTTTTATTTTAAATTGTACAACTTTGCCAAAGTTGCTAATTGTTTCTAGTAATTTTTTGGTTAATTCTCTAGGATTCTCTGTGGATATAACATTTCATCAGGAAAGAGTTATAGTTTTGTTTCCTTATTGTGTATTGCAAATGCTTTGATTTCTTTTTCTTCTCTTATTTCTATAGCTAACATTTCTAGTAAAAGAGTGGTAATGATGGGCATTCTTGTTTCACCCTGAACTTAGCAGGAATGCTTCTAGCTTATACCCATAACATAGAATGCTTGCTGATGGTTTTAGGTAGATACAGTTTATCATTTTAAGGAAAATTTTTACTTCCATGGTCTTTAGTGTTTTTAATAGGAATGGATGTTGTATTTTGTTAAAGTCTTTTTCTGCATCTATTGAAATAATCATATGATTTCTGTTAGTTTATTATTGATATGGTCAATTATATTAATAGTTTTCCAAATATTGAATAAGCCTTGCATTCCTGGTATAAATCCTACCTAGTCATAGGGTATTATCCTCATGACAAATTACTATAAGCTCTTTGCTAACATTTTATTTATTTACTTATTTTACATCACTATTCAATAGGGAAATTGGTTTATAATTTTCTTTCTCTGTTTTGGCTCTTCCTGGTTTAGGTATCAACACCATATTCGTGTCATAAAAGGAATTTGATTTAACCACCCTCTTTGCTGATTTTTCAAATAGTTTATATACAGTAATAGAATTAATTGTTCTTTAAATGTTTGGTAGAATTCACTTGTAAATTAATCTGGCCATGGAGATTTTTTTCTTAGGGATTTTATTGATGGCTTGTTCAATTTCTGTTTCTAAAATGGGGTCATTTATATAGTTTAATTCCTTTTCTGTTAATCTAGGCAATTTATAATTTTGCAAATATTTATCCATTTCACTTATATTAGACTTACTTGCATATGGTTAGGCAAAAAAGCTCTTAATTATTGTTTTGATTTCCTCTTTATTGATGGAGAATTCACCCTTTTGATTTTTGGTACTGGCAATTTTGTTTTGTTCTTTCTTTTTGAAATCAAATTAAACAAAGTTTTATCTATTTTATTGTTTTTCCCCATAAAAACAGCTGTTAGTTTTATTTATTAATTCAATAGTTTTCTTCCTTTCAATTTTATTAATTTCTCCTTTGATTTTCAGAAATCTAATTCAGTACTTAATAGGATATTTTTAGTTTCTTATTTTTTCTTGGTTTTTTTTTTTAAGTTGCATGCCCAATACACAGTCAATTTTTGCATAGGTGCCATGTACCACTGAGTTTTCTACAGAGGTCTATACCTACCTTTTCTAAAATTCTTTTCACCTACTTAATCTTTTTTTTTTCTTTTTAATGTTGGGGTTAGATTTATCTGCTTCTTAGAAGGGGAGGGTGAGGTCCCTCACTATTATAATTTTGCTGTCTATTTCTTCCTGTAATTCACTTAACTTCTCTAAGAATTTATATGCTGTACCACTTAGTGCATATATGTTTAGTATTGATATTACTTCATTGTCTATAGTACCTTTCAGCAAGATGTAATTTCCTTCTTTATCTCTTTTAATTAGATCTATTTTTGCTTTTGCTTTGTCTGAGATCAGAATTCCTACCCCTGCCTTTTTTTTTTTGCTTCAGCTGAAGCATAATATATCCTGCTCTAGCTTTTTCACCTTTACTCTGTGTGTATCCCTCTGCTTCAAATGTGTTTCTTCTAAACAATTTACTGTAGGATTCTGGTTTTTAATCCACTCTGCTGTCTGCTTCTGTTTTGTGAGAAAGTTCATCCCATTCAAATTCATAGCTATCATTACTGTGTATTTCCCTCCATTCTGTTTTACCCTACTTAAACCTTTCTCTCTCCTTTTAACCTGTCCCCCCTCCCCAGAGATTTTACTGACTACCACCTCCCTCAATCTGCCCTCTCTTCTATCACTCCCTTTCCTCCTTTTCCATTCTTACTTCTGCACCCCACTATATCCACCCCATTCCCCTTTTTGTTTCCTCTTTCCTCTACTCCATCTCTATAGGGTGACATAGATTTCTATACTCAACTGACTGTATATGTTATTAATCTTTGAGACAAATCTGTTGGAAGTAAGGTTCAAATGAGGCCCACTCCCTCCCTTCTTTCCCTCTACTGCAATAAGCCTTTTTTTCTCTTAATGTGATATAATTTACTCTATTCTTCCTTTCCCTTTTCTCTTCTCCCAGGACAATCATTTTATTCACCCTTATTGTTTTATATCATCACATCAAAGTCAATTTACACCCATACTCTCTCTGTACACTCGTAACTGCCCTAATAGAAATACACTTCTCAAGAGTTACAAATATCAGCTTCCCACCTAGGGAAAACACTTCAACTCCTATGAATAACATGTTGTAACAACAATGTTGCTTGCAGCTCCTGTGGGAGTGTAAGAGCAACAACACCAGCATACAGTAGGGCTGCTAGCACAGGTTCTTTGATCTACTTTTCTAAGGAAAGAAACTTTAAGGAGTTAATCTTACTTGAATTAAACATACATATATCATTCACTTAGTTCAGGGGGAAAAGCCAACACCCTGAATTTCAGAGAAAACACAAAGAGAAATGACAAGCATACATTATATAAGTAGAGCAAATAAGACAAACTGGTCTATCCATAGTAATATATAGTTACCAGAAAAGCACAAACATTTGAGTTTTCAAAGCTGGTGCGGGGCTGCTTCAATGCCTTTCTCAGAGTCTCATCACCAACACTCTTTGAATGGGTGTGTCCTCAAAGGCAAAATGCTAACCTCTGAGTTTATATATATACCTTTTCAGGGTCAAAGGGCATCACAACTGTGCAACTCAAACCCACGTGACTTAGGCCTTCTTGTGACTTAAACTTTTGGTCAGAGTCAGAGTGCCTCACAACCATGTGACTCAAACCCATGTGATGTAGGCAGGTCATCAAAGACCTTGGATTCAATCAAAGATTCCTTAGTGCTGAGAAGCACTCCAAAACAAAGACAACAAAAAGTCCACTTTGCTTGCCATTACATTTGAAAAGCAGAACTCATCAAAGGTACTTGATTACCTCAGCATTACAAAAGAGAATACAGTAAAAAAAAGTCCCACTCTAATTACCATAACACATCTGTTTTTTTTTTTTTCTTTTCCTGTTAACCTTTTTATGCTTCTCTTGAGTCTTGTATTTGAAGATCTAATTGTCTTTTCAGCTCTGGTCTTTTAATCAGGAAAGTTTAAAAGTTCCCTATTTTATTGAAGACCCATCTTTTCTTCTCAAAGATTATGCTCAGTTTTGCCAGGTAGTCCATTCTTGGTTGTAATCCAAGCTCTTTTGCCTTCTGGAACATCATATTCCAAGCCCTGTCATCCTTTAATCCTTTAATGTAGAAACTGCTAAGTCCTGTGTAATCTTGACTCTGGCTCCTTGACATTTGAATTGTTTCTTGTAGTATTTATTCCTTGAACTAATAATTCTGGAATTTGTTTACAATATTCCTTGGAATTTTCATTTTGGGATCTGTTTTGGGAGGTGATTGGTGGATTGTTTTCAGTTTCTTTCAACTATTTTATCTATTGGTTTGGGATATCAGCAAAGTTTTCCTTGATAATTTCTTGAAAGTTGCTGTCCTGGCTATTTTTTTTTATCATGGTCTTCAGGTAGCACAATAATTCTTAAATTATCTCTCCTGGATCTATTTTCCAGGTCAATTGTTTTTCCAGTGAGATTTTTTAAATTTTCTTCTTTTTTTTTCATTCTTTTAGTTTAGTTTTATAATTTCTTAATTTCTCATAAAATCATTAACCTTAACTTGTCCATTCTAATTTTTAAGGAATTATTTTCTTCAGCTAACTATTATACCTCTTTTTCCATTTGGCAAGTTACACTTTCAAAAGAATTGTTTTCTTCAATGAATTCTGCCCCCCACCCCCAATTTGGCCAATTGTACTTTTTAGTGATTTGTTATTCTTTTTTTTTTTTAATTAATTTTTTTTTGCTTTCTTTTCTAAGCTGTTGACTCTTTTTTCATAATTTTCCTGTAAAACACTCATTTCTTTTCCTATTTTTTTCTTCTACCCCTCTTATTTGACTTTTTTTGTGTTTTCATTTGAAGTGGTAAGGGCCAGGCTGTTGGGGCTTAGTGACTTGCCCAAGATCATACAACTAGTATGTGTAAAATGTCTGAGGTCGGATTTGCACTCAAGTCCTCCTTGCTCCAGGGCTGATGCTCTATTCACTGTGCCACCTAGCTGACCCTTATTTGACATTTAAGATCCTTTTTGAGCTCTTCCAAGAGGACTTTTCGGGCTTGAGGCCAATTCATATTTCCCCATGAGGCTTCACATGTTCACATTTTGACATTATTGATCTCTTCTGAGTTTGCATTTTGCTCTTCCCTGTCACCATAATATCTTTACATGATTAACATTCTCTTCTGTTTCTTACTCATTTTTCTAGCCTTTTTCATGATTTTCAAATTTGAGCTCTGCTCCTGGGGCACAGGGGCCACTGTCCTAAGCTTCTTATGCTGCTGGTGAGGGGCCTGGTCTCTGGTTTTCCCTACTTGAGCCTCAGGTGCTTGTGGCTTACTCTCTACCCTTGGAGTGGCTAGGCCCAGTCTTGCCTCTTGTGTCTAGGTTCTGGGACTTTCAATTTGCTTTCTGCTCTGGAGGCCTCACTGCTGGATGGCTAGCAGCTCTTGTGGGGTATAAGACCCACATAAGAGTAGTAACAACAGCTGCCAGCACAGGTTCTTTTGATCTGTTTTACTAAGGAAAGTAACTGTAAGGGGTTAACAGTCTTACTTTAATCAAACATACAAATATCATTCACTTAGTTCAGAAGGAAAGCCAGAACCATCAACTTCAGAGAAAATACAAATGAATTACAAACATCAACAGACAGACCTTTTCTGATTCAAATCTCAATTCATAGTTACCAGGGTTTAACAAAGTCCCAGCATCTGGGTTTACAATCTGGGGGACTCTTAACAGTGGCTGCCCAGAATCTCTTCAAGTCACATGACACCCTTCCAGTGAATGAGAGCCCCAAAAGTCAAATGCCAACCTTGGATGTTATATACCTGTCTCAGGGCCCTGGGGCACTTGATTACCTCAGTGCTGAGAAGCACTCAAACAAAGAACAGTGAAAAAATCTCTTTTTTCTGGCTATTACATTTGAAAGGCAAGAATCCTTAAAGGCACTTAAGAACAGCAAAGCACTGCCCTGATTACTATTACAACTCCTGAGCCAGAACCAAGGTCCCTCAGTTCCAATCTGTGCTGAGGCTAAGAATCTCTTTCTTGCTTGCCCAGACACCACCTGTGCTAGGCTGCACTCCCCTTTTACCCAAGTGAGATAGACCTTTCCTGAAGTCCTTCTAAGTTATCTTAAACTGGAAAATTGTTTCACTCCATGTTTTTGTAGGTTTTGTAACTCCAGAATCCATTTAGAGGCTTGATTTAATGTGTTTCTGATGGAAACTGGGGAGGACTCAGGCAACTTCCTGGCTTCTTTCTGCTATCCTGACTCCACTAACGCTACTTTTTACTAATGGTATGGGTTTGTCAGTCTTCTCCCCTATGGCTTAACTCAGAATCTCAACGATTCTGAATCATAGACTACTTAGAATAAAGTCCCCTACTCTGTCTACAACTCCTTATTCCCTTACGCCAATCCATTTCCTTATAACATATCAAATTTATATTTTATATCTAATATCCTTAGCCATCTTTTCCTTACCTTCATATTTTATCCCTGGCACCTCTGCTGCATTGTTTGAAAATCTGACCTTTAAATTCAGCCTTTGCTTTTCCTTTAGAAATTACTTTGTATTTACTTTATGTTTATTTGCATGTATAAATATTGCTTTCCTAAAAGAAATATAAGCTCTTTGAGAGAAGTATCTTTCCATTTTGTTATTGTATCTACAGCACCTAGCACAGAGTCTGAAGATGCTTATTGAATTTATTGACATTGACCAGAATGCTAAATAGGGACATTAAAAGAACCAAAGATATTAGCAATAGGTTTTGGTAGGAAAGATTTTTCCAAACAACTATAGATAAATAAAAGCCTTTCCAAATGTTGCTATGGGTTTCTTAAGAGGCACTAGTGACAAAGGACATTTTGTGGGTAGGAAATATCTCCAAATTATGTTTTCACCAGTTCATTTAATTCTTAGAATAGTTGGGTAATTCAAGAAGTATCCTAAGCTCCCCCTTTTTTTCTTTCACTTATTAAAGTCTAAACCATTCATATGTTTTTTTTCTGAAATGTGACCACTTTTAAAGATAATCCAGCAATGAACATTATTATTCCATATATTGGAAATTGTTACTCTCAGATATTGAAATGGATTTATGATCTCATCAATTTGAATAGTGTACTGTTCTACTATTTACCATATCCTCTTATATGTTTGGCATAAGTAATTCCTCTGAAGCTTTTCTCCTGACATTGTGAGAATATAAACAGAGAACTGAGGCTGTTCTCTTGTCATCTCTCACTCTGGTCACATGATGAGTCCATCTTCTTTTTTAAATCATATATTCTTTGATGATATCTTTTATAATAGTTCTTCAAAATTCTTCATTATAGTTTGCAGATTATATATATATATACATATATATATATATATATATATACCATTCAGCTCCATTCTCTACTATCCCTTGAATGAGTCATTTTCGGATCTTTAGAAATTCTTGTCTTCTATAGCTACCAGCTATATAACAAACCAGTAGAATAATTTATATGGGCATTAAAAAGATGGACCAATTTTTTTCTAGGAGAAGTTTGGTGTCATGTAGAGTTTTTTATTTCATTTCGTGAAATTAATCATCTTTTCCTGTTTAATTCTGGGGCCATTTTGTCCATCTTTACTGCCTATAACATATTTGTGAAAAGATAGATAAGTATAAATATTCATATATAAATAATATAAGCAGGTTATAAAATAATATATCAATCTTTTATGAATCATTTGTCTCTGAATCATATAAGAATAATATAAAAGAATAATGCATACTTATACTGATTAATAAATTACATACTGTAAACATATATGAATATGTATATGTATACACATGTGTTTACACATATGCATTTATACACAGACATCTGTATGTATGTACAACACACATAAATATTTGTGTATACATTTTATATGATAAATATGAGATATATAAGACACATCTATATATGCATTTCCCTATATAGATATAGCATATAGAGAGACATATATATGTATATTTATATATTTTTGGTGTATACATATATACATATATACACATGTATATGCATACACACATATACATATATATATACATACATACATACACACACATATATGTTTTCTTAGCTTAAATCGGAATGCCCTGTACATAAATTATATAAATCCTATGGAGTTTACTCTGTATGGTGGAGCTTTTTTTTTTTTTTTCTGCTTTTCCCTCCATCCATATTACTCTGATGCATAATTGTGTCTCAAAGAATTTTGAAGATTCTGTTATTCTAGATAGGCTTTAAGTGTGGCCTTAGTGAATAATAGCTTGTGTTTCCAAGGATACATTTTCTTGAGAGATAACTGCTGTTTTTGCTGCAACTACTGATATTGCTTCTGCAACTGCTGCTAAAGCTGCTGTTTCTGCTTCTACTCTCTATCTACTACTGCTCCTGCTACTATCTACTAACTACTATGACCACTACTATCAGTATTCCTACTGTTGCTACAAATCTTAATCCTTCTCCTTCTCCTGGTGGTGTTGGTGTTGCTGCTGGTACTTCTACTACCACTACTACTAAGTACATGTACAACAAGATCACTTAGGATTAATTACTGGATACACACATATATACATACCTATACCTATATACATATACCTACACGTATTTTTTTCTTTAGAGATATTTAGATGATTTAATAAGCAAAACTTTTTTTTCAAAATTATGCATTTTATAGAAAGATTTTTAATAATATAAAATTTCTTATACTTTAGAGGTAGAAATAGCTTTATATAATAGCAGAAATTTTAGATCTTCCCTGTAGCTATTGATGTGGTTGAAATGATGCTTAAAATGTTATATACAAAGTATCTTCAATTGTTTCCATTTGATTATAGTACAATTGTATGGGGTGGGAGGGAAGTCCATATGTCTAAAGACCTTTCAATCCATTAACTGAGAAAATAAAATCTTCCTATTTTTCATGGCTAATGGATGAAGCAACAGATGTGGGTAAAGCTGTTCATTTGAGTGCATACATACAGAATGTTGTTGAAAGTGATGTGAGCGAAGCCTTGCCATTTTCCAAAGCTATCAATGAAAATGCCACATTAAGACATGATTTCAACATTACTGAAGAGTTTTTTTTTTAATGAAAATTGCGTCATTGAGAAAACTGTATTAGGCACTACACTGAATGAGCTTAACAGATGTCACAAACTATTAATAGTGTACCAAACAACAAAATAAAGGAGAATAAAATAATTACTTATTATATATGGTCAATCCTCAACATTGCCATACTTAACTTTTGCAACTTTAAGGATTCACATGATTTTATTAGCAACCTCATTTCCACTTTCATGCTGACAACCACATTTGTGGGTATGCTTAGTGGAGGGGAAAGTGAGAGAGAGAGAGAGAGAGAGAGAGAGAGAGAAAGAGAGAGATGATGATGATGAT
This sequence comes from Phalanger gymnotis, assembly GCA_028646595.1. Lineage (NCBI taxonomy): Eukaryota > Metazoa > Chordata > Mammalia > Diprotodontia > Phalangeridae > Phalanger > Phalanger gymnotis. The sequence continues at coordinate 102,329,278 of CM053626.1, read as the reverse complement.
GATGATGATGATGATGATGATGATGATGATGATGGGCACAAGTTTATATCTATAAAAAGGGGGAAATATTTATGAAAGTGTTTGGGAATCTGCTCTAGAAAGTACTAAAGTAACCTCTCAAGTACACAATGATGGATTTTTTTTAATTGAAAAGCCACTAAGTTTGTGGGTAAATGAGATGGTTGGTCATTCCCACTCTCTCACAGGCAGAGGCCTGGTGAGCATCTCACCTCCCAGACTGCCTTGCCCCTGGGTACCACTGATCAGCAAAGGGAGATTAGAGGTGGCAGTTTCTCCTTTTACTTTTTTTTTTTGCTCTGAAGTTCTTCTGACATCACTGAATTTGCCCCTCCTTATCCCAAAGTAGCCTCTCCTCTCCTCCACATTTTATGAGTTATTTCATGTTTATTGTGTTAGGAAAAGTGCATGTTATCAGAGTCAATGTTTTATTATAAAGAATTATATGTAAAAAAGTGTATTTTCAGAAATCTCTAGTCAAAGATTCTAGTTTTGGTGATCATAACCTTAGGTTTAATGTTCAAAACATTCTCCTTTTTTTTGCTTTTTTTGTTGCTATTTTCTAGGAATGTTACCCTTGTGAAAATTGAGAATTGAATATATATAATGTACATATGTATATATGTATGTATGTACATATCAAATTTGTAAATAATATATCAGTTGTGAGAAATAGCATAGTCTTTCACCTTTAAGCATCATTGCATCTGCCAACTTCTCAATTCTTGAAACGTATTTCAACATTCAGTTCTCTTAGAATACCAATAACCCAATAACCAATTTCTCCTCAAGAATTCTCATGTTTCTTGTTATGAAAAGGCTTAAATTCAGTTATCTCAGAAAATAAGTTCTTTTAGTCCATTTTTTGTCTTGTCTCAACTACCACAGTTAATCCCTCAGTCTTGTCAAAGATTCCTCATAGATTGCTTTAAACTTTCACTATAAAAGATTATGTTGTCTTTAGAAGGTGCAGTAACTGTATTTAAAGTTTCTGGAAAAGTGTATTGAAAACTGTTACGCATTCAACTGTATTATATATAGAGGCCAATGACCATCTGGCTTTGATATATTATCTTTGGTAGTTTTGACAGTTTCTTACATAACTGAATCCTTGTACTTTTATCCCTCCCTGGACAGAACTCCTCTGACACCCCCCCACACACACCCTCTGCCTCCTGTGCCACCTGAGCACATGCCCTGCCTCCTCTACCACCACCCCCACGCCTCCCCCTCACATTTTCTTTCTGGTCATTTTCAAGGACTAGTTAGTACCAATGACCATTCTAATTATATCATCTGCTTTAGTTTTGTGTCATCTAAAACTTTTATAAATATGGTATTTATACTTTGGTCCATGTAATTGATAAAAAATATTAAGCAGCACAGGTACATGCATGGGTCAGAGAGACAATCCAGTGGAGAACCTATTCTAAACTATCAAACCATTAATGACTACCCTTTGGTTCAGGCTATTAAACAAGTTCTAAAATTCCTTAGCGATAATATTAACTACATGTCTCCAACTTTTCCGTTAGATTGAGTATGAGAGAAAAAATTTAAGAGTAAGCACAAGAAATTGTGCTGTTTTTCTAAAATCTAAGTAAACTAAATGATTTTTTTTTACCTTTCATCTATCAATCTGATAACCTTTTTGAAAAAAGTGATGTTAATTTTTATTGAAGTGGTGCTTGTTCTTTAGACTTAGCATTTCTTTCCTATGTGTTGACTAACAAGCACTTTAATGCTATGTCCTAGAACTATGTCACAAATTGATACTGAGCATCTTGAAGCATAGTTTATACTCCATTTTCTTTCCTTTTCTGAAAATTAGGCTATTTAAAATTTCCAACCTTTTGGTACATTTTCACATATCCATAATTTTTAAATCACTGAGAATGGTTCAGAAATTCCAACAGTCAATTCAACCAATGCCCTGAGAAGTAGTTTATCCTTGGGGACATGAACTTATCAAGGACAACTGGATGCTGTCTTGCTGCATCATTGCTTGTCTTGAGTGACTATTACTCATTTTCATTGAATCCTTACAATGCAAAGATCATGTTACTTGGCACAGAAAACAGAAGGAATATGATAGTTGAAGAACTCTGCTCTCTCTTTGCTATTAGCTACAATTCCCCCCTTCAAATAAATGATGGTCCTATCTCTTCCTTAATCCCTCAAGTTTCTCCAAAATAGCTTAAAAACAGATAATATTTTCCTTATTTTTCTTCAGCTCTGTTGAAACTTTATATCTATAGAAGATTTTGCCATGTCTCTTTATTTATCTTACATTAACAGTCATTGCTTTCATATATCCCTTAACACAAACCTAAAATCATTGATATCTGTGCATCTACATTGTTATCATTATACAGTTCTATTTTTTCCTCCCTCTTTGAAACTGCTTTTCTCTGAGTCTTCAACCTTTGATTCCTGAAAGCAAACTTCTGCTTTAGAAATTATTTTTAGTTTATAGGATCCTGTTTATACTTTCTCTGAACACTTTCAAATCTGTTCCCCCAAAACCTAGTCAGTCTTGAAGCTTACCTCAAAAAACTATCACAGATACTTTTATTCTCAACACTGCCCCCCCACCCCCTGCCCTACACGCACATAACACTTCCTTCTGTAATGCAGATTCTCACCTTTCTTTTTCTGAGTCAAGACTCAGCTCTTCAGGCCAATAATCCTCAAATCCTGTATGGGAACCCAGATCAGTATCTTTACATGTGACAGGGGGAAAATTCCCCACCTCTTGCCTCTTATACGAGATATATGGTAACTGGGATCAGAATTCCCTAGTGGGTACACTATACTCTCTGGGTAAGTGGAGGCAGGGAATTCTCCTCCTTTATTTTTTTTTATTTTACTTGGGACAAAGTGAGTCTCTCAGGGTGTGCAGATAGGAATGGTATCTACATTTCAGATCTCACTACATTTTCTTTTTTTCCAAACTTTTTCATTTCTGTCTAAGGTACCACTACTCTTCCAGTCACCAAAGGTTCAAAACTTCATGTCATCTGTGATTCCTTTTTTCTCTTACTGAAAAATCTAATTAATTGCCAAATCTCATTATTCCTCCATCTGTAGCATCTTTTAAATTTTTATACTCCCACAATTAAATCCTTCATTCAGGGTTTCCTCACACTTGGCCTAGTCTTTTATAGTATTCTCCTAATGGACCTCTATTCACAAGGTATCTCTCACTAAATCATCTTTCCTCAGCTCCCAAAACAAAATTATTTTCATAAAAGTAGGCTTGACCACATCTTTCCATTATTTGATAAACTCTAATGTTTCCCTATATTCATTAGGATAAACTATAATGCCATATCTTAAAATTTCTCTTTGGTGTCAGTTTTATAAAATATATCATTTTAGTATAGTGGTATGTTAATATAAGTGCATCCATATTGGACTATGTATTCTTTTTTATTGATAAAATTAGATGATCCAAAAAATTTAGAAATGACTACTCTTAAAGACCATTATATTGCAGTTATATCTCTCAAGTCTACAAAATATCTATCTAAAGGGAATAAGATAAACCACTTTTTCATGTAGCAAATTAAATTCTTCCAAATAATACCATTAGGATCATGGAGAAGTAACTCAGAACCTGCACCATTTCATGAATGCCATCACAGCCGGCTCTGAAAGAAACTCTTTTCATAGACAACAAAAACACCAGGCACTAGAGGAAAGATATAAGGATACACACACTCTGTCCTGGCAACTTCCTTGCTAGTCAGAAAGAAGAGAGATAAACCACACTCACACCATGGAAATTCCTCAAAGATGCCAAAATCCAAGAATGCTCCCTTCTTAATCTTTTTTTCTTTTCCTTTTAAGATTCCTTTTTCACTTCCTTCTGGGTTCTCAGTTTTGTTCCAGATTGAGATTCTAGAAAACTTAAGTTCTTAATAAACAAGGCATTGTATAATATGTGAAAATACATCTTGAAATGGCATCTACCAATTTGTGAGTCTGTTCATCTACCATCAATCTCTATCTGAAATTCTGGGAAAATAATTTCCCTAGAGAATATTGTTACTTGAAAACAATAAGTTTAGAGAGTTCGCTTCTCATGAAATTCAGTTTTGAATAAGATATAATTCATTTTCACCAGAAATGAAATTTTAAAATGCCTAGGATTCACTGCCATTTGATATAGAATTTAGGAATTCTCATCCTCTTAAAAAGGCTCAGCTAAAGGATAGCCATTGGTGAAGTTTCTCCTGTTTTATCATTGATTAGCACTCAATTTCTCTCATAATATTCCAAGAGATGGGGAGGAAGAGCTATGGAACTTACAGGAACTTGCGCTAAGCAGGAACTTGCTTGAGCTCTCCCCCAAGCCCCTCCAAATACCTATAAAAATGACTAAACAAATTCTAGAGCTACAGAACCCACAAAATGATGGAGTGAAACAAATCTCCAGCCCAAGAAAACCTGGATGGTCAACAGGAAAAGTCGGTGAGACTGAGCTGGGAGCAAAGCGTCCAGTGTGGCCAGCACCAGCACAGATGGGGCTGGAGCAGGCCTCAGGGGCCTGAATCACTGGTAGCTGTGGTGGTTTCCAGACTTCTCAACCCACAAATGCCAAAGACAATGAGAAGGTGAGTGGGAAAACTCTGTCTGAACTGGATGAGAGAAGAGCATGTTCTCTCCCCAGCCCTGGGGTGTGGGAGGTAGTAGAGGTGGTGGTGGGAAAAATAGCCAGAGCTCCAGTCCCTTAGATGATGTGGGGATCAAATAACTGATAAGAGGAGGATTTAAGAGTTCTCTTTGCTGGTGCTGAGGCAGGATTCTCTTGCTTTTCCCTGCTTGGACCTGGGTCATAGTCCCGGGTGGCAATCCTGAGGTGAGAAGGAGCACTGGTGTGGCAGAGCTTGTGGGGGCTATGGACAGGGATTCCTCCTTACAGTTCCAAGGCAGAAAAGAGTGCCTGAGGTCACTCACAGACCAGAGCACAGGCCAGGAGAGGAATACACAACTCTCCTTTGATTTTACTACCTTAGAAGAACTGAAAATTTACTAGAAGTAACTACTAGAAAATCTACTAGAAGTATCTCTGAAAACAGTAGTGCAAAACCCCTGAAGTTTGGAACAGGGCACTACCCACTCTAAAAGCAGAGTCCTACCTTGACAAAGAGCTCAAAAGTCAAGTAACTGGCTGGGAAAATGAGCAAAAAGCATAAAAAAAGCTCCTACCGTAGAACCTTACTCTGGTGACAAAGATAAAAACATACAACCAGAAGAAGACAACAAAGTTAAAGTTCCTACATCAAAGTCTCCAAGAAAAATATCAATTGGTCTCAGGCCATGGAAGAACTCAAAAAGGATTCTGAAAATCAAGTAAGAGAATTAGAGGAAAAATTGGGAAGAGAAATCAGAGTGCTGCAAGAAAATCATGAAAATTAAGTCAACAGCTTGCTAAAGGAGACCCCCCAAAATGCTGAAGGAAATAACGTCTTTAAAAAAATAGACAAACCAAATGGCAAAAGAGGTCCGAAAAGCCAATGAGAAGAATGTCTTGAAAGCAGAATTGGCCAAATGGAAAAGGAGGTCCAAAACCTCACTGAAGGAAATCACTCCTTAAAAACTAGAATGGAGCAAATGGAAGTTAATGACTTCATGAGAAATCAAGAAATTATAAAATGAAATCAAAAGAATAAAAAAAAAATAGATGACAATGTGAAATATCCCATTGGAAAAACTACTGACCTGGACAATAGATACAGGAGAGATAATTTAAAAATTATTGGACTGCTTGAAATCCATGATCAAAAAAAGATCCTAGACATTTTCTTTTAAGAAACTATCAGCGAAAACTGCCCTGGTATTCTAGGACCAGAGGGTAAAATAGAAATTGAAAGAATCCATCGATCACCTCTTGAAAATGATCCAAAAGGAAATATTGCAAACAGCCAAGGGTCAAAGGAGCTAGGATTAAAAACAAGAATCACCTACCCAGCAAAACTGAGTATAATATTTCAGGAGGAAAATAGATATTCAATTAAATAGAAGACTTTCAAGCATTCTTGATGAAAAGACCAGAGCTGAATAGAAAGTCTGACTTTCAAATATAAGATTGAAGAGTAGCATGAAAAAGTAAACAGGAAAGAGAAATCATAAGGGACATATTAAAGTTGAACTGTTTACATTCCTACATGGAAAGATGATATTTGTAGCTCAAGAGACCATTCTCAGTATTAGGGTAGTTGGAGGGAATATATATACAAATATATATATATATATATATATATATATATATATATATATATATATATATATATATACATACACATATATATACATATATAGTGTGTATGTATACACACACACACACACATACAGAGAGCACAGGGTGAGTGGAATATGAAGGGATGATATGTAAAAAAATATAAGTAAGGGGTAAGAGAAGGACATACTGGGAGAAGGAGAAAGAGAGAGATAGAATGGAATAAATTATCTCACATAAAAGAGTCAAGAAAGAGCTGTTGCAATGGAGGTAAAGGGTGGGGTGAAAGAGAATGAGTGAATATTACTCTCATTGGATTTGGCCAAAGGAGGGAATAACATACACACTCATTTGGGTACCTTCCCTTACAGGAAAGTAGAGGGGAGGAGATAAGAGGAGGAGCATGATAGAAGGGAGGGCAAATTGGGGGAAGGAGTAGTCAGAAGTAAACACTTTTGAAAGGGGACAAGGTCAAAGGAGAAAATAGAATATATGTGGAGAGGAATAGGATCAAGGGAAAAATAGTTTCTCATAATATGACTATTATGGAAGTGTTTTGCATAACTGCACATATATAACCTATATTGAATTGCTTGCCTTCTCACTGAAGGTGGATGAGCAGGGAAGAAGGGAGAGAATTTGGACCTCAAATGTTTAAAAACAAAAGTTCAAAATTGTTTTACATGCAACTGGGAAATAAGACATATAGGCAATGGGGTATAGAAATCTATCTTGCCCTACAGGAAAGTAAGAAGGAAGGTGATGGAGGGGGATAGAAAGGAGGGTAGACTGGGGGAAAGGGTAATCAGAATGCATGCCCTCTTGGGGTGTGGGAAAAAGGAGAGAAAGGGAGAAAATTTGGAACTCAAAATCTTGCGGAAATCAATGTTGAAAACTAAAAATAAATAAATTAATAAACATATGCTAAGAGAAAGATGTCTGATCTTATCATTGTTTCCCTAATTCAATCTATATTCTTCATTTTATTCATTTTCAAAATATTACGTATATTGTAAGCTCTACATCCCAGTGGAATATTAGGTTCTCAAGGCCACGGCCTGGTGCATTAACCATTTATGTTAGTGTTGTTATTCACTCAACAAGTGTTTTATTAAGTCTCTATCACAATGTGCAGGAAAGTACAGTGCTGTAGAGTGCTAGGCTTGGAGTTTGCAATGTTAATAAAATAGGAAGATCTTCACTGTCCATTAATAGGCCTACGTGACCACATGTGTTCAATCACAGCTGTGATACATCTTGAGTCACATAGACTCAATAGACATTGGGGGAGGAACTTGCCTAAGGAGGAGCTTGCTTAGGGGGAGGTTTGCTTATGGGGAAGCTTGCTTGAGGGAAGGGTTCCACACCTGTTGGTACTAAACTAATTAGGCACTGAGTCATGAGGGTTGTGATGCCTTCTAGCTCTCAGAAGCATATTTATATATTCTGAGGTTGGTATTTTGCTTTGGAGGTTTGCTTATGAGAAGGACCTTATGATTCCCTGGATGAGACTCTGAGTAGTCATTTGTTCAGAGCCCCATGACTACTCAGATGTATTTGTGTTCCCTCTATGCAGTGGTATATGTAGGTGGTTGTATTACTTTGATCAGACAGTTTGAGCCCTGTCTGTTGATCTTTGTGCTAATTTGTCTGCTTGTATTTTCTCCAAATTCAGGGTGCTGATCTTTCCCCTGAACTAATGAATGTAATTAAAATAAGATTTTTGACCCATTTAAAGTTGCTTTCCTGGGGGGCAGAACCAAGATTGTGGCTGGAAAGCAGGGACTTGCTTAAGCTCCGCTCAGGTCCCTCCAGACACCTATAAAAATGGTTCTTAAAAATTCTAGAGCTGCAGAACCCACAAAATAGCAAAAGGAAGCAGAGCTCCAGCCAGGACAGCCTGGATGGTCACTGGGAAGGAGCAGAGGCCAGCTTGGGCCACGCCAGGACCAACCAGACCAGGAGGCAGGCTGAACAGGCATAGGGCCCTGAATCAGTGAGCTGTGGCAGTTGCCAGACTTCTCAATCCACAAACATCAAAGAAAATAGAGAAGGTTAGTGGGAAGAGCTGCTGGGACAGAGTGAAAGGAGGGCACAGGGTGAGCTGAATATGAAGGGATGATATCTAAAAAAATAAAATTTAATTAAGGGATGAGAGAGGAATATATTGAGAGAGGGAGAAAGGGAGAGATAGAATGGGGTAAAGTATCTCATATAAAAGTGGCAAGAAAAAATCAATTCATTGGAAAGGAAGAGGGAACAGGTGAGGGAGAAGGAGTGAATCTTTCTATGATCATATTTGACTTGAGGAGGGAATAACATACACACTCAGTTGGGCATCCTACCCCACAGGAAAAAAGGAGGAAGGAGTTAAAAAAGGTGAGACGATAGAAGGGAGGGCAGATAGGGGGAGGAGGTAATCAAAAACAAACACTTTCAAAAAGGGACAGGGTCAAGAGAGAAAACTGAATAAAGGGGGACTGGATAGGAGGGAGCAAAATATGGTTAGTCTTTCACAACATGAGAATTGTGGAAGAGTTTTACATAATGATGCATGTGTGACCTATGTTGAATTGCTTGCCTTCTTAGGGAGGGTGGGTGGTTAGGGAAGAGGGGAGAGAATTTGGAACTCAAAGTTTTAAAAGCAGATGTTCAAAAAAAAAGTTGGTATTTTTTTTTGCATGAAACTGGGAAATAAGATGTATAGGTAATGTGGCATAGAAATCTGTCTTGCCCTACAAGAAGGTAAGGGAAAAGGGGATGAGGGGCAGGGAGTGGGGTGACAGAAGGGAAAGCTGACTGGGGAACTGGGCAATCAGAATATATGCCATCTTGGAGTGGAGGGGAGGGTAGAAATGGAGAGGAAATTTGTAATTCAAAATCTTGTGTAAATCAATGCTGAAAACTAAAAATATTAAATAAATTAAAAATAAAAGTTGCTTTCCTAGAAAAGCAGATCTAAGAACTTGTGATAACAGGCCATCCTGGCTGTGCCTGGGTATTTGCTGTTACAGAGTCAGGAAGACTTAAGTTAAATTCAATCTTAGATGCTTGCTTCGTGACCCTGGACAAGTCACTTACCCTTTGTTTGCCTTCGTTTCTTCATCTCTAAAATGAGAATAATAACACCAACCTTGTAGGAGTGTGAGTATCAAATGAGACAATATTTGTAAAGCATTCAGCACGGTGCTTAGCATAGCAGGCACTACATAATTGTTAACTGATGATGATGATGATGATGATGATGACTCAAACTTGTGGTCTCATTATGTGGCAAAGGATGATCTCCTTGTCTTTTAACATGGATCTGTAACTCATTCAGAATTAATGGTCTTAGAGAATTGCCTCTGGGCCTGAGATATTAAATGCCTTGCCCATGATTAAAACACTAGTAGTATGTGTCATAGACAGGTCTTGAACACAGGTATTCCTGCTAGGCCTAGCCCTTTATCCACTGTACCACAGTTTCTTGAACATTGTAGTAAAGACAATACAAATTTGCTGAAAAAAATGAGCTAAAATTAAAAACAAAACAAAAAGCCCAGCATGTTATCTCCCCCCACCCCCTTACCTCTTGATGGAATCCCATGAACAGTACATTTAAATTGGAATCGCTTTTGAGCTGATGACTCAGAAACAGATGGACTATTTTCATCCATCTGTTTCCCTTGAGTATGTAGAGCATCTGACAGAGAATATAGGGAAGTAGCTTTGCCTTGAAATGTATTTATTCAAAATAATGATAGCAACTAGTTGAGTTATAACTGTTGCTTGTCCTGTTCCTTTTTTATTCATTTTCCATATTAAAATATTTCTATGTTCAATGCTATGCCAATTTGATATATCTTTCTGTCACATTATTTAAGAGAGTGAAAGGAAACATTTTATGTGATTTGAAATCTTTCTCCTTTCTAAATGGCACATAGTCTTCTGAGTAGAATAAGTCTTAAGATTTAGTCTGATGCAAATTGGTTGAAAATGGGGAGAGCAAAATGCTTGGGAGAGGCAGTGTGGTTCAATGAGACAGAATTTGGAATAGAGATCTGTTTGAGTTCTACTATGTTTAACCTTGGTCAAAACAATTTTTAAAAAATCTAATATTCCTAGTCCTTGAAATTGGTAAAATGATAACTTGCAATTTCTAGTTGACAGGGTTGCAATTAGGACCAAAAATGACAGTAGTTGGTATGAAAAATGCTGAACCCAAAAAAACACTATGTCAATGTAGGTCATCATCTCATAACAGTGAGAGTAATTTTCTTAAATGGCTTATGGGTTCGTCATCAAAATTTTATAGCCCTGTCTTGTATGATTTTAAGAAGGTCAAAGGAGTTTGCTATATAGCACAGGCTAAAATTTATCTTACTGAAACATAAATTGCATATGTTTATGCTAAGGCGATGCAGTGGATAAAACACTGGTCTTGGAATCAGGAAGATTCATCTTCACGAGTTTAACTCTGGCCTCAGACATATACTAGATTGTGACACTAAGCAAGTCACTTAATCCTATTTATCTTAGTTCTGATCCTTTGTAAAAACGAGCTGGAGAAAGAAATGGCAAATTATTCCAGTATCTCTAGCAAGAAAACACTAAAGGTGGTCATCAAGAATCAGACACAACTCAAAAAATGACTGAACAACAACATGCTAAAACACTGTTTTAATTTAATGTGTTGGTAAGCAAAATGGGCTCTTAGCCTTTGTTTCATTTGAGTAATTCAGTGTATTTCATTGAGCCTTACTAGATGCTAAGCCCCAGGCCCAAACCTCCATTAGGTGTGGAACCTGTGTGGGTGTGGATTGGTGACTGGGGTGGGGCCCAAGTTGGGGCTGGCTAAGGAGAGTTGCTAACTCCAGAGTAGTTCCCATCTTGAGTCTTACTAAGTGCTAAGCCCCACCCCTATTAGGCTCTAACCCCTATTAGGTGTTAAGCTAACCTATATGGATATGAACCTCCCAAGGTCCTAAGGGGAGGGGCTTACTCAAGAGCCAATCATAGCAGCCTAAGTTCTGACCATTCAGATGACGTTTGATGACATCTGAAGCCCTATAAGAAGAAAGCACAGAGCCATTTCTTTAGGACTCTCTCTCGTGGTGATGCTGAGGTAGAGACTCTGGGCAGCTGTAGCTAAGGGCCCTCCAGGTTGTAACCCAGATGCTGAGACTTTGTTAAACTCTGGTAACTATGTATTGGGATATGAATCAGACAAAGTCTGTCTGTTGATGTTTGTACTCTGTTTGTATTGTGAAGTTCAGGGTGCTGGTTTTTTCTCCTGAACTAAGTGAATGATATTTGTATGCTGAATTAAAGTAAGCTTGTCAACCCCTTCAGGTAGCTTTCCTTGGTTAAGCAGATCAAAAGAAGCTGTGCTTTGGCAGCTTTCTGGGTTCTGGCTGTTGGTAGATCTTACACCACCACAACAGCTGCTAGCCAGATTGTTGAAACATTAATTAGAAAATATTGTTTTCCCATTCAATTTTATCTACTTAGACAAACCTTGTTTGGTCACATGGACACATAGAGACCATATCCCTGGACAGATTTCTTGCCCACAGTCCATTTTGAGAAAAAAACAATTTCCTATGGAGCATGAATTCGCTCCTGCCACAAATAACCAAGCGCCCTTCTATCAGAGGCTTAAAGTGAATTGTCATGTCCCTGTGAGGGAAGATAAAGAGTTAAGCAAACTGAGCAGCAAACATAATACAGATTTGTTTGTGTGTGTATGTGTGTGTTTAGGGGTACTGGGTTTCTGGTTAGTGAGAGGGTAGAGAATTTGTATTTTAAAGAATTCTCTCTGTCTCTGTCTCTCTTCCTCTCCCTCCCTCCTTCTCTCTCTCTCTCTCTCTCTCTCTCTCTCTCTCTCTCTCTCTCTCTCTCTCTCTCTCTCTCTCTCTCTCCCTCCATTTATCTCTCATTAGGTGTGTGAGGCTATAAACTCCTTCCTAATTCCATTCAGAGCATATGATTTGTTCTAGATTCTGCTGACATTTTACAGAATGGCAAGCAGGATGGTGAAAGTCCTTAATTCTTGAACATGAGAATCAGTTGAAGGAACTGTGAAACAAGCGAAAAGAATACCTTTCTCATGATGGGATCTATTAAAAGGTTCAATGGATTGTTTCAGGAGGTGCTGGATTCCTCTTCATTGGAAGTTTTTAAGGACAGGCTGAATGACGATTTAGCTAGAATATTATAAGGGGGATCTTTCTCAAGTATCGGTTGGATTAGATACAAAGTGAGATAAGTAAAACAAAGGAAACAATATACACAATAACTGAAATATTGAAAGTGGAAAGAACAATAGCCATTAAATGATGTAAATTGAATGCTGTGAAATTAAGAACTAGCTTATCGACAAAGAAGAAATATAAGAATACCCCTTGAACTGTTTTTATTTTTTTGTTTTTCAGATAAAAAAGGTGGAAGGGACCACAATTAGGAAACAATACCTTTAACAGCTTTTTTTTCTAAAACACTGATCTGTTTTGCTGATTTTTTTTTCCCTCTTTAAAAATGAGATCTTTGTTATAGGGTCAGGATCCTTGGGAAGGAAAGAGAGAGGCATATAGGGAGAATTCTAGTTGTTGTAAAAATGAAAAATGTCAATAAAATCTATTTGAAAAAGAATGTACTACTGTTGAGCAGTTGTCAAGTAAAGGTAAACATGTGAATATAGAGAGAGGTTTGTACCCTTAAATAAAGAAATAAGCCTTGTGACAATTTTTGCTTGTGGGTTAAATGTTTAGCAGAATGAACATAAACACATGCACACACATACATATATAAGTTTGTATATATATGTGCATGTGTATATGTATGTATACATATATATACACATATACATGGCTCTATACTATAATACTATATATAGTACTATAAGTACTATATATATAGATATAGTATGTGCAATATACTATATATATAGTATTATAAGTACTATAATACTTTTACATGACACATTTTATTTAGGAGGGGTTGGAGAAGGCTTGTTTTTGCATTGACAGCCGTAGTTATTGCAAACTTTAGTGAACAGGCAGGAGGTATTTTGCTGAACCTATGCCAAGGTGAGGGATGTGATGTCATTTCCACTTCCAAATTCTATGACTGTGAAAAAATACTATTTCCCTTTAAAATCAGGAAATACACAGTGATATATTCTTGATTTACTGTAATTGATCAAAGCAATCTGTTGCATCGGGGAAAGCATTGTTTCAAGTCATAGGACCTGGGTTCAAATGCCAGGACTCCCTAATGAATTGTATTTATAAATAAGATAATAAGCCATCTGCAAGGCCACATAGAGTAGCTGTGCAAAGCTAACTACAAATTTCTCATTACTCCTTTATTAACCTTCTCAAGTAATTGTAATGCCCAAAAGCATCGAGGAAGAGATTTGAAAAACTGATCACTCAAGAGATCAACAAGCCTTTATTTCATGCCTACTGAAAGAAAGCAGATGAGAGGGTCAGTCTATTCAGAACACATCTGTCACTCTTTCCCCAACCCAGAATAAATAAAAAAAAGTTTCCATATCATGGAGCATACCCCTGTATGACTACAAGTAATATTTAGATAATTGCCAATGAAATGACTAAAATTTTATTGGCCACCACACTAAATTTCAATCACTTCTTTTATCCATAACCTAAAAGAAAATTTGAAATTTGAAAAGCAATTGAGGTACATCAGGATTTTTGGGTTTTTTTAATACATAAATTTATTTATTCTCAGTTTTCAACATTCACTTCCACAAGATTATGAATTTCAAAATTTCCCCCCATCTCTCCCCTCCCCTGCCCCAGAACAGCTTGCATTTTGATTACCCCTTCCTCCAATCTGCCTTCCCTTCTATCATTTCCCACCCTTTCTCTTATCTTCTTCCCTTCCATTTTCCTGTAGGGCAAGATAGATTTCTATACCCTATTGCCTGTATATCTTTTCCCCAGTTGCATGTAAACACAATTTTTAACATTCATTTTTAAAGTCTTGAGTTCCATATTCTCTCTCTTCCTCCCTCCCCACAAGCAAGCACTTTGATATAGGTTATGCATATGTAGTCATGCAAAACACTTCCATAATAGTCATGTGTCGAAAGACTAACTATATTACCATTTATCCTGTCCCACCCTCCATTCATTCCTTTCTCTTCTTTGACCTCCACAAAAGCGTTTGTTTCTGATTGCCCCTCCCCCAATATGCCTTCCTTCAATTATCTCTCCTCTCTTATGCCCTTCCTCTCTGCTTTCCTGTAAGGTAAGATAAGTTTCCATACCCAGTTGAGTGTGTATGTTATTCCCTCCTTAAGCCAAATCCAATGAGAGTAAGGCTCACTTATTTTCTTTCATCTCTCTGTTCTTTCCCTCCATTGTAAAAGCTCTTGCCTCTTTTATGTGAGATGATTTAATACGTTCTACCTCCACCTTTTTCTCTTTCCCAGTACATTCCTTTCAACACTCAATTTTATTTTTTTAGTTACCATCCCTTCATATTCAGCTTACCCTGTGCCCTCTGTTTATATAATCCTATTTCCTTTGACCTCTAGAATATCATATTCCAAGCCCTCTGATCCCTTAGGGTAGAAGCTGCTAATCTTGTGTTATCCCGATTGTTTCCACAATACTTGAATTGTTTATTTCTGCCTACTTGTAATATTTTCTCCTTGACCTAGGAACTCTTGAATTTGGCTACAATATTCTTAGGAGTTTTCCTTTGGGAATTTCTTTCAGGAGGTGATCAGTAGATTCTTTCCGTTTCTATTTTCCTCCTTGTTCTAGAATATCAGGGCAGTTTTGCTTGCTAATTTCTTGAATGGTGATGTCTAGGCTCTTTTTTGATGATGGCTTTCAGATAGTCCAATAATTTTTAAATTATCTTTCCTGGGTCTATTTTCCAGGTCACTGTTTTTTCCAGTAAGATATTTCACATTATCTTCTACTTTTTCATTATTTTATTTTTATTTTTGTTTTATAATTTATTGATTTCTCATAAAGCCATTAGCTTCCATTTGTTCCTTTCTAAGTTTTAAGAAATTATTTTCATCAGTGAGCTTTTGGACCTCCTTTTCCATTTGGCTAATTCTGCTTTTCTTTTTTTGTTTGTTTTTTTTTGGGGGGGGCAGTAAGGCAATTGGGGTTGTGACTTGCCCAAGGTCACACAGGTATTACATGTGTCAAATGTCTGAGGCCGGATTTGAACTCAGGTCCTCCTGACTCCAGGGCCAGAGCTCTACTCACTATGCCACCTATCTGGTCCCCAATTTTGCTTTTCAAGGCAGTCTTCTCTTCATTGGCTTTTTGGACCACTGTCACCATTTGGGTTAGTCTTATTTTTAAGGTGTTATTTTCTTCAGCATTTTTGGGTCTCCTTTAACAAGCTATTGACTTGTTTTTCATAGTTTTCTTGCATCACCCTCATTTCTCTTCCCAACTTTTCTTCCACTTCTCTTACTTGATTTTCAAAATCCTTTTTGAGATCTTCCATGGCCTGAGACCATTTCTTATTTTCCTTGGAGGCTTTGGAGCATTGATCTTGTTGTCTTCCTCTGCCTGCATGCCTTGATCTTCCTTATCAGTAAGTGTGTAAGAAAGCATCTTTTCACCAAGAAAGTAACATTCTATAGTCCTATTCTTTTCCCCTGTTTGCTCATTTGCCTAGCCAATTATTTGACTTTAAAGCTCTTTATTAAGTGGAGGGTGTACTGTCCCAAGTTTCAGGGGTTTTGTGCAACTGTTTTCAGAGAGATTTCTAAGGACGTGCAAATTCTCAGTTCCGCCAAAGTGGTATGATCAAAAGAGAGGTGTTTATTCTTCTCCTGGTCTGTGCTCTGGTCTAGCACAACTGCAAGCACTCTTTTCTGACCTGGAACTGCAAGAAGGGTTCCCTTTCCACAGCCACCACCAGCTACACCAGGCCAGCACTCCTCCTCACCCCAGGACCACCATCAAGGACTGGGACCCAGATCAGCTAATCATTTTTCCCACTGTCTGTAGGCCAAGACCTCCAGAAACAGTTGCCCAGTGGCAGTTTCTACTGCTGCCCTGGGGCTGGGGCTAGGGCTAGGGCTAGGGCTGTGGCCAAACCATGATCTTTCCCACTGAGCTTTGAAGCTGTCTTTGGAGTTTGGGGTTGAGAAGTCTGGAAACCATCATAGCTGTCAGTGATTCAGTGCTCTGAAGCCTGCTCCATCAGTGCTGGTGGAGCCCAGACTGGGCTGTCCTATGGTCTGTTCACTGTCCAATAGAGCCTTCCTCTCAGCCTTCCAGATTGTCTTGGGCTAGAAATTTGCTTCACTCTGTCATCTTGTAGCTTCTGCTACTCTAGAATTTATTTAGAGTCATTTTTTACAGGAATTTTGAAGGGCTTGGGGGGAGAGCTCAATCAAGTCTCTACTTCTACTCTGCCATCTTGGCTCTAGCCCCAGGATTTATTTTTTTGAAAAAAAGCTTTTTCTCTTTTCTAGGAATATTTCCTTTTCAAAGTCAGCATATTACTAATTATCTTACCAAATATCCATAAAATATTGTTTTGGTCAGTGAGAAAGCTCCTGGTCTTGCCATAGCCCCAGCCCCAGCCCCAGCCCCAGGGCAGTGGCAGTCCAACAGTGGCTGCTTCTGGAGCTCTCAGCCTACACACAGTAGGAGAACTGAGCAGCTGATCTGGGTTGCAGTCCTGGGTGGTGGTCCTGGGGTGAGGAGGAGTGCTGGCCTGGAAGAGCTGGTGGCAGCTGTGGAGAGGTTACCCTCCTCACAGTTCCAGGGTAGAAAAGAGTAGTTGTGGTTCCTCACAAACCAGAGTACAGGCCAGGAAACATGTTCCTTTTCTAGGAATATTTTCTTTAGAAATTCGGCATATTACTAATTATCTCACAAAATATCCATAAAATGTTGTCACAAATCAATGAATGGCATATGTAAATGATGCCTGGAAATCTTAATTCACATAATTAACACTTTTTAAAGTACTTCAATAATTCACAGACCTGTAATTTCACTTCTATGTGTTCTTCCTCATAGATTAAAACTACTCTGAATCTACATACTCATCATTAGTTGATAAAGAAAAAAAATAATTATGTAGAAGTCAACACTTTCATGATCAGACTTTACAAATTTAGGCAGAATGGTCCTTAGGTTATAAAAGGCAATGTATTAAACCATTCCAGAATAGTACAAACCAAGTGAGCTTGCATTCCATTGATATATACATTCAGGGCTCAGTCTCAACTCCATGTCTCAATGATGCATCAACACAGTATTTTAGTAATGTGCTGTTTAAATAGCCATATTTAATCTAAATATACATGTTATGGTCTCTGTAGCATGACTGTTATGCTATTACAGATTCATCATGTTTCCAGGACGAATCTGGGTTAAGCAGTAATTCTTTTTTTTTTAAACAGATCATGAGTTTGCAAAAGATATATGTAAAATTGTCTCTGCCTTATAGTCTATTTTCTACATCCCAATTTCAGGTTAAGAAGTATCTATTGTTAGACCTCTCACACAGGTTAATTGTAAAATTGTCTAAAAATGTCACACAGCAGCTGTTCTCTTGAGTTGGAGATGACTGGCATTACAGAGCATCATAGCCACTGAAAATGTCATTCTCTGATTAAGTGAGTCATTGCTGTCACATTTGTCAATTCTTTATAATGCCAGGCTCAACATGTACATTATTTCAAACAAGTAAAATGCAATGAAATTACTCATTCACATCATGGCCTCATTTACTCAGGAAGTTATAAAGAAATTAAGGATTTGAATCAAGACCCTATATACAATATCAAAGAGATATATAACATGATCTCTTGCATAAGACAATGAATTAAACTGAATTCCATTATTCATGTTACAGTTGGCATGCTGTGGGATTTTAGGAAAGAAATTAACATTAGTACTAAAAATTTTCCATCTGTTCCATCTGCAAAGCAGCCTTGCACCTCTCAGTATATAACATCCTGGCATAGACAGCACATTGCTCTTACTTCTTAAAATCAAAAGTAGGACAAAGAGTTCATAGGGGTGTTCTTTTCAATTTTAAATCTAGGAGAGTACACTGTAACTCGGCAAAACTCATTACATTTCCTTCACTTGCATTTTATATAAAGTTGAAGTTGATCTTCAAAGTCGAAGAATGCATCAATTTCAGATATAGCACATTTCAGGTGTTTAAGAAATATTGTTGGATTGCTTTGAATTGAAAACAAATGAAAGTATTAATAATTTGTTCCCCCAGGAAATTTGAAATCAAAATAAATTATAGTTGGAATGAAGCAAGCACTGAGAAGGCAAGGGGAATGGGGAAAAGATAATATGCTTTTATATAGTGCCTACTGTGTGCTGAGGCAGGTAGGTGGTACAGTGGATAGAGTATCAGGCTGAAGTCAGGAAAACAACGTCCTGATTAAATCTGACGTCAGATTCTTACTAGCTGTGGGACCCTGGGCAAGTCATTTAACTCTGTTTGCCTCAATTTCTTCATCTGTAAAATGAGCTGTAGAAAGAAATGAAAACTTATTCCAGTATCTTTGCCAAGAAAACCCCAAATGGAGTCACAAAGAGTCAAACACAACTAAAATGATGGAACAACGAACAACAACTATGAGCCAGACACTATGCTAAGAAATTTAGAAATATTATCTTATTTTATCTATACAACGGTCTTGTGAGATAGGTATTATTATGATTCTTCATTTTGCAGCTGAGGAAATTAAGTTTATGTGATGTGCTGAGGGTCACAGAATTATTAAATGTCTCCAGGATCAGTGTTCCATCCACTTTGCCAATTAATTGCCCTGAAATGCAGAATGATTTAGAAAGTCATGTAAATTAGGTTAGAGTCATTGGCTCAGGGTTTAAAAGGACCACTGACATATGGAAATAAAGAGGTAAACTAGAATTCCATCACAAGATAGTATTCCTTTACAATGTTACTTATGTGACTAGGGACACCATTTTGTGGAAAGATCTGGAAAAAAAAAAGTTTCTTTTGCTTTTGTTATATTTCTTGACTGTAGCTACAGAGCACAGTGTGAAAGTCAAAGTAGGTAAGAAGAAACCTGTTTTATCGTTTCTTATTTTTCACCCTGCCTAAACTCTGGAGTATTCTCAGCTAACGTTCTGTCATTAATTTATCCTACACCATTTCAGGCATTTGTCAGGTAATTTACCTTTGAAAATGAAGGGGTTTGGTAAGGTACCTATTTCTCTAAGCTTTTTAACTTTTCAATAATACTAGCATCCACATAACTAAAATGCTCGTGGGTCATTACATTCATTGCCCATTAAAAATGTTTTTCAACCATTTTTCACTGTTGGAGAATGGTAGCTATGAAAAGAATACCGGATTAATGGTCCCAAAAATATATGTCATTCTATTTTACCAGCTGTGGATTTTTCAAAGTACAATCATCCCTTTTTTAGGATAACAGAGCAGCACACACAGAGATGCCTGTCTGTGAGATATTTTAGACCCGGGTGACTGTCGCTCTGTGATAGTTGACCCAATCTTCACTTCCCACTCACTCTCTGTAAGAATAAAGTCATCTGTTACACAAGTTTCTTTTTTAATCTTTAAAAGATCTTTATTTTACTTAATGACAATCGAGTTGTACACGAGGCATAAGCTACGATACATATTAGGTCATAATAATTCTCATTCTTGTGATTGCCAGTTTATAAGGGGAACTTATTTGTATTATGATAGAGAGAATTATTATCTTTGATGTTCCAGTGTCACAGAATAAAATTGATCATGTTGAAAAACAGAATTTTAGTGACATTCTAAGACAGTTTAGTGGAGCAGATACCTATTTTCATTATCATATGATTTAAAAAAATTAAATATAGTAAGGCAATTAAGGGCAATGGTAGACTGGGGAAGAGATATTTGAGTGGAAACAGAGTACATTGTTGAAACCATTATCTAGTGAATTGATGTATTATAGTTGCTTAAATGTCAAGCTTCCTCGTAAGAATCTTTATAGTCACAACAATATGTTTGAGTTACATTCATTTCTTTTCAGTGTCCGTAAAAAATAATCATATGTTCAATTTCTGTGATAAAATATTGTCATTGGGGAAGCTTTTTTTTCCTCCTTAATATTAGGCCTATTAGAAGCTAATTTTCTTTCTTCATTATGTAATTCTCTAAGGAAATGTAGATTTTAATTTTGGCCTTTATTAATAACCAAGGAATCATGGCTTGGCATGTTTGCTTGCTTGTTTTATAGGAAAGCTATTTACTTCCATGTCTATTTAAAATGTTAGGATTTCCCAACAAATTTGACATTAAGCAAAATTTCCCATGTGCATTTCTTTCTTTTGTTGCTATTTGACAAATATTGCTACAAGTGCTTATTTATAGTCTAACTGGACCTTTGGCTTTTAGGCAGCTAATTGAGTCACATTAAAATGAGGTCTCTTAGTGATCCAAATTCCAGACAGGCAAGCGAATAGAGATGGGAAGGAACTTGGCATATTGAAAGGAAAGTTATGAAATGGTTCATTTCACATACAGGTTTCTAATACAAAAGGCAGAATATTTTTATCACCTGGAAAGAAGCACCTGAAATTTGTTCTAAGAGAAATGAAGAGCCACTAAATGTTTTTTAAACAGGTAATTGAAGTGATGAAAGTGATATTTTAGTAAGAAGCATCTCAATGTAAGAACAATATTTTTTCAGGCCAGGAAGACCTAGGTGGATGGGAAATTCTTTGATGGCTATTTGAAGAAATTAAAATATCAAGTAATAAAGCTGGTGCTAGATTGTAAGAGATTTAGGAATATGTGATTGGTGTAGCAGGTAGTATGAATGTAGAAACAGTATGACGTGATGATTAATTAGTTGTGAAAACAAAAGGAGAGAAATACAAATGTTCAGACATGGAAAATTAGGAAAATGGTGGTGGTGCAGAAGAATAAAAGCATCAAATTAAGAAGGAATGCTGCTCCAAGGTGGTGTGATGGGGATGGACAATGAGTTGAAAGGATCATGGAACTTTGAGAAATAGTGACTCTCTAAATAATTCTGTACAATGTGATCACTTCACATAGGAGGAAACTGAGGACCAAAGAGAAGAAATTATTTAACTCTGTGGTTATATACTATCAAGTAGAAGGACTGGGAATCAAACAAAGGTGAACTTCAAACTTATAATTTTTTTCTATTATACTAAAATTGTTTGATTTAATAATGATTCTAAGAAGAAATTCCAATATGTATTTAATATTAAACAGATAAATTGAATGTCTAGATTTTGAATTGTATTTCTAAAGGCAATAAATTGAAGTTGAATTCCAGTCTTTATGGATACAATATTTATGTCCATGTCTATACATATACTCCTATTGTCTGTTTTTAATTTTCTGACATTTTCAAGTAGACCAAATTGAAGAAGATAAAAGATTATTTTTTCATTAATATTAGGGGATGGAGAAATAAACAGCTATTCAAAGGGGACAAATTTATTCACCATCTCTATAAGCTTAGGAAAGGCTTAAGAGTGGCATATGTCAGAAAATATATTTCTTTTAGATTGGCCAAAATTTATTCCAGGGAAATGAGAAAAGACCACAAAGACAACACATGGTGATTTTATTGTGGTGTATATGTCTGTCTTGGAGCATTTGCAATGTAGGCTTTCTAGATAAAAGTTCTAAAAGGGAAAAATGTAGAGAAGGCAGTATATAAAAGAAACCTCAATCATATCGTTTATGTCTTCTTTGTGACAGTTCGTTAAGGTTGCTATATTCTCTTCTTCCTGCTCAATTCAAATGTCTTCTTTTGTTTCTTCATAGTGAAGAGAAATGTTCTTAGTGTGGGCATAGAGTACAGAGATGGGATTTCTGCTGTTATTGACATATTTCTAATTTGAATAAAACTCATATACTAGGTATGATTAGAGAAGAAGATTCAACCATGTCTTCATGTCCTATTAGCTGGGACAGAAGAAGGCTCCAAGTACTTTTTTATTCATTAAAAAGTAGTATTTATTAATTTCAAATTTTAAAAAATGGGATTTCACAGATTTGCTGCCTTGTGATTAATATTGAAGTGGAAATAACATCATGGGGAGAATTCCAATTGGCTATATGGGGCCTCAATAATTTCAAATTAACTCATCAAATATTTATTAAATTTATCTTCCATCAACATTGTATGTATCCAGTATCTTCTCATTTATATATGTTTTCTCCCTCAATTGGAAGATTTTTGAGGACAAGGGCTGTTTTTTTGGCTTTTTCTCTGTCCACACAGAGGTTATCACAGTGCCTACCACATAGTAAGTCCTTATTGTTAATTAACTTATTGTTAACTTAACTACTACTATAATTAAGGAATGTGCATTGTCCATGTGGCTTATGTATATGTCCACATACATTTGTCTAACTTCAGATTGTAGTAAGTCTTTACTAGATACCTTAGAATTTCACCTACTCTTTTCCAAACAAGATTGATTCCTTGCTACAAGGGAGCAAGAAAAAAAAAGCGGGAGGGGTCACAAGGCATATCTGCTCTGCTTTTCTCAGAAAGGAGACCCTGTAGTAGAATTATATTGACCTGCATTGTAAGCATTCCTAGTTTAGGGGAAATGGATTTTTTCCAGCTTTGAGTCACTTTCCTAATTGTTATCCCTTAAAGAGGATACTTTTATCAAAAGAACTGACTTCCTTTGCACCAAATGCTAGTTAACCAAAAGATTATACAGGATAAGGAACAGTGAATAAACTCATCTATCCAGACATAATAAACAGAAATGTGAGATATTATAAAAATTAAATATATCTGACAATACACACAATTAACTTTTCTGCTGAGTGAAGTATCTCTGCTTAACCAAGAGACCATCTTTGATTTTATTCAAGGAGAACCTCCTTGAAGTCTAATAGGAGATAAGCTGTAAATCAGTGGCATGGAAAGCCATCTTTCTCCTCTATAATTGCCTTCCAAAGTCTTTTTCCCTTCAGTTATCCTTTTGAATATGGTATGGAATTATTTGTATTCTCTCTTATAGGAAAAACCAGAGGAATGATTCTCCTCTGTTGATAATTCCACCTCTCACACTGGCACAAGTTTAGTCATCAATTCTGTCCACCAATAAATAGAATAGTATACAATGCTCCAGGGTTATATGTAAGGGGGTGCCATAATAGGAGAAAAAAACCCTGAGATTCTAGTATCAATTCTTGAGTAATGCTTCAATCTGAATGAACAGCAAGATAAAAATTACAGAACATAATTTCCAAATAAATTGGTTAAAAATAGATCTATGTGCTGGTTTTCTTTTAAAATTAGTTTTGAAAGTTTCTTGTTAGATTTTTGGGCAAAACTTCATGACTTTGGATGTATAAATTGAACAAAACTTTGATTTTACTGTAGTTTTATATACTTAAAATAGCTATTCATTGATGTAGATTTAATGAAGTGACTACTGAACATATATGTGTATATATATATGTATATATATATACATATATATATACTTAATGAAGTAATGGTTTGAGTTGGATTTTTTCATTTGATTGAAATATTTCATTTAATTGCATCTCACAAATGCAATAAATCAGCATTTCATTGAACAATAAACTTGTGAAGCATTGTTAATCCTTGAATCTTTGGCTTAAAATACTGAAAATCCTCTTTCTTTTGTTTAACCCTGGGTTTCATACTATAGTAATAAATTTCATCAGCCTGCTGAGATCCATCAAGCCAAAAATACATTCAGAAACCCCATGAAAGCAGTGTAAGGCATCAAAGTAAAGGACACATAGTTATATTCTGTACTTCTTGTAACCTAAATGATGGACATACGCCTTTAGTCTTTAAATTCTTTCTATCTGAACAGCTTTTGACTCTCTGGTACATATATTAAAAGCTTTTTTTTTCTTCTTGGAATAAAAATGTAATGGGAATCTGACTTGTGAAAGGCAGCAACAGCCAAATAGTGTATCATGAGAAGATAATGGGCTACTGAGAGACATACCCATGAAATAAGGACAGGGGAAATACAAAGATATTATTATGTTCCTTCTGTTACACAATTTCTGTGATTTTATTAAACATTCTTGGATAGACTTATCTATACATAAATCTAAATTAGATGTGATAATAAAACATCTAATTGATGGAAGAAAGCATTTCATAGACATTTTGCTTTTCTCTTGCTTGTGTGAGGTTTGAAGCACTAAATTAAGTTGTTGAATTCATTAAAAAAGCTAAGAAGTTTCCTAGAAGCAGAAATAATTTATTTTTTATATGATGTTTCCAATTCCATTGTGACCTAGTGCAAGTTTTTATTACTTCGCGTCTTAATATCTTCCAATAGCTTTCAAAGAGTTTTCTTGAACAGGAGAGTAACATGCTCAGACCTTGGCTCTAGAAATGTTATTTGACAGTTTTGTAGAGGATATATTGGAGTGGAGACATTGGAAGCAGATTGACTAATTAGGAAGCTATTGCAGTTATTCAAGAAAAGGGACAAATATGAGAGCTGTGTGGAAAGATAATTGACAATATTTGGCAACTGCTCAAGAACCAAGGGTTGTGAGTTGAACTTGATTGGGATAGTCCCCTTATAGTCAGTCATTCTGGTAGTTTAGTTAATAAATCTCCTTAATTTTCATGACCTACATTGTAGGAGTGAAACACACAACCAACAGGCTGCATGAGGCCTGTAACACTCCTGAAAGTAGCCTGAACCAGATAAAAGTGTAATTGGGAAATATTTGCCAAAAATAAATAAATAAAAATATAATAAAATATAGACAACATTAAAATTTAAAACTAAATCAATACAAGACCTGCAGAACTCCTAAAGTATGAATTAGTAGCCCCAGTTTTTATTTGAGGTTGAAATCACTAACCTACATCTTCATCTCAATTAGCTCCATGAAATGGCTATACCATGACTCTCACCATCATCTGTCACTTGAAAATTTGAACTTTTAACACTCCCAGTCAAAACTTCCAATTCAGCCTTTGCCTCATTGAGTTGGAATATGTTATCTCCAAAGAAGCTATTATTTCCTTTGGTTTTCCTTTGTTTCGTTTTTAATCTCTTAGCCCAATCTCATTTTCTTCACTTGAGGAAATACTTGACTCCTCTTTGTTGATCAACCATATGCTTCCCCTTCACTCTTGGGGCTCTCACTTCCTTATTCTACTCTCATTCATATCCTAATAATCCTCAACCTTTGGTCCCCCTAAATTTTACTATCTCAGCTGCTAACCTGGAGACACTAAAAAGTGTCTTTCCTAATCTGGCGATGTGCTAATGCTACCGTCCCCCAGTCACTTTGTTTCTAGTTAGGTGAATATGTTGCCTCCCCTGCTAGAATGTCAGCAGCTTGAAAGCAGGGATTGTTTTATTTTTATCCTTATGCCCTCAAGGCATGGCATGTATGATATGCTTGCCACATAATAAGTGCTTAATAAAAGTTTATTAATTGATTGATTTTTTAACAGGGTGAAATAAAAGGAAGATAGCAGAGGTTGAAGATGAAAGCAAGCAATGACCTTTAATATTAGATTCAGGGATGCTTAAGTTCAGCAAGATCTTAGACTATGGAGATAAAGATAACAAAAGGTTATTTTATTTTTAGTTATATTGGAGAGAAGATCAATGAAAAGACAGCTACTGCTCTGAGGGGACAAAGATAAATGCTAAAAAAATAGTACCACTTAACTCACACATTACTTATTTTTCTCTGACAAGGGGGATTTTTTTTAGTTGGAAATAACACAACAAATGGCTAATAGTAAGTTGAGAACCAATATTATTAAGTATATACTTAGAGAGCCACAGTTATCTATGATAAATTTGAATGGAATGGCCCAGAGGAATGACATATTAGAGTAATGAAAGCATTGGAAGTTGTGATTATTGATGGACTGTCCAGATTTTTTTGAAAGATCATGGAGATGGAGACTTGGGGAATTTCTTTAAGATTGGAAGATAAAGGCACATTAAAAAAAAAGTAAGATAATAGAGCCCACAAAATAAAGGCCAGTGAGTTCCACATATTCCTAAACAAAACTTTAGTATTATTATTAATGAAATATTAAGTGAATATCTAGAATGGAAATTTTATTTCAAAGAACCAGTCTGTATAGCTTTGTAAAGCCCAGGTCATGTCAAATCAGATAATTTGTTAAAAATAATTTTTCAAAGGCTTGCCAACGTAGTAGATCATGGGTTTGTTTTAGATATAATTCATCTACATTTTAGCTATTTGATCAAGTATATGATGACATTCTGGGAGCAATGATAGAGAGATTTGGGCTAAATGTTGACACAATTAGATGTACCCAAAGCTCATTGAATGACAAGATTCAAATACTAATTGTTATTGGTCTATTGTTAACTTGGAAGGTTTCCAATACTGTGCTTTAGATTCTAGTCTTGACACGATGCTGTTTAAATTTTTTTTTTAGTTAATGACTTGAATAAAGACATCTGCCAGGCTTAGCAAATTCAGAGATGGTAGAAATTTGGGAGGGATAAGTAAAACATAGAAAGGCTAGAGCATTGGTTAAATTTAATGAAATGACATTTCCTAGGAATAAATGTAAAATTTAGCATTTAGATTCAAGAAATCAACTTCATGAGTATAGGCAGAGGGAGAAATATACAACAGTTTGCCTTTAAAGTATCTAGGCTTTTTAATGATTTGCAACCTCAGTATAAGTTAAAAAATGTGACATAATAAGTACAAAAGCTATTGGATCCTTAGATATAACTTTCAAATAAGAAATTAATTACTTTGTATTCAGTCCTTTTTAGGTCACATTTGAAATACTCTGTTCACTTCTCATTGGCACAATTTAGAAAGGGCATTGATATGTTGTAAACATTTGGAATAAAACAATAATGACATGATAAAATGTATGAAGCATGTACCTTATAGAGATCTGTTAAATATACTGTGGGTAGTTAACTAGCACACGCACACACACACACACACAAACACACTATACATATGCACACATACACATATATACATACATATATGCACATATACGCATGTGCACATATATTTATATGTACATATATATCATGAACATTAAGAACAGTGTGTTATATGTGTACATATGTATATAAATACATATGTGTATATATATATAATAAACATTTAAAACTGTATGAATGTAGGTGAAGGGCTTTCACTTAGAAGGATTATATTTATTCTGATTGATCTCAGAACAAAGAGACCAGAAACAATGAGTAAGAGTAACAAAAAAGCCAATTAAGGCTTTATGTCAGAGTAAGAGTGACTTCCTAACACTCATAACTATCTGAAAGTGGAATGGTCTTCCTCAAAAGGTAAGTGTTTTCCCCTCACTGGACATCTTTAAGCAGAGACTGGTGAAAAAAGGGAAATATGGAGTAAATGATTTCACTTGTACAATGTCTACAACCTGCTTTACCAGGCAACATAGACTACCTAAAAATCAGCTACTTAATGTCAGGTATTAGTGTTATAATTAGTTTAATAAACCCATTTTCATGTTACACACATATTACTTTTTTGATGGAATTTAATAGAAAAAGTCCAGGAGAAAAACACAATTCTTCTGTAATTTTAAAAAATATGTAATATTCAATTGACTGTTGTACAGAAGTATAAAAGAACTTTCTATAATTGAATTTTTATGATTTATATTATGTACAGTATGTAAATTATATATATATGTATATAATATATGTATATATTTCTTACTTATAGTTGAATTTATAATTGAAGTATTGTGATGTAAGCTTATCTTATATAGGCTCATGGAAGTTATTTTGAGGGGATTTTAAATAATAGACACTTCATTTTGTTGCCACATAAATGTTGTTTCTTTCCCATTTTTCCTTAATTTTTCAGGGGAAAAAAATTGATCCATATAACCTGACACAGTGACACATATGAAAAGCAATATTCTTGAATTTGTATGCATCACTGTTACAATTACGTTATTATAAAAAAAAACCATAAACAATAGTATGTAACCTATAATAGTATAATCCTAGTAAAATTTATAGATTCATCTTTTTTAGAGAATTGTAATTCATTTTTAAACATGTAAATATGAAAATTCATGAAGAAAATAGTCTAAATACAATTTAATATCTTTCTCTCCAATGTATAACAGCAATTCATTTTTAAATTTTAGTTTATTTTCATTTTCTAATTATTATCTTCCCCCTCTCTCCTTCACTTGTAGTGCCCCTTAAAGCTTATGTTTTTCTTTTTCTCCTCCTCCTGCTCCTTCTCCTCCCCTTCCTCCTCCTTCTCTCTCTGTCTCTGTCTCCGTCTCTCTCTCTCTCTCTCTCTCTCTCTCTCTCTCTCTCTCTCTCTCTGTTTCTCTCAACATGGCTAATGCAGGAATTAGTTTTGCATGCCTATACATATTTGTAATGGACTTTGCATTTCTTGGCTTCTAAATGTGCCCTACATTGGGCTTCTTGAAGAGCTGGTAATGAGCTGGTTTGCACTTGCTATAGTATTCACTAACTCAACTCATTTCCTGTTTCAATCTTCTAAAATTCCTGAAATGTCTTCTATTAAACCATTATTTTCAAACTTCCTCTGTAAGATCTGTTCCACCATCTTGACAGAGGCATTCTCACACAGAACTGACTCATTCATTCCCAATTGCACTCCATTTTTTTCAGTTACTTTGACAATAAAGACTTCCTTTCAGTCCATGCACCTTTCTTCACCACATCTAGTCCTATTCCTGAGGGCCAACACAACACTAACCCTGAGGCATCTCGATGACATGTTTCAGTAGTCCAAGACAATGGCTTGGAGCTATCTTGAGCTTTGTAACCTTGGGACTATAGCTGTTGCTGATTTACTCTGATAGCACAATCCATGTGTTGTGTAGATATTTGACTTTACTAATTTTAATATAAAAGTTCTTTCAACTCTGAAATTCTATCAATCTTTTTCCCTAAGCTGTATTCATCAGAAATTCTGTCCTAAATGGGCTCATAGGTTTTCCTTTGCCTCTTTTAGACTATCTACACTCATTTTGCATCTGTCATGATTTAGTAAAAGAAGATTGCAAGATCAAAAATGTCAGAGGCAGAGACAAGAATTCTAAAGTAAGAAACTAGAAAGAAACTTAGGATAATACTATGAAGTCCTAAGGTGTTCTATGGAGTTCCAAGGACTCTAGAAGATAAGACAAGGAACACCAGGTAATAGAACTTGCTGACAATGTAACACCTAGATGACATTTCTCAGTCCTTGGATAACTCCCCAGTCACCTCTTTCACAAATTCAATCACTACAAAGATTTCTTGTCTGTTTTTATTTCCAATTGCTACCTTCCGAAAGGCTTTTCTTTTCCATGGCCCACTGCATAGAAGAACAACATTCTGGTGCAGCAGTCAAATCAATGTTACCGTTGCTTTTGGAATGGACACGTAAACTGACTGGCACATGGCATTTATTCACCTTCTCTATGACTCTTCAGACCACATTTTCTGGCCTCTTTTACTCTGTATAGGTTCTCTCTCATATTAGAAGGCAGTATTTTTTAATGAAAGGGGTTCGCTCACTTCTTGAATTTGTATGCTATGGGATTACTACAGTTCTTAATACATATTAAGCATTTAATTTTTTATTCGCTTATGTCCTGAGAGAAATTACAGTTTACATTACTAGAAAAAGAAGCATATTGGTTTTGTATTATATAGAGATAATAGATAAATACTAAATGAATTAGGATAAAGCATGAAGAACATTGA
This sequence comes from Phalanger gymnotis, assembly GCA_028646595.1. Taxonomy (NCBI): domain Eukaryota; kingdom Metazoa; phylum Chordata; class Mammalia; order Diprotodontia; family Phalangeridae; genus Phalanger; species Phalanger gymnotis. The sequence continues at coordinate 102,299,266 of CM053626.1, read as the reverse complement.
GTATCTATAGAGGCTTGACAGAATAACATGGACAGATATTGTAGGAAAGACTAGATAGGTAATAATCTATAATGCCTATAATGATTAAATTAGAGATCTTTACTTAGTCCTCATTTAGGATGGATGTCTTTCTTTACTTATTTTAATACCATTTTTAAGAATTAACTGAATCAAATGGTGGTTTTAAAATAGCTGTCACAGATACTATTTACACAACAATAATTATGTCTAAAATATGTCATTTTAGAATCTGTGTTTAACATAGCATTGTAGAAAATAAATGTTGCAATTTCAAACCATATATTTGTTAAACTTGTAACATTTCCTTCTCCCTTATTCACTAGCAACTTGTATCTGCTCCCTTTACATACACTTAACCTTAGACAGGCATTGTCATAAAACAGTTGTGTATGCAAGAATCAAATAGATGACTCAGGAGAGAGAAAAAAAACCAGGAAATTACTTTTTCATTATTTTATCTTGAAAAAAATAATGAGAATTTGCTTCTGTTATATGATTTAATAGACGCTTAAGGTTTTTTTTTTCTTTTTTGTCAACCTCGCTATTAAAAAGCAATCATCATACTGGAAATGAAAAAGGCATGCATCAGCCATTATATTTGATTGTGGGAACATAATTATGAAAACTTAGTGCACAGGAAACATAATAATAAGAAAGAAGTCCACATGAATTGGGGTTAATTGATTTTTCAGATTTTTTCTGACCCACTCAATCTTTAAGCCATTTCATTTACTTTTCCATTAATATTTCTCTCAATAGCTATTTATATACACTGATTGTATGGATTCAGAATTCTGCTTGTAGGGATGTACATTAATTACTGTAAATGTCACAAGAGATCCAGAGAAAGTTCGAAGAAAAGAAAATGCAAGAGGTCTTCACAGTTGGCATTGGGGAACAACAAATGGAATGCCAAAACAATGATAATCATACAGTCAAAATAACAAAATGCTATCAAGTTAGACAAGATAACATTTTTATTCCAAGCATTACTTTGCTATGTAGTTATGAAAATGGGCTTAGCTAGGAGCAGAAGAATGTAGATGTTGAAAGCAAGGTAGTCTTATTTTTTTTTATTCAGCAGCTTTAGTGTAAACAACTTGAATAACCATAGCTGATATTTTTATATATTTTCAAGGGTTACACAGCACTTTAGATGTATTATTTCATTTGATCATATGACGACCAGGTAAGAAACATTTTTTAGGTATTATTATCGCTATTTTAGAACTAAAAAAAGCTGAAACTCAGAGAAAATGTGAAATGTCCATATTGCTCAACAAATAGATGTCAAAAATAAATTGAAATATTTTCCTGATTCTATGTTTGGCATTATTTCCTCTATATCATACCACTTACATGTCAACAATCCTATTCTTCCTTGAGAACGAACAAACATTTCCTCTATGTTTAGTAGCTTTTTCTGAAAAAAAAAGTCTCAACATTTTCTTCTTTATTCATATATAGCTGGATAGCAGACAGTTTCAATTAATGTCAAACAAAGAATAAAGACCATCTGTGTGCAAGGCACAGTTTAAACACTGGGAATGCAAACATGAAATAATAAATTCTTCTCAAGAAATTTATAATCTCCAGTAGTAATCATGATCAGAAAAGTACAGAGGTGAATGTTAAGAAAATTACAATAAATAAGTACATAGGAGAGGCTCAACAAATGACTGAGGGATTCAAGGAGGATGAAACAAATATGGCTAGAAAACTTCATTATTTGATGGCATTAGCTGGAATCTAAGCTAGGCTTCAACAGCTTAAGCTATGTTCAGAAATAATGCAAGTTGTGGATGTGGATGTGGAACAAAAGGCTCAGAGGTTATGGAGATTATGATGAGACCTGGGCACTTGCGTAAGCAATTAAACTGGACTACATTTGCAGTGTATACAGGTGAGCAGTGTTTAATTCAAAATCAAATAATCCCTGTGTTGGAAGGTATCATAGATGCCATCTGGACCAACTCATACAAGGATAGAGATGTTGTCTCCAACTGAATAGCAATAAGTTGTCATAAATAGTCATGCTTAAGATTGACATAGTCATAAAAACTTCACTTAATCATGTCTTGTGATGAAGAAACCACTAATCCTGAAGCAAGGCTTTCAAATTTTGGTTATCTCTCATTGTTAGAAAGTTGTTTTTGGTTAGCTTGGTTTTTACCCTCACTTTGAGCCCCAAACTCTCAGTTCTGCCCTCTGAAGTCAAAACTAATTCTTGGTTCACACAATATGCCTCATGTGACATATTATTCCTATGAAAATACCACATGCACCTAGACCCTTAGGTTTTGTGGCTCAGTGTGTGTAAGTGGGTGAAATAATTGGTCACAAAGTGATGATCTACTTGACATATCAGCCCTACTTTGTCACTTTCTCTCTCATGCATGCCTATAGGATTGACTTTTTGAAGAGGTTATACTAGCCACTAGCGGACATTTAGTATGAAAATATCGAGTTTTCTCCCCTACTGCCAACCCATGCTGTTGTTTCAAGGGCAGCACTAAATAGCTTCACTAGTCAGGACCAAAATGAATCTAGGTGATGAAATGGAATAGTGTTTACAATATTAAAATATGGAATTTGCTTTCTGTACCTATTTCATGAATAGAAACTTGCCCCATCTATGTTCCTCTCTCTCATTTCAGTGATGATATAATTGACTAATTCAGAATCAGAATTCTATGATCATCTAGTTTATTGTACATAATATAATGAATATTTTTATGGCAGCATCTGCCTTCAATAATGTTCTTGACTTGCTTCTAGTTGCCCTTCCAGATCTTTAGAACACTTATATTTCTGGTTTGGTATCACAAATTATTTTGTTTTTCTTTGTGGGATATCTTCCAGAGGCTAAAGATCTCCATAGATACTGGGAGAAAAATAAGTTAATGGAGAAGCATAGGCTATACTACAAGAACATAAAGCCAGATTTCACGCTCATATTACATTTCTTGTCAAAACTAAATGCTTATATTTCTTTCTAGCAATTCTCACAGGGTGTGTTCTTTACCATATTCTTCATCATGTTGACAAGACTGTTCAAGGCCTACACCAGAATGTCAGTCCTGATTTGTTTTGAGCAGTTTTGTCCTTTATTCATTGTCCGATATTATTGTGTTATCCATTGAAAAGCAGAAAACATATCCATTTTTGATCATTCTCTTACATATACTATAGCTACAAAAGCCTTTTAAAATTATTCTTAGCAATCATTACCCACATCAATTAATTCTGCACTTTATAGCTCCAGACATTATTCTTACAGGAAGTTTAATTAAAAACACACCCCACAATCTTAGTTGCATGTTCTTGCTTTTATTTCCATACATATGTAGTCTGAAAATAAGTTGATAATTGATTTTGGTATATAGTCATATTAGTCTCTGTAGGCAGTTCCTCTTTTTTTCTCACATTATAATTACCTTTTTGTCTCTTCAGAAATTCACCTTTGAGATCTTTACATCCCACTTTGACTGACTCTATATGCCATAGGTTCTACTATTATTTTCTCTGAACTCTTTAAAGCTGAATTTATCCAAATTTTGGGTGCATCTCCCACCATGCCTCGTGTTCCTCTCATTTTATCAAGGTCCAAATAGCTGAAGAGAATGTTCTATGAATAAGATTTGCTACTAAGGTATTGTCCTCTCTACTTCATCCCCTAGATACTCATCACTGAATAGAATCAGGCTGAGATATTAGTTTCCCTTCTAACTCTCATCAATATTTAAAGAAAGAAATGCTAAGTTTAATTTGGGGGTGGGACATTGAGGCTATTGATGTTATTAGGTCTGTGATCTATCTTCTCAGTGAGCATTACTTTATACAAGATAATTAATGTTGATTGAAGAATTAATATTGGTTGGTTGATATTGAAAGAGAGAGGAATTAGTTATATTTTATTGAAAATAACATTGGTGGAGACTTGTAATCAATAGTATTAGAAACCCCAACTTCTCAGAGTTATCCCTAAATACTGAAGTTAGAAGTAGACAGCTGTTCTTTCAGTACCCTATATGCTGGTGCATGTGTTGGAAGAATATTTGCAGAGTTTGTGCTGTATTGTCACATTAATATAGCTTTTATTTCCCCCACTAATCCTCAAAAATCCTAGATTTAATTTTATGATTTTTCTTAATTATGATGCTAATCTACTACTTTATAAAATCTGTTTAGTTCTTTTTTAAAAAGGTATGCTTTTTCAATCAATACATTAGGGTAACTAGTTTCATCCAAAGAAATGCTATCTCAGGCCATTTTTTTAAACTTTATTTTAGGCTACATCAAGAATGTCACAGTGCAAGTTCTTAGTACTACTTTATTCTACTCAGGTTAGACCACATGTGGTATACTGTGTGCAGTTATATCTCCATATTTAAGGTAGGACAGGGATAAATTGAAGTAGGAATAAATAATAACAAACACCATGGTTAAAGGTCTTGGATTCCTACCATATTCAATTTAACTGATGGATGTTTATTCAGAAAAGAAGAATTTGGGGTTTATCTTCAAGTATTTGATGAGCTATCACCAAAAAAGAGATTAGACTTATTCTGTTTGGTTCCAGAGGGCAGAACTAGGGGGAATATTTTATAGTTGCAGAGGCAAATTTAAGCTTGATATATAGGGAGGGAGGCAACATTATTAGAGTTGTCCCAAATAGAACTGGCTACCTTAAGAGATAGTTTCCCTCTCCCTCAGCTGTGGACTTTGAGTAAAGGTTGACCATTTATTGCATATGTTGTAAAGGTTATTTATGGGTAGATAGCTCTGGTTGAAGCAGATGACCTCTGAAATATCTCCCAACTCTGATTTCATGGTGTCTAAATGTTACCTATCATATCCCATCTATTTTTTTTTTTGCAATTAGATCTTATTTATATCATCTATTTTGCATATTTTTAGATGGGGAGATAAATGAGGATGTGGATTTTTCCCCTCTCTCATCATAAATATTGCCTCCTGCATGTTATTCTTCCTCTAAACAGTATTAAATGTTCTCCCTACTAATGACAATAGACCTACATCATTTCTCAGAATCCAAGATGCTTTTTATTCTTCAGAATAAAAATAAAGCCTTCCTTCTCTAGATAAAAAAAGAGTCTGATCTCTATAACTCCAAATATTCAGTGATTCTCCTTATTCTCTTTTTCTCCAAACTCTGAAGAAAACCTATGACTTTTCAGAATCTCTTCACTTGTCCCTATGAGGGACTTAGAAGATAAGTTGGATTCAGTGTTAGAACGTGTAAATTGAAGTCTGGAGCCTGCTATTTATTATGTATATGTTTCTTTGAGAAAGTAACATCACTTTAGAAATCAGTTTACTCTTCTGTAAAATGAGCAAATAGAACTAAATAACCTCCAAATTCTGTTGCAACTCAAGTCTATGATTCTTTACTTTTAGCATAATTGGTTATGATTACACAAAGAAATTGGTATGAACAAACCATTCATCCAACTTCTTTTTGAGATTTAACTCATGAATGTCCCATAGAAATCTATTCCTATTTCCCATTTCTGTAAGGAGTCTCTTCCTCCTCATTTTTTTTTTGTGTTTACCTAAGTGTCACTCCTTGTACGCCATCACAATGCTGCTTGTTTGTTTATAGGACTTTCTTTCTCATTTGCTATTGTGTTTTTATTGACCAGTGCATAGCACATTGCCTTACACATAGTTAATATTTATCTTTTTATTCAAAAATGAGGGTTGTTCTGCCTTTTTAAATTGTTTTTCTTCTGCATCTTTTTAAAAAAAAATATTTCTACCAATCATTCAATAAACATTTTATATTACCTGATAACCTGGAAAGAATGGAACTATTCCTCTAGCTCTTTCATTTCTTTTCCTTCTAGTAGAGGAAGCAACTCAAATTTTGTAAATACCTGTCATTTGACACCAGAGGACATTAAATATAAACGGTCTCTGCATGTCACAGAAAACTGTATAGACCATTGTCTCTGGGATTCATTTTCCCAATAACAAGCCTAACTATTATTTGCTTCAGGATTCTAAGGGTATCCCTGACGAAGGTCCTAAAACTATTTTCAGTTACCCTTGCCTGGTATATTCCCAATAATATGGTTGCCTATTAATAGCTCTTAAATATCATATAATCAATTAACATCCATTAGCTTTTACAAAGGGGTATTTACTGAGAAAGTATATCAAAGAATAAATTATTTTATAAATTGACAGTATACTGTCCATTTGATAAACCACTTGATCTCTGGGGAGAATGTACTTAAATATAAAGTAGTTAGTACAAAACATTCTCTCATGAAGTTTACTTCTAAATGGAACATAACCAATGGGCCAATCTCTACCTTGATTCACTGATGGGCAAGAACAGATGTGTTTCTCTTCAGGACTTCCTCTTTCCTGGACTTAGGTCCTGTTACTACTGGTTCTGATTCTTGAGGTAACATTTTTGTGCTCTTTTGAGCTTCCCAAAATCACATAGCTGAAACCTGATCCCTTATGTGTGTCACATACATTCATCTAAGATCAGGAAAGAATAAACACAACAAAAATAAAACTCAGAGGCATTATAGAGTCAATACCACATGATTGGAAATTGGGGAGATAAGAGGTTTATTTCACGTGGCAGGCCCCTGACATTTTCACTGCTGCTACCTCACAGCACCCCCACAGAATGTAATGCCTTGCTTGTCCTCAGGAAAAAGAAGAGTTCTTCTGTTCTAACCTTTTACATGCTCACTCAGTTCTAGCATAGCAGTAATTAAAAGACATTTTATCCTTAAATAATCCTACAAGAACTAGTTAGCAAACACCTAAATGTGCTCTGGAGTGGGAAGGAGAAGAAAGGATTAGATTGTCGTTAATTTCCTTAAGTACATTTATCAAGACACCTCATGAATTGGCAGCAGGAAGAGCATATTTTTGAAACTCTAAGAATTTGGCCCTCATTGCCCAACCTTCCCTCCAATTATATAAACAGAATCACATATGTGTACAACCTACACATACTATTACACATACACCACACACACAGGGAGGAAAGAGAGAGAGAGAAAGAGAGAGAGAAAGAGAGAGAGAGAGAGAGAGAGAGAGAGAGAGAGAGAGAGAGAGAGAGACTGAGAATACATGTTTGAAGGTAGGGCTTTATTTTTTTGTTTTTCTTCATTTTTTCCATGCTTATCATAATGTATAACACATAATAGTTAATAAATGTATCATGAATGAATGTATGAGTGAATGAATGAAAATTAGTGAGTAAAAATGGTTAATAAAACATAGTTTCCTGGTTTACAACTCCAATTCTCTTATGATACTTACAAAACAGGTATTTTGGAGAACAGAGGAGAAAGTTTTATGGTTACAAAAGTAAATTGAAATTCAGATTATACAAATGCTTTAAAATAATTTCATCACTGAATAGTGTTGATGTTAGAGAGGAACTGGTTCATTCCTCCATTTCCAGAGCTACTGTGCTGCTTATCTCAAAATGGGGCAAGTATTCAACAATCATTTAGTTTAATATCATAACTGCACAGTCAATAAAGCCAAAGGGGCAATGGTGGGGGAAGTTGGGAGGCTTGTACTTCCTCATCTGTAAAATGAAGTGGACTGGGTAATATAGCTCCCTAGGTTTTATCCAGCTCTAACTCCAAGACTATATGGTTATTCAATTCTTTAAACATTACACTTGTCTTTCTCTAAGCTTTATTTCTCTTTCTACTAGTACAATAAAATATTTTAAATGGCAGCATTATCTCAAATAGTACTTTGGCACCTATTTAATATCCATTAAGCTCTATATCAGAAATACATATGTTCTTATCAATAAAGCCACGGGGTCAATGATGAGGGAAGTCAGGAGGCTTAAAGTACAGTAAAGAATTGAGTGTGTGGGGGGTAGGGGAGATGTGTGTGTGTGTGTGTATACTGAAAATGTGACTTTAACAACAAATCTTAAAGCATTGTAAAATTGATAGTAGCAGTTGCTGTTGTTTTCCTTATAATCACATCCTCAATATGATTAGAACAGTTGTATTTTTGCAACACGGGGCGGGGGCGAGTTTTCACCCTTGCTTGAATTTGTGTGATTGACTCATTCTTTAATCCCAAATCTTTGGAAAATGGAATAATTTCCTATTTGATTTTGGTGCTTCAAATTTGCCAGAATGTAGTTATTAAAGCCAACCTGCTATCATATCCCACAGTGTAGTACATGCATATGCCCAGAGTCTATTACTACTTATTAATGTTATCAGTGACAGAGAAAATAGCATGAAAAGCATTCTCATTAAATCCTAGGATGACAACAAATTAAAAGGAAAAGGTAGTATCTTTGAAGCTAGCACTAATATTCAAGTTGTCCAAACAAGCTAAGGGAATAGTCAGGAAAGGAAGAGACAAACAATAAAGAATGCAGGGTACTAAAAGAGTAAGAAAAAAAATCTAAATGTGGATGAATTCAAAATCTATCACTTATTCAAACTTCGATAGGCATTTGCAACCTCTTTGGAGCTAAGTTTATTGAGCAACCCTATTGATTTTTAACATGGGTATGAATAAAAAAAAATATGTGTAAGCAATTAATGTAAGTATTTGTTGAGGTAATTTTGTGATTTATTGCATCATGCTATAGAAGTATAAGGAATATGACTCTTTTTTTCTCCTAATTTGGATTGAATGATGAAAGAGAAATTCAGAAGTTTGAAAAACAAAGCCTGGGGGAGGATAAGGGTAATATTTAAGGAATAGGAAAATAATACAGTCATAGAGTTAGAGCTAGATATAACTTTGGGAGTTATATTATCCAGTCCCCTTCATTTTATAGATGTGGAACCTAAAGCCCACAGTCATTTGTCTAAGTAACACAAGGAAGAATTTTCAGAGGTGAAATTCAAACCTAAGTGCTCTGAACCAATACTTTTTGAATTTCATTATTCTTCTTTCTTATTCTCCCAACGTTTTTCAGAAATCATGCCAGCGAAGTCTTTCTTTTAAGTCCAGAGAGGGAAACAAATGATTAACATAATCATCTTCAAAGATAACTTTTTCAATTGAACACTCATTTACAAAGTCCCTACTATGTAAACAACATTCATGCCAAGTGCTGAGCTAGGCACTTGAGAAAGTATAATTGTCTATAATAAAAAGAATGGCAATAATTCCTCATTCATGAAGAGAATAGAACTTTAGAAAGAAATTTAAATAGCAGCAAGCAAGAGAGGATTCTGGGAAAATTTAAGAGTAGGTTAGAAATTTCTCAGCTCTCCAGATTTCCTCCACACAAGACAAAATAGAGCCTCAGGGTCAATGTAGAGGGGCAAAAATAAATAAGAGTTGGGGTAGAACAGTGGTCCTCCTGGTACAACTAGAGAAGATAAGAAGAAAGACCCTAAGACTGAAGTTTAGCTTGAATGAAGTGTAAACACTTCATGGCTAGCTCCCATGAAACAGCTAGCAGCAAATCCAAGGGGCAGCTGAGTTGGGAGGTAGCCTTGACCTCAGCCATAGGAATTTTCAACTTCAGATCAGTGTGGCAAGTTGGGTGTCAGAGTGGGGGAAGACTGAGGGACCCTCTGATGATAAGAGACATCAGGCCTAGCTGTGTTGCTGAGACAAGGTCTTGGGCAAGAAGGAAGCAACGTATGCCCATTGAGTGCAGAAGCAGTGGGGCAGGAATGTTGCTGGCTATGGACACTGGGAGGAGAGCTGAGTTCTTGCTCTCAGTTCCAGGCCAGAGATGAAGTTTGAATGTCATAACCACTGGAGGGTTCTCAGGGATTAAGAACATTTCCAGCATAGTGTGTGGGGGGAAGGGAGTTAGCTGTGGCTGGGAGGGGAAAAGGAGTGAAGAGGTTGGGCCCAGGACAAAGCACAAAAAAAATAATGGCAAGAAGGTGCTGAGACCAGAGATACCATACCCCAGGATTAAAGGTGATTATAATAACAATAGAAGCTACAAATTAAAGAAAAAAGGCAAAGGAGAAAGAATGTAACCATAAACAGTTACAATGGGAATAGAGAAGACCAGGGTTCATCTTCAGTGGTGGATTTTGAAGCAAAATAAGTTTCTCTTACCCCAAAGAGTAATGTCAAATGGTCACCTACCCAAAAAGAAGTCAATGAAGAAATAAAAAAAAAACTTTAAAAATCAAATAAGAGAAATTGAAGATTTTTTAAAATAAGAATAATTTAAAAAAAAGAAGATTATGAAATGAAAGTCAACCAACTAGAAAAGGAGATCTGGAATCTAAAGAAAGAAAATGACTCCTTGCAAACTAGAATTGGGCACGGAGAAGCCAGAGAAGTTATAAAAGACCACGATAGAATAAAACAAAATATAAAGAATTAAAAATAGAAGTTAATGTGTAACATCTTATAAGAAAAACAACTGATCTGGAGAATAGATCAAGAAGAGAAAACATAAGAATAATTGTATTACCTGAAAGCTATAATCAAAAATCTTCATAGAGTAATATATGAAATAACTAAAGAAAACTGTCTTGAAGTGTTAGAACAAGAGGGGAAAGTAGAAATAGAAAAAAATCCACCAATCACCACATAAAAGAGGAAAATCCATAGGAATACCGTAGCCAAATTCCAAAACTGTCAGGTTAGGTTAAGGAGAAAATATTACAAGCAAAAAAAAAAAATTAAATATGGTGGAGCCACAATTAAAATTACATAAGACTTAGCAGTGGCTATATTAAAAGACCACAGCTCTTGGAACACCATATATGGAAAAGCAAAACAACAGGGATTCTGCTCAGAGTCTATTTTCATAAATTTGATGTTGTTCTCTATGTATTTTAGAAATGAAGCCTTTATCAGAGACACTGGTTGCAAAATTTCTTTCCCAAGTTTCTGCTTACCTCCTAATCTTGGTTGCATTGGTTTTGTTTGTACAAAACCTTTTCAATTTAATGTAATAAAAAATATCCACTCTGTATGTCATAAGAACACAAGTCATTTTCCAATTGATAAATGGTCAAAGGATATGAACAGGCAGTTTTCACAGGAAGAAATTAAAGCTACCTATAGTCATGTGAAAAAATGGTCTAAATCACTATTGGTTAGAGAAATGCAAATGAAAATAACTCTTAGGTACCACATCCACATCTCTCCAGTCAGACTGGCTAAAATGACAAAATAGGAAAAATGATAAATGCTGGAGAAGATGTGGGAAAATTGGAACACTAATGCATTGGTGGTGGAGTTGTGAACTGATCCAATCATTCTGGAGAGCAATTTGGAACTATGCCCAAAGGGCTATAAAAATGTGCATACCCTTTCACCCAGCAGTACCACTTCTCAGACTGTATCCCAAAGGAACAAGATTCAGTATTATCAGACCATATGCCATATTATAAAGGGAGAGCAGGGTTGAATATGTGTTTGAGTGTGCATGTGTATATATTTATACATATGTGTATATGTGTGTAAGTGCATGTGTGTGTGTGTGTGTGCGTGTGCTTAACTGTAACCTTCTTGTGGGGAGGGAGCAAGGTTAAAAATAATTCCATTTCAAGAAAACCTATATAAGGAATACTACACATTATTTTCAAAATGGTCCGTATTTTTGCATATGTATTCTTTTGTCCTCTGCTGTGCACTTTTTACTTTATTTTCCCCCTCCTTGCTGAGGGTTACAACTAAGCATGGATACATACACACACAAAGATATAGACAAACACACACATATATACACATGCACACTTAAACACATATTTTGTAAGAATGTATTATGCCTATTTTGACTTGTCATCTGTGTCTCTGAAGTTAGATATCATCTTCCTTCATAAGTTCATATCTTTCCATATTTTTGTAAATCCACAAGCTCATCATTTCCTACACCATACAATATTCTGACCCAATCACATTTTATCTGGGAGATTGTCTATGAGAATTATCCCCCCCACACACACACACACACTTTTCTGCATTTCCTCTGTTCTTGGCTACATAGATTTTATTTGTACAGGACATTTTTAATTTAAAAAAGTAAAAAATATCTACTTTACAACTCAACCCTGCTCTCACCTTATAATATAATTGTTATGAAAGACTGGTATATATAAAATAATACATTCATCTCAAAATGGATATTATCTTAATAATGGCATTGGGGAGACCAAGAAGGCCTTGCGTAGTAGTTGGAACCAAAGTTGTCCTATGAAGTTAGGATATTTTTGAAGGGCAAATGAGAACGGGAGAAATTCCAGATGTGATGTATAATGTCTGAAAATTTGCAGAGAACATAAATGCAATGCCAGGTAACTAGCCCGTCAGTTTGGTCAAAATACATTAAATGGGAATTCCAAGAAATTATTAGAAAGGTAGGTGGGAGTCAAATTGTGGAAGCATGAAACCGCAGGCTGAGGAGCCAAAGGAGACATATTTTATAATAGTCTGTATTTTATCCTAGAGCAATGGTTCTAGGACAAACTTTTTGTGTATGTCATGGATATCTTGGGAAGTCTGATGAAGCTCATGGGTTTCTCAGAATAATGTTTTAAAAACAAAATAAGACATATAGGATTACAAAGGAAACAACTATAATGAAATACTTTAATAATTTTTTTAAGTATTCATGAATCCAAGTTAAGTCCAACTGACCTGGGGGAATCAGGGAACAAGTAATGATTTGGGGTTGAGAGTGTAAGGGAGGCAGGGAAAATTATATTAACTTTTTTATTTCCCTTTAAAATTATCTATAAACTAGTTCACAAAATGTCTTAAGTTTCTTGAAAAGAATATACAGCATAAATGGCGGGCATAATGAAACATTGTAGAAAATCACTGTTTGTGTACACACACATACGTATACACACATATATACACATATATGTATACATACAAATATGTATATAGACACATGTATTTATGTATATGTATGCACATATACATACATGTACGTATATAGATGGAGAGAAAAAGTAGAGAGAGAAATACATATCACATATGTTTGTGTTTATATCTACAGGTAATAGTTTTTTTTTTTCAATTTTTAAAATCTGAGTGTTCTCTGAAGTTAAAAATTATGCATAGGCCAACAATTGGTTCCTTGAGTCTCAAAATACTGTGGACAGATGTGCTTGTTATTGCTGGGTTGTATTTTCATAATAGAAAATAATTATGTGGGGAAGGAATTGATATGGAAATCAGTTCTACAATACATTTACATCAAAGCATTTGCTACAAGCTAGCAGTTTCCTGCATCAAAAAGGAATTCCTTATTTAGAGCATCTTGACTGATATTAAGCAATACTTTATTTCATCCTTATACATGTTTAACTTTATAAAATTGTTATGATATTTGAAGTCACACAAAATGCCACAATTTGAGAATTCTTGCCAATGGCATTTTTTCAATTCATTATTTATTTTGTAACTTTCTTTTTCAATTTTGAGTTCCAAATTCACTTCCCCCTTGCCACTCACTGAGAAAGCAAACAATATGATAATAATTATACATGTGAAATCATGCAAAGCAAATTTCCACATTAGCCACATCAAAAAAAGAAAAAAAGCATGAAAACAAGAAAATTATTCTTAACTTTGCACTCAAGTTTTCATCAGTTCTCTCTCTGGAGGTGGATAGTATTATTTTTTTTCATCAGATTTCTTTGGAATTGCCTTGGATCATTTGATCATTGGATCAGGGTAGCCAAGTCTTTCAAGGTTGATCATTGTTACTGTATTGCTGTTACTACATAAAATGATTCCTAGTTCTTTTCAATTCACTTTGCATCAGTTCAGACCTATTGATAGGTCTTACCATGTTTCTATTTTTTTTTCTGAAACCACTCCACTCATCATTTTTCATAGCACAATCACTTTTCTGTACATATACGTGTACATTTCTGTGCACAGAAATTCAGAAGTATTGAAGTATGAATGACCCGTTCTGTATCCCAGTCATATTATCTATAACCTATTAGAAAATTTACAGTAATGTTTTATCTCCCTGTTTGGTGTAACATGTAAATATTTTAATTGTACCTCACTTCTTTATCTTTCCCACATGTCTCTGAAGTTTTCTTATAACTCTGAGCTCCTCAAAATTACTTGTGAGACTAGTTGTGAAAGTAGTTCTAAATGTATCTAACTATACCATCTATTGTGTAGGCAATATCTCTTTAAAGAATGACAAAATTTAAGAGTTGCAATAAATCTCAGTGGTCATCTAATTCAATATATACCCAAAAGGATACCTTACCATATCTGAAAAGTAGTCATGTAGACTTTCTTTGAAAACATTTTTTATTCATTCAGTCCTGTCTGACTCTTTATGACCCCATGCACCACAGCATGCCAGGCTCTTAAATCCTTTACTATCTCTCAGTCTATACAAGTTCATGTTCCTGTTTCCATGACAATACCTATCAATCTCATCCTTTGCCAACCCCCTTTCCTTTTTTCCTTCAATCTTTCTTGACATCGGGGTCTTTTCCACAAAGTGTCATCTTCTCATTATGTGTCCAAAGTATTTAAACATCAGCTTCAGTACTTGACCTTCCAGTGAATAGCCTGAATTTATTCTTTTAAGTATTGACTGATTTTATCTCCTTGCTATTCAAAGGATTATCAAGTCTTCTCAAGCACCACAGTTCAAAATGGTCAATTCTGCAGCACTCAGCTTTCCCTACAGTCTAACTCTCACAACTATACATTGCTACTAGAAAAACCATAGCTTTGACTATGCGAACCTTGGTCAGGAAGATGATATGTCTGATTCTTAGGATGCTGTCCAGATTTGCCATAACTTTTTTCCCCCAGTAGCAAGGGTCTTTTAATTTGACGAGAGCAGCTGTTGTCTGCAATGATATTTGAGCTCAAGAATATAAAATTTACTTCCATTTCTCTCCTTCTATTTACTGGGAAGTGATGGAACCACTTGCCAAGATTTTAGGTTACACATACACACACACACACACACACACACGCACAAACACTTTAAGCTTCAAACAGGATTTTATATTCTCTTCTTTCTGTGTGTTAAGGATTTTCTTAATTCCTTTTCATTTCTGCCATCAGAGTGGTGTCATATGCATATTTAAGGTTGTTGATATTTCTCTCAGAAACCTTAATTCCAGCTTTTGATTCATTCAGCCTGGTGTTTTGTATGATGTATTCTGCATACAAGTTAAACAAATAAGATGACAGTGTAGAGCCTTATCACACTCCTTTCCCCATCCAAAACTAATTATTTTTAAAATGTTCAGTTGTAACTTGGCCTGCGTACAGGTTACTCGGGAGACAAATGAGTTGATGTGGTAACCCCGTCTATGTGAAAACTTTCCAAGTTTTATTGTGATCCCCCACAATTAAATATTTTAGTATAATTAATGAAGCAGAAGTAGATTTTTCTCCCCAGAACTTCCTTACTTTGTCTATAATCCAGTGAACGGTGGCAATTTGGTCTCTTATTTTTCTACCTCTTTGTAAATGATCTTACTCTTCTGGTAACTATTGGTTCACATACTGCAAAAACCTAGCTTGCAGAATCTTAAGCATAATCTTGCTGGCATGTGAATGAGTGCAATTTTTCTGTAATTTGTACATCCTTTGTCATTTCTCTTCTTTTTTTTTAATAATTTTTTTTATTAACATCTTTAGTTTTCAGCATTAATTTTCACATGCGTTCGAATTACAGATTTTTCTCCCTATTTCCACCCCCCCCACTCCAAGATGGCGTACACTCTGGTTGCCCCGTTCCCCAGTCTGCCCTCCTCTCTGTCCCCCCATTCCCCTTCCATCCCCTCCTCCCCCACTTTCTTGTAGGGCAAGATAAATCTCTATGCCCCATTGCCTGTGCGTCTTATTTTCTAGGTACATGAAAAAAAAAATTTTTACTTCTGAACATCTAT
>CM053626.1:102252634-102282882 GCA_028646595.1 Phalanger gymnotis | reverse complement strand
TCTCCTTGTTGGCTTTTTGGAGCTCTTTTGCCATTTGAGTTAGTCTATTTTTTAAGGTGCTGTTTTCTTCAGTATATTTTTCAGTATATTTTTGGGTCTCCTTTAGCAAGTCATTGACTTATTTTTCATGGTTTTCTCTCATCCTTCTCATTTCTCTTCCCAATTTTTTCTCTATTTCTCTAACTTGCTTTTCCAAATCTTTTTTGAGCTCTTCCATGGCCTGAGACCAGTTCATGTTTTTCTTGGAGGCTTTTATTGTAGGCTCTTTGACTTTGTTGACTTCTGGCTGTATGTTTTGGTCTTCTTTGTTACCAAAGAAGGATTCCAAAGTCTGAGATTGAATCTGGTTGCGTTTTTGCTACCTGGCCATGTTCCCAGCCAACTCACTTGACCCTTGAGTTTTTCAGTGGAGTATGACTGATCATAGAGTACAGAATTCTGTGTTCTAACCTTGGAGGGGATGCACCAGCTCTGCCACACCAGCAGTCCTCTTTGCCCAAGAACCCCCAACCTGGACTGGACTTAGATCTTCAGCAGGCTCTTCACTCTTGCTCTAATCCTCCACTTAATTTCTCCCACCAGGTGGGCCTGGGACCAGAAGCAACTGCAGCTGTAGTTATAAAGCTGCCCCATCTCCGCTGCCCCCAGGGTGATGGCCAAACCACAAACTCTATCCCTGTCCCCAGGAGCTTTTCCCAGTAACCTACTCTGTTGTCCTTGGTGTTTGTGGGTTGAGAAGTCTGGTAACTGCTGCAGCTCACTGGTTCAGGGTGGTAGGACACGCTCTACCCAGCTTCCGGTCCAGTTGGTCCATGCTGCCCATGCTGGGCTCCGCTTAGCTCTGCTCCCCTCTGCTCCCAGCTCTATACAGGATAGACCTTACCCAGAGACCATCCAGGCTGTCCTGGTCTAGAGCCCTGCTTCCCTATGCTATTTGGTGGGTTCTGCAGTTCTAGAATTGGTTCAGAGACATTTTTTTTAGGTTTTTGGAGGGACTTGGGTAGGGGAGATCATGCTAGTCCCTGCTTTCCAGCTGCCACTTTGGCTCCACTCCCCTCCAATCTGATTTTAATATTGACCACATGATGATGTCCAGAAGTAGAGTTGCCTTTTACATTGTTGAAAAAGTGTTTGCTATGACCACTGAGTTATCTTGACAAAACTTTATCAGTCCCTGTACTGTTTCCATTGGTTACTCCAAGGCCAAACTTACATGTTATTCCAATTATGTTTTAATTTCCTATTTTAGCATTCCAGTGTTCTATGATGATTGTGATATGTTGTGTGTCTGTTAGTTCTAGAAGATGTTGAAGTTTTTCCCAGAATTGATCAACTTTGGTCACTTTGGCATCGGTGACTGGGGCATAGGCTTGAATTGCTGTGATGTTGAATGGCTTGTTTTGGATTCAAATGGATATATTTAGTCATTTTTTTTTTGAAGAGGAAATTGAAGTTAAATGACTTGCACTATACATCAAATGTCTGAGGCTGGATATGAACTCAGGTCCTTCTGGCTCCAGGGCTGATGCTCTATCCATTGTGCCACTTAGCTGCCCCAGTCACTTTTTCTTACTATTATACCCCAGTACTGATTTTCTCACTACTTATTGGCTTGAAAACTACATTATTTCTTCCTTTATTTATTTATCCATTTATTTATTTGTGTTAGGAAACTCATTTTTTCCTTCTTTTAAATTAACTTATTTTTAGTTTACAACAGTCAGTTCCACAAGCTTTTGAGTTTCAATTTTCTCCCCCCTTTCTCCTTTCCTCTCCCCAAGACAGCATGCAACCTGATGTAGGCTCTACATATACATTCACATTAAACATATTTTCACATTAGTCATGTTGCAAAGAAGAATTATAATCAGCTGAGTGAACTAAGATTAAGAAGAAACAAAACAGAGAGAGAAAATAGTTTGCTTCAATCTGCACTGAGAATCCATAATTCTTTTGCTCTATGTAGATAGCATTTTCCATAATGAGTCTTTTGAAGTTGTCTTAGGACCTTGCATTGCTGAGAAGAGCCAAGCCTATCGAAGTTAGACGTCACAGGCACTACGTGTCTGTAATCATGTATAATGTTCTCCTGGTTCTGCTCCCCTCACTCAGCATCAGATTATGTAAGTCTTTCAGGTTATTATGAAGTCTGTCTGCTCATCATTTCTTATAGTACAATAGTATTCCATTATATTCATATACCACAACTTGTTTAGCCATTCCCCAATTAGTAGGTATCCCTTTGATTTCCAATTTTTTGCTGGTTTCTGCTAGTTTTATTGTTGATATCATCAATTAGGCTGATACACTTCCTAATATTGAATCAGCCTTACTCTGTGGAAAAAAATCTTACCTGGTCAGAGTGTATTATTCTCATGATAAGTTGCTGTAATCTTTTGGCTAATGTTTTATTTACAATTTTTGTATCTATATTCATTAGGGAATTTGGGCTATAGTTTGCTTTCTATGTTTTGACTCTTCCTGGTTTAGGTATCAGTACCACATTTGTGTCGTAAAAAGAATTTGGTAGGACTCCTTCTTCACCTGTTTTCCCAAATAGTCTATATAGTATTGGAATTGATTGTTCCTTAAATGTTTGGTAGAGTGGGTGGAGACAAGATGGTTGAGTAAAAGCAGGGACTTGATTGAGCTCTCCCCCAAACCCATCCAAATAGCCGTAAAAAAACAACTCTAAACAAAGTCTAGAGCCACAGAACCAACAAAATGAGAGAATGAAACAAATCTCCAGTACAAGACAACTGGTAAGGCAGACAGGAAGTTTCTATCACGCTGTACTGGAAGCAGAGTGCAGTTTAGCATGGGCCGGGCCATGCTGGCAGAGACTGCACTGGAGCAGGCTTCAGGACACTGAATTACTGGCACCTGTGACAGTTTCTAGACTTCTCAACCCACAAATGCCAAAGACAAAGTAGAAAGTCAGTGGGGAAAACCCTGTTTGAAATGGGTGAGAGAAGAGTGTGGGCTGGCTCAGCCCAGGGGGGTCCCAGGCCCACTGACAGCGGGGTGATCAAGCAGCTGATCAGAGGGATATTGAAGGGCTTTCTTTGCTGATGTTGTCAGGATTCTTTTGCTTTGCTTTGCCTGGATCTGGATCTCAGTCCTGGGTGTTGGTCCTGGGATGAGGAGGAGTGCTGGGGTAGCAGAACTTGTGGTAATTGTGGAGAGGGAATCCTCCTCAGAGTTCCAAGGAAGAAAAAAGTGTTTGGGTAACTCAAAGACCAGACCACAGGCCAGGAGAGGAGTAAACACCTCTCTTTTGATCATACCACTTTAGAAGAACTGAAAATTTAAAGGTGCCTAGAAGTATCTCTGACACACAAAACCCCTGAAACTTCGGACAGAGCACTCTCCACTCAGGAAGCAGGGTCCTACCTTGACAAAGAGATCAAAAATCAAGTAATTGGCTGGGAAAATTAGCAAACAGAGTAAAAAAATCAGAATATAGAATCTTATTTTGGTGACAAAGAAGATCAAAACATACACAAGAAGAAGACAACAAAGTCAAAGCTCCTACATCCAAAGCCTCCAAGAAAGATAGGAATTGGTCTCACACCATGGAAGAGCTCAAAAAGAATTTTGAAAATGAAGAGAAGTAGAGCAAAACTGGGGAGAGAAATGAGAGTGATGCAACAAAATCATGAAAAATGAGTCAACAGCTTGTTAAAGAGATACCCCCCAAAATACTGAAGAAAATAACACCCTAAAAATAAATGAGCCCAAATGTCAAAGAGGTGCAAAAATCCGAAGAGGAGAAGAATGCCTTAAAAAGCAGAATTGACCAAATGGAAAAGGAAGTACAAAAGCTCACTGAAGAAAATAATTCCTTAAAAGTTAGGATGGAATAAATGGAAGCTAATGACTTCATGAGAAATCAAGAAACTATAACACAGAGGCAAAAGAGTGAGAAAAAAAGAAGACAATGTGAAATATCTCATCAGAAAAACCACTGACCTGGAAAATAGATCCAGGAAAGGTAATTTAAAAATCACTGTATTACCTAGAAGCCATGGTCAAAAAAAGAGCTTAGACATCATCTTTCAAGAAATTGTCAAGGAAAATTGCCCTGATATTCTAGACCCAGTGGGTAAAAATGAAATTAAAAAAATCCACCACTTGTCTTTTGAAAAAGATCCCAAAAGAAAATTCCTATGAAGATTGTAGCCAAATTCCATAGTTTCCAGGTCAAGGAGAAAATATTGCAAGCAGCCAGAAAGAAACAATTCAAGTATTATGGAAACGCAATCAGGATAATACAAGGTCTAGCAGCTTCTACAATGAGGCATCAAAGGGCTTGGAATATGATATTCTGGAGGACAAAGTAGCTAGGATTAAAACCAAGAATCATCTACCAGGCAAAATTGAGTATAATCCTTCAGGGAGAAAAATGGATATTCAACGAAATAGAGGATATTTAAGCATTTTTAGGGAAAAGATGAGAGCTGAATAGAAAATTTGACTTTCAAATACAAGAATCAAGAGAAGCATGAAAAGGTAAACAGGAAAGAGAAATCATAAGGGACTTATTCAAGTTGAACTGTTTACATTCCTACATAGAAAGATGATACTTGTAACTTATAAGACCTTTCACAGTATTAGCAGAGTTGAAGGGAGCATACACACACATATATACAGACAGACACATATACACACACATACTATACATACACACATATTGACAGAGGGTACAGGGTGAGTTGACTATGAAAGGTTATCTGAAAATAAAATTAAAGAGTGAAAGAGCAATATATTGGGAGAAGAAGAAATGGAGATATAGAATACGGTAAATTATCTCACATAAAACAGGCAAGAAAAAGCTGTTACAATGGAGGAGAAGCAGGCGGGAATGAATTCAACTCGTCAGTAGTCAATTTCATCGAATTTGGCTTAAGGAGAGAATAACATATTGCTTTGCATAACTATACATGTATAGTCTATATTGAATTGCTTGCCTTCTCAGATGAGGGTGGGTGGGAGGGGAAAAGGGACAGAATGTAGAACTCAAAAATTTAAAAACAAATGCTAAAAACTGTTTTTACATGAAACAGGGAAATAAGATATATAGGCAATGGGGCATAAAAATCTATCTTGCCCTACAAGAAAGTAAAGGGGAAAGGGATGGGGGGAGCGGGTTGGGTTCATAGAAAGGAGTGCAGGCTGGGGTAGGGGGTAATGAGAATGTATGCCATCTTGGGGTGGGAGGCAGGGGAGAGATGAGGAGAAAATTTTTAACTCAAAATCCTGTGGAAATGAATGTTGAAAACTGAAAATAAATGAATTAATTAAAAAAAATTAATAGAATTCACACGTAAATCCATCTGGCCCTGCAGATTTTTTACTAGGGAGTTCATTGATTGGGTGTTCAATTTCTTTTTTCTGAGATGGCATTTTTTAAGCATTTTGCTTCCTCTTCTGTTAATCCATGCAATTTATGTTTTTGTAAACAATCATCCATGTCTATGTTAAATTTATTAAACATTGTTAAATTTATGGGCATACAATTGGGCAAAATAGCTCCTAATTATTGTTTTAATTTCTTCTTCATCAGTTATGAATTCACCCTTTTTCATTTTTGGTGCTGATAATTTGGTTTTCTTCTTTCTTTTTTTAAATCAAATTAACCAAAGATTTATCTATTTTATTGTTGTTTTTTTTCTTCATAAAACCAGCTGTTAGTTTTATTTATTACTTCAATAGTTTTCTTGATTTAAATTTTCTTAATCTCTCCTTTGGTTTTCAGGATTTCTAATTTGGTATTTAATTGGATATTTTTAATTTGTTCCTTTTCTAGAATTTTTAGTTGCATGCCCAATTCATTGATCTCCTCTTTCTCTATTTTATTCATGTAAACATTTAGAGATATAAAATTTCCCCTAAGAATTGCTTTTTCTATATCCCCTAAGTTTTGGTATGTTGTCTCACTATTGTCATTCTCTTGGATGAAGTTATTAATTGTTTCTATTATTTGTTATTTGATGCTCTCCTTCTTTAGGATTAAATTATTTCATTTCCAATTGATTTTTAGTCTATCTTTCCATGGCCCTTTATCACGTATAACTTTTATTGCATCATGATCTGAAAGGGATGCATTTAATATTTCTGCCATTCTGCATTGGATTGTGAGGTTTTTATGCCCTAGTACATGGTCAATTTTTGTGTAGGTGTCATGTACCACCAAGAAAATGATATATTCCTTTCTATCCCCATTCATTTTTCTCCAGATGTCTACCATATCTAACTTTTCTAAAATTTTATTCACTTCCTTAAATTTTTCTTGTTTATTTTGTGTTTAGATTTATCTAGTTCAGATAGGGGGAAATTGAGGTCCCCTGATAGTATAATTTTGTTGTCATTCTCATCCTGTAACTCCCTTACCTTGTCCTCTAAGAATCTGGATCCTATACCACTTGGTGCATATATGTTTAGTAATGATATTGCTTCATTGTCTATGGTGACTTTTAGCAAGATATAGTTTCCTTCCTTATCTCTTTTAATTAGATTTATTTTTGCTTTTGCTTTGTCTGAGATCAAGACTGCTACTCTTGCTATTTTTTACTTCAACCGAAGCCTAATATATTCTAGTAAAGCCTTTTAGCTTTACCATGTGAATCTCTCTGTTTCACATGTGTTTCTTGTAAACAACATATTGTAGGATTATGATTTTTAATTCATTCTGCTATTTGCTTCTATTTTATGGGAGAGTTCATCCCATTCATGTTCAAAGTTATGATTACTATTTGCGTCTTTCTCTGCATCCTATCCTTGCCCATTTATGGTTTTTTTTCCTCCTCTCTCTTTCCCTCCTCACTAGGATTTTGCTTTTGACCACCTCCTCCTTCAATCTGCCCTCCCTTCTATCAGCCCCTCTCCTTTTGCTTTTCCTTTTCACCTATGACTTCTTCCCTCCCTTCTATCTCTCCTTCCCTTTTCCCCCCTTTCCCATGCAAATGCCTATAAGACAAGTTAGATTTCTCTATATAATTGAATATGTTATTCTCTCTTTGAGGCAAATCTGATGAGGGTAAAATTCAAACAATACACATCGCCCTCCCTTCTTTCCCTCTACTGTAATGTGTCTTTGTGCCTCTTCATGTGATGTACCCTTTCCTGCCTCCTCCTTTTCTCTTCTCACATTACAATCTTTTTTTTTCAGCACTCAATTAGGTTTTTTATCAACACTTCAAAATAAACTTAAACCCACCACCTCTGTCTATATACTTCCCTTCTATACATTTTAATAAAGATACAGTTCTCACGAGTTGTATCATCTTCCCATGGAGAGATGTAAACGGTTTAACCTTATTGAGTAATGTGGTTTTTTTTTTCCCCCTTTCCTGTTTACCTTTTTATGCTTCTCTTGAGTATGTATTTGTTTATCAAATTTTCCCTTGAGCTCTGGTCTTTTCATCAGGAAAGTATGGAAATTCCCTATTTCATTGAATGTCTATCTCCTCCCCTGAAAGTTTATGCTCAATTGCACTGGGTAGTTGATCCTTGGTTGTAATCCAAGCTCCTTTGCCTTATGGAATAGCGTATTCCAAGCCCTCCAATCTGTTAAAGTAGAAGCTGCGAGGTCCTAAGTAGTCTTGACAGTGGTTCCATGTTTGAATTGTTTCTTTCTGGCTGCTTGCAGCATTTTCTCTTTAATCTGATAATTCTGGAATTTGGTTACAATACTCCTTGGTGTTTTCAATTTGGGATCTCTTTCGGAAGATGGTCAGTGGAATCTTTCAATAAATATTTTACTTTCTGGTCCTAATACTTCAGGGTAGTTTTCCTTCACGATTTCTTGAAAGATGCTGTCCAGGCTCCTTTTTTCATAATGGTTCTCAGGTAGACCAACAACTTTTGAATTGTCTCTCTTGGATCTATTTTCCAGGTCAGTTTTTTTTTTTCCAAAGAGGAATTTTATGTTTACTTCTATTTTTTCATTCTTTCAATTTTGTTTGACTGATTAATTATGTCTCATAGAGCATTTAGCTTCCACAAGCCCAATTCTAATTTTTAATGAATTGTTTTCTTCAGTTAGTTTTTGTACCTCCTTTTCCATTTGGCCCATTGTACTTTTCAAAGAGTTATTTTCTTCAGTGTACTGTTTTTCCATTTTGTCAATTGTATTTAAAATTTTTCTTCTACCTCTCTTATTTGACTTTTAAAATCCTTCTTGAGATCTTCCAGGAAGGCTCTTTGGCTTGAGACTAGTTCATATTCCCCTTTGAGGTTTCAGATGTGGGTATATTGACTATGTTGTCCTCGCCCGAATTTGTGTTTTGATCTTCTCTGTCACCAAGATTTTTTTCTATGGTTATTGATTTTCTTATTATTCTTCTTGCTCACGTTGTTTGCCTTTTAAATTTCCTCTCTACTTCTGGGGCCCAGGGAACACTGTCCCAGGCTTTTTATGCTGGGTGCTAGGGATCTATTTACTGGTTTTCTGTGCTGGGCCTCAGGTGCCAGCAGTTGGATGATGTAGTGGTCTAGAATTTTATGTGGTGATGCCCTGGAGGTGGTAGTGGTAGCTGGTGTGTACTTGGTGGTGGCACTTACCTGTTCCTCTACCCTGGGGCTCAGGATCTTCTTCTGTTCCCCTGAGGTGGGGCTTGCTGTTTGCTTTCTGGAACACCTCCATCCTGAACTGGTTGCCTTCAGCCACAGCAAGAGGGAGCTTTCCTGTTAATCCCCTAGCCTCCCAAGCTAGAGTTAAAAGATTGCTGTCTTTCTGCTGTCTCCACTATTCCAGGATTTTTCCTGGGGCAATATTCTCTGGGTTTTATAAGGTCAAGAAGGGAGGGTAAAAGTGACTCACTGTTTACCCAGTCATCTTTGCTCCCAGAAGTTTAAATAGATGATTTTTAAACATTCAGTCTGTGGGCTGATAGCTCCAGGAGTAGCAGCTGCCACTGCTGCAGGCCCTGTGCAGGACTGCACTTCTCTCTCATCCAGTTTTGTCAGACCCCACCTCTTGCTCCAAGAGATCTGAGAATTGCCTGCATTGCCAGCAGTTAGGTCCACTGGGGTCTGCTTCCTCCTCACCACAGTCAAGTCTGCACTGCTGCAGCCTTCACACTAGACTGTGCTCCTCTTCCCATCAGGTGCAACAGACCCCTCCTCTCTACCCTTCTGATTGCCCTGGATGAAAAATCTGCTACACATCATCTCCCTGTGGATCCTGCCACTCTAGAATTTGTTCAGATTCACCCTTTAGAGGAGTCTGAAAGTGTTTGTGGGAGAGTTCAGGTGAGTCCCTACTTTCTCTCTGCCATCTTAGCTCTGCCCCTCTTCTTGACTCCTCCTCTATTTTTTCTAAGGGATTCTTGCCTATAGTAGTATATGTAGTGTCATCTGAATTAAATTCGTCCATTCCCATCCATTTAAGTTCACAAACACCCAAGATGTCCATGTTTAATCTTTACATTTCTGTCTGATCCCATCCATCTTACCTTGGTTTGTAGATTTTAATTCTAAGTTCCTACCTGTGGAATATTAATCATTACTACACTGGACTTTGCTTTCATCACAAGATGAATCCACAGATGAGCTTTCTTTTAGCTTTGGCCCAGCTGGTTCAATAGTAATCTTGAAGCTGTCCTTGCTTTTCCACAGTAATTTGTTGGACAGCTTCTGATCTGAAAGGCTTTTTTTCTGGTGTCATCTCTTTTATCATTTCAGTTTTGTCAATGGGGTTTTCTGATACTGGCATGGTTTGCCATTTCCTTCTCCAGTGTATCACTTTTTGTCAGAACTCTCCACTATGCCCTTTCCATCTTAAGTAACCCTGCATGGCATAGCTCACATTTCCATTGAGCTATTCAAGCCCTTTCTCCATGAAAAAGGAGTGATGGGGAATGCTTAAAGATAACTAAGCAGGGAAATCCCATTTCCTGTGATGACTCATTTTACTTTTGGCCAGTTATAATTTCCACCAAAATTTTGCTTTTTTCATCATAATTTTATTTTGTTTATTATTTTCCCCCTGTCATTGAGCCTATATTTGCCTCTTTGAATTTTTCATTTATTGTTCTTTTCCTATAAGGCCAAGTCAATCAAATCTACCACCTCTTCTACATGAAATCATGACGTATTTTGTGAAATCTTTCCATGAAATCCAGTTGTGTTGTGTTCAGCATCTTGTCCGCTTTTGCAAATTGGAGCTCTTTGTCTACAGTCTTGTTATGTCTTTCCCTTTCTCCATGATTCCTTAAATCTCACTCACATGGTTTCACTAGTAACACTGACATGTTTGCTTTAATAATTATTCAATAACTGTCTTTCAAAGAGAAATTTTTGTTTTCCAAAGAATTTTTTTTGAGAGGCACACTAACCTCTGTTTGGCTGAAGTATTATTTATCCACATTCAAGGAAAAAAAATCCATCAAATGATTACTTGAAGATAGTGTTTAAATTACTAGATTAGAAACCTCCTCTCATTGACAAATTATCTTGTCTGTCTTAAGTGAAAGACATTCAGTGTCAATTAATAATCTCCAGTTCTCTCTGTCTACCACAAATATATTTTAATTGAAAAAGAGCTGTGCATAGTTAATGTTTCTCAAATATTATATTATTATGTTTTATTTATCCATGTAATTAAGGTATACATCTTTCATCTGGAAATTTTTTCATTGAGTTTTTTTTCTGTATATTTTCTCAATTCTCTTTTATTTTTGTTTTGTAGAATTAAAATAGGTTTCTTCTGCCATTCCTTTCAATAGAATGTAAAATTACTTTGCTCTTAGTAATATTATCTCTATGGAAAGTATATCTTGCTTAGAATATTGTGTTCAAGCTTTTGATTTCATTTATGTGAGGGACTCTCATTGTATAAGCTCAATGAGTCTCATAGAGATCTGAAATTCCACTAGTAGTCTTAGAGAACTAAAGCACTGGACAGATTAAATGACTTGTCTATGCCTATACAATGAATTGGATTTTATCCCTGATTTTCCTGACAATGAGGCAGGCCCTGTATCTACTATCTTAAGCTGTCTTTCTAAAACTCTATTGTTTATTTAGATTCATTAGTATTTTAATGATCTGATATACTCTAAAGGATCTTTCAGTTAATGTCAAGACATGGAAAACTATATAAGAGAAGAAAGAAATTGAAGAATACACACATAGAAAGTGGTTTACAGAGCCAATGCTAATTTGGACTTTTTTATGGTCTTCTGTAAGTAGAGCTAAAAGGTGAAATATTTCACACAAATGGTATTTATTGCATTGTGGGGAGAAATCTGGAAATTCTTAAACACTTTCAAATACTTGGAAATTTTATAAACAGAATGTCAGTAAATTTCAATTTCTTTAAACTGAATTCCATGCAAATTACAGTCATCTGCATAATAAGTACTTAAGAATACAATATCTCAAAAAGCCAGTCAAGTTAATCTTTAAAAGCTTTGTTACCCTTTTTAGACCCTGCCATTACTGCCCATCAACCAACCTTTTTTGTTTTCCATTGACTTACCTTGGATTGAAAAACTAGTCCTATTTTAGGTGAAAGTGTGTAGTTTAAGTTCTAAATAATTAAGACACATGTTTCCCAGTCATCAGCAACAGTACATTAATGCGTCAGGGCCCTGCAGGATAAATCAATTGTTTCCTTTAAAAATAATAATAGCTGTTACATGATGAGGATAAGGTATTACTTACTATTCAAAGTAAGCCAAAGACAAAGCAACTGTCACTGAACTTGAAAAAGGAATACTGAAGTGCCATAGCAAGTTTCATTAAAAGAATCTAAACAAAGTCCTTGGAGAATGAAACATTGGTACTAGGAGGTGACCATTTACAATATTATAAACTTCATCATCAATTCCTATCATTCAATAATCTGAAAATTATTAGGAATATTAGTTTGGATGTTGATGATGAATTATGCACAAAGAATTGTTTGGGTTTTTGTTTTTGTTTTTGTTTTTTTGTTTGTTATTTGTCTAAGGTGAAGGGTAGAATCTTGTAAGTCATATAAGAACATTTTTTTTTATGAGAGTACCTAAAATTCATACCTTCATCTTATTAAGTATAGGTAGAAACAAAATTGAATAGAAGAATTTACAAACTCTTTTTAGGATGTTGTTTTTGAGACATTTTCATAAAAAATATCTTTTGTGATATAAATAAATGATATAAATGTAAAGTTCAATGTTATATGAACTCAAAAGCTCAAATAACTTATATTTGAACGGATATTATTATAGCTGGATGAATTTATTTTAATCATTTTTAGCACAGACATGTTATTCTGAGTTTTGTTTTTCCGTATAGAAACCTATAAATAGATTTTTTTTTAGAATTCTCCCATGCAAATTTGCTTTAATAATGACAACTATGGCTTAAGATAAGCCTATTGGCAAAAAATATCATTAAAAAACATTAGATAATCTCAACCTTTTTATACAGAAGAAAGGATTTCAGGATTAAGGATTTAATGAAACAGGTGTCACAAGGAAGAAAATGCACAAAAATTGAAAAAGTATTAACCATTTCATTTGAATATTACCAGTTAAGTTTAATTTAAATTTGAATATTATTACATACATAAATATGATTTTGCTCCTATGAATTGAAAATATAGTAACCAAGTAACCAGTCTATCTATAGCTATATACACATACAGAAAGCAGTTTTCTGTTTCATTTGAATTGCCCATTACTTAGTTATATATAATAGGAAAAATCATAAAAGTTGCTTGTTTGATGTATATTGTGCCAGACAAGTTTTTCATATTTTTAACTTTTCAACTGTGTTCAGAGTTATTTAGTTAGAATCATCATTAATTTGTTAAGCAAATGAGTAATGTCTGATTCCCAAATTTATTAGTATTTTCTTTAAAAAAATATGAAATAATTGCAGAACATACTGGCATAACATTGGAATCATCATTTAACCTCTCTTGTTTTCACTTTTTTTCACTAAAAAAATGGAGAGCTTATACTAGATCAAAAGTTTTAAACCTGGAAGTCTATAGAAAGCTTTCATGGGGTTCATAAACTTGGAAGGGAAAATTCACCTTTATTTTCACTAATATATGGTTTGTTTTGGAATCCTATGTAATTTTTTTTTTTTTTGCATTTTAAACATTATTCTGAGGAGTCTAAACCACATAAAAAAAAATTTCCATGTCAAATGCTTCTGACTGACAAACTGACAAAGAGGTCCATAATACAGAAAAAGTTAACATCTCTTGAATTAAATCACCTTAAAACAGGAACACCAAACCTGTGATTCATATTCGGCCAATAGTTAAACATATCTGTTAAGTCCCTCTTATGTTCCAGGCACAAGACCCGTGTCTCCATTTTATTCCTAGTTCCACTCAGTTGCTAAAGTGATCTTCCTTAGGGACAGCTCTTAAGGTATTATCCCTTTACTCAAAAAACGCTAGTGCATATCTATCACCTCTGGGATCAAATGTTAAATAGCCTGTTTTGTCTTCAAATCCCTTAATTAATAACCTATCCCCTTCTACCTTTCCACTCTGCTCATACCTTATTCCCCTGAATAATCTTTCCAGTGACATGGGCCTCTTTTTTTCCTTACACAGGGAATCTCAACTACTAATTTTAAACATTTTCATCTCATGCCTAGAATTCTTCCTCCTTCATTTCTGCCTTCAGAATTCCCTGCTTTTTTTCAATCGTCAGCTAAAATCACATCTTTAAAAAGAAGCCTTTATACCAGTCTTTTCTCTTTCCACTCTCCTACTTAATCCTAGTGCCTTTCCTCCATTGATTATCTCCAATGTAAAACGTATGTTTGTACATAGTTGTTTGTATGTTGTCTCCTCATTAAACTGTGAGCTCCTTCAAAGCAATGTCTGTCTTTTTCCTTTATTTCTATCCCTAAAACTCATTGTAGTGCCAGACACATAGCAAGTTCTTAATAAATGCTTATTGACTGACAAATGATTGTTATGTTTCACAGATAAAAAGAAAGGAAAAAACACAGTCTCTGTTTTCAAAGGCTTATAGTCTAGTGGGAGAAACAAGCAGCCAATGCAGACAGGGATATGATCAAAATTATTCACTTTATATTACATAATGATTTCTGTCACCTTTTTGGTCAGATATTCTTCCCTTATCTATAAATCTAAAAGGTAAATTTTCCATGTTTCCTAAATTTGCTTACAGTAAACAAATTATCATGTCTAAAACATGTGCCCATTTTGAGTTTATCTTAGTATATGGTGTGAGATATTGGTCTATACCTAATTTCTGCCAAACTTCTTTCCAGTTTTCCATGCAATTTTTCTCAGATAGTGATTTCTTGTCTCAAAATTTTGGATCTCTGGGTTTGTCAAACACAAAATCACTATGGTCATTTACTTCTTTATAACGTATACCTGATCCATTCCTCTGATCCACCATTCTGTCATATCCAGCACCAGATTGTTTTAGTGATTTTCACTTTGGAATACAATATGAGATCTTGTTCTGCTAAGTGACCTTCCTTCAAAGTCTTTTTCCTTGTAAGTTTTATTTATTCTCTGTTATGTACTTTTTACTTTGTTCTCTTTTCCCCCTTCCCCTTCCCCCCAAGAAGGCTCAAATTAAGTACATACACACATATGTATAAACACATATACATATACTTAGATATCTTAGATATCTATAATCATGCTTATATATAGACATATACTTTCTTATGCATATATGTAAGACTGTACTATACTTGTTTGTCCTCTATTTCTCTAAGGGTGGATAATGTCTTCCTTCATAGGCCCAAGTGTTTCCATATTTTTTCTCAGTCAACCAAGTGTATTTCTTGTAAGCAATGTATTGTTGGATCCTGTTTTTTTTAATCCATTCTGCTGTCTGCTTCTGTTTTATGGGTGATTCAATCCATTCATATACATAATTATGATTAACTTAGTAAATTCTTTCCTCTTATTTTCTTTGTTTATCCCTCTTTTTTTTAACCTTCTTTTTCCTCAAAAGTCTATTGTGCTTCTCACTAGTACTTCCCTTACTCCTTCTCACCTTCTATTGATCCCCCTCCTCTTTGCTAATCCTTTTCCCATCCTACTTCTCTGTAAGGTGTGAAAGATTTCTAAACCCAACTAAATGCGCTATATTATTCACTCTTTGTGCCAAATCTGATGAGAGTAAGGTTCAACATTGCCCATCCACCCTCCCCAATCTTCCTATACATTATAAGAGATCTTCCTTTTATGCCTCTGAGATAATTTTCTCCATCCTTTCCCTCTTTTTCTTCTCCCAATGCATCTTTCTTTCTTATCTCTTAATTTTATTTTTTTAAACTATCTCATCATTTTCATCTCATTTCCATGCCTTCTCGTTATGTATACTCTTTCTAATTGCCCTGATAATGATAAAGTTCTTAGGAGTTATAATTATTGTCTTCCTATATAAACACTTTAGCCTTATTCAATCCCTTATGGTTTTTCTTTTATGTTTACTGGGTTTTTTTTTTTGCTTCCTTATATCTGAAAGACAAGTTTTAGGTTCAGCTCTTTTCATCAAGAATGCTTAAAAATCCTATATTTCATTAAATGTCAATTTTGACAGATAGATGATTTTTTTTTGTAATGTTAGCTCCTTTCCTTTCTGTAATGCCATATTCTGAGCCCGCCAAGCCTTTAATGTAGAAGCTGTTAAATCCTGTGTAAACTTGACTTTAGCTCCTCAATATTTGATTTATTTCTTTCTGGATGCTTGCAGAATTTATTCTTTGGTCTGGGAGCTCTAGAATTTGACTATAATATTTCTGAGAGGTTTTTTTGCGGGGGATCTTTTTCAGGAGGAAAACAGTAGATTCTTTCAAATTATATTTTACCCTCTGGTTCTAGGATATCAGGGCAATTTTACTTGATAATTTCTTGAAACATGATGTCTAGTATCTCTTTTTGATCATGGCATTCAGGTACTCTAAAAATTCTTATATTCTCACTCCTTTATCTATTTTCCAGTTCACTTGTTTTTTCAATGAGATATTTCACATTTTCTTCTAACTGTTGATTCTTTCAATTTTATTATCTTGTTTCTTGATGTATCATGGTTTCATTAGCTTTAACTTGCCCAATTCTCATTTTTAAAGTATTATTTATGTGAGTAAGATTTTATACTTCATTTTCCTGGCATTTTTCCAATTCTATTTCATAAGAATTTTTTCAGTGAATTTTTGTATGGCCTTTTCTCCCCTATTTGGCCAGTTCTCTTTTTAAAGATGTTCTTTGTATCAGTGGATTTTTGTGCCTCTTTTCCATTTGACTGGTTTTGTTTTTTAAGGTTTTTTTTTTATTTTTTTTAATCTCCTTTACCAAGAGGATTGATTCTCTTTTCATAGTATTCTTACATCACTCATATTTTCTAATTTTTTTCTCTCTCATTTAATTTTTAAACCTTTTTTGAACTCTTCCAAGACTTCTTATTGGACCTATATCCAGTTCACCTTTTTCTTTGGGACTTTGCTTGTAACTGCTTTGATATCATTGTCTTCTGAGTTTCTGATCTTCCCTGTTACCACAATAATTTGTTATGGTTAGGATCTTTTTTGTTGCTGTTGTTTGCACATTTCCCCCAGCTTATTTATTGACTTCTGCCTTTATTTTAAAGTTGGTTTCTGCTCCTGCTGTCGAAGAGCATTGTCTCAAGCTCCAGGTCTGTCTTTCTCTAGCTTTCATAGCTAGGTCTGGTGGTCTGTAAGCTTCCAGTGCGTTTAAGCTTGTATGATCAAATGAGAGGCGCTTCTGCTTTCTTCCTTTCCTGGCCTGTTTCTTGATCTTCACTCAGGAAGAGATCTTGTTCTCCTAGAAGATGTTCACAAAGTGGGTGATACCACCCCTAGGGAGTAATGGAACAATCCAAGGTGGTGGTAGTGGCATCAGGTGAAATTGGGGGGCATTGAATAAAATAAGGGAGCAGTGGAAGCATAAAGAAGGAAGAGAATTTTGAAAAACTATTCATGTATGTTTCACCTGTTGTGTAAAAGAGTTAAAGTCATAGTTATTACATTATTTTCCACAAAATGCAAGTTATAACCCATCAATGGTCAAGTCTGCCAATAGGTCTTAACAAGCAAGTATTGGCAGGTGAGCATGTCATGCATTGTTGAGAAGTCCAGCATGAATCACCAAGAATGTGTGTGTGTTGACTTGTTTACAATATGATACTATACAGTTACATAACATGATATTGCAACATCAAAACAACAACCATTTTTTCTATTCACAGTGGTTGTTGTTTTCCTTTTGATCAATTATTCAGCCCCTGCCCTGACTATGTTTGTTGAGAGCTCCTGAATCTGCTACTGCCTCTGAGGTAGCTGCCTCCAAGGTTCAGTCTGTGTTGCTTGTTCAGAGGACTACCACCACCCCAGTGAGACAGACCTTTCCTGACAATCTCCTAAATTGTCTTAGACTGGAACATTATTTCATCTTGTTGTTGGTTCTTCCACTTCAGAATACAATTCCAGGCATTATTTTAGAGTTGTTTAGAGTGAAATTTGGTAGAGCTCATCTAAATGCTTTCTACTTTGCCATCTTGGTTCATCCTTGACATAAGTATCATCAAAAGCCTTCTAACCGGTATGCCTTCCTGAAGTATCTACTAACTCTAGTCCATCCAAAATGATTTTCCTAAAGTGCTAGTCTGACCGCTATGTTACTTCCCTACTCTTTAAACACCAGTAGCTACTGATGACCTCCAGTTTAAAAAAAATAATGTTTTATTTGGTATTTAAAGATTTCACAAGCAAGCCCTTTATTCCATTTCCAATCTTCTTATATTTTACTAATTTCTATTCACTTTAAGTTCTGCAATATCTGTCATCTTGCTCTTCCTTCACTATACCTCTCTATTGCTTAAATCTAGACTCCATGACATTTCAATGATTTGCCTTCCCTGGAACACATCTGGAATGTTCATCCTCCTCACTTCCTCCTGCAGGTTTCCCTAGCTTCTGTCAAGATGCAGCATAAATTCCCTCTTTGCTAGAGGCTTCTCACAGTTTTCTCCAAATACCTTCCTTCTCACATTACTTCAGATGACTTTCTATATATCTTGCATGTATCTTATTATTTTCATATTTTTCTCTTGGGTCTTTTTATCCTTTTTCAACTCTTTGTAACCCCGGTAGTGTTTATTGCAATGCCCATTATACAATAAGTGTTAAATTAGTGTTTTTTCCCCTCAATTGAATGACATATTGTTTGAACAGGTTGGAATCAGCATTGGTGGTTAAGAATCAACTTTACTAAAATCACAGAACCTGTAAAATGTAAAACATGAAATATTCATGAGATGCTTGTTGACTGTCAATGAACCAATGAGAAAGTGAAATCATCACTAAGGTTAAGAACAATGAAATTTACCTCTTCAGAGCATTCCAAATGAAATGAAGGTTCACATGTGAAAAGTTAAATGCAAATGATCATACTCCAGAAAATTATCCAAAATCAAAATAGGTTACTCACTGTTTTGTTTTGTAAAATTCTTCAATATCATGTGATTAGGCCTATTTGATTATTGATTAGCAGATTATCCTAGTAATTTCACTTGGAAATACATTTTAATTTTTAATTTTGAGTTAATGTTCTTAAGTTGAGATCATATCTAGATTAAAAAAATAAACGACTTAGACATACTGCCAGAAGTCTCTGTTTAGTGATTAATGTTAATAGTTTTGTTATTTTCTGAAGTTTTACCTTTGACCTATATTTTTAGACA
Organism: Phalanger gymnotis; assembly: GCA_028646595.1. Lineage (NCBI taxonomy): Eukaryota > Metazoa > Chordata > Mammalia > Diprotodontia > Phalangeridae > Phalanger > Phalanger gymnotis. The sequence continues at coordinate 102,264,175 of CM053626.1, read as the reverse complement.
TTTTAATAAACTTGATTTCATGTAATAGGAAATACCTGGGAGATATCAGTTAAAATTGCATCTGTATTGTTTTTATATCTATAAGATTCATTTTCTATGAACAATTAAGCTAGATGAATAATTTCTCCATATTTTAAAGAACCAAATTTAGATGGACTTTGTGAATCACTCCTTAATCAGCCATCATGAATAGATGGCACTTTTCACTTAACATGAACCATGACAAATTTGATAAGTTCTCATGCAACATTAAATAACACCAGCAATCATAATATAATGATAGCTTCTATGATTTTCCATTTAACACCTTCATCAGTTATTCCAATTATGTTTTTCCATAAACAATGTTCACAAATATGGTCAAAAAATCTGAGTCATGTAATGCCAGTACCCTGTTTTATAGCAATAAACGTAATAAAGTGATGTTAAAATGTCTTCCAAATTACAAAGTTGAAGCAAAGCAAAGGTTGGCATACTTAATAAATAGCTCCATCTAGTGGTATTTGAGGAAAATGTAATGCATTTTCATATGATGTCACTGTACAAACTTAGAAATTTTAAAGGTGATTGAAAGCTTTTGCTCATTAGTTATAAATTCTTCCCTTGAGAAACCTTTTTTGAATATACTAGTCAAAAGAGATCTAATAATTTTTCTATTTCATGCTAATAAGTTTATTTGTTACAGTACTTTTTGTCTCTCTATACCTTGAATAAACAATGTATTATACATGTAATTGACATACCATTGATTGTAGTTATACAAAATGAATACTTAACCATTTTTTTTAGATTTATAAACATAGATATAGACAAATATCCACAAATACTTTCAGTACCCTTGACACCATCCTGTTTACTGAGGACTTGAGATTTAAATTATCAAAATTTTTAATTGTACTAATTTCTAAGCCTAGACTTAAAGTGATTTATTAGGTTGTATGATGTCATTTTGGAACAAAAATGACATAGACTATGTGGTAATATAATAGATCTTCATATTCCTCTTGTAGGGATTCCTGAAGACTTAACCATTGGTATAGATTAAAAATTATAAGGGATCTCACAGGCTCTCTAGTTCAATCCTCTCATTTTGCAGTGCAAGAACTGAGCTTTAAAACCATGTGGATTCTGGTAAATGTTTGACAATTGGATTTCTGGGGAAATATGAGAGGCATGACAGACTTTTACATTTAATCCACATTATTAACATTTCCTTCTTTACTTTCTTAAGTCTAAACAATCAGTAAAATAATACATCAAGCCTTGGTTTGAAGCATTTGCCTATATCAGAGTTATAAATGCTTACACTGGAAATTTAACAATTACACTTGAGTTGGTTCCAGTATATTCCTGAATTGAGTAACATTAAATAATGACATGCCCAGCATCGCACAGATGGCTAGTAAATGCCAGAGGTAGAATTTTAACCTTTAGCATTGAACTCACTATGCTACTTCTAAGAGTTCAAAAATATCTTCAAAGATACATAGAAACACTGGTAAGTTTATGTAACTTTTGATATACATAAACCATGTAAAATTATTATTATGTGTTTCAGTGTATATGTGTATGTATATACACACATATACATTATATATATATATGTAATTTAATATGCATTTATGTACCTATCATCTAGCTATCTAATTACATTTCTGTACTTAGTGTTTCCAAAAATCTTAGTGTGACTTCAAGTTACTAAAGCTAAGAGGTAGTATTGCATGGTGGCCATAACCACACTATGGTGTTGGACTTAAGAGGAAAACTTCAGTCCATGTCTTCTATGTCTCATTTTTACTGGGTATGTTACCCTAGGTAAATTATTTAATTTCTTTTGTGCCTCATGTGATTCCCAAGGATTTGTCTACTAATTCAAGGAACCCAGGGAGTTGCTTCAGGAGGAATTTACTACATTAACTTAGAGGTTAGAATTTCTTCACCCAATTATAAAGACTTTCATCAAATTATAGTTCTAATTGGATAGAAAATAAAATTTCAAATTAAACTGACACAAAGAACTATTATACTTTTTTATATCATTATACTTATGTTTATCTGTATTTATAGCTTATCACCAAATTTTCTACCTGGTGGCTGGTGGCTGGTGGTAGTGGTGGTAGTAGTAGTAGTAGTAGTAGTAGTAGTAGTAGTAGTAGTAGTAGTAGTAGTAGTAGTAGTAGTAGTAGTAGTTAAGTAGTAGTTATAGTAGCAGCAGCAGCAGTAGTAATAATATTTTATTTTCCTTAGGAACTCTTGAAGAATTTCTACTAAGGCTGTTAGGGTGTTAGGGGTTTTAGTCTAGGCGTATTGAAGGGTGAACTGACATTGATGAAATCACATATAATTGAAGTTTATTCACACAATATTTACATATAATGTTATATTTATCTCCTACATCTGTGCTTTTGCACAGGCTCTTCTCATTGCCATTAATTCACTCCCTGCTTGCATCTGCCTCTTGGAATCCCCAATTAACTTCAAAGTTCTTCAGCTCAAACATAACCTCCTGTATGAAATCTTTCCTAGCCCTCTAACTGTACCAAACCCCCCAATTTATCTTGAATAGTTTTATTTAATTATTTACTTTCCATACGCTTATGTAAGGGGTATAGGTATGTGCTGTGTTTTGCCCATGTAGGTTATGTGTGTTCATGTGAGTCTCTCTAGACATGGCTGGCAGGGAGGCAAGAAAAGATATCTCTTGAGTCTCCTTCCTCCATTCTTCTCCAAAAGAGATAGATTCCTTCCATTAAGGGAAGCAGGAGTTTGAGACCAGAAACTGGCCAGCTTTCTCTCTTCAGAGAAAGGGGGTATTAGGCTTGAACTATATTTCTATATGCTCCCTTAACTATTGTTAACTTTTTTGGAAATAATTTTTAGCTTCAAGTAGCTCTCTTGTTTGTTATTCATTGATGGGAAAAAGTACATTCAAGGATTGACTTCTTTCCAATTAGAAACCAGTTCCACAATGAACTTAGATAGCAAATAACTGATATGCCCATTTATCCAAAAAGATATCTAAGAGAAATCATAGAAACTATACCTAGGAAGCTTTTGCACAAACAAAGCCAAGGCAACAAATATTAGATGGACAGCAGAAAAGTGGGAAACAATTTTTTTTTATAGGTAGTGTTTCTGCTAAAGGCCTCATTTCTAAAATACATAGAAAACTATGTCAAATTTATAAGAATACATGTCATTCCCCAATCAATAAGTGGTCAAAGGATATGAACAGGCACTTTTCCAATGAAGAAATTAAAGCTATCTGTAGTCATATGAAAAAATGCTTGAAATCACTATTGGTTAGACAAATGCAAATTTTAAAAAAAAAAACCTCTGAGGTACTACCTCACACCTAACAGATTGGCTAATATGACACAAAAAAAGAAAAGGATAAATATTGGAGAAAATGTGGGGAAATCAAAACACTAATGCATTGTTGGTGGAGTTATGAACCAATCCAATCATTATGGAGAGCAATTTGTAACTATGCCCAAAGGGCTATAAAACTGTGCATACCCTTTGATCCAGCAATACCACTACTAGGAGCATATCTCAAAGAAATAATAAAAAAGGTGGAAAGGACCCACATGTACAAAATATTTATAGTAGCTCTTTTTGTGGAGGCCAAGAATTGGAAATTTGTGGAAATGCCCATCGATAGAGGAATGGCTGAACAAGTTGTGGTATTTGAATGTAATGAAATACTACTATTCTATAAGAAATGAGGAACAGGCAGATTTCAGAAAAACCTGGAAAGATTTACCTGATCCAAAGCTGAGTGAAGTGAACAGAAGTGGGGCATCATTGTACACAGTAACAGCAACATTGTGCAATGATCAACTATTGTAAACTTAACTTTTTTCAGCAATGCAATGATTTTTAAAAAATCCCAAATCCCAAAGAATGATGATGGAAAATGAGAAACAACTATGGAGTCTGATTACAGGTTAAAGCATACTATTTTCACTTTTTTTTCTTTCTAGTATTTTTCCCCTTTTGTTCTGCTTCCTCTTTCACAACATGACTAATGCCAAAATATGTTTAATATGATTGTCATCTATAACCTATATCAGATTTCTTGCCATCTTAGGGAGAAGGAAGGAGAGAGGGAGGAGGAGAAAGAGGAACAAAAAATTCGGAACTCAAAATCTTATAAAAGTGAATGCTTAAAACTCTCTTCAACTGTAGTAGGAAAAAAATACTATTAAATGGGGGGGGGAAGAATGATGGAAACTGGCTATATCACAGGTCCTTATCCTGAGATCCTTGAACTTAAAAATTTGTATTCGATTATATATTTTTGGAGGCAATTAGGGTTAGGTGACTTATCTAGGGTCACAGAGCTAGTGTCAAGTGTCTGAGCGCAGATTTGAACTCAGATGCTCCTCACTCCAGGTCTGGTATTTGTCCACCATACAACCTAGCTGCCCCGATAACTATATTTCAATATAATTGGTTTCCTTTGTGAAAAAAGGAATAGAGGAAAAAAAAGAAAGCATACCTAAGACTATATATATTAGACAATACACAGAGTCAATGAGATTTTCAAGTTGACTCAAACAAGAGAATGTCACAGATCTCACCCCAGGGGAAATTCCCAGAAGGCTCTAGTATAGTTGGCTGGGAACAGAGAGCTGATCAAAGTCCCAACTCCTCTATATGTTAGCTTCTTTCTGTAGTCTTTTTACAGTTTTAGGAACATGAAGAAAGTTTGCAACCATGCTTCTTCTCTCTTAAAGCTGAAAGCCAGAAAATCAAGATCTCTTTTCTTTCTAGTCCTCACTAAGACCACTTTTCATATAGGGAGTCTCAGGGTATAGAATAACCAGTTTCCACCAATGAGGATGGTATTATATAAATGGCCTTTGAGACACTGGTTCCACTTATATGTGTATATCCTGTCTGTCTCAGTAGAATGTTTCCTTGAGGAAAGGATGTTTTGTCTTTGTGGTACTTGAAACAGAATAGCTGCCGGGAATTGTAAATAGATTAATTAATAGCTTGCTCTTTTGCTGTCTCTTAAGATTGGAGTTTAAATCCAGCATCAGTCTCTTACTAGATATGTAAACCATGGCAAGTCACATGACCTGTTTGTCTGAGTTTCCTCGGCTATAAAATGTGAATAATAATAGCACCTACCTCACAATGTTGTTGTGAGGATCAAATGGGATAGTCGTAAATTATTTTGCATAGTGCTTAGCATATATAGTAAGCATTATATAAATACTTATTCTTTTCACTTCCTTCCTCTTTTCCCCACCCCCAAATTCTGAAGAATTAGCTCTGTCCTTTGCCCTATTGTCTTCAATTTAATATTCTTTTTATTTCCTATCTTATCATCTTCTTTGGCTTCAGATATTGTTTCATGTAACTGTAATAACCATGCTATTTGCCGCTACTGTGGCAGTGTAAGGCCAATAACAGCAGCACACAGGAGGGCTGCTAGCACAGGTTCTTTGATCTGCTTTTCCAAGGAAAGTAACTTTAAGGTGTTTACAATCTCACTTTAATCAAACATACAAATATCATTCACTTAGTTTAGGGGGAAAAGTCAGCACTCTGAACTTCAGAGCAAATACAAACAAAACTTACAAATAGAGAAAATTTAAACAAAACAAATAACACAAATCAACAGACAGGCTTCTATATGTCTGATTAAAGCTATATATCCATAGTTACCAGAGAAAGAAGAACTAACATCTGGGTTTTCAAACCTGGAGGTGGGGGGGCTCCTTAATGGCTACCCAGAATCTCCACACCAACACTCTTCCAATGAGTGAGCCTCAAAACAAAATGCTAACCACTGAGTATATATATACCCTTCTTAAGGCCCAAGTACTTCATACCTAATCAGCAAAAGGATGTGGGCCTTCCTGCAAACAAAGTCAAGGCTCAATCAAAAGCACTTGGTTGTCTTAGTGCTAAGAAGACCTCCAAAAGGAAAAAAAATCCAGCAAAAAATCCCACTTTACTTGCCATTACAGTAACCTACTCAAAATATTGCCTGTTTAGCACCAATCTAGGAGAACCCAAAGTTCCAACCTAGTCTATACATGTCTTTTTGATGCATCTTCATAATGATGAAGAAGATGATGGTGGTAGCTAATATTGCTATAACCCCCTAACATTTTCAAATAGTTTCAAACGTAGTATTTTCTTTGATGATCTTCACAAAAAAATAAGGTAGATGTTATAATTATTGCACTTTTATTTTTAAAAATTGAGGCTAAAAAAGATTAAAGTGATTTCTCAGAGTCACAAGTTAGGAACTGTCTAAGGCATATGTTCTACTCAAATCTTCCTTATTCTTAGTCTGGCACTCTATAGAACATCTTGTTTCCTCACTGATATTTTATAGAATCTATGAATGCATTAGCCTTCTTCTAAAATCTATCTCTATCTAGTTTATCTATGTCTCTTTAAACCACATCTATCTTCTTGGTAACCTAGCTTTGAAAACTTACAGCCATCTCATGTTTCCCTCTCTCCATATTAAAAAAAAAAAACTATTAGTTATCAAATCCTTTCAATCATACTTCTGAAACAGACTTCACATACTTTCTGTCCATTTATACTTCAGTCTAGTTCCAATAATTTTGAAGGGAATATTATAAAAATATCTTAAATGTTTTCATGATATTCAGAAACTCTCCTCCCCAGAAACTCCTCTCAACCATGGCTGGCCAGATAATCTTCATTTCCATTTCTAGATCATTTTGCTTCTCCATTTAGACATTTCAAAAAAAGGCACCCCTCCCCCCGTATTTACCTAAAATAGAACTAAATTGCTTAGCCCTGCATTCAAGGTCCTTCACAATCTAGCTCTAACCATTCTTTATAACTTATTTAGCATACAATCCTCTTTATTTAATCAAAACTTGACCATTCATGGTCTCTCATTGCTGACTTGTCTTTTCCCTGTGCTATATCTTTTCTTACAACTTCCCTCCTATTTCCCTCTCCTATGTTTGTAGTTAACTCCTCAAAATCCTTCTTTTCTTTTAAGATGCCACTCAAGTACCACTTTGTCCACAAGGTCTTCAGTGATTATCCAAAATGAAAATACTATCTTTGCTATCACACTTTAAATAACACTTATTGAAGCTCCCCTTTCAAATTAAAAAAAAAAAGTATTTCTTGGGTATAGAATTCTGTGCTAAGGATTGGGAGAAAATAGAGATTCAATAGAATATTTGATAGATCGTATGCTTATTGAGAACAGAGACTTATTTTTTTTTCATTGTATTCTCCCTAATCTAGCACAACTCCTGAATAAATTCCTGTTGAGTGATTGATTGATCAGTCCTCATGGAATGTGTGACTTCTTTATATTTATTATATTATACTTTATATAATACTTGTATATGTATATATATATATATATATACATATATACCACTACAACTGATATATCAACTAGATTAGAGACTATACTGTGAGCATGTTATTTCATCTTTTACTTATAGCATCAAAATAAGTATATTTAATTACAAATATTAAGAACTTATCACATGCTTTTAATTAATTGAAATATAGATTATATAGAAAGATACAGGGTTAGAGATTGATGCTCAGATGACAACAGAAACAGAAATAGAGCTACCAAAACAGATGCACATACACAACCACATACAGGTACATAGATACATATACATATATAAACACACACATATGCAACGCCCAAATAAGCATGTCTGTCTATCTATCTATCTATCTATCTATCTATCTATCTATCTATCTATCTAATCTCATATGCTACATTTTAACCACTTTAGATATAGCACCTGTGCATAAATCTATGTAAATGAAAAATCAGACACAAAAATCAAGAATTAGGATTACATGATTTTTCCAGAGAAATTGATCAATACCAGTTTGTCATTGTGTGTGCATGCATGTGTGTGTGTGTGTATGTATGTTTTTCATGGTGAATTTTATAGGTAAAATGGTTCATTCAAACATTACTCACATGGATTTTTTTTCATTTTCTTAAGCCTATGTTTTCCATGGGGGCAGCTAGGTGGCTCAGTGGATAGAGTGCCAGGCCTGCAGTCAGGAAGATTCATCTTCCTGAGTTCAAATCTGGCCTCAGACACTTACTAGTTATGTGACCCTGGGCAAGCAACTTCATCTTCTTTGTCTGTTTCCTCATCTATAAAATGTGCTGGAGAAGGAAATGGCAAATCACTCCAGTACCTCTGTCAAGAAATCCCCAGATGAAGTCCTAAAGAGTTAAACATGGCTGAAATGACTGAACAGCAACACTGTCTATTGTTATAAGCTCTTCTACGCACCATTTGTGCCATGGCTAGGTGTAGATGAGTATTGTCCTAGTTCCTCTTAACCACTTACCATCAATTAGATTTTACTAAAGGGTATTTGCTTTAATGATATAGCAAGAAAAAACTTTTCTACCCAACACCTCAGGAGCAATCCTTTCTGTTACCCAGGCTACTTCTTTTGGGAGTTGCACTGAATCTTATCTCAGTTCCTACACAGAAATGGTCCAACTGAATTCGTATCTGGTATCACTGACAGATAAGTCCTTTTCTCAGCAGGACATTTTCTCTTGAGGTTCATTCCTAGTTCCTTAGTACAACGATTAACGCTGAGCTGACAGCAAAATTGAAACAATGGGATGCAGAGTCTCAAATTTCTTCATATAAAATGAAAATAAAATAAAAATAAATGGAAAAGAGCAAATCCAGAGGCAAATAATTTATTTCTATTTCACAGGACTTTGGAGGGGAGAAGGCCCAAAGCCTCTTCATTTACACCATTTTCTTTCACCCTGGCCCTCATGGTCCAAACCCCTTGTAGCTGTTTTCTACACAGGTAATCAGAAAATAAGGTCCAAGTACTTTATGATACTTGGTAGATTATCATGGGCAACTCAAGAAATTTTCACACTGATGAATCAACTTTGGTATCTTTAATATATTTTCCTGCTGTGGCTAGATAAATATCCTTTTGTTACCCTTTGAATGACCTATTAATATTTCATTTTATTCCAAGATTTTTCCTAATCTATTAGAGATAGGCCGATGTCACTAGTGCCAACCCAGAATACCCATATAGTTGTCAACCCTCCCCCCTTCCCTTATAAAGTTGACTCTTCTTTATATCAGTCAGATTTGAAGGAAGAACTACCCTGTTGACTTTCTTCTTTACCTTTTCTCTTCTACCTCTTAGGGGTAATATCTTTCTCTCTCCCTTCACATAGCATTATCAATAGTGGAACAGAAAATAACATGGGATTTTAGAATCTGCCTTTGGAGTAAAATTAAATCAAATCAAATGATTATGAATAGTTAACCATCTGGAAGCTGGAGTTGGGATCTTTATTAGAAAATGGCCCACAATGGACCAGGATTATTGCTTGTTCTGTAGAACATGGGTTTCAATTCTTTCCAAAAGGGCATGGCAGTATACTAGGCCAGAATTTTAGCTGAGCCCAAATACCACTAAACCACAGCAAAGTATCAGAACCACCTGTCTTGCCAAGCAGCATCTAGTGAAGCCCTACCTTGGAGATATTAGCAAAATATATTAACAGTTCCATGAAGTAATGAACGAACATGGGAGATCATTGACCATAATTTAAATCACTGAATTTGCTCACTACTCTGTTCTTCATTCTTCCACCATTCTCCTGAAACCTGCCTCATTGCTACCTTTGGAAGGATTAACAGGTCTAAGAGATCAGATCCATAGAGTGCATGATGTTAATTCCTCCCCGCCCACGACCCGTTTAGAGAAGTGATCATAGGTAGAAGCAAATCCAGGAACACCAGAGTGATGGCAAAGGTGATAATTCATCATTGATTGGGGAGAACTGTGCTGAACCATCATCCACTTTTTTTTCTCTGTCCAAACATCTAGGACATTCTCATGCCTGGAATGGGGGCTACGTAGGAACTTTTACCTTTCTATTGTTACCAGAAAGAAATCACCTTGCAATAATGGCATCACATGGTCCCCCAAATTCCCTTGTTGAAGAACTATGCAGAATTCAATGGGTGTTAACTGTTAGTAATATGGAAGGGTAAATCAAGGTTTGACATTAGAACTAAACAATGGTCTACACTGGATCTGCCTTTTGCCCCTGACTATGCCATTACCCATCTTTGTATTAGGCTACTGTACTGCTACTTGGGCCAGCTCCAGAGAAAATAATGGAATTATCTGAATTAGCATAATTGTTATGGGAAATAACAAAAAAGTGGAAAATTAAAGTGCCTACCTTCATCATATCTCAAACGATACCACAAAGAAGTATTATCTAAATAATTTCATTCTGATGTAAAGCTTAAAAAATAGTTTGGCAGTGGGAAACACTAAGTACAGATGATAAAGAATCAAGAAATTGTAGAGTAGAAACATAATGTTCTATAAGCCCAAAGAACCCTACCATGGACATAAGGGCTCATTATTCAACAAAAATTGCTTAGAAAATATTTCAACACAGGGAATCATTAGGGAAAGAGAAGGTGCTAGACCCTTAATGAGCACCACAACCTCATGCAGAGTGGGGAAACAAATGCCAAACAACTTTGTTACTTACCACCCACTTCTAGGTTACAGATCCAGCAGATCCAGACACTCAGGAGTGTAATTGTAAGATAAAAAAGAATTCAAAGGCACTGCATACTATATCAAGGGATGAGTAAGTCTGACTGGGTAATATGGAAAAGTAGATTATTAGTTACAAATTCCAATCCGGTCTAGAACCTACAGAGCATAAGCACGTACTGAGGAATCTCAGACCAAAGGGAAGTTTGCAGTTCTGTGACTGAACCAACAGAGCTTCCCAAATACCTCAAAGTGTCTGAGTTCTGTATCAATTTATTATTACTCAGATCTGAAGTCTTGTCAGGAACTTATAGAAATCAAATCAAGCAGGCCAGAAAACCAGAAATTTGCCTGGATTAGACCACTTTGGGAGCACTCTAAACTTGTAGTTCCCCAGCCTAAGCAGACTCTGAGATCCTGAAATATCACAACAATCAATACTCCAAAAAACAAGAGCAGGACTAGCCTAGAAGTTTCTTCCAGGAGTGTGTAGAGCCTGGACCTAAGAGCACATATAAAGTTAGAAAGCAGACTAAAAGAATGAGAAATAAATCCCACCATAAAAAATTAAAATGATAGGGACTCTCAAGAAATATACCAATGAGAAGAGAATGACTCCAAAACCTGTATGAGCAAAACCTCAAAGGAAAACATACCTTGGACACAAATTCAATTAGAATTACAAGATGAGATAAAAAAAGAGTTTAAAAGAATTTTAAGGTTTATACCGAGGGGACGAGCCACGATAGCAGCTGGGAAGCAGTGACCGGCGTGAGCTCCCCACCAAGTCCCTCCAAAAACCTATAAAAAAATGGCTCTGAACCAATTCTAGAGCTGCAGAACCCACAAAGTGGCAGAGGGAAGCAGGGCTCCAGCCCAGGACAGCCTAGATGGTCTCTGGGTAAGGTCTGTCCCACACGGAGCTCCCAGCCCCCAGCTGAGGGGAGCAGAGCTGAGCCCAGCGCG
>CM053626.1:102225988-102252134 GCA_028646595.1 Phalanger gymnotis | reverse complement strand
TATTATATTATATTATATTATATTATATTATATTATATTATATTATATTATATTATATTATATTATATTATATTATATTATATTATATTATATTATATTATATTATATTATATTATATTATATTATATTATATTATTATTACTATTATATTATATTATTATCTATTATATTATATTATCTATTTATATCTATTTTAGTAAAATCTATTTTTATGTATTTACATCTATTTTGTATTTGCTTGTATATGTTCATGTTGTTTCTTTCCAGCAGAAAGTAAATTCCTTCAATCATTTGTTTTTGTCTTCATCACCAATGCTTTGCACAGTTCTGAGGTCTTATTTTTTCACTTAATAAATATTTGTCCAATGACAGATTGGGAATCTGAACCAGTAATTTCCACAATATTCTGCACCTTACTGCAATAAATATCCTAAGTCAACTGTAAAAATGATGACCCGGAGTGTCTCCACTATTTATAGGGAGTCTATTGTCAATTTGAGCCCTGTAGTGGATCTTCTCCATGTCAGTACGTGTACAGCTTGGTGAACATACAACTCTACACTTTACATTTTATTAAATATTAATTATCTAAGTGCCTTTGAACAAGGTTTTCTCTGTTGATATATCTTTAAGGAAAACGTATATTGCAAGAGACACCTTGTTGGAAGAACATTAAATGATTTTAATGTTTTTTTTTTTTTCTGTCAGATGAAACCCAGTCTTCTAGTTAACAAACAATAAATACAATGTGATTTTCTTTTTTCTGTGTCTTTAAAACAATTCTATGATGTTAAAGTTGTGTTTCAATGTGGACAGTATCTTTTAAAATCCTTCTTGGTCCACATTATCCAAAAGTAAGAGATATTTATCTCTCTATATGTATATCTATCTGTAGTTGGGAAAGTAAGCACATGGTTTTCTTGGCCAACATTCTTTGGGCCTTCTTAGTTTCCTACAATTCTACAATGTCTTTGATTTTTGGTCTTTTTTCAAATACTTAAAGTGTTAAATCTCTCAACATTCCCCAAAGCATTTCAATTTCAACCTGGATCCTATCTATATATTCTTGATATAATAGGAATGGAATGTTTGTTGTTGTTATCTTTAGTGCTATTTCTATCTTCTTCATGTATAGTGGCTCCACTTTCCTTGTTAGTGAAGGGAATTTGAAGTACAAATCATGATAGATCTTTTGTATTTTCCTTCTACTTTTGTCCTTCAGATTTCAGCCATACACACCTTCAGAGTAATTTTTCTTATTTTGGTTTCTTACCAAGCTTTCTTAAACCTGGTGTTACCTTCCATCACTTCTCTATATTTTCTATCTTCCCTCAATTTAAAATGTTAAAAGTTAGTTTCTCTTGTAGATTTTGTTGTTCTTGACTCTATGTCAATGATTTTCAAGGAAGTCAACTGTTTGCCACCTAATACTCTTTTGGTCTTTTAATTATAGAAATTTGATTATTTAAATTAATCTATATAAATTTCTATTTGAAGTTGTTGTGAATCCTATGTCTCTTCTGAATATTTCCATTTTATATTATCCATAATTTGCTTAAATTGGCCAGATTCAAATTGTTTTGATTGCCTTTAATTTTTTCATTATTTTAAAACTTTATGCTAATTTTTCTTTTTTGCTCTTTTAATAAGTCAATTTTCTGATTGTATAAGCTATTTCAAAAAATGATTCCCATACAAGTCATCTGCCTGTTATATAGAATAAATTCATTTTATAGTTTTATTATGTTGTTGTCACATACATTGCCTTTCAATTATTTTCTCGTAGATTTTACTCAAAATCATAATGAATATACATAAGCCTTTTGAATAATCCAAACATCTTTGTCCTCTTTCATTTCTTCTGTCTGATACAATTTTTTTTTGTCTCCACCTTCACATTTTCCAACTTAGTATGAAGTTTAGAAGTATCTTAGAGCTAGTGTTTCCCTTAGGTGACATTTTTTTTTCTCCCATCCACAGCATTAACATTTCATTTCAACATGAATAAATGTAAATTGACCTAAGAAAAAAGACAAAAAAAAATGCTATTCTCTAGACCTGTGATCTCAGGTTTTTTTTTTTTTTTGTCATGTGCCTCATCCATAAAAATGTTCCTTAAATACATATATTAGTTAATTTTTTTTTTGCAATTACTGTTGTACTAATGCTATTTACATTACGAAATAGCACAGAAATATACTTTTAAATTTTGAGACTGATATAAATAATTTTTAAATATTTTACATACTTACTAATTATACTAATTCAACTCACTGAACATTATGAAATATGATCAAAAGTAATTGTTAGTTAAATCGAAAAGCAAATTAATTATGACTTACTTTGAAATTAATCTAGTAATAATATTTTTGAGAGGCAGCCTTTTATTATATATATATATATATATATATATATATATATATATATATATATATATATATATATATATTTGGAGTCACACAAATCTCAAGAGACAACTCCAACAGAACTTCCAGCATAATCCTAGTTAAATGATTTTAATTCTCCCAGTTAAAAATGTGAAGAGTAGGTGTGTGTTTGCATTTGTAGGGGGAATACTTCAGCAGGCCTGGATGAAAGTCAATGCCCTTATATCTCTAATACAGAAAGAGGACTAGTGATTTCACTGCAACAGGCAAATCTCAAATGATGAAATTCTATCAATAAAAGTTGGCACCTTTTCTGAGTCTATGGTTGCTATACACTCTGCCACACTTTCATTTTTAATCATAGTGGATTAATTACATATATTTAAAATATTCCTGTTGAAAATGTCGACTTTTTTGGCTGACATTTTTTTTTGTCAGATTTGACTATGAGTTGTAATATGGCTGGCCAAGAGTTCACACCAAGAATGGTAGAAATGTCAGCTCTAGAATATTCTCATTCAGTTATACTTGAATTATTAGTATTGTTTTCAATATGTGGTTTGTTTGCAGGATTTTTTAACGCCATTTGTCAATTTCGTGCAAGTTAGTTTAGTGAAAATTAGATATTTTAAACTATATGCCAATTTAACATAAAAATTGGAAGCATATTTTTAAGTGAGGGAGCTAATGTCATTGTCTCCATATTTTGAACTTTAACTTTTTCCTCAGAATACTTTAATGTTCTATGTGATACTCAATCTAATGTATGTACTGAATGAAGGTACTGATGTCAATCTTGTAGAAATATTTAAAATGATTTTTTTTAAATTTTATATAGAGGAATATAAATCTAAGTGCTATTATTTTATTCTGACCCCCAACTGATTATCTTTCACCATACTTCTGATGCTTATAACTACATGTTGGGAAGTACTTGTCTAATGTCTGCCATAGTTGAAGAGGAAACAGAGCATAGCAGAAAAATTGGGTTTGACTCAAACAGACATTAATATAAATCCAGACTCTGTCACTGTTACACTGGTTCCAGATGTGATCTCTTTGGGCCTCGTTTCCCTATCCAAAAAATTACCCTGGGTAAGGCACATAACATTTCTAACCTCAGTTCCTTACCTATAAAATTAGAGTATTGGAATAAAAGACCCCTAAAATTGCTTCCAAATTTACATCTTTGACCCTATGACCAGGAGAACCATGCAATTGACTAACTAGTTCATTGTATTAGTATATCAGCTCATAGATCTAGGAGAAATGCTAAAAAAAAAAAATAGGCAGGTTTGAAAACTAAAATTTTCTTCAAAAAATGGAAAAGTGCAAAAAATGAGGGAAAGAAAAATGAAATAGGAGAAAAGACATAATTTACCAAATGAGTCAAAATTCTCTGAGTTCATAGAGACATTTGATTTTGCTTTTCAACAAAATATGCATTTCTCAAAAGTATCTAAAAACCTAGGTTATATTGTAGATAGATAAACAGATTGATACATAGATAGAAAGATAATAGCAAGAGAAAGATAGAATTTATTAAGATCTAATTCTCTCAGGCACTATTGTTGCGTGTTGAGAATACAAAGACAAGCAAGCAAATAATCCTCTGACTCACAAAAAGCTTACATTCCAATGCATGAAGAT
This sequence comes from Phalanger gymnotis, assembly GCA_028646595.1. Classification (NCBI taxonomy): domain Eukaryota; kingdom Metazoa; phylum Chordata; class Mammalia; order Diprotodontia; family Phalangeridae; genus Phalanger; species Phalanger gymnotis. Next base: position 102,248,097 of record CM053626.1, on the reverse strand, counting down.
AACACATAAATGAAAACTGGAAAGGGATATAAGGTGGCATTCTGGGCAAGATAAGGTGGAGATTCACCCATAAGACCACATGGCCAAGGTTCTGATAGGGAATACGGTAGAGCTGGGTGTTGGAGAGAGAGTTGTGAATATGATGGCCAGAGTACAGGGTTCTTGCTGTGGAAATGTCTGAACCTAGTTGGGGTAAGATAAGAGAAAATAATATTTGCATCTACTCTCAATGCTCCAATTAGCAGTTACTTTGATATCCCCATTTTCTTATCATACACTTTCTTATACTCTTTCAATCTTTTTTTCTATCCCAATGATGCTATCCCAATTACCTAGTTGCCCATCATGTGTTTCCGTCCAATCACTCTCCTCCAGTTCTCTGCAGATTTTATCCCTGTTGAATAGTCTCTATTCCTTGATACTCACTTCCCCCCACCTAGACTTTGAAGGAAACCTCTTTTGAAATACATATACATATATATATATATATATATATATATATATATATATATATATATATATATATATATATATATGTACTGTGCCCTTTGCCATGATCAAAGCACTATCTCTACTCAATCACCGCTTTAGAACATTATGGCGGTGGTTATTTTTAGTCTTATTTTTATCCTTATTTTTATCTTTTTTTGAATCAGGCAGGAGTGAAATGGATAAAAAATAATGTTTGCATGTATTTAAACTGTTGTTTCAATATCCTTCAGAAGTTTGAATAATGAGATCCAATATAATTTAGGGAGATAAGATAGAACTTGCAAGAATCTAGAAAACATAACCATATCTATTGTTTCTATCATCTCAGTACAGACTAAATCAAATGCCACGTTTTTATTTCTCCTTGGCATTTATTTAACATCTGTTTTCCTCTACATTAACTAGAGCTCAAAATAAAGGCTGAATGTGGTTTGTAATTAGTTTCATAATCAAAAGACTTAGAATTTAAATGTCCTTGGAGAATATTTTATCTAGATTTTATATTTTACTGATGAAGAAACTGTAAACCAAAATATATGAAGCAATTTTTGGAATGTTATGGGCAGATAATAAGTAACAGAGAGGAAGTCTGAACTCTGGTCTTCTGAATAGAAGTACAAAATTTGTCTCACTGCATATCATTATATAAACCAATATGAATACATACAATTATAAGTATATAAAATTCAGCTTTCATTTTTGTCACTTTTTCCCTTTTAAATTGCTGTAGTCCCTATATTTTTCTTTTTCTAATTAATTCACTCTGGATCAGTTCATATAAATCTTCTCCTCTCATTCCTTTTTCATGATACTTAAACCTTATAGTAGAGTAACATTCCATCACATTAATATATTGATATTTCTTTAGTATTCTCTAATCAACACATTTCTTTTTTGTTTCTGGTTCTTAGCACAAAATAGTTGTCAGGGTTTTTTTTTAATGTATATCAGGCCTTTCTTACATGCTGTGACTTTTCAGGGATCATAGGCCAAATGACAAGTTTCTGCATCAGAAGCTATGGAATCTATACTTTCTAGAATGGTTGGGAAAATTCACATCCTTATCCATTGAGTATCAATGTTCCTGTCTTTCAGTAACCTATCTGACTTTAACTATTTCATTTATTTTTCATTTTTGAAAATACTTTGGGAATAAGATAAAATTCCATGGTTTATTTGATCTATACTTCTCTTATTATCAATAAGAACAGCTTTGTATATGGTTATTTTTTATATTCTTAAAGAATTTTTTCCTTGTATAGTATCCTTTGATACCTCATCCATTTGCAAATTTCATCCATGACTTGCATATCAGAACTTTGTTAAAGAAATTTGAGGGACATATATTTTCTTAATCAACAACTTTATTTCTTCTCCCAGTAGATAAGATTTTATAAGAATTGATTTTATTTGCACAAAAGATTTTCAATTTCACATAAATGAAATTATGTATTCTATTTTTGGTATTACCTTTTTCCTTCTCCTATGTGATTAAAAACACCTATAACTATGGATTTTCTCATCTCATTTTCTTCCTTTTAAAATACTAGAATAATCTTCAATATTAAAATTTATTTATTTTGAGCTTATTGTGGTATGGGCCTTAAGATATTGATTTATAACTGATTTCTGATGACTTTATTTCTCATTCCTTATTTTATTCTCTTCTGTTATTATTGTAGTTTTCCTAGAGAGGTGAAGGTTTATAGATTTTTTGTTGGTGATATGTTCATTTTATTAAAATTTACAAGATCACATATCCTTCTAATTAAAAATCATAATAACTTAAAAACAAACCTAATTGTCCACATTTAAAAAAAATTCAAGATGAATGATTGTCTAGATCAGTGGTCTGAAATATGAGGTGTGAGACCCCATGATATGGGAAGCACACGGAAGACCATTTCTGCATATTCTACTGACCCAGGTAACACACTTATTTATTTTAAAATTAATTTTCAGTTCTAGTTTCTTTTCCTTTCTCAAACCCTCCCCTAACAATTGAGGAGGCAAGAAATACAAAACCAATTAAAATATACAGTCATGAAAAACATATGTCCTAAAATGGGTAACCTATAAATCTCATCCATCAATATGTTTTCTTTGAATATATAATGCGAATGGAAAATAAACTGGACCTGGGAATAAATAAGAGTAAAATGAAGTAGATTGACTTTGGAAACATTGGCAAAAATTCTAAATAAGCCTGATCTTCTTCATAAAATAAGCCTTAATCTTTTCTGTATCAATATTCTTCAAATAATATGGCATGGTTTCTGATCAGAAAATACAATTCTCTTAATATTAATAATTCTTGGTTTCCCAGAACGTAATAGAGGAGAACATGGCATCAGCGCAGTGCATCACACTACCCATAGTTAAGTTGTCTTAGTCATAGAGATTAACCCAGTGACATTTGTGTGTGTGTGTGTGTGTGTGTATCTATTATATAACAGAAGAAAGATTGAATAAATGTTTCCATATCTTTGAGATCAGCTTCCCAGCCAAAGTAATACTTCCTTTCTACAATAATGACATTCCATATGTCATAATGCAACATAAGAAAACATATGTAATAATATACAAGTGTAGTTAACTCATAGTAAGAAAGGCAGACTGAGAGAGTTTAATTTGCATATTCAAAATTACTTGGGCAGACAGGTGAACTAGCTCCAGTTTTAATGTTGTTTGCTAAGATAAGAAAATATTTTGTCCTGTATGACTCTTTGTGACTCCATTTGAATTTTTTTCTTGGTAAAGATATTGGGGTGTTTTGCCCTTTCCTTTTCCAGCTCATTTTACAAATGAGGGAACTGAGGCAAACAGGATTAAGTGACTTGCCAGGATCAAGCAGTTGAAAAGTGTCTGAGGCCAGATTTGAACCTAGAAAGAGGAGTCTTCCTGTCTCCCCAGGCACCCTATCCACTGAGCAACTTAGCTGCCTAAAATTTTTTTCTAGTTTTATACAAATGAGGCTTTCCTTTCACTGTCAAGAAAAAACAGGTCAAATTTTGAAATTTTTCTAAATGATTTGAAAAAGTCATTGGTTCTTACTTAACACAAAAGCATGCTTAATGATAGTGGAGAAAGAGCATATGTAGAAAAATGTATGACTTCTTTTTAAACATTTGTCTTATTTTATCAAAATGTTATTAACCTTAATCACTGATACTTCCCAGAATTACTTTGTTTAAAAAATAATAAAGCCTTTGATAGAATGTTTCTATGTTTTCTATATTATTTTATATGATTATATTTAACGTTCATGGATTAATTTAATGTTAGAGAAAGCTAAATCAATTAATGAACAATTGCTGCCATCTGCTGGAAAATCTGTGAACTCTTTCCCATTTTGAAAATCAAGAGAAAGTGATGAGGCTCAGCCCTTATTACTTTAGAAACATTGTGTATAATATTATAGCTATAAAATTATTCCATTTTCTGAACATTCAATAGTTTGTGTCTGTAAATTAATGTAATAAGATTTTCTAGTTCAAAAATATCATTAAACAAGAACTTCATTTTTCCTTAATTATGTATCTTATCTTGATTTACAATACAATATTTTCTGAGGATATATGAGCATCCAGGAAAGTAGGAAAAAGATGACATTTAATAATATGTAATCAATAAATAAGCAAGTTCTCTATCACATCTATAAGATTAGTGAAACTTAGTAATGACCTCTTAAACCAGGCCAGGAGAACAATGAAAAGGTATAGAGAAAATGAGAAACATTTATTAAAAATAGCAAAATTTAGGAATTAAAACAATATACCAAATTTTAGACTATTGAATTTTGGAAATATTTTTAGTATAATTAAAAAGATGTTTAGCTTTTATTAAAGACATAAAATGTATGAGTGTTCTTTGTTTCTTATCTTTGTAAATTAAGCAAAATGACAAAAAATACAGCCTGCTGGCTTAAACAGATAGATAATAGAAAGTTAAGTGTAGTTACTCAAAGAAATGAAAAAAAAATCACAGGGAAAGAAAACAAAAGGCTACATCCAAAGAGCAAGAAAAAAAATAGGTTAACATAATAAAACTTCACTAATTTGTGTTTATTGAGCATGAACACACAAAATCAAAGGAAGAAACATATATTGACCCAGTAATTCCCAGTCTATAGACTGAAGAATCTTTTTTTGAAGGGTGTGGGGAGATATTATAAGTAGTATATAACTCCAAATGCACACTAACCGATGTGTTTATTTGTATGTGTATAGGTGTGTATGCACGTATTCACTAAATAAAAATCTATCATCTCTCCCTCCTATCCTAATCCTACTCCCCAAATGAGAAAAAAAAAAAAAACTATTGTAAAGATGTATAGTCAAGTAATTTATCAACATGAGAGATACATATACACATACACACACTACATACATACACATACACATATATATGTGTGTTTCATTTTGCACTTTGAATTTCCACTCTATCAGAAAGTGAGTAACATATTTAATCAGTAGAAATCTGAAATTGGGCTTGGTAATTCTGTCAATAAGCTTTCCTAATTTTTTTCAAAGTTGATTATCTTTACCATATTGTTGTCACTGTATGAATTGTTCACTTGATACTCTCATTTCACTCCATAATTTCATACCAGTCTTTCTAGGATACTATGAAACTAATCCATTCATGATTTCTTAGAGCACAAAAAATTCCATCACATTCTTATATCATAACTTAGTCATTCTCCAGTTGATTGGAACCCTCTGAGATTCCCATTCTTCTCCAGGACACAAAGAACTTTAACTTTAACTTTAGCATTATGTTTGTTTGTTCGTGGAGGGGAGAAGGCAAGGCAATTGGGGTTAAGTGACTTGCCCAAGGTCAAACAGCTAGTAAATGTCAAGTGTCCAAGGCCAGATTTGAACTCAGGTCCTCCTGACTCCAGGGCCTGTGCTCTATTCACTTTGCTACCTAGCTGCCCCAAGCAATTGTTTTGCTTAATATTAATCACACTTTAATCTACACTTCCTCTAAAAGCCCCTTTTCTCTGTTCAGTGAAATATATTACTGTATCCAAATCTATATACTATATATATATGTATATATATGTATATACAACTAACTCTCTCTCTCTCTCTCTCTCTATATATATATATATATGTGTGTGTGTGTGTGTGCATACATATGTGTATATATATGTATGTATATATATATGTGTGTGTGTGTGTGTGTCTGTGTGTGTGTATGTACTCTTTCATCCTTTGACCAGTTCAAATTTGTTTCAAGTGTCATCTGTTCTCTTTACCCCCTCCTCTTCATTTACATATATATCTATTTGTACACCCTGATTACATAAGTTTCCCCTAAGTTTCCTTTTCCTTCCTCCAACAATAGCCTATTTCTTCTCTTTCCATTCTTAAGGTCATCAAGACAGAAAAAACATAGTCCCAGTCCATAGATGAGTATGATAGAGTTCATAAAGAACACATAATTGAATGTTAGTACTTTATCCTCTAATCGCTTATGGGTTTCTTTCTTTTTTTTTTAATATACTTGACTTCTGTGTTTGAACTTCAAAATTTCTTCGTATTGCTGGTCTTTTCATCAGGGATTATAACTCCTCTATTTCATTAAAAAGCCATATTTTTTTTCTCTTTAGAAGTATCCTAAATTATTCTGGGTAAGTTATTATTGGCTGTAAACCTACAACCTTTACCTTCTGGAATATAATATTTCAAATTATCTCCTCCATATTATACTTGCTAAGTCATATATGATTCTGTTAACTTCCTAATATTTGAATTCTTTCTGATTTTTTTTTTTATTTAACCTGGAAATTCTTAATTGTGGCTGCAATGTTCCTAAGAGTACTCCTTTTCAGATCACAGTTGGATTCTCCTTATTTCCACTTTGTTCTCTTGTTCTAAGAGACCTGAATTGTTTTCCTTATAAGATTTTTTTTTTAAATATGTTGTCTAAGCTCTTTTTTTTGTTCATGGCATTAAGATAGTTCAATAATTCTTAACTTTTTTCACCTCCATCCGTTTTCTAGGTGAGTTGTTTTTCTTATGAGAAACATTATGTCTTCATCAATTTTTTCATCCTTTTGACTTTGACAAGGTTTCTGGTTCCTGATCTGTCTCTAGGAACTCCCCTTGCCCTGGTGCCTAACTTTCCCTATTCTCAAGTGTTCTGTGTAACTTCATGTTGCTCTTCAGAACCTATCTCCAGTATGCCCAAACTTCTCTCTCTGCCTCCCTTTGCCACCCTGGGCTGGGATAATGATTCACATTACTTTTTCTTTGATTTCTCTGCCACAATTGAATCTGGGGTGTTTTCAGCTCTGTTTGAAAAAGTGTTGATGAATAGCTTCCTGTACTAATTATTGCTATGCCTCCATTTTAGCTATGCCTACCACATTATCTTTTAATATTTATTTAATCTCTTCTCCCAAAAACATTCAGAGGATATCAGTAAAAAATAAGAACATTTATTTCCACGAGAATTTATTAAGCATATATTATAGGCAAGAAATATATTCAGTAATGGAGATACAAAAATTAAGAAACTCAAATTCTAATGGGACAAAATACAATATAAACATTTAAAAATACAAAATTATTTCAAGGGAGGATTGAAAACTGGAGTAATCAAGAAATGGATCATTTAGGAGGGGACAGTTGATGTGAACCATATGAAATGTAGGGACTTCAGTATACAAAAGGGCATTTTATGTTGGAAGTTGGAGGTCATGCAATCTTAGAGTGTATATAGTGATAAAGCATGCTACATTGGAAAGAGTGATGGGTTTTGAGTCAGATGACATAGGTTAATATCCTACTTCCATTCATGACTTTAGACAAATCATTTAATCACTCAAAGCTTGACACTTCTCCTTAATAAATGCAGAAATGGTAGTCAATAACCTTTATAGAACTTAACCTTGAGTCCAGAAACATTTGGGGTTTGCTTTGTTTTAATAATGTGATAACTATATTTCAATATAATTTATTTCCTTTGTAATCTTATATATTCTGTCTTGTGCATTTTAAAACATTATTCTACAAATAGGATCCAAAAGTTTTAACAGACTGCCAAAGTCATTTATGATACAAAAAAGTTAAAAATCTATGCTTGAAGGCCCTTTCACACTTTGATTTTAAGGCTTTTGATCAAACAAATGTCTGTTCTAAGATAGGAAGCTTGAATTTTTTAAGCTTTTGTCTTTCTTTGATTATAATTAGTTGTCTGTTTTACTTTTTTCCTTCCTTTTTTTTTTTTTTTTTGCTTCGATTGTGGCCTTTGAAGATGTAAGGAAGGCATGACTTCACGGGTGACTCTCTCTCCCAAGAAAAAAGTATTGCTACTCAAACAGAAGTTCAAATTTCCAAAGTTAAATTTAGAAACCTTTAAACTTGGGGTTACCTATAAAGTTTTTTTGTTATTCAGGAAATCTAAGTTCCTTGGTTAGAAGTTTAGATTCTGGGATCATGATACCTAGGAAATTTTTAAAAAAAAAAATCTATCCTCTTCTCCACAGGACTTAGGAGTTCATAAGTATTGTCCATAAACTACTGTTTCAATGTGCATCCCTAGGGTTAGGAAATTCACTCTTGGAATGTCTGCATTTGATCTTTCTGTGAACATATGGATCCCATATGTTTCTGCTCTAATGTAGCTCCCTCCAGTTCCTAAGGGACAAAACTCCGTGTGGCATAGATTTTTCCTCTCTGTACTGCTCCGTCTGTGGATGAAGGTAAGTCAATCAAGGAATAAATCAATCTGGTAATTGATAAGATCCATTAAACACTTGTATTGTGCTAGACACTTGAGAAACAAAGACAAAAATTAAACATACTCCTTTTAAAGGAATTGCAGTGTGAGATCTATACATTTACCCACACCTACCTACACCCACACCCACACACCCCTGGGTAGGTAATGATGTCTTCTATACAAAGGAAATAAAAGATAGTGTCAGATTCAAGGATGCAGTGGAAGAACTGAGGGAACTTTTAAAAAGCCTCAGCTTAAAAGCCTTAGTACATCTTGACCTTTGAAGGAAGCTAGGGATTCTAAAAGGAAAAAGTAAGAGAGAATTCTAGTCATGCAGGACAGCCTGTAGAAAAGCATGAGGATAGAAGATGGGATGTCTTTTATTCATAACAGGTAGTTGGCCAGTATGTCTGAAACATAGAGTTTGAGGAAGGAAGGAATATTTAATAAAGGTTATGAAGAACATTAAATGGCAAACAGAGAAGTTATATAGATCCTGGAGTCTATGTCTTAAAGAGATACTAGACTAGTATTATGGCCCTATGGGTAAAGAGATGAGGATATATACAAGAGATGCTGTGAAGAAAGAATCAACAAAGCATTGCAATTGATGCCATATATTGGGAGAAGAATGAATAGTCAAAAATTACTCTAGGATTGCAAAGTTTTGGTGACTTCCACATAAATAGGTAGTTTATGAAGAGTGGAGGCTATTTTGGGGAAAAGATATGAGTTTTTTTAAGAATAATTCATTGGGGGGAAAAGGAAGTTTTTAAACAAGAGATTGTACTTGTCTGTTTTGTTCTTTTTATTGTTTGTTTTATTTTTTAGAACATGGAGTAGGATAGCTCCTTTGAAAAGACTGCATATTATTAAGTCTTACCAGCCAATCTTCTTGGATGGAACCCTAGTCACTGGGATACTACCAGGAGTTCTGTGTTCTCTCAGTAAGATGCCATTGGGCATGACCACAGTCTCTGTGGGAGTTGACTTATATGTTTCCATAAGCCAAAGGCTTATGCCTGGCAATCTCATCCACTTTATTGGATCCATCAGGTAGTTCTCTGAACAATTCCCTTTACACAGATATGGGGAAAAGCCTATGCAAATATATGGAAGTAGGGTGTTGAGAATCATTAGGGGAGCCCTTTCAGCATCAACTTTGAGGGTGTGTAGTAGTAGGGCGTGGGAGAGTAGTATGAAATCAACTTGGAAGGACAGATTAGATTCAATTTATGAAGTAATTTATGAAGTATTTTATGAAGTAATGTAACTGTTAAATGGAAAATTCTGTATTTATTTCAGAGTTGATAAGGAGCCAATAAAATTCTTTGATCAAGGAAGAGCCATAGATAGATCTATACTTTAGAAATTTCAGTTTGGTAGTTTTATGACTGAAGCTTTGCAGAAGGGAGACCCTGGAAGTAGGACTACCAGCAAACAGGCTATTTTAGATATCTAGAAAAGAAGTGAGGATGGCCAGAACTAGGACGTGGCTTTGTGAGTTGTGAAAAGAGAACTGATGAGTGAGATTTTAGGGAGATAAATATTTAAGATTTTGAAACCACTTCAATGGAAGGTAATTTTGAGGAAGAAGGAAGACTAATTTGCAATATTACAAACTTGGGCAGTCAAAAGGATGTTGATACCATTGATAGGAATCAGAAAACTAGGAAATGGGATGATTTTAGGGTGAAAGCTAATGTTATATAGTAGAGATTGACTAAATGTCTCTCATACCCATATATTACTATTTGCCAAAAATATCTAATTAGTATTCTATTTAATAAGTATAAATGCATTTAACAGTATCGCTAAGTGTATATTTGTTTCATTTTATTCATTAGTGGATGTTAATTAGTAAAATCACTATAATATAGGTTTCTCAAATATTTTTGAGATTAAAAGGGACCTATATTTTAACAAACAGGAAACAATGATAATAGCACTTTAAATTTGCAAAGAATTTTGCAAATCTTATCTCATTTTATCCTTATAATAAAGGTGTGAATTAGATGCTATTACAACCCCTTTTTGTAAATAAGAAAATTGAAACCCAAAGATTTTAACTGACTTTATAAAGATCATGCAGCTACTAAATATCTAAGGCAGAATTTTAATTTAGGCCTTCCTCATTTGAAATCCTATATTCTATTCACTTTGCCATGTAGATATATTAAAAAGCAAAAGATAATAGTACTATCAATAATCATGACAATTATATAATACACAAATAAATAATATAACAAAGAATATTTAATAAACATGAGAATTACCTATAGTTATTATTGATAATGGCATCCTTTTAAAAACCTTAATTGATTCTACCATTCCTACTAGATATGGTTTTATGTCTCTTTTCCCTGTCACAGCCTTGAAAAAGCCATTAACAATTGGTGCTTTGGCGTCTTTTTCTCTCTCTGTTTTACAACCTCTGAAGTCTGGATTCCAGACATATCATTCCATTGAAACTTCTCTCTTAAAAGTTATCAGTGATATCTTGATTGATAAATATAATCATCTTTTCTCAATTCTCATCTGCAGCCTTTCTCACTGCTGATCACCCTCTTCTCCTGGATGTTCTATCCTTTCTACATTGCTGTGACAGTTCTTCTCCTGGTTCTCTCTCTCTCTCTTTCTCTCTCATCTGACCAGCACTTCTCCTTTGCTAGATATTCTTTTAGGTCACACCCACTAACTTTGTTTGATCCTTAAATCTCTGTCCTAGGTCTTCTTTTTTCCCCCTGCACTATCTAATTTGTTGATGTGATTTGCCCTAATTCATTTGTCATCTCCTTGCAGATAATTCTCATTCCTATTTATTGGGCTCTAATTTCTCTCTTGACTTTGAAAATCATATCATTGACTGACTTGTCAGTTGTGACTCTGTGGTGATAATGTGATTGAAGATCTTTCCCACCCATTCAATAGGCCTCAGGTAGGGCCAGTTGAGAGAGGCAGGCCCATAGGTTTTGATGCCAATCAGCGATTAAAGATCTTTCCCACATTCTTTTGCCTATTGGGCATGAAGCCCTTGGACCCTAAAAAGAACTGATACACCTAGAAGGTAGCTATTAAGAACTGAGAATTCAGAAGAGAACCCAGACTTCAGAATTCAGCCCAAGGAGAAGGAGTAAGAACTCTGAGTCCACAGAGCTGCAGAAGAGAATGCTGAGGAGAGAGTTGCAGACCAGAAGACTGAGGAGGGAGAGGACACAGGCAAGCAAACAGTTAGGATTCATGAGTGATTGTTTATGGGAAAGCCCTAGGAGGAGGAAAGGTTACATGATGACGTGGCTCTTTGCTGTAATACTGTGTTTTAATCTCCTCATTGTTACATTGACTTGGGCTTACTGGTTCTAGAGTACAATTTACTGCTATATCAAATTGGAATTACTGGTTCTGGGATCTGATTCTTTGGTGCCTAAATAAATGTTATACTTCCTCTGCCTTCTACCTAGTTTTTCATATTTTGTGATTCTGAACCATACAGGACAGGGGCCTGTCAGAAGTCTGGGGCATCCTCCAGGTCATGAATCTTGCCTTACTGATATAGACTCAAACAGATTTGTCATAGTCATCGCAAACTCAACATGTCAAAAAAGAACTCATACTATTTACCCCCAATCCTTTCTCTTACCCTGAGCTTCCATAATACTTTAGAGGGTAGTACAATTTTAGTTACCCAGGCCCACCACCTCAACATCTCAGTGTTATCCTTAACTCTCCATTGCCCTCACCCAAGATATTACATTTGTGCTAAATCTTATTATTTCTTCCTTCACATCATCTCCCATATATGTCCTGTTCTCTGGATTCACAGAGCCACCACTCTGATGCAGGTCCTTATTATGTCATGCCTTCTTTTCATTCCTTGTACACAACACTTTGCTTCCCAAATCTGTACCTTTTTATTTGCTCTCTTTCATACCTGGAATACTCTCCCTTCTCACCTTTGTTTCTTGGGTCTCCTGACTTCTTACTTTAGACTTAGATTAAATCCCATCTTCTGCAAAATGTCTTCCTCTTCTGCTAGAATCTCCCTCTGATTTTACCTTTCATTTACACTGTATTTATCTTGCACATACAGTTTTTGACATGCTGTATCCCCTTCAGGGTATGAGCTTCCTGAGGGCAGGAACCATTTGGTTTTGCCTTTCTCTGTATGCTAAGTGCTTAACACAGTGTCAGCAAGAATAAAATTCTTGCTGACTAATAATGATGGTGACAGTTACAGTGATGATGATGATAATGGTGAAGAGGAAGAGAACTGGAAGTGTAAAATGGAGAAAGACAAGATTACTCTTTATGTAAGTTTATAAAGTTTACAAAATGCTATACTTTCAATAATTTTTTGAATTCAACAATGTAACTATGTAAATGTGAAAAAAAACTGAGGCTCAAATATATCAACTTAAAATACAACTAATCACTGTCAGAGTCAGGGTAGAAACTGAGTTCTCCCGACTCTATGTTCAGGCTTCTTTTTATGGCACCAGGCTACAAAATTGGGTGATGAATTATAGCACACATTTCTGCCACACACAAGAAAATTTGCCAGTGGTTTTAATCTATGGCTTTGAAGTGTTTTTTCCTTAATTATTTCAATTTTATAACCACCCACCATCAGTTTTTTTTAACTTTTATGCATTATTTTTTGTCCTTTTGGTTCCAAATAAGACTAGAAATGGATTAGCAAAATTATTTGAAAAAAAATGTTCCTCTAACATGGCTATTTTTATAGTCCAGAGCCAAAAATAATGTCTCAGCAATGAAAATTTATCATGATATTTCCAAATCAATGCTTTTTAAGTCAAGAAGTTTGAATGATGAATTGGATAGATGGACAAAGTTGTATTTTTGAAGGCTTACATTCACTTAGAAATATACATGTATCAATAAATATTTCCTGAATTAATGAATTCCTGAATTGATGAATGAACAAATAATTCAATGTAGTTTAGGTCACATTTAGCAAAATAAAATGAACCTTTCTTTTCAATTTTATTTTTCCTCAATTACATGTAAACAAAAAATTAACTTTCATTTTTTAAAACTTTGAGTTTCAAATTCTTTCCCTTTCTTCCCCCACCCCCTTCCCTGAGAAGGCAACCCATTTGATATAAATTATACATGTGCAGTCATGAAAAAAGATTTCCATATTATTCATGTTGCCAAAAAATCCAGAGCAATAATCGAGAACAATAGAAAAGGAAAAAAAAAAGTAAGCTTCAATCTTTATTCGAAGTTCATCAGTTCTTTGTCTGCATTTGGATAGCATTTTGCATCCTAAATCCTTTGGGATTGTGTTGGATCATTATATTGCTCAGACTAGCTAAGTCATTCATGGCTCTTCATTGCACAATATTGCTGCTACAATGTACAATGTTCTTATTCTGCTCACTTCGCTTTGTATTTGTTCATGTAAGTCTTTCCAGGTTTCTGAGGGTATCCTGCTCATCATTTCATATATTACAATAGCATTGTATCACAATATATATGTAATTACACAATAATGTAATATCACATTCATATACCACAACTTGTTTAGCCATTCCCTAATTGATGGGCATCTTCTCAATTTCCAATTACTTGCCACCACAAAAATAACTATTATAAATATTATATATATACATATATATATATCCTTTTTCTTTATTTTTTTTTCTCTTTGGGATACAGATTTAGGTATTGCTGGGTCAAAGAGAAAACAAGCCTTTCTTGACCCAAAGTTAAATTGTCAAAAAACAACGTTATGTAGAATTTTGTAATATTGGAATATTTTTGTATTACAAGACTTTCCATATTTTCATCTAAATGAATACCATATGTGTTCATACTCTTATATACACACACATATATAGTCATTTTAATCCACATATTTCTATATAATATATGCAGATAAACTGACATACATAATTACTAAGCATTACTAAACTATTTTGATTCTTTCCAATAGATGTAATTTCTAAATCTCTGTACTATTTTAGAGATATTTTTGTAAACTTACAACTTTACAAATTGACTACAGTTTTAAAGTATCCTTTAAAAATATCTGGAGGTGGGATTTGTCATAGTAAAGATCAAATGTAGCAAAGGTTTCAACTTCAAGCTTTTTTGACACTTTCTGAAAATATCTAGGGAAAAAAAAAACACAGATACACACGCACACACACACACACACACACACACACACACACACACACACACACACACACACACCACAAGCATACCTTCAAAGAGTATTTTTACTCCCACCACTCCCATCCCTTATTAGGTAAGTGCAAAACACAAAGTTCCAATCTTTTATTTCCCTTAAAAGTTGTTCCCAAAGGCTTATTCAATCTGAATCCAAAGACAAATGGTACAATTTATGAAGAAAGTTAAAGAATAAGCAAGTAATTTTTGAAAAATTTATGAAACATTTTAATAAAAATAATCATAAATGTATTGTGATTATGTGCATGCTTTTAGTCCTTAACAATAACCTTATGGTTATACAGTGCTACCAAGATGTGTCATCTAATTAAATTGACAATTGCAATTTCAGCCATTCAAACCAGTATTGGCTAGTTCTCCTTTACACCTTGACATAAGCACTTTCATGAAGTAAGGAGTTGGAAGTCAAAAGGGTTTCTGTACTATAGGGAAAAGTTGAACAAAATGACAAAAAAAGGCAATCAGTTCAACTGGAAACTGGCCCAAACCTGAGAGCAAAATATTTTATTGACTTGCAAAGTTTCATGTTGATGTATGACCAGATTGCATTTTTCCATCACATTTGGATATACATATGTCACTTCGTTAATGATGAACTTTTTACTGGTTTTATTTCTATATAAAATCTGTAAAATTATTTCCTTGATCATTGGAACATTTGTTTTGAAGGAGCAAGAATACCTTGATTGCTTTTAACAATTTGGTATCTTTTACTTTATTATCTGCTGTCCTTAAAGTTGCTTTCCCATGTGGCTCACCTTTGATCCTAGGATTCTTCTGTCTAGTCCTCGCTAAAATTGTTGGCATTTTCCTCAGCATTTTGTCTAGGATGAGTCCCAGCTGACTCTCCCCCACAAAAATCATATCAGATCTCTGACTGAACTCCCCACACTAGAGTTTTAATCCCTTCCTGTTCCTTGGCTTTTTTCTTTATTGCCTCTCTTCCTGCCAAAGTAGCCCTGACCCTTACCCCCACCAATAAACCATCTGTTCTAAATCTCATTGGCTTTTTGCTAATGTCTTACATTGATTGAATTCTGGCTTAACATTTTGTCTAGCCAAAAAGTTTGGAGGGAAACAACAACAAAAACAACCCCATAGTGGTAGAATTTGGGAAGCCAGTGTATCTCTTTTTCTTATGCTACATGGTGTAGTAAAAATGTTGAAAACTTGCTTTGTAATTATGAGTGTTTTGCATATTTTTCCCATTAATCAGTCATTAAAAACAGATACTCAACATCTCTATGTTATGGGGCAATTCCAAAATAGCAACTGATAGAATAAACACACCAACAGGGAAGAAAGAAAACATGCAACATCGCTATGTGCTTTTGTGATAAGAGAGCAGACATATTAGTCCAGAAATAGATATTAAAAATATGTTGACTTGCAATAGCGTTTGACAATTAATGCCTTGCACTCTGCCTCCTACCTAGTTTCCAGACTTATTTAACACCATTCCTTTTCCACACTGTCCATTCTAATTCAAACTGGTCTACTATGGTTCTTCATATGTCAAATGACATCTCCCACTTCCATGCCTTTGCACAAAAATTCTGTAATAAATCCACTAATTATCCTCATTTCTCAGAATATCTATCTTCTTTTAAAACACAGCTTTGGTTTTACCTTCCACACATCTATATACATATTTTCTTGATCTCTTCAGTTACTGTTCTTCAACTCATGGGTTTGCTTTTTACTGTTTTCTATAGCTTTGAGTTTATCTATTTGTGTATCTATTATAAACCTTACATCTCCTCAGCTTAATAACATTTAAAAATTTTAAGGGCACAAATGGATTCATGTTTTTCTCTAGTTAGCAAAGTATCTTTTATAAAATAGATACTTAAATTGGATTGAATTGAGTTGTACTTAACTTATAACAAAAGCATTTTGGTCTATTAAAGATATATTATACATATATATGCATATATATTCTTCAGAAAAATCTTTAAGTGATAATTTAATATATTCTCAAATACTTATATGTAATATATATGCACATACATATGTATATACATATATACACAAGCATGAGATTACAGTATACAAATACATATAGATATACATACACACATTTTCAGCTGAATTCCACGGTTGAAATGTGTAGCACAGTAGAATGACTTCTGAACTTTGGAGTCAAAGACTCTAAATGATAATCATAGCTTTGCTATTTATTACATCACTGATCTTGAAAGAGTCATTGACATCACTGTGCTTCACTTTTCTCCTCTGTAAAATAAAGGGGGGTTTTAATTGACCTCAAATGTCTCTTTGAGCTACAGATCCTAAATGTGACTAGAAGAAATAAATTAAGCCTTAAATCTGGATGGATGAACATTGAAAACATCTATGGTCATCTATAAAGCAATAAGTGATAGTGAGTAGACAAGTATGGTGTTGATTGTAAAATGTTGTCATTAGGAAATCAGATAGTTTTCACATAAAATAAATGATGACATTCAAAAAATAAAATTAAAGAATATAATAGAATTGGTCATTAGGGGAATGCTAATTCCAATACTGCTCCACTAGTTAATAGTTGTATTACTTTGAGAAAGTCACTTTAATTCCTCACAGTTTGTTTTTCTTATGCATATGCATATAAACATGTAGGTATAAATACACATATATGTATATCCACACAATATATACATATAGATACATACACATATAGGTATACATACATTTATAGAGAAGCTATATATATACATATATACTATATATATACTATATACATATATAGAGAAACAGAATATCAGGTTAGGGATAGGTAGTGGATCATTGATTTCATTCATCTAGAAGAATCTTTAGCACAAAAACTCCCTATAATTCAGATCAGGACCTTCTCTCCAACTTAACATCATAGAGAGCTATTCAGAGCAATACAAGTGAAATGACTTGCAGGTCACAGAGAAGATATGTATCAGAGGAAGATGCTAAGTCTGAATTTTTATGGCTCCAAGGCTAACATTCTACAATGTTAATACAAAGATAAGACAAATATGTAGGAGTTGTGTTTTTTTTTAACTTCCTGGGACCATAAGCTATTAAAGAAACCATGGGAATATTGGAATGAAACATCAAGATTTTGAAGGTAACTGGGTGGAACTGCAAAAAGAGCACGAGGGTGATTCAAGAAGACCTAAATTCAAATTCAGTCTCAGTCACTTACCGGCTACATAATCCAGGGCAAATAATTTAATCTGTATTTACCTTAGTTCCATTATATGTAAAGGGAAATAATAGTAGCACCTTCCTTCTAGAGTTTTTTTGAGGATCCAATGAGATATCTATACAGCACTTAGCACCTCACCTGTCACATCACAAGCACTATATAAATGTTAACTTTTATTATTACAGTGACAACATAAAAATCAAATACATTCTTTCACAAAACTTTCAGAGTATCACTCTCACAGACAGTCTTTAATGTGGTGTTTCTCAGTATAAGATTTTATTTTTTTATAATGATATTCATTCACAGACAACAATCAAGAGCAACCATGTTATTTCTAACATAATAGACAACTGTTAATTATATGAGCCTACTCCTGCTTTAGCACAGCACCTGGCAAGGAAGTGACCTCCAGCAGCCAGACCACCCTTACCCCACACCTCAAGCTGTAAACTTAGGTGTAACCTGGGGGAAATGCAATAAAATTCCACGTGGTATCTACCATACCAGCCAACAACACCATCTCCAGCTCAGCACCAAGTAAGCTACAGCCTCTACAGCTCCCAGCTGCTGGAACCTGAGGCTCCAGCACACAAAGTCAATAGCCAGGCTTCTAGCCCCCAGCACAAGAAGTGTGGCTCAGTGCTCCCCAGAAAGAGAGATCAAATTTAAAAGCCAGGAAAAAGGCAAACACAATGAGCAAGAAGCAGCATGGAAAATAAAAGATTATAGATTCTTATTATGGGGACATGGAAGATCAAAATACAAATTCAGAAGAGGATAGCATTGTCACCATACCCACACCTGAAACCTCAAAGGGGATATAAACTGGTCTCAAGCCCAAAAAGCCTTCTTGGAAGAGCTCAAGAAAGATTTTAAAAGTCAAATTAGAGAGGTATAAGAAAAACTGAACAATTCCTTTAAAAATACCATTGACAAAATAGAAAAAAAAAAAAGTACGCTGAAGAAAACAACTCCTTAAGAAGTAGAATTGGCCAAATGGAAAACGAGGCACAAAATCTAACTGAAGAAAACAATTTGTTAAAAGTACAAATTGGGCAAATGGAAACTGATGACTCTTTGAGATTTCAAGAATCAGTGAAACAAAATCAAAAGAATGAAAAAAATAGAAAATGTAAAACATCTCATTGGAAAAATAACTGACTTGGAAATTATCTCCAAGACAGATAATTTAAGAATTATTGGTATGCCTGAAAGTCATGATGAAAAAAAAAAAAAGCCTGGACAACATTTTCTAAGAAATCATCAAGGCAAACTGCCCTGAGGTTTTAGAACCAGAAGGTAAAATAGTCATCAAAAGAATACACAGAGCAGGTCTGGAAAGACATCCCAAATTTAAAATGCCAAGGAATATTATAGCCATATTCCAGAATTATCAGGTTAAGGAGAAAATACCTCAAGCAGCCAGGAAGAAACAAATCAAATAGCATGGAACTACAGTCAGGATCTTGCAGCACCTTGCAGCTTCTACGTAAAAAGATCTGAAGACTTGGAATATGATACAACATAAGTCAAAAGAGCTTGACTTACAACCAAGGATCAACTACCCAGCAAAACTGAGAATAATTATTCAGGCAAGGAGATGGACATTCAGCAAAATAGAGGACTTCCAGACTTTTCTGATGAATAGACCAGAACTCAATGGAAAATTTGATCTTTAAATATAAGACTCAAAATAGGCATAAAAAAGTAAACAGTAAAGGAAAAAAAAACATGCTATTCAATAAGGGCAAACCATTTGCATACCTATATGGGAAGATGATACTGGTAAATCTTGAGAACTGTATCTTTGTTATAACATTTAAAAGAGATACACAAAGACAGAGGGTATGGGTATAAATTAACTGATGTGATGACAAAAAAATATCTAATTACGGGGCGAAAAGGCATTGTAATGTGAGAAGAGGAAAAGAGGAGGCAGAAAAGGGTAAATTACACCACATGAAGAGGCACAAAAACACATTATAGTACAGGGAAAGAAGGGAAGGAGATGAGCATTGTTTGAACTTTACTCTCATCAGATTTGGTTCAAGGTAGGAATCATATACTCAGAATATTAGAAAAGTTGGATATGATAGATCTCTGGAGAAACCTGAATGGGAATAGAAAGTAATATACCTTTTTCTCTGTGGTACACGGTATCTACACAAAAATTAACCATGTATTAAGGTATAAAAATTTCACAATCCAATGCAGAAAGGCAGAAATACTAAATATTTGCAGATAATGATGCAATAAAATTACATGTAATAAAGGTTCATGAAAATGTAGACTAAAATTAATTGGAAATTAAATAATATAATCCTAAAGAATGAATGGGTAAAACAACGAACCACGAGGTAGAGCCAAGATGGCGGATGGAAAGCAGGGACTTGCTTAAGCTCTCCCCCAGGTTCCTCCAAACACATATAAAAAAGTGTCTCTGAACAAATTCTAGAGCTGCATAACCCATGAAATAGCAGAGGGAAGTGGGGCTCCAGCACAGGACAGCCTGGATGGTCCCTGGGAAGGGTCTATTGCATGGAGCTGGGAGCTGGGTGGAGCAGAGCCCTGTGTGGGCCTTGCCAGGACCAACCAGGCAGGAAGCCAGGTAGAACAGGCCATAGGACCCTGAATAAATGAGCTGTGGCAGTTACCAGACTTCTCAACCCACAAACACCAAAGACAACAAAGGACTTTAGTGGGAAAAGCTTCTGGGATAGAGTGAAAGGAGTTTGTGGTTGGCCACTGCCCTGGAGGCAGTGAAGGCGATGCAGTCCTGAGATTGCTTCTGGAACTACACCTGCAGTGGCTTCCAGCCCCAGGCCCACCTGGCGGGAAGAATTAAGCAGCAGATTAGAGTGGGAGTGCAAAGCCTGCTTTGCTCTGCCTGGATCTGGGCTGCAATCCTGGTTGGCAGTTCTTGGGGGAGATGTAGAGCTGCTGTGCCAGAGCTGTGTAGAAGTAACTCTGGAAACATAAGTGTAGCCCCTCAAGCTTGGGACAAAATACTCTATACTCTACAGGCAGTCTTACCCCGATAAAAAACTCAAGGGTCAAATAAGTTGTCTGGGAACATGGCCAGGCAGCGAAAATGATCTCAAATTTACACTCAGACTTTGGAATCTTTTTTTGGTGACAAAGAAGACCAAAACATACAGCCAGAATAAGTCAACAAAGTCAAAGAGCCTACATCAAAAGTCTCCAAGGAAAATACAAATTGGTCTCAGGCCATGGAAGAGCTCAAAAAGGATTTGGAAAAGCAAGTAAGAGAAGTAGAGGAAAAATTGGGAAGAGAAATGAGAGTGATGTGAGAAAACCATGAAAAACAAGTCAATGACTTGCTAAAGGAGACCCCAAAAATACTGAGGAAAATAACACCTTAAAAAACACACTAACTCAAATGGCAAAACAGCTCCAAAAAGGCAATGAGAAGAATGCTTTGAAAGGCAGAACTAGCTAAATGGAAAAAGAGGTCCAAAAGAACACTGAAGAAAACATTACCTTAAAAATTAGACTGGAGCAACTGGAAGCAAGTGACTTGATGAGAAATCAAGATATTATAAAACAGAACCAAAGGAATGAAAAAATGGAAGACAATGTCAAATATCTCATTGGAAAAACCACTGACCTTGACAATAGGTCCAGGAGAGATAATTTAAAAATTACTGGACTACCTGAAAGCCATGATCAAATAAGAGCCTAGATATGATCTTTCAAGAAATGATCAAGGAAAACTGCCTTTATATTCTAGAGCAAGAGGGTAAAATAGAAATTGAAACAATCCATGGATTGCCTCCTGAAAAAATATCCCAAAAAGAAAACTCCTAGGAATATTGTCGACAAATTCCAGAGCTCCCACATCAAGGAGAAAATACTGCAAGCAGCCAGAAAGAAACGGTTTGAGTATTTGTAGTAGGAAGGCCAAATTTATAATCTCAAATATAATCATGTATATGTTTGAATGGTTCAAAATCGCAAGGTATGAGAGATTCTCTAAGGAGAAAACAACAAAAAATTTATTTAGGCCCCACCGCAGCGGAACCGTGAACCAGCCTCCCCATTCTGGCATCTTGACAAAAACACTCCAGGCCCAGAAAGCCCACCTCACAAGAGTAACCAGGAGGCCACAAAAAAACAAGATAGTATTTAGCCAAATCATTTTTACTGACCTCACGTTCCTCCTTGCACTCCTGGTCTACACACGGGTAAGCCCTGCTTCCACAGCTTCATGCCTCCGCAGCTTCTGGCTTCCTCAGCTTCCTGCTTCCACAGCTTCTGGCTTCGACAGCTTCCGGCTTTCAAAGCAGCTTCCACTTCCACTGAAACTGTCTCTTGGCTCACCTTTCTTCGCAGCCCAGCTTCTGGCATTCTCAAGCCCCGCCTCAACGACCAGAGACCATTGGTTCCTGAGCTGGCCCCTCCTAAGTCACCAATCCACACCCACACAGGTTTCACACCTAACAGGGCCCTGGGCCTGGGG
>CM053626.1:102209363-102225488 GCA_028646595.1 Phalanger gymnotis | reverse complement strand
ATATATATATATATATATATATATAGACAGAGGGCACAGGGTGAGTTGAATATGAAGGGATGGTGTCTAAAAAAGTTAACTTAAATTAAGGGATGAGAGAGGAATATATTGAGAGAAAGGGAGAGATAGAATGGGGTAAAGTATCTCACATAAAAGTGGCAAGAAAAAACATTTCTGTTAGAAGGGAAGAGGGGGCAGGTGAGCGGGAATGAGTGAATCTTGCTCTCATCTGATTTGACCTGAAGAGGGAATAACATACACACTCAATTGGGTATCTTACCCCACAGGAAAGAAGGAGGAAGAAGATAAAAAAATGGGGGATGATAGAAGGGAGGGCAGATAGGGGTAGGAGGTAATCAAAAGCAAACACTTTTGAAAAAGAACAAGGTCAAGGGAGAAAATTGAAAAAAGGGACTGGATAGGAGGGAGCAAAATATAGTTAGACTTTCACAACATAAGTATTGTGGAAGGGTTTTGCATAATGATACGCATGTGACCTGTGATGAATTGCTTGCCTTCTTAGGGAGCTTGGATGGGGAGGGAAGAGGGGAGAGAATATGGAGCTCAAAGTTTTAATAGCAGATGTTCAAAAAAAAAGTTATTCTAGCATGCAACTGGGAAATAAAATATACAGGCAATGGAGTGTAGAAATTTGTCTTGCCCTACAAGAAAGTAAGGGAAAAGGGGATGGGGGAGTGGGGTGACAGAAGGGAAGGGTGACTGGGGAATGGGACAATAGGAATATATGCCATCTTGGAGTGGGGGGGGGAGTTAGAAATGGGGAGAAAATTTGTAATTCAAAATCTTGTGGAAAACAATGCTGAAAACTAAAAAATATTAAATAAATAATAAAATATAGGTGAGAAAACAAACAAAAAACCCATAGACACAATCAATAACTTCACCCAAGAGAATCACAATAATGAGAGAACATATCAAAATTTATTGGATGCAGCAAAAGTGGTTTTAGGGGAAGTTTTATATCTCTCAACACTTACATGAATAAAATAGAAAAAGAGGAGATCAATGAATTGGGAATGCAACTAAAAAAAGCTAGAAACAAAGTAAAAAATCTCTGCTTAAATACCAAATTAGAAATACTGAAAATTAAAAGAGAGATTAATAAAACTGAAATTAAGAAAACTATTGAACTAATAAATAAAACTAAGAGCTGGTTATGAGAAAAAAAAACAGTGTAAAAGAGAAACTTCGCTAATTTGATTGAAAATAAAAAAGAAAATTAAATTACCAGTATCAAAAATGAAAAAGATGAATTTGCCACCAATGAAGAGGAAATTAAAACAACAATTAGGAACTATTTTGCCCAAGTGTATGCCAATAAACTTTACAATCTTAGTGAAATGGATGAATATTTACAAAAATATGTACTGCCCAGGTTAACATAAGAGGAAGTAAAATACTTACATAACCCCATCTCAGAAAAAGAAATTAAACAAGCCATCAACGAACTCCCTAGTAAAATATCTTCAGGGGTAGATGACTTTACAAAGGGAAATCTGTCAAACATTTAAAGAAAAATTAATTCTCATACTATATTGACTATTTGGGAAAATAGGCAAAGGAGTCCTACCAAATTCTTTTTATGATAAAATTATGGTATTGATACCTAAACCAGGAAGAGTTAAAACAAAGAAAGAAAATTATAGACCAAAAATGACTAAATTGAATTAATGTTGAAAGCAGTGAAGGATAATCAAAACGTTTGAATTGACTTGCTATTTACATTGCAATTTTGTAAATACATTTTCTTTTTATAAGTATCAAGCTGCACCTTGATAACTGAACATTAGTGACTGGGAATAAATGGAAAATATTAATGGTGTTCTTGAGTAATGAAAAGAATATTAGATTTGGAATCATCAGATATGAGGGTTTAAATGTTCATAATTGACTTTCTTACATAATATGGTCAAGCCACATAATCTCATTATCAATTCTGTGTAATGTGGACAAAAGAATTCATGTACCACCTTTCTCCCACATTTATTGTAAGACTCACTTTCTAGTGAGTATTTCATGACTTGGCATATATAAGCTATAATCTATTTATACTTTAGGCTTTTCAAAGTACTTTTGTTGTTTAGTTGTTTTCAATCATATATGTGTGGATATATATGTATACATATAATATACATGTGCATAATTGTATTTATAATTGATACATTTATAACAAATGTGCTATAAATGTAAAATATAATTTTATATTACGCATATGCATATATGTCTAACTGCATTTCAGTATGATTAGTTCACTTTGTAATTCTAGGTATATTATTTTATACATTTAAAGACATTTATTGAGAAAGCATCCATGTGCTTAACCAGACTATGTAAGGGGTCCAGGGCACAAAAAAAGATAAATAACCTCTTTCTCTTCTGGAGATTGACAAATATGAATTTCTTCAAGTTGCTGGGTCTCCAGACTTTCTCTATTCTAGGAGAGATAATATTAAATAAAAATACTACAAAGCCAGCAAATTAAAGAATAAATCCTGAAAGTTACTCTTTTAAGTTCTGCCACTATTAACATAAGCAAACTGATTTGAGTTCTAAATCTTCGGAATCTTATATATCATGGGGAAAATGCAAAGAACAGAATGCATTTAAAAAATGAGAAAAAGAACAGTTATTATGACTTACTGAACAAATCACAAATCACATTTCATGCTAGCTCTAAATTACTTACTTACTTAGTAAGAAAAACTAAACACCAATTTTTGACAAATACACTTTGGAATCTGAACATAAAAGCATACTTTGACAGCATTAAAATGGAAATAAATAATGATTGTGAACCAGCTTAGATTAATTACATTTTTTTAAATTCTTTTTTTTTTTTAACAAATTGTCAAAAATGAGTATTCCCCCAAGATAATTTTACATGACACACAGGATTTCCATACTATACAGCTTTTCTTAAAAAAAAAAAACATAACAAATGAAACATTATTTTCGGGGCTGTCAGGTTTGAGTGTTTCCTTCTGGCCTTCTTAAATTTCCCTTGTACTTATTAAAATAATTTTTCAAGGACTCCATTTTCTTTCTTTTTCTTTTTCTGATAATACTATCACTATCCTTCTCACTCTGATACTTGCCTCAAATATCATCTTGAAAAGAGCAAAAATTGAAAATTTCTTGTAATAAATGTATATTGTAAAGCAAAACAAATTTTTGCACAGATTACAGAATGTAGGTCTCATTCTTTACTTGAGTACATCCCATTTCTGTTGGGCATTGGGTATCATGTTTCATCACTGGTCCACTGATAGTGTGTTTATCATACTTAAGTGTCCTCAGGTCTTATTGAGTAAATTCTTCTCTACGTTCTGCTTCCTTGACACTGCATCAGTTCATACAAATTTTCTCATGTTTCACTCAGAAAATATTTTTTCATCATTTCTTACAGCATAAATTTATTCTTTTATAACCTTACATCATAATATTTTCAAGCATTCTCCAAATGATTAGCTCATTCCTTATTTCTCAAATCTTGGCCACCAGAAAAAGAGATACTATATAATTCAATAAGAATTCCATATTGCCAGAACACTATTTTCTCCTTACGTGACCAGGTTAATAGATCAGAGACATATTGTAAATATAGTATACCAAAATTATAATTACAAGATTTAAATTAGAAGAGATCTGAGAGATCATCTAACCATTATCTTTTTTCACAAATGAATGAAAAGATAGTCTCATGCCATGTTAATACACATGACAAAGAAATTGGACTAATAATAGTAGAATTGAGTGAGTTTCGAAATCAGAAGAGGAGTGTGATTGGATCATAATCATATTGTGTCCAAATTTTTTTTTTTAAATCATGGGGTCTTGATTTTAAGCAGACCTCAGATTCTATTTATTCAAATCTATACAGAAGATCCAGTAACATTATTTACCCAACCTTTTATTGAATACCTGTGAGGAGAACCGTCACTATCTTAAGCAGCCTATTCCTTGTTAGGTAACTAGTTGTAAGTAAATTTGTTCCTTACGTTAAACTAAAATCAGCCTTTCTAATATGTCTATATCTTGTTCCAATATTTTACTTTATTGTCTCTTCTGCATAACAGGAATTCAGATATTGTCAGACAGCTATCTTTTCCCTACACAGTCTTCAATCATCTAAGATAAATATCCTCTTTTACTTCATATGGCATTATTTTTAGGCCCTTCTTCTTCTTGGTTATCATCCTCTGGGTGCTCTCTTGAATACTAATATCTTTCTTAAATGCGGCAACCAGAGTATGACACAATATTTCAGAAAAGATCTGACCGGACAGACTACATTAAGGTTATTGAATCTGTTATACTGGACATTTAGGCCTTTATCAATGCATCTGAAATTTGCATTAACATTTTAGGCTCTTATGTCACACTATTGACTCATATTGAATTTTCTATCTGCAACCATCTATTATTTTCTGATGAAAGGCAATATACAGATGCCTGCCTCATTTTGTATTTTACATTTTTTTATAAAATCTAGCATAAGTGTAAATTAAATTTATTGCTGTCAGAGCCTGTCCTACCATGGATAAGTAAATCTCCTTTCCCTAGCTCGCAAGTGATCTGAAAATGCTTATTTTTCATTCTAGTATCATATAAACAACCAAGCACATTGCATAGAAGGATATGCTAAAAGGTCAAACTTTTCTGGAGAGGAATTTAGAACTATACTCTAAAGGCTATTAAATTGTAATCTCTTTTAACCTGGTGATACCACTACTAGGCATTTACTACAAATAAAGTCA
This sequence comes from Phalanger gymnotis, assembly GCA_028646595.1. NCBI lineage: Eukaryota > Metazoa > Chordata > Mammalia > Diprotodontia > Phalangeridae > Phalanger > Phalanger gymnotis. Next base: position 102,220,710 of record CM053626.1, on the reverse strand, counting down.
ATCACAGATGGAAAGAACCTGCATACACAAAACATTTGTAGTACTTTTTGTAGTAATAGTAGTAGTAGTCATAATCATAGTAGTTCTTGCTAATCGTTTAGTAGTAGCAGCAGCATAAAAGCAGCAGTAGTAGTAATAGTAATAGTAGTAGTGATAATGATGGTGATGATGATGATGATAAAGAAATAAAATTGCTATATGACGAGTTTGGAATAACTAAACAATTAAACAATTGTGGTATATAAAGATAATGCTATGTTACAATGATATAAGAAATGACACGTGTAATGCATTCAGAGAAAGCTGGGAAAAGCTATGTTAAATGAGAAAAACCAGGACAAAATTCATGAAATTATCAAAATAATACAAAGAAAGCCACTTTGAAAGACTATAACTTACGATGATTGATGAGAAATCATGCTCTCCAACACTTTGTGAAAAGTTGATGGGCTGAAGTGTAGGATTAGACCTATATTTGGACAAATGGTCATTGTTTCTTTTTTTCAGTCTCACTTAACTATGTTAGGAAAGGGAAGTAGTAATAGAAATGCTAAAAAAGGGTGAGGAGAAAGAAAAGGGCATTAGTAACTTATATTAAAATACACAAAAAGTGAGAAGTTAAGACAGGACCACAAGGGAATAGAGAATTTGTTATTACCACATTAAACTTGATGTATGTTTTAAAAAATAAACTGAATATTAAAATTGATGATTAAGTTCACAATAAAAACATTAAAGTGGGATGATGGCCCACAAGTATTTGAAGGCTTCCCATATGAAAATGAAATGAATTTTATTCTTGATCTCAGAGAGCAGAACTAGGATCTATATGTGAAAGGCACAGAGAGTCAGATTTTTTTTTTCAATTACAAAGGAAATGTTCTAATTAGAATAATCCAAAAGTGGAAAGATTTATTTTATGAGATAGTTCATTCTTCATAGTGAGTGATTTTCAAGTGATTTTTTTTATGATCAATTTTGGGGGAAGTTAATTGGATTAGAGGACTTGTAAGTTTCTTTTCCATTAAGAGATGCCTCACCTAAAGACATGCAAAATGTCTCCAATGTTGAGCCTATTGACTAGAGTTCTATGTGCGACATTTTATAGAGGACACATACAAATTGGTTTACATCAAGGATATCCAGACAATGGGATTCATGCCATTCAAAAATTGGCTGAAGGATCAGGGATAATTTAACCCAGATGAGAGAAAATTTGAGAGGGGAAGATATTACAGATTCCTGTATTTGAAGTGCTCTTATGTGGAGAGCACATTCACCTTCTTTTTTGCTTGACCTCAAAGAACTGAATTAGGATCAAAGTGTGGCATATAGAGAAGCAGGAAGTTTACATTATTTTCATGAAAAGTGTCCTTACAGATTTTCAAAAAATGGAATATGCTTTCTTCAGAGGTTATGTTTCACATAACAGGAGATTTTTTCAGATACTGTAGTTCATATTTATTTTTTGACTATGAGTTGGACTAGATGACCTTTGAAGCCCTTTAACTACTATAATTTGACATGTATATGAAACTAGAATAGAGCTCTGTATTGGAAAACTAAGAATAAAGAGGCTTTTCATCTGATAGTAAAAAAAAGCACCAAGTATAAAAGTATTTTCTGAAGAGTTTAGTGAAACTTTATTCTTAGTAAACATTACATCTTGCCATTTTTCTACTTTTAACATGAGTATTTGAAAAAAGGGAAGATATTATTTTTCCTCTTTGCTTACTAGGTAATACTTTAATATTTGACCTGCTGTTAATCATAGAAACAGTTAACACGTGCTAAATATTCAAGAACAAGAAAATAGTATGGAAATATAAGAATTTTAACATATACTTACATATCTTTCAAGTAGAGAAATTAGTGAAGAATCATATATATGTATATACAGAGAAAATAGAGGAGAGAGAAGGAGAGGAGGGAGGGCTGGGAGGGCTGTGTGTGTGTGTGTGTGTGTTAGAGAGAGAGAGAGAGAAAGACAGAGAGAGAGAGAGAGAGGATAAATCAAAGTCAATAATATTTCTTAATTTGAAAAAATGATTTATATGTTTTCATGAATTCAAAATTTCCCTTGCATAATTTAATTTCCACATTTTCTTTCATATATATAATATATATATATATATATAATATATACATATATATTTTGGTTTGTAATTACTTTTACCAATCTGTTTCATTAACTTGAAAAGTCTGAGAACCTGGGAATGTTGAAAACAGGAAATAGCAAGAATATCTTTTGTTTTCTTTGCAATCATTTTCTCAGTCTTACCCATTGCACAAGATATATCTAGGTAATAAAATACTGCATTCCATTTTTGTATATTTGAATTTATGGACTTAAATTTTGTATCTTGGAGACTTGAATTGTCAATAATTGTGCCAAGATTTTAGATTTGCACTTTCAGGTCTATAGAGATGGCTGTCTGATTGCTCTCAATTAATTTGACTGTAGAAAGTGGCTAGTTTTCAATCATCTGCATTACAATAGCAATCAAGGAATTGCTAGAGTTTGACTATGAGCCAGGGAAGTAAAAAAAAAAAGTCCTTTCACCATGACTTTACTGAATCATTGGTGTTAGTAGTAAAGAGCGCAAAAAAGTGGGATTTTCCCTAGTCAAAATCCAATAATTGAATTAAGGACTATTTTGACATTTTAGAAGAGATTGACAACATCTGTTATGATCTGGCTGGATTATAAGAGTGGTGAATGTTGGTTTAACTGAGTGAAAAAGAATTTGGTGATTGTATACTTGGACAGTTTACCCAGGTGCCATTGTATAGCAACTGTGTTGTGTGTTGCTGATTAGTCTGAACAATTTCTACACCTTATCTAAGTTTAGAGGTTAGCTTTTTTTTCTTTCATTTTTATGTTCTGTCCCAGAGAAGCTCTAGTAGGAAATTTGAAAGCTTTGTGAAGCATAAAAAGTTCAAAGATATTGAATGTTTTTTATGACACTTAAAAATCATCATTTTATTATTTCCATGATAAGTTTAAGAGTTCACATACCAAACAGAGGAATGACACATCTATTTTTTTTTTTCGATTAGCTAAAGAATGTGAGTGTTCCTAAGACTTTCAGACCCAAATCAAGCTGGCGATAAGGGATAAAGTTTATAAAAACAAAGATGGACCACAGCCAAGATGGATGCATGAATGAGTAGCAGGAAGAAGAATAACTCTGATCCTCCATTACTCTTCTTCCACAAAGATTTTAAAAATGCAACAAATCACAACTGGGATATCTGAGAAAGAGTCAGTCATTTTTTTCTCACCAAGTACATGATAAGAGGACAGACAGAGAAGTCTGTGGACACTGGGGATGGTACCCCACTGATGGAAAATTCTAGAACCCAGGGAATTAATAAGGACCAAGGCTTTGCCCAAGAGGAAGAGATGGTTCCAGACTCTTACCTGGACACAACAACCTTGAAAAGAGTAAAGGAATTGGTAGTGTCTAGAAGTTATGTTGCTTGCTTCCCAATTCCACCTGCCCTATATGGACTGAGAAGATCTATATCCAGAATTGGTATCCCAGGATAATGTTCAATTAGTGAGTCCAGGGCTATGTACTAAGCAAAGATAAAGTTCAAAACCAAACAGCAAATGTGTGGCTTTAAACCCAGGAGTGGAATGGGATCTGAAGGCCAGGATCCAGCAAATGAAGTCTTTCAGAGGAATAACCAGGCAATAAAACTCATTTCAAGAGGTAAGCTTAGGTTTTATCTCTCTGAACCTACAAATTTTCACAAATGGTGATAGTGGCTAAGTTCACCAGTGATCAAAATGAGGCAAGCCCAGAAAAGCATTGCTCATATTCAAACCCATGTTAGGAACTTGATGGCAAAGAGGTCAGGGATCAGACTCTACCATGGACCAGACCACTTTGAAAATTCTTAAATCTTGCAAATCCCAAGCCTGAGCTATTCTAGAGATCTTGGAATAATACAACATTCAATATTCTAGGAAAGCAGCACAAGTACCTAAGAGAACACAACTCAGGACATCTTCCCTAGATGTGTACAAAGCCCAGCTTTAGCATAAAGTCTAAATTTTAGAAGTAGACTAGAAGAATGTGCAAACATATGAGAATCTGACCTTAGAAAATTATTCTGTTTACAGAGAAAGTCAAGACACAAACAGAAGAGAATAACATCATCACATCTTCACAGAAAGCCTCAGAGAAAAACAGAGATTTTACATAATTCAAATCAGAAATCCTAGAAAAAATAAAGCATTTAAAAAAATTTAATAAGATATCTCGAGGAAAAATGGAAAAAAAGAATGAAAGTTATGGAAGAAAGAATTGGAAAGGAAATTAACAGCTTGGGATAAGAGATATAAAACCTTATCCAATCAAAAAAAATTCTGAAAACTGAAATCAACCAAATAGAAGCTAATGACTTCATGAGGCAATATAAGTTGTGAAATATTAAGTCAAACACTTGGGGAAAAAAGGAGAGAATAAATTTACCTCATAGCAAAAACAATTTACTTAGAAATCAGAATAAGGAGAGAGAATGTAAAAATCATTGAACTTCCTGAAATCCATGGCCAAAAATGTCACCAAATTATATTTCAAGAAATCATACATTATAAAAGAAACCTGCTTAGATTTCTTAGAAAGAAAGAAAAGAAGATATAGAATCCACCTATTACCTCTCGAATGTGAAATCTACAATTGAAATTCCCAAGAATATTACAGCTGAAATCCAGAACTTCCAGATTAAAGAAAAAAGCATTCAGAAAGAAAGAATCCATCAGAATTAGGATAGTATAGCTACCCATACAAAGGTCCAGAGAGTTTGGGCACAATATTTCTGAAAACAAAAATCTAGGTGTACAACGAAGAATACATTACCCAGCAAACCTGAGTATAATGATATGATATAATACAATGTAATATTTAAATATAACATAATAAATATGACCCTATTAAAATAATAAATATAATATATATTTTTAATCATTACCACCACATCATATACATTTCCAATCAATGACTCTTGATTCAAAGAAGGGCAAGACTCAAAAGACATCTACTGTCTCAGTGCTGAGAAGCACTTCAAAACAAAAGACAGCAAAAGGTCCCACTTTACCTGCACAATTCAAACAAAGGCAAGACTCATTAAAGGCACTTGATTACCTTAGCATTCCAACAGAGAAAACAGTCAAAAAGTCCCACCTTTCTTGCAATTATAATCACAGACAAAGAAATGGCAAAAACAGACCAAGTTAAAAGAGGTAAACAAAGAAAGTATATTTGGCTGAAAAGTCCCACAGACAATGAATTAATATTGTGTGCCTCTGTGTGTGTGTATACCAAACTACATAGCATGGAAATTCTTCAAGAAAAAGGTAAATAAATTCTATGGAGGAGGAGACATTAAAACAATAATAGTGGGATAATGCAACTTACCCCTCTCTGAACAAGATATATCTTTAAAAAACAACAACAACAACAACTAACAAACAATGAAGGAAAGAAAGAAAGAAAGAAATGAAGGACTAGAAAATAATCCTTAGGGAAGTTAAGACATGATGGACTTCTGAAGGCTAGGGAATCAGAAGAAAAAAGAGTATATCCATAGATATAAAGACACACACATACATGCACACATGTGTGCACCCACAAACATACATATTTCAGAACTGTCTATGGCCCTTTACCATAGAATTGATCTTGTAGTAAGGAATACAAAAGGTTATAATCAAATGGAAAAATGCATCAAAATGCATTTTATAGAATATGATAGAATAAAATTTATTTCCCTAAAGGATCTTCATAGTGAAGATTAAAAAAAAAATACTAATTGGAGACTAACTGAATACTAAAGAATGTAGTCATCAAAGAACAAGTTATGATTTCACCAATGATAATGACAATGATGACACAAAATAAATAAATTTTGGGAATGCAGCCAAAGTACTACTTAGGGGAAAGTTATATTTCTAAATACTCTTATCAGTAAAAGAGAAGAGTGGGTCAATGGATTAGGTGTGCAACTGAAAAAAAAAACCCTTAAAAAGTCAACAAATTAAAAATCCCCAATTAACACTAACATATAAATCTTGAAAATTTAAGAAGAGATTAACAAATATCAATATGACAAAATGCTATACAAATAAAGGCAGATCTAAATATTTGAAAAAAGATGAATTATTCATTCTGTGGCTGAGTTAATATAATAAAATTGGCACTACTGCATAAATTAATATACTTATTTATTTTCAGATAAATCAAACTGTGAAATGATTACTTAAAAGATATAGAAAAAAATTGTTAACAAAATTCATTGAGAGTTAATTATCAACAAAATAACAAAAGTTCAAGACTCTCAAGGGAATTAATGAAAAACAAATTGTGAATAAAGAGATTCTAAGCAATATCAAATCTAAAACTATGCTACAAAGCAACCCTCATCTAAACAACTGAATACTAATTAACAAAGAGAGGTTAATGGGTGGAACAAATTAGTTACACAATATTCAGACACAAATAAATGCAGAAATGTAGTGTTTCATAGACACAAATGTCCCAGCTATTGGAGCAAAAAAAAAAAAAATCACTATTTGAGAAAACTAGAAATGCAAGAAACTAGTAAGGGAGAATCAAGATATAAATCACTATTTTACAATAGGTTCAAAGCTAAGTTGTAAATGCATGACTTAGACATAAAGGGAGATATTATCACAACAACAACAAATAAATATACCTGTGATATCTATGAATAGGATAAGAGTCCATGACCAAAAAAGAGATAATGAAGATCACAGAATGTAAAATTAACAATTTTGATTACAGAATTATTTTTGAATTAACAAACAAAACATTACAGCTAAAATTATAAGAGAAGAAAATATTTGGAAAAATTCTTTGCTTCCCTACATTGCTAAATAGAGAAATGATAATACATATTTAATATGTACTCATAACAAAGTATTTTAATTATTTTCATCAATATTCAAAATTTAATAAAACAGACATTTAATAAGTATCTTTTTTTTTTAAAGGATGTAGCACGGTGGATATAATGCTGGACTTGGAATCAGGGATGCTTGAGTTAAAATCCATACTCAGACACTTACTAGCCTTGTGGCTCTAAGCAAGTCACTGAATGTATATTTGGCTCAAATAATTCATGTATAAAAGGAGACTAACAATAAAACCTACATATCAGGGTTATTGTGATGATCAAATTAGATAATATTTGGAAAGAGACAACTGAGTTCTGATCCCATGTCTAATACTTTTTATTCTTCTCAATAAATTACTAAATCTTTCCCAGTTTCCTCATTTGTGAAATGAAGCTTAACTTTAATATTTCCTTTGTAGATGTATCATAAGGATTAAATGAGATAATGTAATGAAAGCATATGGTGAAGCTTAATATACTGTTTTCTGCCTAGGTGAGTTTTTATATAAAACAAAGTCATGGCACCATATATGTAAATATATGTGTGTGTGTGTGTGTATGTGTGTGTACATATATACATAAATATATATACATATATATATCATTAAAATAGCTTAAGAGTTGAAGTAATGGTCAGTTCAAAGTTTGAACATGAAAAATTAAAATTAATTCAGTTTGAATTATTGCTCATTCTTTTTTTACATTTGAGGTGAGGAATTGATCCATTTCCCGTCTCTGCTTTCAGTCTTCTGAAATAAAGGTGCTCAGATGCAGCATGTATGAATTAGAGATTATTGTTTTTCTAATTAAATAAAGAAACATACTTTAACAAAACTAAAGAACGCACCAAACCAGTCCTTAATAATATTTTCTCAACTTTGGCAAAGAGGAGAGAGGGATTCTATTGACCTATATCTTATCTTCTATTTATGATTTCACAGCATCCAGTTTTAATCATTTTGCTATTTTTACCATTTACATTATTATAATCACTATGTATATATTATTCTTGGTGTTTTACTTTGACTTACTTTTCATCATGTTTATAGATGTTTATATGGATGTTTATAGAAATCTTCAGGGAAGTTGTCATAGAGTGGCAGCACAAGATTTTAATAGGAAATGAAGAGGAAGTAAACTCTAGGCAAGTCGACAATCGATCAGTAAACATAGAGGAACAAAAAGACAGCATATAATAAGGAATCAGCTAGTATTCAAGTTTGACTGAAACATTCTATGAATTGAAGAGAGTTGTATAAAAAAGGGTCAAAAATAAAGTTGCAGCTGCTGAATTGTAAAAGACCTTTAACGTCTAGTTAATAGGTTTTAATTTTATTCTGTAGACAGGAGGGAACCACTGAAGATTTCCCATTGGAGGAAAAACATGAGGAAACATGCATTAATTCAATTAAACAAATATTTGATCTTTAGTACATGCCAGATATCCTATTAAGCACTGGGTATACAAGATAAAACATTTTACAGTAACTGTTCTCCAATAGTTTCTATTCAACTGGTCCCAAGTTGTGTGAAGAATCGACTAGAGATAAATGAAACTACAGCCAGGCAGAGAAGTTCAGAAAGTATTTTATTCAGGTTAGATGTAATGAGTGCCTGGATTATGATCAGTGTAGTCTAAATGTAAAGACCAATCATAGAATAATAGAATAAAAAATTGTGAAGAGAAAATAAACTCAACAGCCATTCAGCTAAATCTTGCCCAGAACACAATCCCTAATGCAACAAACCCAATATAAGATCACCTAACCTCTACAGGAAGATATATAAGAAAGGGGAACTCAGTACCTTCAGGAGTAACCTATTCTGCTTTTGGATAGATCTTACATAAAGGCTCCTTTTACAGAAAATCTAAATTCACTTAATTTTTAACTTTCACCCATTTCTTTAGATTTTCTTCTCTGTGGCTAAGCACAATAAGTCTAATTACTCCTCTGCATGAAAGTCTTTTAAATTTTTGCAGACAGACTCTCTTCTCTTTTTCAGGCTTATTATTCCTAGTTCCTCCAAATTAGCCTTTTATACACTCAGAGACCTTCAAAATCTAGTTTGGTCTTTTCTTAGTCTAACTTCTCTAACTTGGCAATGTATTTTCTAGATGGTTATGCCCAGGACTAAATATAATATTTCATATATGGGCTGACCAAGACAGAGTGTAATGAAAATATTGTACTCTAATTCCTGGAAACTACACTTGAAAAAATAAGCATAAAGAGTCAGAAAAACCTCAGTTCAAATCCTACCTCAAGATACTTACTAGCTGCTTGACATTAGGCAAGTCACTTAATCTGTGTTTGTCTCGGTTGCAGGTAGGTGGCTTAGTGGATAGAGTGCTGGGCCTGGAATCATGAAGACCCAAGTTCAAGTTTGGCCTCACTCAATAACTATGGGACCCTGGATGAGCCACTTAATGTCTGTTTGCCTTAATTCACTGGAAAAGGAAATGGTACCACTCCAGTATATTTGCCAAGGAAAACCACATACCCATTCACAGAGTGTCAGATACGACCGAACTACAATGCTTCTTTTAATGTAGCGCAATATTACATTAGCTCATTTTGTTGTCATGATATTTCTGCTTTTCAATATGCCTAGGTGTCTTCAAAGTTTAACCATTTTCCCAATTTCTACCTTCTACAAGAATCTCATCTTCATCCACCATTTTATAGCACTCCCCTTTCAAAAATAACATTTTTATTCATTTTACCTTTTTACTCTGTACATGTTAATCTCTCCCCTTATACCCTACCCCCAACACACAATGGGAATAGAATGTAAGCTCCTTGAGTCCTGAAACTGGTTAATTTTTGTCTTTGTGTCTCGAGTGCTTCACACGATATCTTGTACTTGGGAGATAATTTATAGTTGCTCAATAATATTAAACAACACAATTAAGTGCGGAACCATGGGGAGTTCAATGGAGAGCTCTTTTAAATTTAACATCAGTCATTAATCCTTGAGTTTAGCCATTCAAAGACTTCCCAACTGATCTAATTATAGTATTTAATTATACTGTATTTTATCTAATCGAACCCACATCTCTCCATTTGTCCAAAAGAATGAGATGCTTTATTAAATGCTCTACTTAAATCAGTAAAATAGTAGTTCATCACTCCATGGAACTGATAGTTAAGGACCCTTGTCCAAAAAAGGAAATGCATTTGATCTAATGTTACCTATTATTGATAATTTGAGCTTTGTTTCCTTCTCAAGATTTGGCCATCTGTAAGTTTTGACCTGAGCTTTAATTTTGCCAGCAATCAAAGTAAGGCTGTGTAAGACAGTGGATTGAGCTCTGATCTAAGAATCAGAAAGACCTTTTATTCTGGATGAAATTCACTAGCACCCTAAACCAGAACATCCTAGGAATATCTAACCTTGAATTAAGAGATTATTTATAACACAAGACTTTACTCTCTACCTGGTTAAAAGGGATTGGATTTAAAATTTAAAATACACAAAGAAACCAAATGTTATCTCTGCCCGGGAGCACTTTGATTTTAATTAATTGAATATGATGGGTATAATTTTAGAGCTATAATTCTGCCCTTATCAGGTTTTAGTCGCTGTAATCTAGAGCACCTGTGTAAAGCAAAATGGGCTCCTTAGCACTTGAGGAGTTTGGCTTTTGTTTACTTTGAGTGAAAGTACTTTCAGCTCTTAAGTCCTAAGCCCCAGGCCCAAAGCCCTATCAGGTGTGAAACCTATGTGGGTATAGATTAATGACTTAAGAGTGGCCAATTTGGGAACCAATGGTCTCTGGTCGTTGAGGCGGGGCTTGAGGACGCCTGAGGCTAGGCTGCAGGAGAGGTGAGCTAAAAGACAACTACAGCAGAAGCTGGAAAAAAATTGAAGCAGGACCTGTGGAAGTAGAGCTGACCTGTGTGAACCCAGGAGTGCAAGCAAGGACTTGAGGCCAGTAAATATGAATTGGTTAACTACCATCTTGTTTTTATGCAGCCTCCTGATTACTCTTGTTAGGCGGGCCTATTGGGCCTGGAGTTTTTTGGTCAAGATGTCGGAATGGGGAGGCTGGTTTGTGAATCTGTTGCTGTGGGGCTTAAATAAATGTTTTGTTGCTTTCTACTTAGAGAATCCCTCAAAACTTGCGGTTTCGAACCATTCAAATATATATATGATTATATTCGAGATCATAAATTCGGCCTTCCTACTACAGCACCAAAAAGGTTTGGTTGGTCCTGAAGAAATGAAAGAAGAAGCCAGTACTAATAAGCAGAGCCCCAGAGGAGCTACAGGTACAGCAGTCATCATGAGACTAACAGATATAAGATGGGCTATAGCTGACTAGCCAGCATGTAAGCTTATTTTTTTTTTCTATTTGATTTTTTTTTTATTTTTTTTTTATTTTTATTTTTTTTTTGTTAGGCATTATTTTTTTTTT
>CM053626.1:102187526-102208863 GCA_028646595.1 Phalanger gymnotis | reverse complement strand
CTCTGCCACACAAGCACTCCTCCTTCCACAAGAACCGCCAACTTGGACCTGACACAAATCTTCAGCAGGCTCTGCACTGCTGCTCTGATCTGCCACTTAATTCCTCCCACCAGGTGGGCCTGGGGCCCAGAAGCAACTGCATCTCTAGTTCTGTAGCTGCACCTCCCCCCGCTGCCCCCCAGGGCGGTGGCCAAACTGCGAACCCTTTTCTGCCCCCCTCAGTCTTTCTCACTAACCTTCTCTGTTGTCTTTGGTGTTTGTGGGTTGAGAAGTCTGGTAACTGCCACTGCTCACTGATTCAGGGTGCTAGGGCCTGTTCTGCCCGGCTCCTGATCTGGTTGGTCCTGCCGCTGCCCACGCCGGCTCTATTCCCCTCCACTCTGTGCCCAATAGACCTGATCCAGTGACCATCCAGGCTTTCCTGGGCTGGATCCCTGCTTCCCTCTGCTATTTTGTGGGTTCTACAGTTCTAGAGTTGGTTCAAAGCCATTTTTTATAGGTTTTTAGAGGGACCTGGCAGGGAGATCACACAAGTCTCTGCTTTCCAGCTCCCATCTTGGCTCCACCTCCCAGAGTCAGTAGCACATTTTTAATGAACTAAAAGAAACTTTCCCAGTTTATGAGGGTTGACTCTTGTTTTAGTTATGTGGACAGTTTGATTTCCTAAAGCAACCTTACAAGTTAGAATCATCTCAACTCTGAATCAAACGGAAATTTTGGCTTTAGGCCAAAGAAAAATGATTATATTATTGGACTGATTTTTATTTTTTTAATCAATCTTATCTTGCTGGTTGCGGACATTTTGGACACTCTTAAAGGATGTAATCAGCCTATTTTGACTTGAAAGCAGGGTTAGGGGCCCTGGGCCCCTCTCCTTACAATGCCCGACTTCCTGGTGTTGGCACTGCTGCCGTTCTCGCTGGCTACGCTGTAGCTTATTTTATTCTTCGTGTAGATCTTGGTGTACTCAGGTGCATACTTTGCTGCCCATGTGTTGTTTAGTGAAGGCCCCTGGCCATTTGTTGTGGCACCTGGGGCCTGGAGGCTGTGGCCAGCCCCGTTGAACCTTCAAGACCCCTGCTACAGGCGACCACTTCCTAAACATTCAAAGCATCTGCATTACATCTCAGGGGGCTAAGGGCCTTTGATACTGCTCCTCCATAGCTTCCCTTAGATCTGGTTCCCCTGTCAACACCAGCTTAAGTTCTGCCATGATTTCTGTGTGGTAGCACTGGTCTTGAGGAGCTACAGGAGCTCAGATTCACCTACCAACCTGGACAGCTACGCCATTGATGCCCTGACAACAGACATCAAAGATGCTATTGAGACTCTAGGTTACTCCAAAAGTGTCCTGCTGGCCCATGACTGGGGTGGAATCATGCCCTGGAATTTCTCCATCTACTACTTGAATTTGGTAGAGTGGCTGGCAGCAGCGAGTGCTGCCCCTATATTTACCAAAAGTATGCACTGCACCACCTCAGACAGCTCTTTCCCTCCAGTTCCTGTCTCAGCTACTCTCTTTGCCTGAAATGCTGCTTTCTATCTGTGACTTTTGGATCCTGAAGGACGCCATGACCCATCCTATGACAGGAACCCATGGCCTTACAGACGATGAGCTGGGGGCCTTCCTGTTCAGCTTCACCCAGAACCAAGGCCTCTTGGCCCCCTCAACTACCATGGCAATCTTTTTAGTCACTTTCCATTAGAGCACTGAAATGTTAAAAAAAAAAGGGGGGGGGGGAGGAAGATCTTTCCCATCCCTTAATAAGTGCGTGTGACCTGCTTTAGTCACATAGAAGCCTGAGCCACATGAGTCTGAGTCACATGAGGCTGTAGTGGGAGGAGCTTGCTTAAGGGGTGGAGCAGGGAGGGGTGGAGCAGGAAGCTGGAGTGAGGTGGAGCTTGGAGAGAGAGAGGAGACAGAGAGAGCAGAGCAGCTAGGATGAGTGAGAGAGGGAGGGATTGTGCTTAAGGGAGTTTGTTTTTAGAGAAGCTTGATGGAGGGAAGGCCTGGGGATGGCAGTGACACCATCACTGATAATGTGTATAGATTTCTTTGTTGCTATGAGGGATTTGTTTTTCTGGTGTTTGAATGAATGTTTTGGTTTCACTTTCAAAGAAGAAAGGCTGTTATATCTCCTGATTCAAACCTGGGAATACCCGAGCATATTCATAGCAGCTGCTGGGGTATGGCATTGGCGATATAAGCATCAAGAGATAACAGCACCAACATTGACATTATCAGGGGAGAAAAACCCATACCTGGAGAGTGGACTTGTGGATAAGCAGATTCTTTGTGCCAGACCACCTGCTGTCCTAAGTCCTGCCTGGTGCTGGCCACTGGATTCCCTCAGAAGCAACCAGAGCAGATGTGCCACTACCTGTGGGTCTTTTTAAAGAGGTTAATGGTGTAGTCATGATTCTTCCTTCATATATGAACATTCTGGTTTTCTGCTGCCACCACGGCCCACTCAGGACAAGGGTAGAAATAGAACAGTACTTGAAACAAGCCAGCTTTTGACTGGAATGTGGAATCATCTTCTCTCTCTAATTCCAGTGGTTTATGCTGCTTTCCACATTTCCCCTGAGATGCCCAACCTAATCATCCCAACCCCCAATACTTACATTGTCCTTCCTCTCTGTCCCCTCAATTCCTGGCCAGCCCTACTTGAGCCCCTATTAAATTCTGGAAGCCCTTTTCTCACTGCTACAGAGAAAAGATCCCCTGTGGAAAGAAAGGGGCCACTGAAGCTGGGATGTGTGCAAAGAAATAAATCTCTCATTCCTTGAAAAAAAAAAAAAGAAAGCAGGAATAGACGAATGCTCTGATTATAAGTTATTGGTTCTTCACATTGTTTAAGTTCTTTTCTGGTGAGCTGTCCTTTTGTTTTGTTTTGTTTTGTTTTTGTCACTGTTGCTGCTGCTGTTTTCTTTCCCTCTCCTTTTGTTCTTCATAAATTTCCAGTTCCTTTATTCTCCTTGGATTTCTCTTTAAGATAAAAAGGTAGGCATATTTAGTGTCCTGAAACACTGAATTAAATGACAACATTAGAGAATATTGAGGAGAGTGACAAGGAGATGCTTTAGGAAAGTCATCTTATCAGACTAGTAATTAGAACTAGGATATATCAACAACATTCAGAGTTCAATAACAGCAAAGATGGGTCCTAAGACATGAAGATCCTATCCATCAATTTTTCTTGGTGGGCACTTGTTGAGTACATGGTCTGGCCCTCCACATCCTATATGCCAAATGGAGGATATCAGGTTGCTGTTCAGTTCCCACTACTACACTCAGCCCTGCCTTTATCCACAAGAAAAGTCCAGCTTCCAGACTCAGATTTCTTTTGGACCAAATTCCTCAGGTATTTTATGATCCCTTTAATGCCTCTAAGCTAAGACAATTGCATAATTGACCTAGTTCCAGGGAATCCTTATCTTAATCATGTATATAATCTATATTTAGACTCCAGAACCTTAATTCTAGGAATTTGATTTACAACAATCTGAGTCAGGGATTTATCCAGTAGTCTACGTTTTCAACTGGTGCTCTTCATTATGCTATCCACCTTTATTTAACCTTCTTTATTTCCACTTTTGATGATTTAATGTTTGACTATTAGTCCAGGTTTTCATCTCTTGAGTGATATAAATATCAGGTGATTGTGAGGTATGCAGCTGCAGATAGAGATAATGAGCTGTCTCATCTAGGTGGTAAAATTGGAGAAACTGTGGAATTTAGAATTTAGGAAGTCATAAATTTGAATCATCCCTGAACATTTAAAAGTACTGTCTTTGTGGACTTTGATAAGTCATTAGTTTTCTCATCTATAAAAAGGGGATAATTATAGCACCTACCTCCCAGTATTGTTATGAGTAACAAATGAGATAACATATAAAGTGCCTTTCAATTTTAAAGTACTCTGTACATGCTACCTGGTGTGGTTTTTAAATCATCATCATTATTAATAGTTTTAAAAATTCGTATGGGCCTATTATATACCTGGGCCATCCCATGGCATTTGGGGTGGGAGGGAAAGAGGCATTCATAGCAGGAGCATGATATTGACTGACCCCTCCTTTATTTACCAACCTCATCCTCCTATTGAAAAGAAGACCCCTGTATCATTGTTCATGTTGTTTCTCTTTTCCATGAAGAAGACCACAAATCTCACAGAAAATTACCTCCATAGCATCCTGGGACAAAGAGCAACTCCATAGCCAAGGCTTTTCCAGGGCTGAAAAGACAGCTCTGGAGACAGTTGTAAACATGTTGCAGAGAGAACAGAATTTACCTTTACCCAGACAATGGAGGAAGGGGATTAGGACTCTTCCAGTTCCCTAATTCCTATTCATCTGGGCCAGGTTTCTGGGGAAACCATGTTTCTCCTTCTGGGCCTTGTGTTTCTACTCTTCCTTTGAGCTCTTGTGGTGACAACTGACTGCAGAAGCTGTGAAATAAACTCATTCTGACAAGTCTTAACTGTCCTGAAGGACAGGAAGAGCGCATGAGGACATGAGTTAGTCCCGTGCGCAGAAGAAGGAACCAGGCACTTCAGAGTCAAATTAGAAACTTGCACCTTGCAAAGCTTCTGCCTTTGCACCACATAATCCTGGAAATTTGGATACCTTCATTTAGCTTTATTTAGATATTACCATCTCATACAATAAATCATATATAGATAAGATAGGTAACATTTGCTTGGTTCTGAAGCTGTCATCATCATTTTGTTTTATTCTGAATATTTCATGTTTATCTTAATAATTTTTGTTGCATCTATGATGAACAGGGTCTTCCAATGTTGGGGGGAAGAGGGGATCTGAGGTACAGCTATGGGTACTAAGGGTTACACTCATAAGCTCCTTGAGGACAGGAACTGGTTGTTCTTATTTTCTTGCATTCTCAGCACTTACCATAATTCCTAGCACACATTAAGAGCTTAATGAATGCTAATGACTGAGTTTTCTGTGTTCTGGTGAAGCAAGCCTCACTACTTCCTTCCTTTCAAAGTGTTTTCTCTCCTCTTGAGAAATCCTTAACAACTCCCACTGTACTAGGAAAACTGAACTCTCCAATCTTAATCATTAGCTATTTCTCCTCCCACAATGGGAAGAAATACAATTCCTAACTTCTTTAGCTACTTTTACCTATACCATAATCATAATAATATCCCTGTCATTGTGGATACTGTCATGAAAATGGTGTCTCGTTACAAGGCAGCTAGTCCAGGACTAATAGTTCTTTTTAACAGGACTGTTTAAAAATGATGCCACAAACTTTCTCCACTCAAAACACTTATGTTCATGTAAACTATAATTTACCCCAGCCACTGTATTTTGAATGCTCATCCAACTCATGGAAAAAAAAAAAAAGTACCTTATACCTCTAGGGTTGCAGCTAGAATGCTCTGTGTCTCTAGAAATCAAAGCAATGAGCAATAGGTTGAATATTAGCACTGCACTGTTGGGGAACCACTGAATGAAATCTTCATTTGCCTTTTCTAGTAACCCAATTATTGAGCCCAGTGGGGCCCCATTTTCCCCCTACTTTCTCCACATGCGTGTTATTCTCCGCAAACATCTTATATTTTACCAATAACTTTTATTCTAGTTCTAACAGACCCCCAAATTCTATCACATATCCAGTTGTCTCTTCTGATACTAATAAATAATATTTTTTAAAGAAATGTCAGGATTAAATTGAATTCCCACTTTAAGCAGGGGAATATTAAGTATAAAATTGAAGACTGGACAAAAAGATGGAATCTGGGAAAACAGAAAACATTACTGCTGCTGTGTTGGTGGGAACCTTCTAATAATAATATACCTCTAAATTAATGATATTAACTCTAGAGAGAATCCCAAGTAAGAAATATCATATGGTTTCCACATCCTAGCAGGCAGAATATTTCTATAGAATCTCAGCTCTCTATCAAAAGAAGAAACAAACAACATTTCCTTGCCAAACAATTCTGTGTCTTTTTCTAGGTGCTGGGAATTTCATGGGCCCTTAAGTTTCCTGTATTTGAATTCAGATTTCCTATCCTAGCTTCTCTTTTATTCCTGTGTAATCTTTGAATATTTTTCTTTATAACTGAATCTAAACATGTGATGGCTTATCAGATAATTCTTCCTTTTGACCATTCTTTAAGTTTGGTATTTCTGGCTCACTGTTCCACTCCCTGCTAAGTATTCTTCCTGCTCTCATACCTGAGTCATAGCTGGCTTTTACCTCTGCTCCTTTATTATAGAAGTATGATGACACTGAGAAGAAAAAAAAAAAAAGAACTAAATAGGATAGACATTCCAACTTTCTAAATTTGTGTTGCAAGTCCCAGAAGTACCAGATCCAGAAGCACCTGGTCATTTGTATTATCAGGGGGTTGTTTTTAGGGATTATGGTGCGTTCTATAGTATTCTTTTTGCAGTCTTGATTTAAGAATATCCATTATGTTCTATTAATATTTATCAGTAATATTTATATTGCTTCTGTTAACAAGTCATTTACACAGATACATACTTATGTTTAAATGTGTGCATATATAAAATTATAAATAGCAGAGAGAAGCCATTAATTATACTAACAATTCATATGAGAGATAAAAAAATACAATGTACATTTATAATTATAAAACATTTGATGACATAGGTACTTAAATAGGTACTTGTGTCATTCTCTTCATTTTTCTGTCATAATGGAACAGATACTGCAAGACAATTAAAGTTATTAATCCTTACTGAAAATTAGCCACAGCACTCATATTAATAATCATTTAGTATTAATAAAATTTTTAATTACGTTGAAAAAATCTTATCTTTTTTTTTCCTATTTGGTATGAAAAAATATAAACAAATGCTAATTTCCTGAGGGAAAATATCCAGGAATACTTAAAATAACCACTTAAGAAGGAAAGATGAGAGATTAAAAATGGTTGTTTATGAAAGGCATAACATAAAGTAAATTTTCAACAAAAACTTTGTGAAATTGAAGAGTTCCTTTCTACCTTCCGTTTGGAAAAGTCAGATGGATATTGTTGAGATTTCTTCAAGCATAACTGGTGTTTGAGCCCTTGGCTATTTACAACATGTCATGGTACAAAGAAACATGGTTGACTTGTTCCACTACTGACTGCTTCAAAAAGAAAACATACTTCTAGAATAAACAACAACAAAGTGTACGACTTCTTTTTGTGCTCCAATGGTGCAAAGATTGAATGTACCAACCTGGAATGTCAGTACAGAAAACAAAGTTTTAATGTGCTCTTTGCTAACCATGAAACATTTTCTGAAATCTGTCGGCTATGTGTGGAGATTCAGGGAGGCATTTTGAGATTTAAAACAAAACAACAAAACAAAAAAAACAAACAGAGAATCTTACAAAAATCATGTTGCTATAATGACCCACCTGACTTCTTTACTTAAAATCTCTGCCAACTTTATACTTATCTCTAGTTTTAGCTCCACCCTAGGCTTCACCAATCTACTCCCTAGTCAATGGGAATTACGGCAAGCAAGGATCCATAATATTGGTGACAGTAACAGGTAAGAGATTTCTGGTTTGTTATGTTCTGTTGCTAGAGTTTGTTTCCAATAGCTGAATGATTGTCTAATTTCTTGTGACCCCCAAAGAATTTTGCCTGGTATGATAGTACCCTGATGATTTGGATCCCAGCATGAAACCCTGTTTTTTAGTTCCCTGCTCAGTGTACCACTCACACTGAGATTGGGGGCCTGCTTTGCCTGTATACTTCATATTACCCACAGAGACTTCCTGCAGTAGAACTCTGCTCCCTGTTGTTATAGTAACTAGGATGGGACTTTTTTGTTTTTTTTTTTTCTTTTAGAATGCTAAGGTAATCAAGTACCTTTGATGAGTCTTGCCTTTCAAATGTAATGGCAAACAAAGTGGACTTTTTGTTGTCTTTTGTTTCTTGGATTGAATCAAGAGTCTTTGACCTGCTTAAGAAAGAAAAAAGCCCCAGGCCCCAGGCCCTATACCTTTCTACCAAGTGGGCTCTGAGCCCTCATGGTCTTGAACAGAGTATAAGAGCTCTGAGGCTGGCATTTTGTTTCGGGGCTCTCACTCACTGGAAGAGTGTCCTGTGATTTGACCAGACAAGGTTCTGGGTAGTTGCTAGAGCCCTGGCTTTGAACACCCAGATGTTGGTTCTTCTCTCTCTGGTAGTGATGTAATTCTTTGGTCAGACAGCTAGAAGCCTGTCTGTTGATAACTGTGTATGTTTGCTCTGTTTACATATGTTGTAATTTCTGTTTGTATTTTCTCTGACGTTCAGGGTGCTGGCTTTTCCTCCTGAACTAAGTGAATGATATATTTATGTTTGATTACAGTGCAATTGTAAACCCCTTAAGGATGCTTTCCTTAGAAAAGTAAATCAAAGAACCTGTGCTGGCACCTCTTCTGTGTGCTGGTGTTGGTCTTACACAGCCACAACAGCTGCTAGCAACATCGTTGTTACACCAGTATACCCCCTTCCAGAAATTCAGGACCCCAGTTGCCTTGATTCCTAGGCCTTTCCATGCTGCCTGCTATCTATCCAACTAAAGATTAGCTGTTGATATCTATTTCTTTTGCTTGTGACCTATTGACTCAGTTAAGGTGGAGAAGCTGGTTAGTAGTTACAGTTTTCACATGGAAGAGACGTTGCCTACTTCCAAATGGTGTTGAGCGGGCGGAAAAGGTTTGTACATCTGTTCTTGGAATGGTTTCACAGTAAATTTCCCTTTACAAAATCTACTTGATTTCAAGTTGTTAAATGGAATTGGGGTGCTGATCATTATGTGTTAACAATGTGAAAAACACATGAAAATGGGGGAATCAGATGAGTATGGCAGGTGATCCAATCACCACTACTTCCTTAAGTAGTGGAATTATAGCCGTTTTCACTCTTGCAGTGAGTCCACAGTCTCTATACACTTTATACAACTGCATTGTTGCCATCGATATCTGATTCCCTGCTACTAGATCTCTCTAATACTTATCATCTACCTGTTGGGAGTGCTGAGGCAGGGGGGCTGGAATCAAGCCCAACTGGAAGCTTTCAGTTTTTAAATTCCCACCATGATCTCAGCCATTTTTAGTGATAAGAGAATACAAACTCCTCCAGTTCAATACAACTAGCTTGCCCCTGATATTTGTCTATACCATCTGGCCATGTAATCTGCCATTGTTCAATTTCTCTACACAGGTAGGGATGGGGGACAAAACAAAACAAAAATTATGCCCCAAATATTCAGTACTAGACCTCCTAAATTGATGCCCCAAATTAATCTCTCAGGATTGGAACTTCTAACCTAAAGTAAGAGAGTGAGCAAGTTCTAACTTGCCTATTCTACTATATTGCCAGCTGCAAGCCAGACTAGGTCAGAGAGCACAGATTAAAGGGGAGCCTACAGTTCTGTAACTTCAAATTTGAAGAACATTTTAGCTAGATAATAAAAGTTCAAGCCAGAAACAGTCTTCAGGAGTTCCAAACAGAGACAAGCCTACATTTTTGTTTCTCAGATCAGTAATAGATGCTTTGCAAAGTTTAGACCTGAGGGAAAGAGAGAGATCAAACTCCACCTTAGATCAAACTGGTGGTGCACACTGAAAATTTGCATGGCTAGAGACTGAATACCCTGAGATACTTGGATGATAGGCACAAAGGGAATGTAAATTCTAATCTCAGAAACTTTTTTTCTTTTTTTAAAGACCTGCCTTAAGCCCAAATCACTCTGGCTCTCATTGATTGGCCAACAATAGGTCCCAGGCCAAGTTCTCCTTTGTCATTGTTTGGGCCTTTGGGCCCAGGCTTAGAGTGAATGTAAATAACTTGGCCAGAAACTCTGAGGGTCTTCCCCTCCCACATCATTTTTTTTTTCTTTGACTATGTAAAGAGGCCATTCTTGGCCTCATTTCTTAGTTAGCCCTGAACTCTGAATAGGCATTGCCTGGGTCAAACTGAGACTTGTTAAAGAATTTACCTTGAAAAGGCCAAGGACCCCCACTACATCCAAAGCCTTCTTCAGTTGTCCTCATCTATATCTCAACCCAGATGGCTCTGGAGGAGAAAGTCAGGCTGGTGACTTTGCATAGCCTTCTCTTACTTAAATGTATTTCACTGTCATGTCATGACATCACTTCCCTGATGTCATGGTCCTCATCAAGAATGAAGGACAGCCAACAACTAAGCACCTAGGGAAAGAAGCAATAATACTATATAAAATACAAATTAGAACCAAGCGAAGCTCCAACATTTCTCCAAGAAGTGAATGGCTTCTGGCCCTTATGCACTCCCATCCTGCATCTTGTCCAAATGTTGTACCAATGGGGTTTAGACTGTGGGAGCCCCTTTGAACTCTCCCTGAATCTTTCTACTAGATGAGGCATTTGGCTGAGGCCATAAGCCTTTATTATTGCTAGGCCCAAATCTCTAGGCTAGGTTACTCTTAACCTTACCTAGCCCTCTACAATCTGCCTACTTCCCACTTTTGATCCTATCAAAGTATCTATGCCCAAATAGGTTGCCCTTAAACTAGCCTAGCCCTACATTATCTGTTATCTCCAGGTAGCTTTCAGCTATTTCCCACCCTTAATCCCATTCTCTTGGTTCCTGGAGTCTGACCTCACCCCAGTCCCTGATATCAAGCTCTTCCTGAGACTTCTCCTCAAGACCGTCCCTAAACCCCCCCTCCCATCACCCCAGGACCATTCTAGATCCCTCCCATAATCTTTCTGTATATAAGTTTCATCTTGCCTCCATGAAAGTGCTCAGATTCAATCTACCTCAGATTGAATGAATCTGGCCAGCTTGTGAAAATATGCATCACAAATGGTGAGATTTCTTAAGACAATCTAATATGGAGAATCTGTAATAAACTTTGTTTTTCTCTTTGACTGTGAGAAGGCTTGAGTAGAATTCATTTGAGCAGAACCTGGGGTATTAGTATTTTGGGATATCGAGTACCCCTAAAAACATACGATTCTTTAACCTCATCATATGGTTCCCTGACCAGGAAAAACTGCTAATCTCAAATTCTTCTCCAGCTGAGACTGGGTGGCATATAAGACTCCCCCTCTCCCTATCCCCTTTCTGGCCCTACAGTTGGGGTCATTGTCCAAGAACCTGGAGGTGTTTTTCAGGCCAGACCTCGCAGGTCCCAGTAGGTCAGACAGTTGAGAGGCTGTCTCATACTCAGCATTCAGGTTGTCATCCAGTGGTTATGTTGGAGGCTATGGACCTGGGCACAAGTTCTGAAGTATGGAGGACAAAGACAGATGCCCCATCCCGAAGTGTATGCCCAATTCATTCATTTCTTTTGGCTCTATGGAATTGAGAAAACTTCAGGTACCTTTTTGTGTGTTTTTTGTCTTGTGTTGTTTTATTTATTTTTTGATGCTTACTCCTATATTCTCCTTTATGGAGGAATGGACTTCCAGCCCCCATAATGGGTCAAGCATTTTCAATTCCCAAAAGTTCACCTTTGGGTTCTCTTCTAAAAAAATGAGAAAAATCTAGTTTCTCTAAAGAATTTTGAAGAGACAGTTCAAGGGGGCATGAAAGACTTGAGAGGTTCCCATGGATGACGTGAGGCTGCTGTAGCCCCTGAAGTGACAGAACTGGGTCTTCTCGGAGTCGGGTTGCTTGGGATTGCAGCCCAAAGCAGGTGGCAAGCTCCATCTAAGGCCTAAATACTGGCACAAGACCCATAGTCAACAAGTAATGTAAGGGGAAGTTGAAAAGAACTTTGAAGGAGAGTTCAAGGGGACTCCCACAGTCTAAACCCCATCAGTACATTGTACGTATTTTCCGATTTTTTAAAATATATCAATCAGTTATGTTGATTTTTTTCCCTTTTAATTTTTTTTTCTTTTAAAAGTGCTATTTATGGGGCAGGTAGGTGGCACAGTGAGTAGAGCACTGACCCTGAATTTAGGAGGACCTGAGTTCAAATCGAGCCTCAGACACTTGACACACTCAGCCATGATCTGGGTTTTAAATTACCTAAGATTTATAGTGATTTAAGATCTTATTTTAATCATTCCAAATGGGGGTCATGATAATGCTGAATGGAGGTGGCAAGGATAATTCCATTCCTTACTTCTAGAATCTATGATTCTGCATAATGTCAATACCAGAAAATATTGTGGAAAGATACTTGCATTTTTCCTTAATATGTTACAGGGTGAAAACAAAACAAAAAACTACTTTTGTTTATGAAGTAGTCCTGGACTACAGCATAAGTCATGTAGCCTGGTACATGGCAAGCCTAAGAACTTTCTTTTGATCCTGATCACCAGTGGGAGAATCATAACTAAAGTAAGATTGCCTACTCATGTTCCACTATTGATTTTGAGTGATGAATTTTTATGGAAAAAGCAAAACCAGTTTGACAAACTAAGGGTGACTTTTAGTCTCTGCTTAACTCTATAGTCCTGAGACTCCCATGATAATTAATATATTAGTTTAGGAGGCAAAATGCTTTTTGTTACCATTGCAGGTCAGTAAGCATTTTTGTGTCAGTGATTTTCTGTCATTATCTGAGAGTGATACAGACTGTGACTCATATAATAGCAGAGCAAAACCATTTTCAGGGTATGTTAGTGTAGTTTAGCAGTTGCTCCATTGCTATTTGTATGCCCCTGAAGAAAAAGAGCTTCATTTATGCTGATAGAAAAGTGATCTCTTATCAAATCATAATAGATTTAATGAGGAACTGGAGTGTACTAGCTTTTTTTCTCTTCCTTTTTGTCCAAAGTGTTTTGTTTCACAACTAAGAACATATACTTTCATCTCCCAGGAAGACTTAAGAACAGTTGACTATCAGAGGAAAGTAAGTAATAGTATGTCTAAAAGTAAGATTTAAAGCCCCCTCTACTTGTGTTCTTTTCTTACAATCAGCTCCATGTTCTTAGAAATATATTTTTTTTGGTGAAAAGAAATAACTGAGTTATTTATTCCTTACCGTTTTTAGTCTTCTTCCTCTTTAATTATTAATTTACACCTATTTATGTGTGTATGCTGTTTCCCATTTTTAAATTCCTTTTAAACTTTCATTCACATTCTCAATTTGCATTTTTCTTATTTTCTACATATCTAGCCCCTCTCTGTTTCCTTTCCCATCAAGTATTTGTTGGAATCACACAAATATCTCTATAAAAAGATACACAATGTAGACACTTTGAAACCTATTTAAACCTTTAGTAGACTAAAATATATTGACTTAACTCGGAGGAAATCAAAATGAAAAATCATTATTGTTGGAGGAATAAAAAAGAAAGAAAGAAAATATCCATGATTAAAACCTTTACCCCAAAGTGCTTCTTAACAAATAAAAAATAACCTAGTAAAGAACTCCCTGTCTTCCTCCCCCAATTTCCTGTTTATATAGATTACCACTCAAGCATAAATTCTGAAATCTTAACCTCAATGTCTATTCCTATTTTTTCTATGTTCCCTTTCCACGATATAATTTCATCAATTGTATGTATGTATGTATGTGCATACACAAGTATATACATATGCATGCATATGTAAAATGTCTATATCGATACACATCTATATAAGTGTATGTATACATATATATATATTTGTGTGTGTGTGTCACATATTTACATAACTCATGTTAAAGATAGGAAAATATTTAGAGCACTTATGATTAAATATTTGGATAGTCCTAAGGCATGAAAACATATAATTTGTTTCAATTAGACATATTGTTATCATCAAATACACTTTTCTTTCTTTTTGTTTTTTTTTTTTTTTTGCAGTGGGAGGGCAGGGCAATTGGGGTTAAGTGACTTGCCCAAGGGCACACAGCTAGTAAGTGTGTCAAGTGTCTGAGGCCGAATTTGAACTCATGTACTCCTGACTCCAGGGCCAGTGCTCTACTCACTGTGCCACCTAGCTGCCCCAAATATACTTTTCTTGCAAAGAAAATAATCAGTTTATGGATTCCTTATTATTTTTTCAGTGTTTAATTATTTCTTTAATTATTCACTTACATCGCTTTCTGGCTGTATGCAATTTTCCAATTTGTCTTTGTTTCATTTTAAATATTCATTCATATTCTTAAGTAACATTTTGCTGATTTTCTATATATCTAGCCCCTCTCTATGTTTTCCTTTCCCAGCTACAATCTGTTCTAAAAAGGCAAATATCTCTTTAAGGAAAAAAAAAAAAGTGATGATATACACTACAAAGATTTTGATTACTAGGTTTATCAGTTTGTATAGGTATTTTATATAGCAATGAATTTATATAGTCGAATCATATAGTCAATAAATTTATATATTTAGTTTATATAGTCAATCAGTTGCACCATTTCAGCCTTTGCCTAAAGCCTTCTCCATAAATCATTTCCTATTAGCCTTCTTACTAGTCATCCCATCAAATCATTATAATTTTCTAAACTTACTTCTGGTATGTTAAAACTTGTAAGGAAAAATGTTTAAAACCCTTCATTATCCAGCTATACCCCCTTCCACTTTCTAGTATTCTTAAACTTTATTCTCCCACATATTCTGATCCAGTGACACTGACTTCCTTGATGTTTCCTGAAAAAACATTCCATTTCTCAGCTGTTAAGACTTTTTTTTTTTTCTGGCTGTCCCCAATGCCTAGAATACACTGCCTCCTCATATCTGCCTCCTGGATTCCCTGGCTTCTTTTAACTCATAACTGAACCACCATCTTCTACAGAAAGCTTTCCTTACCCCCTATTAATTGTACTGTCTTTTCTGTTTTTTTTTTTTCCCATTCTCTCTCTCTCTCCACTTTCACACACGTGCACAGGTACACACATATAGACACACACAGGCTATATGCTTTTATAGAGCTTGTTTGTATGCATTGTTTGCCTGTTGTCTCGCCCATTAGATTGTGAGCTCCTTAAAAGCAGGGGTCATTTTGGGGTGGGGGAGGTCGTGGGTTTTTTTTTTTTTTGGATCATTAGCACTTTGCATAATGACTGGCACATTGTCGTCACTTTATAAATTTTTTGGACCAAATAACTAGATCTAACTACCAAGATGTATTTCCTTATACAAAACTTAAATCTAAACATTGTTCCTAGCTCTGCCCTCTGGAGTTAACTAGAACAAAGCTAATCAGTCTTCCACGTGGAAGTGCATTCAATAATTGAGGATAACAATCACATCTTCCTTAAGTTTTTTCTTCTTAAGACGAAACATCCTCACCTTCTTCAGCAAAATACATAAGGCATGAATACCACACAGCCTGACCCATCCTAAGAGTTCCCTAACTAGACAATATTTTTCCTAAGGTTGGTCACCCTGAACTGAACAATATGATCTAGATGTAGTCTGACCCAGTCAGAATATGGTGGAAATATAATCTGCCTTTTCTTGGAAATTATCTCTCTCCAGTTTCTTTTTTTTTTTTTTTTTTTAAGTTTCAACTTCTATGAAAAGCTATCTGTCTCTTTTTCTGTCTACATGTCTGTCACTCTCTTTGTCTGTCTAAAATCCATCCATCTATATTGATAGGAAAATATCTGTATTATCTTTACCTTTATCTATCATCTATCTATCTACCAGCTATAGCTATTATACTCCATTTTATATCTTGAACATTGAAAATGTATCCCTTCAAGTGATATCAAACATTGAGCCATTGCTTTCTAATCCTTGGGTCCAGTCATTAAACCAATTTCTTAATCTCTGAACTATAACCTATTCTTGCCTACATTACTAGTTCCACAATAATAGTATTAGAGACTTTGTAAAATTCTTTGTTATATTTAGGAGCATTATGTTAACTATATTTCCTGATGTATCCATCTAATGAAATAATCGTTAAAATGTGAATTTCAAGTGCTATTGGGAGTAAATTATTTCTAAGAATGATGAAGAGCAATGGAAAACATGACAACCAACACTTTAAATTTCCTTTAAAATTATAAACTGAAGTATATTGATATAACATAGTGGTCTCTGGGTGGTGCTATATGACTGTATTATAATTCTTGGATCCTTTCCATATAACAACTTTGAATTTGATTAAAAGAAAAAGAAAAAAAATCTGTAGTGGAGATTATGGCAGGAGTCCAATAATATTTTTCAATAGCCAAACACACCTCAAGCCAGTGTGAATCAAAACACAAAAACCCCAGTATGCTCACTCTCAATCCTTTGAAATACGGGATTATTTACTAGAGAGGCAAGCGGCTGTTTCATACCAAGGAGAATCTGCTTAAAACAAAGCAAGCAAAATACCACTGACCACAGTATATCCATTCTATTTCTGCCCCCTGTTTCTGTGTCTCTGGAAGCCACAAAGTGTCAAATAAGAGCAGGTAAACATAGTCTCATGGATGACCTATACATGATGTCTAACAGAGAGGATATTTCTACATTGAAATCTTTAGGAATAAGAGACTGGGTTGTATGGATGCTTTATTTGGTAGTTCTATTTCAGTGAGTTCTCAACAAGAAAGCTGAGTGCTGTGTCAGCTAAATGCCAAGGCATTCCAAATGCAAGCACCGTGCCACATTTCCAATATAAATCTACAAGCAAGTCAGTAATAGGACTCCTTTGTGTGCTCATATTTCATTTTGAAAAACATTTGGCCTTCCTTTTTTCTTCCTCTGAACCTTCTGTGCTCCCCAATGTAGTACCCCTCTTAGTAACTGAAAAAGATTTAAAAAATTAATATGAATCTTTTTTTTTTTTATTTTGACTTCCATTAAGGGAACATTTCCCTGTCGTTTTCATTGAGACATATGCAAGGTGCTATAAAATGTAGATCTCAGCCTCATCCTTCTGTTACATAGATATTTATCAATGCTTCACTGTTACTTCCCACAACACTCACAATCGCATTTGTTCAGTTTCAGATAAAAGTTCTTTGGGATAGTTAAAATCATACTTTAGTAGAACATTACGGTGATATTGCACTCAATATTGCAAAGAACTTTAAGTGATCACTGCAGACAGTCTAATGGCCTCAGGTATAACTTGTATTCTGAGTAAAAGGAATTAATTATAATAATGGCTGAAATTTATGTAGTACTTGAATGCTTATAAGCACTTGATAGCAATACCACATTTGATCCTCACAAGAATCCAAGGTATTGTGTTATTATCATCCCAGTTTCACTGACAAGAAAACAGGTTCAGAGAAATGTAGTGATTTACTGATAAGTGTCAGACCCAAGATTCAAATCAGGTTTTCTCTTAACTCCTAATCCAATAGTCTTTCCACTTTACCTGCTACATCTCAGAATAACCTGAATAATTCTGGTGGGTTTTAGGCCTGATTGGAATATCACTCTTCTAATTTAGAACAAATTAACATTTTTCTACTAACTCTTACTTTATCTGTTTACTTTGCAAATATCTATATCCAGAATATCCTTTGATAAAAGAAGTATTACCCACGGGATATTAGTGTGGCATTAACAAGAGTCTCCTACTGTTCAAGGGATTTAGTGATGTATTCTCCAATTAGTCAAAGAAAATTCTGTAAATCCAAGAGGCACATAAACATCGCAATGCCTAGAAGAATTTTTTTTTTTGTGACTTCAAACAAAAATGTTTGTGTATTGAGAGATGATTGCAATCACCCAAGCCAACTGGGGATGGGAACACTCCAAATAGAAATTTAAGACTGCAAAGAATTTCACCCTGTGTGAAAGATAGAAGAGGAAGGGAAGTTAGAAGTGTAAATAACTATTACGAGACCATTAAAAAAACTTGTGTAAAAGCAGATTTTTTTTCTTTCTCATTTCACTTCTCTCTATCCCCCAGAAAATGAAACTTATGTGACCATGGCACCTTAATCTCCTGTCAGATATGCTTTTTCATGAAATATCAACCCTCATATTTTAATTTGGAAGCAATCACTAAATTATTGAAACCTGATATGAGAAAGAATTTCTAACACTAAATTGGTTTGTCAATTAAAAAAATAATTAGCCAGAAGAGAGGAACTAAACTTATCCAGCACCACCAGAGAAGTGAATCCCTCAGGAATCACAGCAATGACTATTGGTCTGTGAGAGAAACTATGGTGAGACTTTCTGTCTGTAGTATAAAAAAAAAAATTGTACAAATATTTTTGAGGCTTTCAAGAGTTTCTGAGTTCTTGTTTTCTTAGATTCACAAAATTAATTTTGGTTTATTATTTTATACTTTAAAATATGCAATTAGAAATGGGGAAGGGAAAAGATGTATTGACCAATATCTAGTATAAACTTTAGAGACTTTAGCGATTTTAGTTCTCCCTAGACATATTGGAATATATCCATTGTCTATTGGAATTTTAAATGCTTACGTAGTAGAAACTGCTAACTGAAGTATCAATCTAATAGGTATTATGTGATTTGGTAGACTCAGGATTGAAATTAAAGGAAGCTTTGGTTTGACTTCTCTCTTACTCATTCATCAGACATTTACCGAGTGCCTATCAAATGTAAGGCTATACATATATACTAGCACTTTACCTTTATAGTTCATTAAGTGGGGTCATCACTGTTAGATTATATGGACTATACAAAAGGTGTATGCTACAAATACACCACACCTATTCACTGCACCACATAGCTGCCATGTTATATACATATTTGTACATATTGTGTGTATAAATATACATATATAGAAAATATATACACATATATGTATATACTATATAAGTATACATATACATACATATGTATATATATATATGGGTCTCTGTATATATGTCTCTTTCTCTCTCTACATACACACACACACAGAGTTTATGCTTTACTTAAAATGGAAGTTCTGGGAAGAACCCAACAATGGGAAAAGGAATAATAACAGCTAAGATATGTGACTAAATTTCAGCCAATGAAAGATAACTGGTTTGGCCCTTCCCCATAATGAAGGTTTGAGGAAGAACTCACCAATATCCAGCGAGTCTTAAGAAGAGACAAAAAGGAAATGAAGAGTTACTGGCCTGGCTCCCTCTACAAAATTGAAGCCATAGGAAGCACTCACCAATGGGAGCAGCACTACTTGGAAGATTGATATTCCAGCATGAGACCCCAGATAATGAGGAACATTCCAGGGTTAGATTGCAGCTGAGGCATGGCAAAGAATCAAGTAGCAATACCAAGATATAAGACTGTATAAATTTAATTAGTTTCCCTTTTAATTCTATGAATATTTTAATTAATTTAATATTCTCATGAGTAGTTAATAGTCTCTTCATAGACTGCCAAAGAAGTCCATGCCACAAAAATGTTCAGGACTGGAGTTATAGAAGAAAGGGTATGCTATCACACACCAGTTAATGTTGTGGAGGCTGCATTCATTAAACTGAAAGCTCTTTCCTTCTAAAATTAATACTTTGTTTCTTAAATTTAATATTTTATTTTTAATCAATTACACGTAAAAACATTTTTAACATTCATTTTTTTAAATTTTCTAGTTATAAATTCTCTCCCTTTTTGCCTCCACTCCTCCCCCCTTGTTGAGAAGGAAAGGAATTTGATATAGGTTATACATGTGCAGTCATGCGAAGCATATTTTCATCATATTGTAAAAGAAAATGGACAAAAAAGCCAAGAAAAACAATACAATAGAGAAAAAGTGTGCTTCAATCTATATCCAGACTCCATCAGTTCTTTCTCTGGAAATGGATAGTGTTTTTCATCATAAGTCCTTCAGAAATATCCTGGATCATTGTATTACCAAGAAAGTCTAAGTCATTCATAGTTGATCATCATACATCATTGTTGCTACTGTATACAATGTCCTCCTGGTTCTGCTCATTTCACTTAGCATCAGTTCATATAAGTCTTTCCAAGTTTTTCTGATATGAGCTTTTGTTTCTAGCATTTTTTTCCACTTATGGGCTTAGATTTTGGGCCACTTATCTCATCTCTGGACCTCAGTGCTGCCTTTTCCAAAATAAAAGAAAATAATGGCCTTTTGGAATGAATATAACCTTCTCATTTCACCCTATTAACAGCCATTCACCTTTCAAACTACTAGGATAAAAGGTTTTTTTTTTCCATTTGTAGAAATGCTTTGTTTGACTATACTATAACCACATTTTCACTTCTTTATACAAAACAACATACATATGTGCTGATACTACTGTAAAAACATTTTGATATAAAGAAACCCCTGTGTTGTAAAAGGCTGCCATTGGTAGCCCTAAGGGAGGCAGAATAGATATCTAGCCTCTTCTCATCCTACTCTTCTTGAAGGGAGATTTTCATTCTTGCCATCAAAGGAAGAAGGAGGTTAGAGCCAACGGAAGCTTTGTGACTCGTTTCTCTTCAGAGAAAAGGAGTACTACACTAGAATTATATCTGAATCCTCTGTTAAATATTATTAGTCATGGGGATATAGTTTTCAGGTTCAAGTTAGCTTCTGATTGCTATTTTATTACTTGGCCAACCAAATCTGGCCACAGACAGTAGCTGTGTGACCCTGGGTAAGTCATATAACCCTGTCTACCTCAGTTTCCTCATCTATAAAATGAGTGGGAAAAGAAAATCACAAACTTTTGCCAAGTAAACCTCAAATGGGGTCATGAAGAGTTGGACATGACTGAACAACAACAAATGTGCCCAGAGATGTGTTAGGTAATGTGGTCAATTATAAGTCATGGTTTCTGATCATAAGAAACTCATAATGCCTTAATCTTACTCTTATTTTAGGCATATCTTTCTTAGAAAATTCTGCAAGAAATTGGTAATAGTCTTAGTTTTGTTGTTTTCAGATTAATATGTATGTATAATGTTTTTGGACATTATTGTCTTCACTCATTTCAAGTAAATCAAGAATTGTTATTTTAGCTACAAATACTTGAGTGGAAATAGACTCCAAACACGTGTCCAACTAAATATGTATTTTACAACATTGTGGTCTCAGCATACTAAACACTGAGAAACCAGTGCAATATCTTTCAAAAGAATATACAAAGTGAAAAGATACATTCATTACACTTAAATTTTAATATTCACCTAATTCATGTTTTAGGGAATTTACACTGCTTGGTTACATTGCTGAAAAGAAAAGCTACATATATGGATTATGATTCATGTTCTTGGAGTCTGTAAAGAAACTGCCTCTACCAATGCAGGTCAGCACCTGCTCTATAATTTATGAACTTTAAGGCACTTTCTAGGAGTACTTGGAGAAGAATTAACTTCACAGAATCACGACTTTGGGAGAGATCACAGTGGCCAGGCCGCCTTTATTATTTTTTAGTTTTTTCAATCATATTAACTTTTTGTGACACCTTTTGAGGAGGTATTCTTTTTTTTTTTATTAACATCTTTAGTTTTCAGCATTAATTTTCACATGCGTTTGAATTACAGATTTTTCTCCCCATTTCC
>CM053626.1:102148669-102187026 GCA_028646595.1 Phalanger gymnotis | reverse complement strand
AGACCATCCAGGCAGACCTGGGCTGGAGTCCTGCTTCCCTCTGCCCCTTTGTGGGTTCTGTAGTTCTAGAATTGGTTCAGAGCCATTTTTTCATAGGTTTTTGGAGGGACTTGGAGGGGAGCTCACGCCGGTTACTGCTTTCCAGTCGCCATCTTGGCTCCGCCCCTTGAGGAGGTATTCTTAGCAGAGACACTAGAGTGGTTTGGCTTTTTTTTCTCCAGCTCATTTTATGGGTGAAGAAACTGAGGCAAACAGTATTAAGTGATTTGCCCAGACACACAGATAGCAAGGGTCTGAGGTCAGATGTCAAGTCATGAAAATGAGTCTTCCTGATTCCTACGTCCAAGCCCAGTGCTTTATCCACTGCACCACCTAGTTGCCCAACCTATATACAAAAAGAATTATTATTATAACATGCCTGAAAAGTGTCCTTCCAGCCTTTGCTTATGGATCTCCAAGGACAGTGATCCTAACCCCTCTTGAACCAGCCTATTCCACTGTGAGGGAGCTCAGTTCTGGAAAACATACACACACACAGACACACACACACACACACCACACACACACATACATACATACATACATATATACATACAGTCTTTTGGGGGGGAGAGGGGAGGAGGTTGTCACTAACATTGTGCCTGAATTTGATTTTTCCCACCGACTTCAAGTCATTTCTATGGGTTCTACTCTTTACAGATGAATAAGACAAGAATAACCTGTTATCCACATTACACCTGTTCTAATACTTAGAAAAGCTATCACACCCACCCTGAGATTTCTCTTCTCTTCTCTAGGATAACAATGCCCAGTTCCTTCAATCAATCCATATAGGCTCATGGCCTTAACTATTTTTGGTGACCTCTTATGGATGCTTTCCAACTTACCAGCATTCTTCTAAAAATATGATACCAGAATGGAAGACAATTTTGTAGATAAAGTCTAATGAGTGCAGAGAACAGTGGAATTCTCACCTTTAGATTTACCTTAAAGCTATGCACCTTGTAATTCAGCTGAAATTCACATTAGTTATTTTGGTCCACACATTATATTATTGCTTTGTAATTCATCTTGCAGGCTACTAAATTTCTCAGATCCTTTTTTTTTTTTTCCAGAACACGTATCTATCCATGCATGCCTATCTTATGTTTGTGAAGTTTATTTTTTTGTACCCAAGTATAGAACTGAATTTACTTTTCCTATTGAATTCTATCTTATTAGTTTCAGCCCAGTGCTTTATCCTATGGAGTTCCATACAGATTGTGGTTCTGTAAACTTCTGTCTTAGCTATCCCTCCCAGTTCAGTGTCATCTGCAAAATCGATGATCTTACTATCTATGCCTTTATCCAAGTCAGTGATATTTATACAGTCACACAACCAACATGTCAAAGGTCAGACTCTGAGTCCAACAGCAGCTATCTGTACACTGTGGCAGTACTGGAATTATCAATTTATTAATACATGAAACTGGACAGAACAATATTTAGAATTTATTGTTGAATGTTTCTTTTTTTAAATTTCCATATTATGAGTTGAACCTCAGAATTTATATACTATTCAGAATGATATCATATTAATAAAAGAATGACATTTTTCAGTGTCAGAATATAGTATAATTTATAAACATGTAAACTAAATTTGAGGGGTAGAGCTCAATAGAGAAATCCATTTTATTAACAGTATAATTCATATTGAAAAATGTAAATATACTTAGGATTACTTCATGTGCAATAATAGAAAGCAAAAGCAAATATATAGGTCACCTAGTTGCATAAAGAAAAATGTCTCTTGGTCTGAGCAAAGCAATTAAGTGTACGTTATTAAAGATTTGCTCTGTTCTTTTCATCTTAACAAATTTATGGCCACTTCCTTTCATGTATTCTTGAAGCTGATGCACACAGACCTCTTGAAGTCACAGTCATTTTCATTAAGTACAATTGCTTTGAAGTAAAATCATCAGCCCATTGCAATGTAATTCCCTGCTAATGCAGAATGCTACACTGCTTAGCTGGCAATGAGCCTGTCTTTTGCAGTAAATTACTTTGAATTTGACTTATGCAATCTTCAGACAACAATATTTCTAAGAGGCAAGGAAAGTTGTAATTGGAATAGAATATAGCTGGCTAAACTTCTTGAATTTTGCTGTTAGGGGAAAAAAAACGAAAAGGAAAGACTGCTGAAGTTTCCTGTTTAAAAAGTTATTTATCCTTTTGCTAGGTTAGGGCTCCCCTAAGTGGTATATTTGCTGTGACACACTAAGCATCCAACATTAACATAATCCAACAATAAATCCTGAATTCACTTCCCAGATCCTTCAGACTCTACAGATATAACCTATATAAATTTTACAGACAAATGGCAGCATCATCTATAAACCCTTTTAGGGTTCATAAAAAACATCATTTCCTCTCCTTTTGAATTAAGCTGCCAGGGGAACTTTAATAGAATTGAGTTCAATGAGAGGAAATAAAATTAAATGTTACATTGGATGAATGATTAAATCCAGTTTTCAACCAAGTCAATTTCTAGGTTTCATAGGTCATTTAAATTTGAAAAAAAAAAAAGAATCCTATGTATATATGTATATAGAATTGTTATGTTTATTAAACAATATGTCAGTGCCTTCTACATTCAAAGCATATGTCTACATTCAATGCAAAAGTTTTACTTTTCATTTTAACCTTTTATTACAGTCAAATATTTTGCCTCTGTACTTTACAAGAAACAAAGGCAATATACTTCACTTTGAAAGCAAACAACCAGCTTTATTAATTTTCATTGATATTTAAACCCAGTCACAATAACCAATAATTATGCAGTGCTTTTTAAAGTCTGCAAACTGCTTTTACAAAATGTTTCCTTTGAACCTCACAACAACCCTAGGAGGTAAGTACTAGAGATACTATTGATACCATTACAAAGATGAGGAAACCTGAAAGTTGTCTCTTCTCCAAGAACTTACAGCAAGTAATTCCCAGAAGCAAGATTTAAACATAGATTTTTACTGTTAAAGCATGATTTGAACACAGATCTTAACTCCAAGGCCACACTCTAAGCACTAAGTCAAATTGTCCCTGAAAGGAATATTATAATTAGGCCTCATTGGAAGCTAGCCATCACTCTTTGTTGTCCAATATTCTGTTGACGTTATCCTTCTGTAGAAGAAAGTAGCAGACAAAGACATACTAAAAGATCAAGGATTTGTTCGTATTATAGAGCTTTCCCATTTCATAAAAGCAAATATTGATAAATATCAATTTAATTATTTTTCATTATGCAGCTACACTTTTTTTCCACTAATTTTCTAAATCACTAAGTCATAAAAATAGATATTTTCTCAAAATAATTACATCTGTGTTACTTTAGGAGATCTTTGCATGTCAAAAGGAAATGCTACCAGCAAAACATTAATGTCTTTGTAATTTAGATTTTAGACAGATAAGGATAACAAATGCTGAGTCAATGAAATAAATAATTTTGTTGAACTTTGATAAGGCAAAACAATGAAAATATTGTGATCAAGTTTTACTGCTAATGCAAAGAAATTTTAGAATTTAGGTTTATGGTACTAAAAATTATTGATATTTAGTGAATTTGGCACATTTTGCAATTTAATTCAAAGAGAAGCATAATAAAGAAAAAAAATTCATCGTTTTCAAAAATTAATTGTGATATTTTTGAGATTCATGGAAAATATGCAAGAGTATGTAGCATACATTTGGATTTTTGTGTGTCTATATATATATATATATATACACATACATATATATGCAAATATGTATCCTTGTGTATCTGTGTCTATACTTGTGTTTAAAATGTCTATGTATATATTTCAATATTGGACAGATTCATCATTTCATTAGTGTGGGTTCTCCAATCATCAGTGCATATTTCATCGCATTTATATATTTGATAGAGTTGCCATAAACTTTTTTATTGACATCTACCTGTGTTCTGCAAAAGAGAACTCCCTGTTAATCTGAAATCCTTTCAGTGTAGACTGCTGGAGGCAGATGATATTGCTTTGATTATATCAAACTTTTGAATAGTACATGACTTCAATGCGATCCATTCAGATCTATTCACCTATTCAAAGAGATTGACATAGAAATTTACACAGAAAAAAAAAATGTAAGTGATTGAAGAATACCTATTATCCATTTTTAAAAATTGCAATCCATTTACATAGTGCATTAGAACAAATTTCTTAGACCAGGGGTGAGGAACCTGCAGGCTGGAGGTCACATGTGGCCTTCTAGGTCCTTGGGTGTGGCCTTTTGACGGAGTCCAACTTTTATAGAATATATCCTTTTATTAAGGGGATTTGTTTGATTTGTTCTGTGAATTTTCAATTCAGTCAAGGACCTAGAAGGCCATATGTGGCCTTGAGGCCACAGGTTCCTCACCTCTGTCTTACACAAACATGAACAATGAATCAGGAACAGAATTCCATAAGAGAAGGAAAATAGTCTAGATTGCATTAGGGAACTGTGTAGCACTTCCAATGATTTCAAACTGCTCCTTGACCTTTTTTTGAAAAAAAAAATGAATATTCTTCAGCTATGTTATATGTCTGTCAGCTATGGAACACCACAACTTTAGAATTATAGGTGCCTAAAAGGACAAAGGTGAGCAATGGTGACAGACACTGAGAACAAAGGAGTTGTGATATATTACCAACAATAAATTAAATGAAAAAAAGTATAAAATATGTGAAGGGTGTGGATGTGGTGATATAATATGACTAATGGCATAACAAAGTGATCAGTCAAATACCCACAATATAGTGATATCTATAAAAATTTAAAGGCATATAAAGAGGGTCATAGGATGAAGGAATGATTGATTTAGTATTGACAATGACCCTACAGATCATCTAGTTCAAATCTTTCCATTTTTAGATATGGAAATGAGGCTACTAGGGCTTTATACTAGGGCTATAGAAGATAAATCTTCTATAGAAGATGAATACATACAGATACCTATTGATAAATATTTATTGATAAATATTTGATTCATAAATTGGTAAGATATATCCAAAGCCCTCATAGCCTCATTGATATTCTAACCTCAATGAAGTATATACTGTCACCAAACATGCCACATGATTTGTTTCTCCATGCCTTTTTCCTCTTCCTAGAAATGTTTTCCCAATGGTTGTCCAAGTCCTAGTTGACCACAGAGATCCTCCTCCAGAGTCAGTTTTTCTTAGACCTTCCACTCCCATTCCCATGTAATGATATCCTCCTCTTCTGAACTAACATAGGCCACAAATTTCAGGGTGAAAGGGACAATAAAATCATCTTCTCTAAGCCTTTTCTTTAATCAAGGAGTAAACTGAGGCCTCAAAAGTTAAGTGTATTACTTAAGGTCACATAGTTAACTAGAGGAAAGGCTGTGATACAAACTTCAATCTTGATTCCAAATTCACAGTGCTTTCTCCTGTACCATTTTTTCCCCCTCCTTCTGTGTCCTAAGGCAAGTTTGGCTTTTGTTTACTTTGAGTAAAAGTACTTTCAGCTGTTAAGTGCTAAGCCCTAGGCCCAAAGCCCTATCAGGTGTGAAACCTATGTGGGTGTAGATTAATGACTTAAGAGGGGCCAACTCAGGAACCAATGGTCTCTGGTCATTGAGGCAAAGCTTGAGAACACCAGAGGCTGGGCTGCGAGGAAAGGCGAGCCAAGAGACAACTACAGCAGAAGCAGGAAGCTGTGGAAGCAGAGTTGACCCATGTGTAGACCCAGTAGTGCGAGCAAGGACTTGAGGCCAGTAAATATGATTTGGCTAAATACTATCTTGTTTTTCTGTGGCCTCCTGGTTACTCTTGTGAGGCGGGCTTTCTGGGCCTGGAGTCTTTTTGTCAAGATGTCAGAATGGGGAGGCTGGTTCATGGATCTGCCGCGGTGGGGCCTAAATAAATGTTTTGTTGCTTTCTGCTTAGAGAATCTCTCATACCTTGCGATTTCGAACCATTCAAACAAATACATGATTATATTTGAGATTATAAATTCGGCCTTCCTACTACACCTTCATACCTCTTTTAGTGAATATTTATATTATGTTTCATATTGTAGTGATTTCTTAATATGTCTTATCTATTTTGTTCGATAGTAAGCTTCATGGTAGCCAATGCTATGCCATCATTCTTTTTTATCCTCTGCAGTGTCTTTCACAATACTTATGGAATAAAGTAATGCTTTTCTTAATATTCCACTTATTGACACATCTCAACCTTAGTTAAAATAAGGTAAGATTAAAAACATCTGGGAAAGAGATATAGAGACATTTTGTTTTATTTCAATCGGTATCACCTATCATTTCTTTAAAATGTGTACATTTTTTTTTTTATTCTGGCCAAAGATCATGTTGGTGTCTTCAATCTTATTTCATTTCATTCTCCACTGCTACTATGATTTGAAAGTGAGGGAACAGGTAGGTGCTTCTACATAATTTCTTACTGATCATCAATGTCCATGGATATTCAGGCAATAATAGAAACCATAATTAACATTTAATTGTCAGTCTTGAAAAGATCATCTCAATACCATGATTCTCACACACAGAAAAAAAAATTAGTAGTCCAAGAGCCCATGTATTACCTATTTTTTTCAATATATTTAAGCAACATATTTAATATTACTATGGCTCAGCTTATAGAATTGATTGTCTCTGAAATTGAATGATTTACCAAATCCCAAATACATCTAATTATTTTTTTATTAGGGAATTTTAATTAAAAACATTGTCCAAATTGACTTTTGAGAAGATGCTAGTATGTCAAGTTATGATTTGTGGGGAAAAAAAAAAACCTAAAAAAAAAGTTTAGACATAGTACTATGACTTTCAAATTAAATAGGGCATTGAGCCAAGATATCAATTCAATCACTTACTGAAGACAGATGACATCAAATTCTATAGGTCCAAACCAAAACCATGTTAAACCAAAAACATGCTAAATTTTTATTTGATCACATGGAATCTTTCTCCAACAATATGAAAATATCATTTGTTCTCTGTAATCATACAATACTTAATGTGCATTGAGTAGAAATACAGATTGAAGGCTTGAGAAAATAGTTTCCATTGAGCCAACAGATTAATACTGTCAGCTTGATCTTCTCCAGACATGACAAAAAATATAAAGCTACCGAAGCTAGGGCTTTGTCTTATATATTAAGAGTCTTACTGAAATCTTAGAATCAAAGTTAAATGAGAATACTAAGTTTAAAACAATTGAAGCTTATGTAATAATAGTTCTGTTATATACTCTTGAAACTGTAAAATTCATGATAAGTTTTCTAACAAAAACTTCTATAATGTTAATACAACTATGGGCCCATACCCTAAAGAAGCTATAAGAAGGCTAAAACCTCTTAGCCAAAAAGGTGGGAGATTTAGAAACATTATTGAAGCTAATAAAAACAGTTCAAAAACCTATAGAAAAAAATGTGGAAGTAGAAAACATCATATCCACAGACAATAGTCAGTGTTGTTAGCAAGAACACTTTTGATAGTTGAAAGTGGCTTATAATCAGATGGAGTCTTTGAAGCAATTAAAATACAACCTTGGAATCAAAATGCCCTCTAAGTGAAGTATCTATATAAATTTAGCCAACAATAAGGGGAAAAATAATTGTTAAATTAGTGTCCAGGTGAGACATATTTGTTTAAAGAAAACCCTTATTTATAAAGGTAATTCCTATCCTTATTACCATCAAAAACTGCTAAAACAAATATTATTAATGTGTTTGGCCTGTCACGTATGCCTTTAGTAGGCTGGTGAAACATATACACCCCTTCTGAGAATTTTATTTTCAAATACGTAAAATACTTAATATTGCCAAGAAAATGAATACATAGAGATAGTTATCAGAACATTAAGAGGGGAAAGTTATTGATCTTGAAGTTAATTAATCTTGTAATAAAATGTTAAACCTACTGAGGTTAAAACAGTTGATCCAGGAAGGTTGTACAAGTAATTGGGAGAAAACTATGAAACACATATCTTCTGACTAAAAACTTTGGTACCTACTGACAACCTAACAAGATATTACCTGGTGAATGAAATTATGTATCATAACTCATTAAATTTTGTGGACTAAATAAGCCCCGTGCTATAAGCCCCAAGTCCCAAATCTCACAATATCCCACAATAATTCAACCAATAAACTATAACAGGGCCAAATCATTGCAGACCAAATTGTTGTCCATAATTGCCTTAAATGTATTAAATGGGTAATTTTTACCAAAAACTTGAGAAATATCAACAAATAAAAACATTTTAATTTAAAAGGAAGTATAGAAAAGTCTTATATAACAATGTGAACTTATGTTAGCATTGTTTATTAAAGAGAATGTATATTAAACACAGAGTTAACAAATCTGCTGTGATTATCTATGTCCCATTTTCAATTTCCTGCTCTTTTTTGTGTATTTTGTATTTCATTTACTTGTTTCTTCTTCTTCCCCTCCTCCTCCTCCTCCTTCTCTTCCCCCTTCTTCAAAAGTTCCATCAACTTTTCACACCCCAAATGGAAGTCCTCTCATATCATATAAGCATAGCAAAGACAACAAACATATTGACTAAAAAAAGGGAAAGACACAAATTGCTTATCAATAGAAAATATATTAGTAATCTATATGAATAGGATTGCATTTCCCAATAAGTGGTAAGAGTTCAATCACAGATCTATATTGTCTCATATACTAATTATTCCTGATTTGAAAATTCCTTTTTAAAAAGATTAAAATGAATAGAAATCATTAAACTGGCATACTAGGAAAGAAAAGAGATGGAAAAAATAGGCACGGCAGTCCCTATTCATTGATAAATTGCTTAAGTTTTATCTTACAATGTATCTAGCTTGGGAGTATACAAATTTTAGTGAGATGGAAATTTAATAGTAATTTGATAGTATTGACTATGTCTACAACTGTTAACTTTAAAAATAATTGATCTGGCTCTCTCTGTCTCCTCTATTCTGCCAGCAGCTCTTCAGCTTTTCACCCCCTGAGAATGTAAGCCTGCACCAGGTTCATCTCTATCCCTGCCTCTCAGCTGCTGAGTAGACTGTTATCTGTAGTGGTGCTAAAATGGCCCAAGGTTCAGACAGATGAGAACCTCAGCATTTTGACAGCATCAGGTGTCTTGATCTCACTAGTCCCCAGATATGAATTCCAAACTAGTGCTGTCTTAAGGGACATTGACACAGCAGCCAAGTTCGCTGAGATTGGGACTGCCACTGTGGGAGTGGTTGGCTCTGGAACTGGGATTGGGACTATGTTTGGAAATCTCATCATTGATTATGCCAGGAATCCCTCCCTGAAGCAGCAGCACTTTTCCTCCACCATCCTGGGCTTTGCCCTGTCTGAGGCCATGGGGCTCTTTTGCCTGATGGGGTGGCCTTCCTCATTCTCTTTACCATATGATGGAACCATTTCTATCCCCCAATGTAACTGAGTGTTTCTCCTTGTCCTCCTGGTCCTCCATGTTTCTTCCAGTCTGTGTATACCTCTCCCTCCATTTAACCAAGTAGCCATGGGGAAAGCCATGGGCTCAGGGTTTGACACAGGGAAGACAAATAAATACTCTATTAATAAGCTGTTAAAATAATAATAATTTATCTGGATCATTGATACACAGCTGGCTCCTTTATAATAATAGAGACACCGAGTTAATCAGATATCTTTAAATATTCAATATGTTCTTTAGGCATGAAGTCAGGATTCCTTGTGTATTTAAATATCTACTTCCCAGTTAGTTATCTGCTAAAATACCTACCATAGATAGATACCTGGTAGATCAATATATAAGAGCTTGAATTAGCCTGATGTTGTAACTAAAGAACCTATAGAATATTTAAAGATAATGAATTCTAACCACTTATTATTGATCTGCCTGTTCTATCTACTGTTGTAAGTATTTAACATACTTGTTTACTAATTTTTTTCTAACAGGTTTAAGATAATTTATGATTCAATTGTGACAATATGCAAGACAAAATAAAGGGTGATAATATAATATTGTTATGAAATCTGGCCTAAACTGCCAATCATGTCTAAAGAAAAAAAAACATCAATTAAAAACACTCTCTTATAAATACTAACTTCATAGCAAAACATTTTATCACTTACATTATTTGAGTCATTGCAAAATGTTAAAATTTATTTCAGAAATAGATCAAATAAAATTTTCACGCTATTATTGTAATCACGGATTTTACATGAGACTTATGCTTTCAATATGTAGCTAGCAGGATGCAGTGTGTCTAATCCTGATGAGAAAAGTTGAATAGTAAACCATATATCTTTATAAAAAATAACAAAAATAACTTAATCGCTTGGATGTTTGTGTTGGTAAGCAAAAAGGGCTCCTTAGTACTTAGTTCAACAAGTGCCCTTGAAGAGTTTGGCTTTTGTTTGTTTTGAGTAATTCAGTGTATTTCATTGTGTCTTACTAAGTGTCAAGCCCCAGGCTCTAACCCCTATTAGGTGTTAACTTAACCTATGTGGATGTGAACCTCCCAGGGTCCTAAGGGGAGGGGCTAACTCAAGAGCCAATCATAGCAGCCTAAGTTCTGGTCATTCAGATGACGTCTAATGACATCTGAAGCCCTATAAGAAGAGAGGACAGAGCCCGAGATGGTGTTGATGCAGAGACTCAGGGCAGCTGTAGCTAAGGGCCCTCCAGTTTGTAATCTGGATGCTGAGACTGTGTTAACTGGTAACTATGTATTGGGATTTGAATCAGACAAGGTCTGTCTGTTGATGTTTGTAATTTGTTTGTATTTGTTCTGAAGTTCAGGGTGCTGGCTTTTTCCCCTGAACTATGTGAATGATATTTGTAGGCTGAATTAAAGCAAGCTTGTCAACCCCTTCATGTAGCTTTCCTTAGTTAAGCAGATCAAAAGAACCTGTGCTTTTGCAGCATGCTGGCAGCTTTAAGGGTGATGGCTGTTGGTGGATCTTACACCCCCACAGCAGCCGCTAGCCGGATTGTTGAAACAATTGAAGTTTTTATTTTCCTTC
Source organism: Phalanger gymnotis (assembly GCA_028646595.1). NCBI lineage: Eukaryota > Metazoa > Chordata > Mammalia > Diprotodontia > Phalangeridae > Phalanger > Phalanger gymnotis. The sequence goes on along the minus strand of CM053626.1, from coordinate 102,175,997 downwards.
TGGTGTCTGACGTCATCAAAATGTTATCTCCCAATTGTGCCAGAGAATTTTAGAAATTCTTACACTAAGAAAAATATACTTGGGGGCAGCTAGGTGGTGCAGTGAGTAGAGCACCTGCAGTCATGAGGACCTAAGTTCAAATCCAACCTCAGACACTTGACACACTTATTAGCTTTGTGACGCTGGGCAAGTCACTTAACCTCAATTGCCTGACTTCCCCTTGCAAAAAAAACAAAAAAACAAAAAAAAAGGAAAAAATCCTTAGACACTTGTGGCTATGAAAGGTATTCTACTGAAAACAAAAGTAAAAAATATGCTTTTTAAAACTTTATGCAAAGGAATGGATTTGTAATAGACTACCACATCAAGTTATCAACTGAGATAATATTTGTGAAGTGTTTAGCATGGTGCTTGGCACGTAGTGCTTAATAAATGTTCATTTCTTTCATTCCTTCTATTATTTAAATTCTTGGCCAGTCAGTTGAAAAAAATTGTATCAACTGTTTTTCTTCCTAGCATATCCTTTCTTTTAAAGCTATTTAGTTGTGTCACTATTGTGGCTAAACAATAGTAGAGACACACAGACACCAAAAGTATACTCACTTGCATATTTACAAATGTATGAAGCCATGTCAATCATTGATTTAAAACCTTAATTTCCAATCTATTGTGAATTTCTTAAAAGACTAAAATTTCCTCAAAGGAGTAAAATTTCATCACGTGGTAATGTTTTATAATGATAAACCTTTGAAAAGTTAGCATACCAATATTCCTCTCTTCTGGATGTGAGGCATATTTGTTGTGACTCCACTGATGTGTTGGTGAATTTTGCTTAGATGTCTCCCCCTCACACACTGAAAAAAAAAAAAAAAAGGAATGGCACTCTGGGTTTGAGAGGAAAGATCAATATATTAATAAATAAAAACAAAGTAAAAATTATATCAGTAAAATCTAGAAAAAATAAGGTAGCATATTCAAATCAATACATTTTTAAAATCATCACTAAAAATATAATAGCACATAATTATACCATAATTGTTTTCTGCTGAAGCCAATTGATATTCAAAGAAACTTAAAGAGACCACTGTAAAAACAATGTTCATAATTAATTATTACTATAAAACATGAACATTAAATAAGTAAAAAATTGAAGGGGGAAACTACCTACTTCCTCTGATAACAGATACAGAAATATATAATCACAAACATGATAGTGTTGCACTCAACTTTGTGTTTTACTCCTATTTTTCCCTCATGTACTACTTTTATGAGCCTTCATTATTTTTCATGTTATCAAAAGATAATGCAAATAGAAAAGCTACAGTTTGGAACAGTCTAAAAATAGAACCAATTCATTCTAGTCCAAATACAAAAAAAAAAAACATTAAAATTCAAGCATTCAAAACCTTGCAAAATCAGAATCTGAGTTTGGCTATTTAAACCCACTCTACTGAACTGAAGAAAAATCTACCATGAATAAAAAGCAGGCACAATTTGTTGACCTGAATGCTTTGAAATTGCTAAGGCTGCAGACACATGCCCAAAATCTCCCTCCCACACAGACTTCATTGCAGCAATTCTGCACAGGAAAGAGGAGGCTTAGTCAAAAGGCTCCCAGTGGGAAATTTAATAATTGAGTAAGCCTGGCCCCACTCGACTGATGCTAAATGCTCTAGGGGCAAGTGGGAGAACAAAGAAAAATTATATACTAGTGCAGAAAATGCTGAAACAATCTTAATTGTAAGTGAGAAAGAATCATATTTTGCTGCTCTTTGTTTGCTAAAATTGGTTAATTTCCATAGCAAAATGCAGAACTCAGCACTCTTGGCAATATGATTTTGAAAAAAAAAATAATGAAAAGGAGCCAAATTCTAGAAGTCTGGAAGCAGACCCATGAACCATAACAGAAAACATTACTATTTTTCAGCCTTTACAGTTTCCCTAAAATGCTTTCTCATGGGAAGTTTCATTCAGCGACATAATGCCATCATATATAATTTTTTTTTATTTGTGAAGGACCAAATCGTAATTGAGTTTAGTGTTTTATCTTATTTCAGTATAACTTATACAATGTAGTCAGACAAGAATTCCCCATACTAATGTTCAATAAATATAGATTGTGTCTCACTTTAAAAAAAAAATCAAAGTCGTATTTGTATGACAATTTTGAGAGAGTTCAGATAATACAATTATGGAAACATATTCCTAGATTTTATTTAGTTAACTCAGATAAAACTTCACCAGTCTTTACATATGACAGATTGAAATATGTCACATATTAAATAAAAATTATGGAAATAATTTTCATTCTTGAAAAATAGGTCATACTGGATTAAATCATTCTGATGAACATTTTAATGAGGATACAGCTATGAAGGTGAACCAATTTTGGGGGGGATACCCTCTAAAAATTTTTCTAAAGTCAGAGATGCTAAACACATCTTTCTCAGCCACAACAGTGGTGGCCATTTTCATTCCTTGTTTCCATTTTGTTTCCATTTTTGGCTATGCCATACATTATAATGAATTATGGCAGAAAAGACATGATTCAACGTTTTTAACTAGCTCCTTGTAACATGGGATATTCTAAAATGGTGATTAATATACCATAAAGCCTCCTAATAGGTCCCATGGCATTTCTCATGATCACTTTGGATTGGTCATATTGAATTTTTCACTTATTTAGACATTGCTTTCTCAGGACCAAAACAACAAAATCACCACCACCACAACTACTACAACAACTACAACAACAACAGCAAAAGTCTCTGGCTTTCAATGGAAAAGATGTCATTAGTCAATCCAGAAGCATTTATTAACTGCTTACCATGTGGCAGGGCACTCTCCTTTTTCTTTAGTACTTTTAATTGCTTTCTGTCTATAAGTACCTATAAACTTTGAAGTAGAGGAAATTTAGGAAATAAAATCAAGTATATATTTTTCTCTTTGTGCTTGAATCTTTCATTACATTAGATCATAGGGTTTAGAGTTGGAAGGAATCTTAGATATCACCTGGTCTAGTTTCATCATTTCACAGATCAGGAGATTAAAGCCCAGAGAGGAGAAACACTTAGCACAGAGCTAGATGTCTAGTCGAAACTTAATAAATACTTATTGATTGGTTGCTTTATTTTAAATGGTAGTGTTTTAATTAGTTATAGAAAACATGAGGAAAGAGGATCCAGGAGTGGGAAACCTCTGGCCTTGAGACCATATATGGCCCTTTAGGTCCTCAAGTGTGGTCCTTTGACTGAATCCAAACTTCATAGAAGAAATCTCCTTAAGAAAAGGATTTGTTCTGTAAAATTTGGACTCAGATAAGAGACCACAGCTGAGGACCTAGAAGACTGTAAGTGGCCTTGAGGTGACAGGTTCCCCACCGCTGGATCATACATACATCCACTCAGGAACATACTCATTGATCTTTCCATTTATCCATTCACAAATTTCGTTCTTAGTAGTCTTTGTCCTTTTCCTTCCACACTTTGATATATACTGATGTAGTACAATAAATAGTTATCTTAGTTTGTAGCCAGGAAAACCTGGGTTCAAATACTGCTTCTAACACATTGGCTGTGTTATCCTGGACTTTACCTCTTACAGGTCTAGGCAGCATTTTCAAATCATAAATTTCAGAAAATGTGCTGACTTGAACTTGTAGGAGTTTTTACATCTTGTATTTCTGTTCCATTGAAATCATAGATCTGGTTTTCCCTCATTCCTTTAGTATATTATAATTTCCTTGTATCCAACCAATGATGTAAGAAGTGCAAAAATTATTACTTCCATTTTATAGATGTGACTGTAAGATAAAATGAGTTGTACAAGATCATGTAAAAATAGTACAAAATAAGGCCCAATAGCTAGGTCTTCTGATTTTGGAGGGAGGATTCTTTCTACTACAGTACATTATACCGCTACTGCCATTGGTGAAGATAATCACTCCAGTAGGACAAATCAACTTTTCTATCACAGTGCATGTTCTAGATATACTGGCACTTCCAGTTTTGCTTGATCCATATTCTTCATTCTTACCACTCCCATCTTTACTAGTCAGGGTAAACAATGAATCTTTACCTTGGCTTTAAGAATTAAAAAATCTATATAACTAAACAGACAATTCTATAAATTAATTAAAAATGACAACAATATTGAAAAATAGTTGAATTCAGATATTTCAATGAATAATTTTTATCTCCTAGTTCTCATAATGTGTGATTTTTTTTTTCTCTGTATAGCTTTCCATAAATCTTCCAGAGAGGACAACTTTAAGACATTGAAAACCTAATTATTTCACTATCGCTGAGATACCGGTGTATCTTGTTTTACTCAGTTTTTATTTCCATTCTCATTACAGAACTGGTCCATCTCCTTTTCCAGTCAGTCACTTGTATCATTGATAAAATCTTTTACACCATTTCTCAGACTAAAGCCACCTCTAGTAAGAAATCCCAGCCTGTTTCCAGTGACCACTTATGGACCCAAATACCTTTTGGTTCACTTGAAATCTATATTATTATGAGATTATAGAACTACATGATTCGTAGCTATATAGGGCTGCCAGGAAACTATTCACATTGTAACAGGTACTTTCTTTTTGCAAGGCAACTGGGGCTAAGTGACTTGCCCAGGGTCACACAGGTAGTAAGTGTAAAGTGTCTGAGGCCAGATTTGACCTCAGGTCTTCCTGACTCCAGGGTGTGTGCTCTATCCATGACACCACCTACATGCCCTGTAACAGGTACTTTTATGAAGAATGTGACTCCTTGGTCATGTTAGACAACATTCCAAACAGATGAAGATTTATGGGTAAAGATACTCTTGCCCCCTGTCAATCTTACTTCTGTTATACTGCCCACTATGCCATTAACCATTCAAGATATTTACTTTTCTTTTTTTTTTGCAGTTGAGGTTAAGTGACTTGCTCAGAGATGCATAGGTAGTAAATGTCAGGCTGAATTTGAACTGAAGTCCTCCTAACTCCAGGGTTGGTGTTCTATTCATTGTGGCACCTAGTTCCCCTTACACTTACTTTTCTAGAGCCTATTTGTAATGACACAATATTTATAAACATCAATGGTAAGTTAGTAATTTGTTCTGTTTTAAATATCATTTTAGCAATTTAAAAGATTTTCCTCCAAAATTAATAGCAGGAAAATAAACAAAATAATTATCATTTATTCAGAATTATTGAGCTATTTTTTTTTAATTTAACTTTCTATTTATTTAAGGTCTATTTTATATCATAGACTCCAGTGATAGCAGAACTCACAGGAACTCTGTATACCCACTTACTTCACAAATAATCAGACTGAGGCCAGGTGAGGTGAACTGCAAAGTCCAAAAGCAAAATACATTTTGTTTACAAAAATCTCTTCATCTTTTTGAGTCTATTACCTCATTTATAAAGAACACCCAACAAATAAATAGATCAGCAACAGGAATATACCAACATATGCTCATTGTCAAGCCTATATTGAATCTTTTAAATTTCTTGTTCAGTGCAGCAGGTACTTCACATTTAGGCAGTTCCTTAGAAATGATTTCATAATACACTGCTGAAATTTGTAAAGCCAATTCATAGTGTAAATGGAGGTCATAATGTGCAAAATTATGATTCTATTTGATTTGGGGGATTCTGGAGAGATGAGTGGTTTTGTGTAATGTAATGTAATGTAAAATGCGTGTGTGTGTGTGTGTATCTTATTAACAGATCTCATTTTCACAAATCATGAAAGAAAAGCCAGTAAAGTAAGATGTATACTTTCAATTAGGAATAGTTATGTTCAAAATGTGTAGTAACAAATGTTCATTGATTCACTCACACATTCAGTAATTACTGAATGTCTTCTATGTAGAGAGTGCTATTGGGAATATAAAATACATGCAATAAAAGGTCTCTTCTTTATAGGAAGTTGTGATCTGTTTGGGTAGATAAGATATGAAACTGGAAAATAAATAACAATAAAGGGCATTTCAATTTTTCTTTTTTTTAAATTTTTAACTTGAATGCCAAAAAAACCCTTAAAAGCCATAAAATGTAAAATTTCCATATATACACACACATTACTTTGACAACACTCCTACCAGTCACCTTCATTTTGATTTTCTATAATTATCTTACGTGTTTTTAAACATATATTTTAAAAAATATGGAAAGGAAAACAAGGAAAGAAAGGAAGAATGGAAGAAGGAATGAAAGAAAGAAGGAAGGAAGGAAAGCGGAAAAGGAAGGAAGGAATGAAGGACATGGAATATGAATATGTGCCCAGAAAATCTGGTTCACCTGAGCTTATGTCCAGTCTATTCTCTATTATTTCTATTGGTGTGTGTGTGTGTGTGTAAAACTGTGCCTGCATTATCAGGTGTATTCTAGAATCAGTTCCAACTGGTTCAAGAAGCATTTGTTAGTTCAAGAATAATTTGTTAGCATTATCACTTACTTCTCAAAAATTTGCAGTTGCTTCAAATTGGATCATGATTTATTGTTTGGTTGATTATTTAGACTTTAGATAGTGATAATAATGCAGATAAACTTTAAAATGTGTGTGCAGACTTTGACCTTTCCCACACACCAATGCCTTCTTGTTAAACATTTACCAGGACATTCACGTGTTGCTCTGTAAGCACCAGCTCCTGCTTGATCACAGTAGGAGTAGATGTCATCAAGACACTAAGCTTGGTCACCTGCCAAAACAAACACAGGAACTGTATGAGCAAAATTATTTAAAAACACTTTTATATAAAGGAAGTCAGATTGAAATAATTGGAGGAATATTTATTATTCATTAGAAGACAGGGCCAATAGAAAAAAAAATGACCATTTTACCTAAATTTATATATTCAATGCCATCTCAGTTAAATTGCCAAAAATTGTTTTACTGAGTTAGAAAATATAATAACAAAATTCAGTTGGAAGAACAAAAGGTCAAGAATATCAAAGGAACAAATAAAAATGTAAAAAAAAGGAGGTTTAGCAGTACCAGACCTAAACTATATTATAAGCAGTAATTATCAAAATTATCTAATACTGGCTAAGAAATAGAAAGGTAGATCACTGAAATAGAATAGATATACAATCTACAGCAGTAAATGACTATAGTAACCTTGTGTTTGACAAGGGTAAATACTTAAATTTGGGGGACAAAAATTCCCTATTTAGTAAAAATTGTTAAAAAAGCTGGAAAGCTATCTGGTAGAAATTGAGCATAGATCACTATCTTATACTATTTACCAAAATAAGGTTGAAATGGTTACATGACCTAGAAATAAAGGTAAATATTACAAGAAAATTTGAAGAACACAGAACACATTACTTATCAGACTTATGACTAGGTGAACAATTTATGAATAAACAAGAGTTAGCATTGTGAAATACAAAATGGATAATTTCAGTTAAAAAAAAATTCACAAAAATAAAACCAATGTAGCCAAGATGAGAAGGAAAACAAAAAATTGGGGGAAAATTATTGATACTTTCTCAGAAAAAAAAGGTCTCATCTCAAATACATAAAGAGCTGTGTCAAATCTATAAGAATATGAGTTATTCCCTAATTGATAAATGATCAAAGGATATGAATAGCCAGTTTTCTGATGAAGAAATCAAAACAATTTATAGTTACATGAAAAAATGCTTTAAATCATTATTGATCATAAGAAACGAAAACTAAAACAACCTTGATTTTACAACTATCATATGGGCTAAAAAAAAATAGAAGGGAAAAATGACATGTTGGATGGGATGTGGAAAAATTGGGACATCAATTCACTGTTGGTAGAACTGTGAACTGGCCCAAGCATTTTGGAGAGTAATTTAGAATTATTCCCAAAGTGTTATAAACCTGCCTATACCCTTTGACCCAGGAATAATAGTATTATGTCTGTTTCCCTAGATGATTAGGGAAAAAGAAAAAGAACCTATGTGATCTAAAAATATTTATAGCAGCTCTGTTTGTGGCAGCAAAAATGGGAAATTACAGGGATGCTTGATAATTGGGGAATAGTTGATCGAGTTGTGGTATATGATTGTGATGAAATATTAATGTGCTATGAGAAATTTTGAGCCCAGTGATTTTAGAAAAAAATGGAAAGATTTGCACAAAATGAGGAGCAAAATGCACAGAACCAAAGAGAATGTTGCATACAATAGCAGCAATATTGTTTTAAGAATACCTTTCAGTGACCAAATCACTTTGACCATTATAAATACCCATTATTAACTACACAGGACTTACAGAGGAAGATGCTACCTGCATCCAGAGAAAGAACTGATAAATAGAAGTATGTGTAGTATGATTCGCACATAATACATATTTGTGTCGAATGGTAGCTATCTCTAGGTTGGGGGGTACGAAAACAAAGAAAGTTACATGATAACTTTATTATGTATTTAAAAGGAAATGCAAGTTGTATGCAAGAGTTTTGCAGTTTTATGTGCAAAAATAATAATAACAGTGATATGTGAGAAAAAAGAGAAAAAGAAAACAGGGAAACTGACATGGAGTTCAGTAGACAACAGTGACTATGATATGTATCTGGTAATAAATGTGGATGAAAAAAAGGAGACACTAAGCTTGAACACCATAGGTTATGATGATGATGAATTGTGTCTGGCAATTTTAATAATGCTTTAAGGTTTTCAAAGTACTTTATATTCATTACATCATTTGAGTCTTAAAATTCCTCTATGTATTTCAATTTCTAAATTTTCAGCATATATTAGCAGATAATAGAATTTTATAAATTAACTAAAATATATTCAGCATTGCATTTGAAATCAAAGCTTATGAATGCATGATAATACATGGAACTTCTTTACATGGTTGTAGGAATACTTCTAGTTTCCACTGTTTATATGGACAGAAGAATATAGTTTCATCTATCTAAGATCACAATTATTAAGCTAGAAAGGATTTTAGAAGCCTTTGAGTCCAGTCTTCTCATTTTATAATTCAGAAAACTGAGGCACAGAGAGTCATGTTGTAATTGATTTTCTAAAGCAGGATTCGAAATTCTCTTCCAGACTTCAAGTACGGTATGTGGAGATCTACATTAGAGGTGTCAAAGTTGCAGCCCACTGTAGGCAGATTACAATGCTCTTAAGTAGACCCAAACCAGATTAAAAAGTAATTTGGAAATGTCTAAAAAATGATGAAAATATAATACAACATTTATTATTGTCCAGTCATTTCAGTTATGTCCAACTGTGTGACCCCTTTGGGATTTTCTTGGAAAGATACTGAAGTTGTATACATATCTTTCTCCAGCTCTTTTAAAAATAAAGAAACTGGGTCCAATAAAATTAAGTGACTTATCCAGGATTATACAGCTAGTATCTGAGGTGGCATTTTAATTTATGCCCTCCTGACTCCAAGTCCTGTGCTCTATGCATTTTGTTGCCTAGCTGCTCCAACATAATTTGTATTCTAAGTCAATAAGTGGCCCACAGAAATAATTTTTTATTTGAGTTTGACACTAATGACTACATCTTACTTTCTCTAATGCCTCTACATAAAGGTACAAATCTATTTAGATGTATAAACTTGAAAGTTAAAGAACATAGAATCTATTATTGGCTTACATATAAATGAGGAAGTAGAAGATTCCAAAATTGATAATGTGTCTTTCTTTTGAAACTAGATCATTACTTTCAGATGTAGAAAACAAATTTATTATTCAAAAGTCTTATCAGCTATACAATGATAAGCTCATAAGAAAAAGTAAGCAGATAAGCTACCCAGAATCCATCTGTATGATAAGAATTAACCATGATGTTCTACAATTACAAAATAATTTATGTAATTCTTTTAAAAGGAGTTCAGAAACTATGGTGTCTAGGAATGTTTAAATCAATCTCAGATATTCTGTTTAACTCATTTGCTTCATTTGTTTTTACATTTCAGAGATATAGAATTAGATATTCTTAACTTTAGACTTAGTTAGTGACTTGAATTGACCTCAAGAAATGATTTTATAATTATCTCGCATCCCTCATATGTCAAAATACAGATGATGGAACTTTTTAAATGTAGAAGAAAATGGTCTCCTTGTTGCAGTTCAAGTTGAGAAAACAGATTATCAGTAATCAAGCAGTAGTGATATTATATATTATGGTCTACAAAGGAAGTATATGACACAAAGTATATTCCTCTTTAGTAATGGAGATAATCTAGACATATACAGAACAATTAGGAAGACCATAATATTGTGTATAATAGCATCCACACCCACTCAATGTGCAAAACACAAGACATCTTGAAATATGTTTGTACATTTATAACTGAAAAAGTAAGTTGTCTTGTCATATGGAAAGAATTATATTTAACTCTTTAAAAACTTTGTACTGTTCTTGATTGATTGATTTACAGGATTATCTTTTACTTTTCCCAAGCAAAAGTCTTTAGTGAAAAATTATAGTAAGATTTGTGATAGAAGATTTCTCCCCACAGTATAGGACACCCTCTTCCACATTCAATCTGTATGCATGTACATACATGTATGTACGTATACATACATGTATGTACATATATAGCATGCATTCAAATATGCAGAGACATGTAGGTATTCACACACATATAGCACTTTATGCATATGTACACATGTATGCATGCCTGTATGTATGCATATGTCTCATATACAGTCAGTGAGGAGAGTGAGAGGAATCATACAAAAGTGTTTTGCTTAGTAAGTACTTAATAAATGCATATTTATTGGACTCTAAACAATCTTTAAATAATAAAAAAAATTACAGGTTTTACATTTTGTCCTATGCACACGGAACAACAAACAATAGAAGTGGAAAATAACCAATATTAAATTTTAGTTTGATGTTCTTTAAATCTTGTGCTAGCTTTAACAATTAAAAAAACACTAAGTAACAAGTAAAAATCTGACATCAAGAGATGTGGGAGAGTAAAGATTAGGCAAATGAGTGTGTTAAACTTGTAAATGAGCATAAAATTAAGAAAATAAACAAATGAACAATAATCCATTTTTTCTCCCCATCATTTGTTTCATTTTTTTCTAATTAAAACTTTATAAGATAGTTTGAGATTTGCATACTAGTTTTTTTCTAACTTTTTTTAATTTTCCATTTAATATAAACTTTTTTTTCTATTTTGATCAATTTCATTATTACTTATCCAATTGTATAAAGTATCTTAAGCAGTTTTATTGCTATGACATCTAACAAATACATTTAATCATTATTGTAATTTGATTATGTCAACTCAGCCTATCCTCAAATAATTAATATTTTCTAGTTATTTGTGTAATGTTATTTCTGTAAGAGTGTTTTTAGTTGTTTTCCTAAAGTTCTTGTCTGTGTCTTGATAGATTATTTTGCAAGTATTTTGTGAATTCTGAAGTTATTTTAAGTGGAATTTCTCTTTCTATGTATTTCTATTGTGTGCTATTGGCAGTACAAAGAAATGTAGATGATTTATATGGATTTACTTTATAATCTTCAGCTTTCCTAAAGTTTTTTTTTTTTCTGAAGCATTAAGATTGCTTTGATTTAATGAATTTTCATGGCTAATTTTGACTAAATGACATTTTCCTTTAACACACTGACCTTAGAATTCAGTCCATTTAAAAGCTGTAATGACACTGTGTCATTAATGTTTATAAATCTTGAAATTTTAATTCTTGCTCTAAATACTAACCTACTATTCAATCTAAATTAGTTATTTGAAATTATGTTTCACCCTACAAATTCCCCTAAGTTTCACTGTATGTCAATCTGTACACGTGTGATTATTTGCCTTCGCATTTACAGGTGGGAAAAGGACTATGTTTTCTGATTTTTTTCAGGGGATTATCTTACTCTTACTCCTGGGCACAGTGTAATTAATCTAAAAATTACCTGAATGGAGGTGAGTGATTTCAATCTGTATGTACTATGACCCAGATAGAAATGGGCAAAAATACATCCGAAAGACTTTGTATTAAACGTTGCTGGGGGAGGGGCGGATTGATAACTCTAATGTGAGGCATGTTGCATTGTGCAACATGCTTTTGAAAAGGATTTAATGGCAGCATTAAAGAAAATCTAATGTCAGTGTTCTGTATATCTTAGACAGTTCTTTGAAAGGCTTTTTAGTCTTCTCATTAGACCCTTTAAGGAAGTGGTGCTTTTTTCTTTTTGCTTTCGCAAACAGCCCAGTGTACACTATTTTTCATGACCAGTTTAAGTGCATTGTAGATTTCCAAGCCCTTTTTTATTTTCAAAAGTATCCGAATAACAGTAATTAACCTCAAAACAAAAAATAAAAATAAGTAATTTTCAGTAACATGCCTAACATAAGATGCCATCTCTTTATGCCAATCTTAAGATACTTATTAAAAACAGGAAAGGAAAATATCCTTTTAATTTCTCCACAAATTAACGTACACTTCATTAATATACTATATATTCAAATAGACAATTATAGCCACCTGTAAAAATCTGCAAAATACAGTGTTCTTTTGTTTGCTCACTTGTTTGTATGTTTGACTATCCTCCCCTAATTTTTTATTTACCCAGCTTTCAAATGTCATTGCTCAGGACCAGTTATTAGATCATATTGAATTAAATACCTAAATTTATTGCCTGTTGCTGCAATTAATCGCTTACATACCAATTAAATGTGAAAAGCCTTAGTAAACTTTGCTTCAATACTTTGGCTTCCATGTTTGAAAATAAACTTTTTTTCTTGTGTCACAACTTTTCCCTTCCCAAAACACAAATATCTACTTTGTTCTTAGTTGATTTACCTTCAAATTTGAAGTCCCCCCCCCTTTTTTGGCTTGAATTGTGCATATCAGCTTCATCCTTCCTAATAGCTTAAGCACCATTGATTCTGATAGGACATTTCAGCTGTAAAAACATGTGCTCTGAGGCAGACATTGCATTTTCCCAATTTATTTAGAGAAAACAAGCAAACATACATTAAGGGCAGGGGACATATCTTTGCTATCATCTCGTCTTTTGTCATTTCTGATATAATATTGGTCCATGATGAATATTAAATCAAGAGAATGGTAATTCCAAATAATGGAAACATTTCATCCTTTAAATCACTAAATGTTGAAATGTTATCATTTGACACAAGACATTAAAACTGGGCTGCCAAAAGGACTTTTAAATTTTCTGATGTCACTTTGAAAAAGCAAAACAATTGGCAGACATGACAGCCCTTCATCGATCTGTGTGTTTAATAAAGCTAAATATGATGAAGAGTAATGTACCATACTGATGTTTTAGAAATTTCAATAATGTATTTGGAAGACTGTCATAACTCACTCACCTCAGCTGAGTTTATGAGCCATGGTTTTGCTCCAGCTCATAAAATCAACTTGCTTAACAAAATGCAGTGACTAATAACACCAGTGATGACATCTCTTCACTTCATTCAACAAGGTGACTTGTTTCTTCCACCATATCACTGTTGGTAGGATAGTGAATTAATTATAATTAGAACTCAGTTTAATAAGTGGATCAACTTACTTTGGCAACAATATGACCTCTATTATAAATATTCAACTTTGCTAATATCTGAAAATTTTTCATAAAACTCAGATGTATACTTAACATTTATAGTTGAGATAATTGCCAGTAGGATTCTATCTATAATACACATACATTTTCATGTATATACATACATATATATGTACACACATATACATATATATCAACAAAAAGCTTCAATAACACTAAAGACAAAGTTTTTCTTTCATACTTTCATTAAAGTAACAATTTTAAATTTAGATAGAAAGTCCTTGACTTCATATATGTCTCACCATATTCATTATATTTTATTTCAAAGTTTTTCAAATGGGGTCCAAAAGAAGTCATTTCCTATATTGGTATGCACATTCATTGAAAAGATAACCCTGAGTTATTTATTTGCCTATGAAATATAAATGAAACTTCCCTCAAACCACTTTTTTTTTATTTTCTGTTACTCTCTTCTTTCCTCTGCTACACTACTTAAATACTTTGCTTACTTCTTGATCTTGGGGCCTAATTTGGGAAACCCACAGAAAGGAAATAAATAGGGCAGAACAGAAAATTTTTATATATGAATAGTTTCTCTTAAAGAGGAAAGAAAAGCCAGAAAATCATTGTGTGCCTCTCTCTATTAACCTTTAAGGAAGGTGAAAATAAAGGGAAGATTCCCTCTAACCCTTTCCATTGAAACCATCTCCTGAAGGAATGGGTGAGTAGAATAAGTTTTAAGTATCCTGACTTAAAATTCTACGTGTATTTTCTTATGACAGTTATTTATTGCATATAGGTAAATTTTTCAGGCTCATTATGCATTATATGGCCTTTTGTGGAATAATTTCCTAGTTGAAAACAACATAAGACAATTTTAAACGATAAGCATTTGAAAAATGTGAGCCCTCTTTGAAATAAGTACCCATAATTATGGTAATACTGATATCAAAGTTGCAGTATGAGCATAAAATGAGAGAAGACATTTTTCTGACTATTTATGTCATTATTTTAAACTTACAGTTACATTCATGGAGTCACAGAGTTGAGGAGATCTTCATAGATCACCTGGCCTACTGCCTAGCTCCAGGAGGGAAAATACGTGTGTGTGTGTGTGTGTGTGTGTGTGTGTGTGTGTGTGTGTGTGTGTGTGTGTGTGTGCATTCCTATTATTAGAAGATGGCATTCCTAAAGGTGGTCACTAACTGTGAACCCTGATGTAACTGAACAAATCAATGCTTAATTAACCAATGACCTTCCTATACTATTTCCCATACAACAGAAATGATTACTTTATTCTAAAAGATTACAGATTTAGTTGATTTTATTTTCTTATTTCATCATCCTTCACTAAATTGAAAGACATAAAAGAAAAGAAAATGGCTTTAAATATCAGTAGTAGAAGTTCCTTCATTATAAGGAAGTCAGTTTAGTGTATAGAAAACTAGACCTGAAATAAGAAGACCTGATTGCAGTTATAACTCTACCTTTAATTAACTTCTAAACTTCTCTGAGACTATTTTCCTCTTTTGTAAAATGAAGAAAAATGCTAATACCTCCAATAGCTAGTTAGTAGAGTGGATGAAAGGTCAGGCATGGAGTGAGAAACGCATGAGTTCAAATCCAGTTTCGCAACTTCTCTGTGAAGTTTTCTAGGAGAAAGGTATAGGCCCACACTCAAAACATTTCTCTTCAGGGTCTTCCAGATAGCTAAGCTTTCAGAAATTCCCTTCTGTGTCACAATGAAGCATGAGAGGAGGGATACAGTGGTGTTGGAAGGGATACAGTGGTGGAAGTAGACAGCATATTTAAAACATATATATATATATATGTGTGTGTATATATATATATATATATATATTTTCAGCAATCATCAAAACTACTTGGCACTGGCTAAGAAATAAAGGAATAGATCAGTGGAATAGGTTAGGTAAACAAGACACAGTACCAATGATTATAGTAATCTCCTGTTTGATAAACCCAAAGACCCCAGATTCTGGGATAAGAAGTCACTATTTGACAAAAACTGCTGGGAAAACTGGAAAATAGTATAGCAGAAACCAGGCATAGATCAATGTCTGACACTGTATACCAAAATAAAGTCCAAATGAGTAAAAAAGATAGATATAAAGCCTGATACTATAAACAAATTAGGGGAGAAAGGAATAGTTCACCTGTCAGATTTATGGAGAAGGGAAGAATTTATGACAAAATGAGATACAAAATGTGATTAAATGCAAAATGGATAATTATAATCACATTAAATTCAAAAGCTTTTTCATAAACAAAGCCAGTGCAACCAAGATTAAGAGGGAAGCAGAAAACTGGGGAAGAATTTTTACTAATGTCTCTGATAAAGGCCTCATTTCTAAATATATAGAGAACCGAGTCAAATTTACAAGAATACAAGTCACGTTCCAATTGATAAATTGTCAAAGTATATGAAAAGCCTTTTTTTTTTTAGGAAGAAATTAAAACTATCTACAGTCATATGAAAAAATGCTTTAAATCACTATTGATTAGAGAAAAGCAAATCCAAACAACTCTGAGGTACCACATCACACCTATTAGATTGGCTAACATGACAAAACAGGAAAATGATAAATGTTGGAGAAGATGTGAGAAAATTGGAACACATTCATTGTTGGTGGAGTTGTGAACTAATCCAGCTATTCTGGACGGCAATTTGGAACTATGCCCAAAGGGCTATAAAAATGTGTATACCCTTTGACCCAGCAATATTATCTCTAGGGTTTTATCCCAAAGAGATCATACAATTGGGAAAGTTTTGGAATGTGGTAGTATTTACTGAAGCCCTAATTAAATAAATACAAGGTTTTTAAATGTTCACCAGGTAGAATTTTTTTATAAGTAGGAGGATAGTTTGATCTCTAGTAATCAAGCGTTAAATTAATTATGACATTAGTTAAAACACCTGCCATTTTGAAAGCACTATATTCCATGTTATATATAACAAAGATGAAAGACCATAGTCTGTTTAGTCAAGTAGCTAGCATTCTAATTATAATCTTCTGATTTTATGTATTGAATTTGTGTTATGCATCATTTTTTCAAATATGAATGTTGCATTTTAGAAAGAAAATGGTCTTAATTTCCTAGCAGGAGTAAAATAGGTTTGTGAGAGCTAAAGCTTTCAAACAAGGTGACCCAGAACTTTTAAGAAAAAGCTCTTTTGTTGGTTTGTGTTTTCTAATTAGTCTGATACAATGGGAAGAGTGTTGAAGGGTGTAACAACAATGTTGCTAGCAGCTGCTGTGGCTGTGTAAGACCAGTAACACCAGCAGACAGGAGGGCTGCCAACACAGGTTCTTTGATTTGCTTTGCTTTGCTAAGGAAAGCAAATTTAAACAGTGTTAACAATCTCAGTTTAATTAAACATGCATTTATCATTCACTTAGTTCAGGGGAAAAAGCCCACATCCTGAACTTCAGAGCAAACAGAAACAGAAATTACAAACAAGGACAATATGAGCAGATCAATATTTCTGTCTAACTAGACAAATCGCAATATACATAATTACCAGAGAAGCATCGACATCTGGGTTTTTTCTTTTCAAAACTGAGGGGCCCTTAACAATGGCTACCCGGAGTCTTGTCTGGTCAAATCACATAACACTCCTCCAGTGAGTGAAAGCCCCAAACAAAATGCTAACCTCTGAGTTTATATAACCTCTTCAGGGTCAAAGGGCATCATAGCCCTGAATCTCAAACGTATGTGAACTAGGCTGTCCCATGATGTAAGCATGTCATCAAAGACTTCTGGTTTAATCAAAGAAACAAAGGCCAGACTCGTCAAAGGCACTTGATTACCTAAGTGCTCCAAAAGAGAAAACAATAAAAAAGTCCTTCCCTGATTACCATTACAAAGGAGAAGTAAGCATACTTTATTCTAGAATAATTTCAGCTACGGTTAATTGCATGACCTTACTTAAATCTCACAATTTATCTGGCTTCATTTTTAATCAGTAAAAAGGAAGGAATTTGGTAGGATAATTTTTAATGTTTCTTCCAGCTTTAAAATTCTAGAAATCTCTCTTCTAAATAATTTCAATCTAGATAGGTATTCCTAAATGTATAAATTAAAGTCATGAATCAATTCAATAAACAGTTACAAAATGCCTACTCATGCAATAGCGAGATAGAACAGTATATAGAGTTCATCCTGGAATCAGTTGATATTTGGCCTCGGACACTTAACTCTCATTTAACCTTTCTCAGTCTCAGTTTCCTCAACTGTGAGATGGTGTTTCCACAATCTGGCTAGCAGCTGTTGTGGGGGTATAAAACTAACAACAACAAGCTCACAGAAGGCTGTAAGCCCAGGTTCTTTTGATCTGCTTTACTAAGGAAAGCAACGTTAAGGGGTTAACAAGTTTACTTTAATCCAGTATACAAATACCATTCACTTATTTCAGGGGGAAAAGCCAGCACCCTGAACTTCAGAGCAGATACAAACAAATTACAAGCAGCAACAGACGGACTTTGTCTGATTCAAATCCCAATACATAGTTACCAGAGTTTAACAAAGTCCCAACATCTGGTTTACAAGATGGAGGGCTCTTAGCTACAGCTGCCCGAGTCTCCACATCAGGGAGAGTGAAAGCCTTGAGCAAATAGCTCTGTCTTCTCTCATTATACAGTTTCAAATGTCATCAAATGTCTTTGAGACACCAGAACTTAGACTCCTTCAATTGGCTCTGGTGTTAGCACCTCCCTTCATTGGCCCCAACTGGGGCCCCACCTTAGTTACCAATTCACACCCACATAGACTTAGCACCTAATAGGGGTTTGGGCCTGGAGCTTAGCACCTAGTAAGACTCATGAAAGACACTGAATTAATCAAAGGAAACAAAGGCCAAACTCTTCAAGGATCCCCAATACAGATGGGATAATAGTAGTAACTATATCCTATGGTTGTTTTGAGTATAAGAAAATGTGTAGCACTTTCCAAATTTTACAGTGTTTTATAATGGATTTCTTCTTCTTCGTCTTCCTTTTAGCATTATTACTATCTTCTAGTCACTAAAAATAGACAAAAAAGATAGTCTCCACTTTCAAAGAATTTACAAACTATTATGGTTTCATAACCCTGGGATTCAGGTGCCTCCACCATACTGAGCTGTATGTGAGCATTATTCTGATCTTTTTCAACAACTTTTTGAGGTGGATTATGCTGTCCATATTTTATTGATGAGGAAACTGAGTCTTAGAAAAATTGTTTCTGAGGTGTGATTCAAACCTAATTATAACCCTAATGTTGTATCTATGATGTAACAGATCATTCGAGATATTTTGTATTGTGATTGATAATTGTATCTTTAATGCATTAAAACATTCACCTTGATTTTTTTTTTCTCTACCTAAAATAATCTCTGTCTAATATATCAAATTCATGATTGCAGTAATTTTTTTTTTGCAGAATACTCAAATTTTTAGGAATTTCTGATCTCTGTCATTCATTAAATACATTTAAATAACTGTGAATGGGATCTATATTAACACCAGGAACTCTTTTAATTAGAAATTAAAAAAAAAAAAAGATTTACACACAAATGGAGTCAAGGTAGAAAGTTGTAGAATATAATATAATTTTTAAAAGTTACATATATGGATTTCAGAGTTTCAGAGATATTTCCATTGTCTTCAACTCATTTTCTGAGTTATAAGTTCAAGTAGTGATCTATTGATGCTGATAAAATAACAAATACCTTAAGACTAGTCCATTATCTCATATATATTATGTTGAGGGTTTTTTTTTTAATTTAAGCTAAAAATTGTTATGGGATTTTACACAGAGGGGGAAAACAAAATTTTTTAGCGTCTATTATTTGATTTATTTTCAACAGAAGATTCAAATGAATGCATTATTATATTTTAAATTTCATTAAATTTTTCAATAATTGAATAATTTTCTTACTCAATATAATTCATTAAATTATAAACATGGAAATACTTATTCATTTTGCTGAACATTCTGATACCAATAATCACATTTTAAACGTACACAGACTTCTAAAAGAGAACAAAAACTACAGTATGTTCTTTAGGTCTCTCCTTCTTCCTTAGCCATAGGATTTACAGCCCTAGAGATGCTCTCAGCAGGGTTTTCTGGTTTAGGATTACCTTTAAGGTTGGAATAAATGAAGGACAATGATTAATTGAACATTAAAATTATTACTAGGCACATTTCACACAACCCATGTCCTTCCACTTAAAAACAATTTATTTATTACTATGATTACAGAATAAAATCCCAAGTACTTTGAACAGAACAGCCTGTAAGGGCTCAAAAAACATTTGTTGACAGACTAAAACAATGTTCTATCTGAAAAAATATATTCTATTGCTCTCTCAGAGATTGAAAAGTGATGTAGGAACAGGAGAATGTGATCTTATGTAAGTAATTGTAATGGTAATGTAAATGGGAAGATCTTTCCCATCCATTAATAAGCTCATGTGACCTGTCTGGGTTACATGGAAGCCTGAGTCACGTGAGACTGTGGTGGGAGGACTTTGCTGAATGGCTAGAGTAGGAATGGGTGGAGCAGGAAGTCAGAGGTTGTTACAGTGTGGATAGAGAGGGGGGATGGCAGAGAGAGCAGCAGCCAGCATGGGTGAGAGAGGGGCATTTTGCCTAAGGGAGCTTGGTTTGTGGGAAGGCCCAATTGGGGAAAGGTTTGGAGATGTTGGTGCCCCCTGCTAATGTGTATAGATTTCTTTGTTGCTATGATGGATTTGGCTTTCTGGTGTTTGAATAAATGTTTTGGTTCTGCTTCAATGAAGAGAGTCTGTCATATTTTGTGTTTCAGAACTATGCCAACATAGTCATAGCATTTGCTATGAGTATTGCATTGGAGCTACGCTAATGCTATTTTCCCATTGCTCCAGCTAGTCTCCAACTGGTTGAGTCATTTTGCAATGTATATAATTATAGAAGAGTATTTGGTCAAATTACTCAGGTTTAGTAGTCCCAAAGTGTTTACAAAATATAAACATTGTTTTAGGAAAAAAATAGATTAAAATTGGGAGGAACATAGGTTAAATATTACTAGAATACCTCTGTAGACCTACATTCTGTCACTTTTATAATGATAAGTTTAAAATTATAGGTATACATTTAAAAAATAAAACTTAAGCCTCATTTGTTATAGCTTAAATTAGAGGCGATCTATCTTATTCTTTGTTTAACTGAGTTATTTTTAAGTACATAAAGGGAAATCACACGTTCACTTTTTCCATCATGATTTTAATATTGCTCCCAATACCATTCTTCCAACACAAAATATTAATTGGGTTCTAACTATGGGGAAGTCACCATGCTAGATATTAAGGGAGTTATAGAAATAATAATATGTAGCCTCTACCTGCTCCCTCAAGAAGTTTATGGTTTAATAGATCTGTTGAGAACCATAGATAGATAATTGTAATTTAGGATCCACTGAAAAAGAGAATTATACCATATTTTGATCACTTGAAGGAAGGAAAGTTTATTCTTGAATGGCAGTAACACAGTGTCAGGGCCAGACAGGTATTTTTGACTGTTTTTTTAAAGCAAAATAAATGTGATTGGTTACTGTGGTTTGATCTTATGCTCTTCCTGGGTCTTTTTTGGAGGAGCCGTGTGGGAGAAATGGGCTGCACTTTAATACAAGTAAAGTCTGAGAAAATACCATTTTGGATGTAATGTCAAGTGTATGTCTGGAAGAAATAATTAAGCATTTAAAATTATGTTACCAATGAAATAAAAAGGTTAGAAGAAATAATGGGAAAAGAAGTGAGAGCTAGGGAAAAATTGGGAGGAGAAAGAATAGCTTTGAGAGTTAAATAAGACAAAGGGCCTTAGAGTAGTTTTGGTATGTTTTTAAGGTCTTAAAAGCAAAAAGAAAAGTGAGGGGGAAAGAAATACTGTAGGGGAAAAGGGGCACACAATAGTGGGAGAAATTGTTTCACATAATCAGAGTGTGTATGTAGAAATTCATATGAAGAAGGAGGAAGGAAGAAGGGAAGCAGATGGCTCTTTAGTATTACTCTCATATGAACTGATAAAAAGAGGTTGCAATATATGCTATATATATATGTATATTACATGCATAGATATACATATATACAAATATACATATATACACACATACATATACATATATACCTACATATACATATATACCTATATATAAATATTCATATGTATGTATATATTAATGTATGTGTATGTATATGCATATGCATATACATACACACATATGTATGTGTGTGTGCATAGACAGACAGATGTGCACAAAATTGGGTATAGAATTACATTTTGCTCAACAGGGAAAGGGGAGGGAACAGGGATCCCAGCATTCTGAATCTCCTACCCCTGTTTAGACCCAGAAAGCAAAATTAAAAGAAACAGATACAAGGTTCAGCTTGTGGCAAGCGGCAAAAAAAAACAAAACAAAACAACCTTATCAATAATGTAATCTACTGAAATATAGAATTATCTACATTTAGAGGCACTAAATTCTCCCTGTTGGGTTTAAAACCAATTTTTTTTATTGTTTTCATTTAATGTATTTATTTTCAGTTATCAATCTTCATTTCCACAAGATTTTGAGTCACCCTAAGATGGCATGCATTCTCATTATCCCTTACCCCAGTCTGTTCTCCCTTCTGTGATCTCAACGCTCCCCCCACCCCCTTGTCCCTTTTCCCATTACTTTCTTGTAGGGCAAGATAGATTTCTATACCCCATTGCCTATATATCTTATTTCCCAATTGCACGTAAAAATAATTTTTAACCTTTAATTTTAAAACTTTGATTTCCAGATTCTCTCCTTTCTTCACTCCCTACCCACCCTCATTAGGAAGAAAATCAATTCAATATAAGATATACATGTGTAGTTATACAAAACATTTCCTTAATAGTCGTATTGTGAAAGATTAATTGTATTTTGCGCTTTCCTATCCCATCCTCCTGATTTATTCTATTTTCTCCTTTGACCAGGTCAAAGTCAGTGCTTCTGACTACCTCTTCAACCAATCTGCCCTCCCTTCTATCATGCCTGCCCCTTATCCCCTTCCCCTCTACTTTCCTGTAAGGTAAGATACCAAATCGAGTGTGTATGTTATTCCCTCCATAAGCCAATTCTAATGAGAGTAAAGTTCGCTTAATCCTTTTCACCTCCCCCTTCTTCCCCTCCATTGTAACAGCTTTTTCTTGCCTCTTTTATGTGAGATAATTTACTCTACTCTATCTCTCCCTTTCTCTTTCTCCCATTATTCCTCTCTAACTCCTTAATTTTTTAGATATCATCCCTTCATATTCAACTCACCCAGTAGCCTCTCTCTCTCTCTTTCTCTCTCTCTCTCTCTTTCTCTCTCTCTCTCTCTCTTATGTACGTATGTATGTATTCCCTTCAACTACTGCTAAAGGTCTCATGAGTTACAAATATCATCTTCCCATGAGGAATGTAAACAGTTCAACTTTAATAGGTCTCTTATGACTTCTCTTTCCTGTTTACCTTTTCATGTTTCTCTTGATTTTTGCATTTGAAAGTCAGATTTTCTGTTTAGCTCTGGTCTTTTCTTCAAAAATACTTGAAACTCCTCTATTTCATTGAATATCCATTTATTCCCTCAAGGATTATACTCAGTTTTGCTGGGTGGGTGATTCTTGGTTTTAATTCTAGCTCCTTTGATCTCAAGAATATCACATTCTGAGCCCTTTGATCCCTTAAGGTAAAACCTCCTAGATCTTGTGTTATCCTGATTCTGTTTGCACAATATTCGAATTGTTTCTTTGTGGCTGCTTGTAGTATTTCGTCCTTGACCTAGGAACTCCAGAATTTGGCCACAGTATTCCTAGGAGTGTTCCTTTCGGGATCTTTTTCAAGAAGTGATCGGTGGATTCTTTCAGTTTTTATTTTACCCTCTAGTTCTAGAATACTAGGGCAGTTTTATTTGATAATTTCTTGAAAGATGATGTCTAGGCTGTTTTTTTGATCATGGCTTTCAGGTAGTCCAATAATTTTTAAGTTATCTCTCCTGGATCTATTTTCCAGGTCAGTGGTGTTTCCAGTGAGATATTTAACATTGTCTACTTTTTTTTCATTCTTTGGGTTCTGTTCTATAATTTCTCGATTTCTAATAAAGTCATTAGCTTCCATTTGCTCCATTCTAATTTTTAAGGAATTAATTTGTTCAATGAGTTTTTGGACCTCTTTTGCCATTTGGGTCAGTCTATTTTTTAAGGTGCTATTTTCTTCAGTATTTTTTTGGAGGGAGGTCTCCTTTAGCAAGTTGTTGACTTGTTTTTCATGATTTTCTTATATCACTCTCATTTCTTTTCCAATTTTTTCCTCTATTTCTCTTACTTGGTTTTTAAACTCCTTTTTGAGCTCTTCCATGGCATGAGACCAATTCAAATTTTTCTTGGCGGCTTTAGATGTAGAAGCTTTGAGTTTATTGTCCTCCTCTGGTTGTATGCTATGATCTTCTTTGTCACTAAAGGAAGATCCTATAGGCTATTTTTTTATGCTGTTTGCTCATTTCCCCAGCCAATTACTTTTGAGCTTTTTGTCAAGGTAAGTCTCTGCTTCCAGAGTGGAGAGTGTTCCTTCCCAAGTTTCAAGGGTTGTGCACAGTTGTTGTCAGAGTACTTCTAGGTATCTTCTACTTTGTCTTTGGTGTTTGTGGGTCGAGAAGTCTGGAAATCACAACTGCTGCCAGTTATTCAATCCCCTGAGGCCTGCTGCAGCCTGGTTTGTGCTGGTGCATCTGGACTGTGCGGCACTCCCAGCCCAGTGTGATAGACCCTTCCTGTCAGCCTTCCAGGTTGTTGTGGGTTGGAGATTTGCTTCATTCTGTCATTTTTGTGGGTTCTGAAGCTCTAGGATTTCTTTAAAGTCATTTTTACATTTGTACTATAGGGGAAAAGGGGCACACAAGTCATTTTTACAAGTATTTGGAGAGGTTTGGGGGAGACTTCAAGCACATCCCTGCTTTTACTCTTTTAACACCAATTCTTGATAATTATTTGTGATGTATATTGTATAGGAGATTCATATTGAGGCATTACTGGCTATAATAAATGGACTTTAAAGTCAACTCATCTGGCCAAATTTGGGATTCTAAATATGATTTATCAAACCAAACTTATGGGTAAAAACAGAGGTTGTAGTTATTCAGATTGTGTGCCTATAACATATGCATATTAAAAATTTATATGTAGATTGTATCCTTCATAGTATGGTTTTTAACAAACTTCTAATTGTTCATACACAAATTAAGAGGAAATAAAACTAGTATAATCATTTAACATATGGTACAATGAGCCACTAATGTAACTCATTTATAGCATTATATTGATACATATCAAATTGGATGTATAAAAAATCCTGTAACACTGAGAAGAACTTCCTTTTCTATTTTCTATTTGAAAAGTCTGTCTTGTGAAATATATAGATTCTGAACTCCAGTTTTAGTGTTCTGACTATCCAATGGTTGTTTATCCCAACTCTTCTGCCCAGGTCACTATTTTGATTGCAGGTTAGTAAGGCTATAAGGCAGAAGATAAGTGATTTAGTGGGAGAGAAAGACTGAAATGGACACTTAAGCCCAAAATTTGAGAGGAAAAACCTAAAGTAAACAGCAGCATAGCCTGTATGACTATAGAATTCAGTAGTAAGACTTTACTTAGGAACCTTACTTAGGAAATGCATTGACACAACCCCACAATATTCATTCCTCTCTTCATTTAATGTAAGTTATTGTGGAACTACCAAATAGATAGATTTTTTTCTATCTATCTATCTATCTATCTATCTATCTATCTATCTATCTATCTGTCTGTCTTTCTCTCTATCTAGCAAGCAAGCTCTCTATAACTTCCAGAATTAACTAGAAAAGACTCTGTTTAGCATTCGAAGCCCTTCATAACCTTCCTCCCCCAGCTTTCTAGTCTTCTTACTTATTATATTTATTTACTTACTGCCTCTCATGAGCTCTTCAATCCAATGTCACTTACCTCTTTGCTTTTTCTCGCACACAACATTCCATCACTTGATTCTAGTCATTTTCAACAGCTGTCTTCCATGCTAAGAATTTTCTTCCTCCTCATATTTCCTGGCTTCACTGGCATCCTTCAAATTCTAGCTAAATTCCCATCAAGTACAACCTGTCTTTTCTCATCTCTCTTAATATTAATAATAATCTCTCTCTCTCTCTCTCTCTCTCTCTCTCTCTCTCTCTCTCTCTCTCACTCTGTTAATACGGGGGAAAAAGAAACATTTGGTCTTATAGTATTGAAAGGTTAATGTCCTGTTAGAATGCACATTCTGCTCCTAAGAACCCTCTCCAGTCTTTACTTAACTGAGATAATCATTATCTATCATCAAGCAAACAAAAACACCAGTCAATGCTTACCTTCTTATAAGTAAAGATTACATGCTTGACATAACCTACATGAGGATTTGTCTTTACTAGTGATTATTTTCTATTTTGCCTATATTTTAATTTGTTTTATAAGTGTCTTATTTAGCATATGCCATGTAGATTCCTTGGGGTGAAAAACTTGCTGAATATGTTTACATATAAGTACAAAAGGAATTTAACTTATTTCAAAATGCATATTTGTCATGCAATCATAGGAATATAAATTTTAGGGATATATATGCACATGTATTCATTTCATTTCTCTATCTTTGTATCTATGCATGTACACATCATGCATGTTTGCACACATGTGTGTATGTATGCATATATACACATAGGTCTATGTGTGTGGAGAGACTGATAGAGAGACAGAGATGGGATGATGGCATTCAAATCTTTTCAGTTGTGTCTGACTCTTCATGACCCCATATGGGGTTTTTCTTGGCAAAGATGCTGGAGTGGTTTGCCTTTTGCTTTGTGAGCTCATTTTAAAGTGGACAAATCTGAGGCAAACAGGGTTAAGTGACTTTCCCAGGGTCACACAGCTAGTAAGTGTCTGAGGTCAGATTTTAACTCATACTGATGATTCACCTGATTGCAAGCCCAATGTTCTATCCATTGTACCACCATACCATATAGTGGATAGGCATACTTAAATTTGGGTTTGGCTAGTGAAAAGAATGCTACACTAAATGTCAGGATATTTGGTAAGTACAGTAAGCTGCTAGAAACTCTTTGTAACCATAGACAAATTGTATCATTTAGGCATTTGACTTTGGCAGGCAGCATAAACTCTCAACTTCCAAGATTGTAAAGTGAAGGGATCAGATTGAATGTTATCTGGGTTATTTTCCATCTCAAATTTTATATGTATGACTTCCCCAGGGTCATGCAGCTAGTAAATCTGAGGCAAAATCTGAAATTAGACTTTCTAATGTTTAATTCTCTCTAACTCTTAAATACCTATTCATTTATACATGGGGTTTTCTTACTACGTTGGTTAATTGCTATGTATTCCTCAGTAGTTTATCCAACATTGCATGATCTTTCATGTTCTCTTTGGGTATAAAGCCTCCCAAATCTGATCTTCCTAGCAAACTCAGAGATGGCTCAAAAAAAGGTACTGCTCAATTAGAATGAATCATCACAACTGGCAGTGATGTGCGTATTTGTATAGACGTGTAATGTCTGCTTAGTGATAGTTAGATATTAGATTTTCTGAAAAATAAAAGATATCAGAGGTTTGGGAGAATTCTATGTTCAATATGAGTCAGATGGATGAGAAGGCAGCCCAAAATCTAATGAAATATTAGACTATGTTCAAGCATTTGAAGGGTTCTAATGAAGAGGATTGATTGTACTGGTTCCCAAGGGGTAGAGCCAGGAGCAATGATTTGAAACTGTAAAAAGGCACAGTCAG
>CM053626.1:102131719-102148169 GCA_028646595.1 Phalanger gymnotis | reverse complement strand
CTCCAGGCCCAGAAAGCCCATTTCACAAGGGCAACTAGGAGGCCAAAGAAAAGCAAGAGAGTATTTAGCCAAATCATGTTCACTGGCCTCACGTTCCTGCTCGCACTCGGGTAAGCCCCGCTTCCACAGCTTCTGGCTTCCACAGCTTCTGGCTTCCACACCTTCCACCGCCACCGCCACCGCTGCTGAAGTTGTCTCCCAGCTCACCCCTCCTCGCAGCGGAGCTGCCGGCGTTCTCAAGCCCCGCCTCAATGACCAGAGACCATTGGTTCCCGAGCTGGCCCCTCCCAAGTCACCAATCCACACCCGCACAGGTTTCACACCTGACAGGGCCCTGGGCCTGGGGCTTAGCACTTAACAGCTGAAAGTACTTCCACTCAAAAGAAACAAAAGCCATGCTAATGAGACAATTTTGCTTAACAACACATCTATAGGAAGTGATGAGGGAGTCAGTTTCAGGAAGAGAGAAAAAAAAAAAAACATGGCAAGATCTCAACAAACTGATGCTAAGTGAAATGAGAAGAACCAGATCATTGTGCATAGGAACAGCAATGTTGTAATATACCAACTTTGCAAGACTTGTCTTCTCTGATCAATATAAAGATCCAAGACAGTTCCAAAGATTCATGATGAAAAAAATTTATTCACCTCCACAGAGAGAACTAATGAACTCTAAGCGCAAACTGAAGTGTAATTTTCTTGCTTTCATCATTTATTAGTTTTTTGCTTTTTATGTGATATGGCTAATATGGAAATGTGCATTGCATGATTTCCAATGTATAATTTATATCATGTTGTTTGCCTGTTCAGTTATTGGGGGAAGGATGGGAGGGAGGAGGAGAGTCTGGAACTCAAAATTTAAAAAGAAAAGAATGTTAAAAATAAATAATAATTTTAGAGAGAAAAAAAAAATATCCAATGGCCTTTTCAGTACTTTCTTCTTACAAGTCTCTCATCCTAATCTACTAATACAGCAATGGTTTTTTTGTACCCATAATAAATGACTCTAGACAGAAGTATTTTTATAAGTTTAGTTAGTATTTTGATTTTCAGCCCTCTTCAGTGTTGTAAGCTGCCCCTTCTTGATTCAATGTGTATGGTAATACCTAACCTGCTGCTGTGTGTTACACCATAAAATGTGGTGGTTAAGGCTGAGTCCACCTTTTCTATAGAATGGCAAGGCACTGTTTCTATAATGTAGAAAATATTCTAATCTCAGATAGTTTGTTGACATCTCCATAAATGAAATATTACTATATCTGGTGTAAGACACTAGTAGTATAATTATTAATCTTAAACATTAATTTTAAAATGTTAAATGTAAACAATTATTATCATTATAATTAGAAGCCCTATTTAATAAAGAAAATAATATATGTTGAATAATACTTTCCATTTGAGTTCCAGCTTATGTTAGAGAGAGATTTGCCTGGCTTTGATTGAGGACGTATGATACATGAGAATTATTCCCAGTATAAAATTTTTAAGAAATCAGACTTTAACACAATCTTAGCTTTGGCTTAGAGGAAAATTCTGTTTTTGTTTTTGTTTTTTAAATACAGAGTACATACACATAAATCTCCATACAATAGTGCAATGCTAGCCAAATGGGAAGTCAATTTCCATGATATTTTATAACAAAATCTATTCCATTGTACTCAGCATCTTAGTAAGCCCATTGGTCATCAACTATAGTATTTATACCTTTACATCTAATGTTTAATGAAACTCTCTATTGTTAAAAATATTAATTAATAATTATTTATTGTAGAAAAGTCTGAACAACATCCCACAAAGTACATAAGGTCATTAAATGAGTCATTAAATAAGACAATACGATATAGTGTTTGTATCATATCAAAAGTTTATATCATGAGTACAGTCACTTCCTACTTTTGTAGTTTATCAGATAGTTAAAGAGAATAGAAGGTATTTTAACTTCAATAATTTGCAACCAATACTATAGTTGACTTAAGCATTGGCTTTTTGTAATGTCTTCATTTATTTTGATGTAAAACTTCCAAATGATTCTATAAACTCATTTAGAATTCTTCCTGCTTGTTGTGCTTGTGGCATATACATATTCCATAAGAGTACCCCTTAACTATAATTCTCAAATTCTGAACCACAAAGTTTATTTGATATAATTTTGATATTATATTTTTGTCCCTAAGTATTACAAATTAAATTAGTTAAAAAAATGAATAGAACCATCATTATTTTTAGCATTATAGTCAATGTGTAGTTCACCTCTTGATTGAAAGGAAGAGAATATGTTTTGTTACTTTTCTTAAACAAGTTTAGTCATTACAATTAATCTGAAATTAGTCCAGAGGTTCGGAGAGGGCAGAAGAATACATTTATTCTACAGATCTGCATTCTGATTGCAATGTTAGTTATAGTGGCTCCAAAGATGATTTCCCAATTTTCCCTTTTTCCATGGTTAAATCCTAATTCCTGATGCATTTTGAGGTGTGTTGTAGTATTGCAAATACTCCAAGGTGTTGAATGGTAAAGAAATATTACTTCTGTTTCTAGATCTATGCTTTGGAATACTTAAACATTGTAATTAATTGAAAGGATAAGTGAGAATGGAAGAAAGAAAAATGTAAGGAAATTCATACTTATCCCTTGGCTGACTTTTGGATTAGTCTCAAAGAAATAGGAACCTGCTCCTTCTGGCCATAGTTGAACTGATGAGAAATTCATCTCCTCCCATTCGCTCCCCTCCCCAAATCTTCTCACCCACCACACTCCCCAGAAGTTGTTATGAGTTTATATAAGGAAAAATGTGCCATAGTTTGTTCATGTTCCGAATTTCTGATTTAACTCTTACCACTCTTGAACTATTTTCCAACCTCTAAAATGCGCTAAAGAAATAGTGAATACCAGTTGACATTCATCCAGGGCCTTTTGTTCAGTACTTTATATCTTGCACATATAATACATGGGTTTCATATCATGTTAGAATACATTTTAACCCAGTAGCTTACACATATGGAGAACACACAATGAAGTGTGACTCACAGCTCTGACACTTTAGGAACATAGGAGTTTTCTGGTTTTGTCATGGTATTTTCACTGGTCCTGTTTCTTGAGCTTTCTTCATATTTCATCTTAAGCATGTGATATCAGAGATGCATTACTCTGTTAGTCTGTTCATATTTCTTCTGCATATGTTGCTCCTCTGGTCTCATTGTAGGTATTGGATTTACATTGTTTGGTGATAACTATACTCCTTTTTTGATCTTATCAGTATATAACTTCCCATGTACATGGACAAGTAATGACTTTAGAGAAGTTTGGATGTCTGTTACCTCTGTATGAAAAGTGTGTTCCACATCTCTCCAATAAGGTACATGAATCTTCTTTTGAGCTTGTCCAGTTGTCTGCTAATTTCAGCTACTGAACAGTGTTATGTTCTTTTAGCTCATAGCAGCCTTAAGCATACCATCTTTTCCACTGAGTGGAATTTTAAGTGACTCTACAAAAACAAATAACAATAGTATTTTTATCTGAGGGGTTGCTTTTCTTAGAAGTTTTCTCTGAATTGTTTCTGATTGTCCTAATCTTTTTCTCTCTTAAAATAACATCATTTCATCCTTCTTCTTTCAAAAAAATAAAATGTTCATATGATTAAAAGAAAGTATGTCACATATAATTATACTTACATTTTAAATGAGAACTTTATGATATTTGAACTATTCCCTAATGGGTGTCTATAAGAATATTTATTTATTATTAAAGATTTGGCATTTGGCAGCAATATTTCTGTATGATTTAGAATTTCAGGTCCTCTATGATGGTACCTTGTTTCTATCAATTTATACTATTCCACTTCTTCCTAGCACTTTTGGTCAACACTCTTCAATTATTTCCTATAACATGATATTTGGGATCTTCAATAAATCTAAGAATATCTCACCACACTATTTCCTGCATGAGTTGCTTTAAATTTAAGAAATATGATTATTTTCTTATTTTGTCAACTTTTGATTTCACTTAGATTTTTCTGTCCTACCCCCATTTTATTCTATCTCTCTTATTGATATTTCTTCCTTGTTTCAGTCCATATGCATTGTGTTAGGATTCCCCACCCCCAATTCCATGTCTTCAGTCATCACCCTGGCTTTGCAATGAAATTTTCTGTTTGATAATTCTTTACCACTATATACATTTAAAATGTTTCTTGCTCTTTGAGGTGATTTAAGATAATTCAGCTTAAAGCAGAGAGCACACGCAAACACCTCTTTTTGTCCACCAAAAAACTGAAGATAGATTGTTCTTTCTTTTTTAGTAATTCTCTCTTTGGATTTTGCTCAAATTGATAGTCTGAATATTGTTGGCCACTCAAAACATTTGCTTTTAGATATATTGCACCATATTCTATTGAATATGCCACTTAACCTTAAGTCAAAAATAACTTGACTTTGGTTATGTCTGTCACTAGCCAGCTGTGCGACATTTCCTCTTTAAGTCTTAATTCCCTTATTGTAGAGGGAAGGGATTAGGTGTTATCAACATTAGGATTGCTCTATTACTTTGACTTTATTATCTTGAAGAATAGAACCTCAGTAAAAATTGAAAAATGTTGTCAACTTGTTACATATGTTATTCAAATCACTGGCTTTATATTATTTCAATAAATCAATCTGCTTATTTTAATTTATCAATTTTAAGTTTTCATAGATAATGGCAATAATATTTAGCTAATTTATCAATTCAATATAAACATATGTGCCCTAAATACAATAACAGCAACCACTGACTTCTAGTTTCACATATTTTCAGGCCAAATAGCATTTATACTTGAAATAGGTAACTCTTTTAAATATTAAATCTTTAGAAGTTAAAGCAATTTCAGGATGTGTAAAACAGTTTTATGCCTCTTGAGAATTGTATACGAGGTCATAAAATTATCTATACCCTTGCAAATTGAGAACGTTATTTATGACCTAATAATAATTATTAACTATGGCAATAGAAAAGCAAAGGTTAGTGGCAAAGGACAAAGATAGCTGATAGAACCTCAGAAGGATTGACAACATTGAATATCGATTTTATACATGGAAATTAATTTTTAAATAAAAAACTCTACAGCAATAATTCAGTTAATTGACATATAGTACTCAGCTTATAGTAATAAATCATTAAAATAAAAAAAATAACTTTTCAATGTCTTCTTCCTTGAAGCATTTACTTTTCCTTTTTTGCCTTTTAACTTTGGGATTTTTTGTTAAATTTATTTTAATTTTCATGATAACAAAAGCACAAGAAAAAATTGCAAAGTTGATGACATGTAAATGTTTATGGTCTTAAGCAATTTCAATTATTATTTAAAGCATACACTCAAGAAGCATTCTAGTAAACAAAAATAATTATATGTTCAGCAATACTGTATGTCTATTTCACTTCTTAGAAAACAAAATTATATCTTTGCTTTGTGTTTATATTTCTTTCCCCATTTAAAAAAAAAGCAAAACAAAACAAATAAACAAATAAAAAAAAACCCCAGCCATCTTAGATTTGGTTTTCTGAATAGTTGCTGAAAGAGCTATTCAAGTGCAAAAAAGATTGAAAACAAGCCAGACAAAATTGAAAATTGAAATACTTGTGGTGGTAGGAACTGGGCTTAGAGATCTTGAAATTCTGCTACTCACCATTCATATTTACATAATATTTTAAGATTTATAAAGAATTTTTTTAACTTTTTTTATTCTTTTTTTTTAATTTATTTTTGACATGTTTGGTTTTCAGCATTGATTTTCACAGGCATTTGAATTACAAATTTTCTCCCCATTTCCTCCCCCCCACACTCCAAGATGGCACACGCTCTGGTTGCCCTGTTCCCCAGTCTGCCCTCCCCTCCGTCGCCCCGTTCCCCTCCCATCCCCCTTTCCCTTCCTTTCTTGTAGGGCAAGATAAATCTCTACATACTCAGTTGTGTATCTTACCACACAGGAAAGAAGGAGGAAGAAGATAAAAAAAGGGGGGATGATGGAAGGGAGGGCAGATGAGGATGAAGATAATCAAAAACAAACACTTTCGAAAAGAGACAGAGTCAAGGGAGAAAATTCAATAAAGGGGGATAGGTTAGGAAGAAGCAAAATATAGTTAATCTTACAAAGAATTTTTTAAGCAACCATGTGAATATGGTAGTATAATTTTTATTTTATTTTTATTTTATACTCTCCAAACCTGAGAATTCACAAGGTTAAATGACTTTCCCATGGTCACATTGCTGATGTTGGATTTAGAACATGAATCGGTTCATCTGACTTTGGGCCCAATACTTATTTTTTAGTATCACCTATTCTTTCCATATTTTCTTTATGAGTGAGTTATGCTGATACATATTTTTAATAGCATAATTGAGGGCAATTCCAATGTAGACATATAGGTTGCCTTTGTATTTGCTGATTGCCATCTAATTGGGAATGGATAGGATTCAGAACACTCTGTGTGTGTGTGTGTGTGTGTGTGTGTGTGTGCGTGTGTTTGTGTGTGTGTAGAATGAATGAATGGAATAGCTAGAGCTTTATATAAAATAAATTAACCAGCCAGAGATAAAAATACAACCTACCTATAGATGAATAATGCTTAGGGAAAAGAAACCTATTTCTCCAGACTGATTTCATATTATTCCCTCTTGCTCCAGTGCATTCTGTTTCCCTGACAAATTGACATAATTATTGTTTTCCATTCATTCCATCTCTTGTCTTTGCAGAGGTTGCTCCCAACAACTGGAATATACTCCCTTCTCTCTTACGTCTCCAGGAATCCCTAGTTCCCCTTACTTAAATAACACAAGAAGACTTGCTAATCACAGGTGTTCTTAACCTGGGATAAGTGGATTATTTATATATTCTGATAACTATATTTCAATATAATTTGGTTCTTTTGTAATGTTATATACTTTGTATTATGCATTTAAAGTACAGAATAATACTCTTAAATAAAGAAGGATCAATAAGTTTCACCAGATTGTAAAAGGGGTCTATGACACAAAGAAAAGTTAAGAATCCCTGACTTCAAAGATCATGTGTCTGTCAGGGGTACAAATACCAAGGTAAGATAGTCAATCGTTTCAATGAATTTCTGTTGAACTTTGATGGGGGTGGGATGAAACATGCTCATAGATAAGTAACTACAGATTATATATTTAGCAAAGGAAAGAGAAGTCATGTGTAGAAAAACCTACTTGTGGTGAGGCCTATCTTTATGTGACTGGAATGCAGTCAGAATAGATATCTCTAACTTTTCTCTCCCCATCTTTCTCCAAGGGAGACTTCATTCCTGCCAATGAAGAAAGCAGGAAGTTGGTACTGGAGCCCTCTCTGCTCTCCTGAAAGGGGTCAGGGTACAGGGCTAGGATCATGTCTATATGCTCCTTTAAATATCAAGCCAAGAGCTTTCTCTCTCTTCAATTCTACCATGTCCTTCACAAAGGGCAGAACATTCATTTCCAACAATAGGAACAGTCTCATACCAATGGGCTTTGGGCTGCATTTCTCAGAGAGAGGACTAAGAATGAGGAAGAACCATTTAACCTTTTGAGGGTCAAAGTGTCAACCAGTTGTTAGCTTCCTCCCCACTCCTACCATTGGAGAATGTGTATTTTGTATCTGATATATGGATTGTTTTATATTTTAATTTTTCTGTGATAGTACCTCATCTTGTGTTACTCCCCAGACTCTCACATTAGCAAGGTTGTTCCTGAGAAGATAGGTGAGTAATATTAAAAACAGGGTTAGCTTTATAGCTACCTGTGAAGGGCTCAGTTTCTGGTACTGTCACTCACAGGCCATCATTGGTATGCATCCTATTAACATTAGCCAACCTGACTTCAATTAGATTTAGGGAAAAATAGACAGAAAAGTAGGTACAATAATAACAATTAAAACAAAAATTCCTCCCAAAGACCTGGGACACAGTTTTGACAAATATACACTGTGTCCAAAGGAAAAATGAGTAAAAATGTCATGAATACCACAGAATGGTGGGACAGATGAAGGGCAAGTATGTAATTCCTGATCAAGGGAATGCTTTCTTAGGGCTATAGCTAGTTGGAATTCTATTCTGGTATAAAATTTTAGACTCCTTGAAGATGTTACTTCCTTCCAGTGTCTACTTTCTGTATCCATTTTTGTTTGTTTTTGTCCACTTTTACCCTTAGTGTATCTTAATTTCCTTGTCTGTAGTCTCTTCAAGAACACGATCAACAAAGTTATTGCCTTTCAGAGACTTGACTGGAATCTTCTAAATTGGGGTCTTTCGACAACTTAGACTATTTGACTTTTTTTGTGAACTTGTCAATGGAATAAATGTTTTTCTTATTACATAGACATAGGTGATACTTTCAGTAAATTACAAGAATTTTCCTTCGTGGGATCATCTGTCATTGCCCAAAAATCAGAGTATTTCTATTACATCAATTTGATTAAATATTTGTTTAAAACTCATTTGTGCTTTGATCGATTCTTTAAGGTGTCATGGAATTCTCTGATTAATAGCAGTGGGGAGGTGTTGCACTCTATCCATTTATTTATGTCCTCAAAGGTTAACATTATCACTCACTAGTTGTTTCAGTTGCTTCTGACTCTTCGCAGCAACTTTTGAGATTTTCTTGGCATAAACACTTTAGTGATTTGCCATTTCCTTCTCAGCTCATTTTACAGATGAGGAACTGAGGCAAACAGGGTTAAGTGATTTGTCCATATTCACATAGATAGTTAAGTGTTTTAAGCCAGATTCGGACTCATGAAATGAGTCTTCCTGACTCCAGGTCCAGAAATCTATTCATTGTGCCACAACTCTTACCTAACCCTTAGTCATTGAATGAGCATGGCCTCAGACAAACTGAGACCTTGGGAAGACTTTAACTTAGAAAGGCAATTGTCACCCTCTGCATCCTGGGCCAGTCAACTTGACCTTTTTCTTGTCATTGGACTTTGATGAATCTAGAGGAAAGAGTGAGGCAGCTCTACCCCAATCATATTCAGTTAATATGCCAGTCAAGACGTCACCCTCAACATATAATTGTCCTCTTTGAGAATGAAGGACAAACAACAACAACTTAGTAAGCCTTAATAAATGCTTGTTGAATTAGTGTATAGGCCAAAGGAAAACATAATATGCTCAGTAGCATATATTTCTTGGGAAATCATAACTTCAGGCCATTGTTTTGATTGTTTTACATAAAATAAAGATAGGTTTGAAGAAAGACACATGAGGTTACCTCGACCATGATGATCTTAGTAACTTTCTGCCTCAGAGAGCTTACTACACTCCTTCTATTAATCTCAGTTTTCTTTTTTGCAGAAATTTTCAATGAACAACTTTTTCTACCTCCCTCCTATAGTACCCTACTACCATTGAAGAAAGAAAAATAAAGACATTTTTAAAAATATGCATAGTTAATAAAATAGATCCTTGCATCATTGGCCATCTTTTCTACATACACACACGTACACACACACACACACACACATACACATATATTTACATACACATATACCTGTATATACATATATATGTGTGTGTGTGTGTGTGTATCTAATTCCACACCCTGAGTCTAGTACCCATCTGTCAGGAAATTGGTAGTATACTTCATCATCAGTCTTCTGGAATTGTGGTTGGCCATTGTGTTTATGGAAGTTTTAGATAATTATTCAATTTTTTTTTGTGTATGATGTTATTTTGTAAAAAAAAAATTCCTCGTTCTACTCATTTTACTCTGTGTCAGTTCATACAAGTATTTCCAGGTTTCTTTTGAAACTATCACCTTCATAATTTCTAATGGCATAATAGAATCCCATCATATGCATATCCTCTACTTTGTTCAGGAATTCTCTAATTAATGAACATTTCCTTATGTTCTATTTCTTTACTACCATAAAAAGAATTGTTATATAGTTTTATGTACATATGGGACTTTTCCCCTTTCTTTCATCTCTTACTTGTGTAGGCCTAATAGTGGTAGTACTGTTCAAAGAGTATGCATAGTTCAGTAGAATTAACACCAATGAATTCTATAGGGTATCCAAATAAAACCTGTACAGTATCAACAAAACAGTAGTCCCATAATCCCAAAGCATATATAGAAATATAAACACTTCCTCATGAAGAAGGAAAATGAGAATTGCTGGATGTTCTCAGAAGCATAGGTTAAAAAAGCTCGACACAAATGCTTCTGAAACCAAGAGACGTTACTTGAAAGCAATAGTAAAATGTGACCAAAAGTACACATTATTGGACTCATTGAATATTCAATAGTTTTTTTTTTGCCTTTCAACGGAACCTATGAGATATGTTAGCTACAATAATGGAACCAAAACCTCTACATCAGGGAATCCAACCAAGAACATTTTGGAAGAAGAAGAAGAGGAGGAGGAGGAGGAGAAGGAGGAGGAAGAGGAGGAGAAGTCTTGAACAAATGGTGAGCTTATTTTTATAGATTTGTTTACAAAAGTGGAAATACAGTTTTTCTTCCCTCTATCTGATTCACTTCCCCGAATACCAGGTATAACCTAGCTTCTTAATGAGAAGAGAATAAGACTGCTTTTTAAAAGATCTTCTTTATCTTGTTACCCCTACCTTCTTTGCCAAAGCCCTAGGAACAAATTATTTAAAGTTTAGGACTGAGATCATGTCCAGAGAGGTTTATTTCTTACCCACAAATCAAATGCTATGAGATAAAGAAGAACAAAACAAAACAAAATGAAAGATAGCATGGATTGACAAAACAACTTCTATTTGATTGGGTTAATTTTATAAATCCTATAATGTTCTCTTTGGAGTCTGATATTCAGTCCTCATCAAAACATGAAATATGAGGAATTTTTCATGTCGCATCAACTTTGTACCATCCAAACAACAAATGGCTCATGTTCTATGGCCAAAAGAGTCAGACTTGGGTTAATTCAGTTGTTAGAAATTGTCTTCTCTAGAGAGAATGAGTAGTTAGCTGAAACTCCTCTTTATCAATATTTAACTCTCATGAAAATAATCTAGGATTTTCAGACCTCCTCTCATCTCAGGGTGTGCTCTAACTCTGTATATTTCAATATTTGGAAATGTAAAATTTCATCTAAACTCAAGAAATAACAAATACAAAGGGAACAGGCCAAAACCTAGGCTTAAGTTTGCTTAAGAAGGACCTATGCTTAAAAGTCCTATGGAAGGATGCAGACTACCTAACCACAACCCTTATGGGAAGTAGCTTAAAATATGACTTGAAAAGATGTATAGCCAAAAGGGAAGAGAGCTCTCAAGGTGGGATTAGTCTCTCACACATCTACTGAATCATTAGTTTCTTTGGGAGAAAGGGCAGAGCAGCCCAAGAGGGGGCTCTTTATTACCTCACCTATTCATTGCTGAATCCAACAGAACCAGAAGCAGACTCCAAGTTTCCTATGTAGTCTCTCAGAAGCAAGTAGGTCAGAAGAGCTATGCTTTCATAGACGGCCTCTATTCATCCCAACTGCAATTCAACCTCCATTACATTATTTGTAATCATTTTAAGAACTTGCAACTGGAAAACACTTAACCTTTTAAGTACTTTGAGGTTGTGGAAAGGTGAAACCTCTCTATTAGTTATTCTTTTATTTTATAGTTAGCAAAATTTCAAGAGAAAAATAAAAGGTTTTATTCAAAAGACACAAAGAAGATTCAAAACTGACTATGTCACAAACATTAGCTCTAAAATGATGTACTTTGTGGAAAATTTTTAAACTGGGTATGATTTTTTTTCCCCCATCTGGTCTATGAAAAGGTATATTCTTCATTATAAGAGGGTCTTGACCCTCCTTTTAGTATAAAGAAAAGGTAATCACCTTACATTTAGCCAATTACTTGGTAAAAACATTTAGAGAAGGGTTGAATTTCTCAATCTAGGCAACTTAGAATCAGAGAATAAGACTCTGAGAACTGGAAGTCTCCTCAGAGATCAAAGATTCCAACATACATCTAAACATAAATTTCTTTTACAACATACCCTAAAAAAGTTTTCCTCCAACCTTTGTATAAATACCTCCATGGAGTAGAAACACCATCGTGAGATAGTCTAATCCACATTTGGTTTACACTGAAGTATTTCCCTGAAGTCATGCCTAAATCTGACTATGTGCAACTTTTAATGTTTACTTCTAGGTTTATATTCTGGAGAAAAAAAGAAACCAATACTGTTCTTTAAAATAATTAAAGAAAGTCAGTATGGCCCTTCTGATTCTTCTCTGAACATACCCACTTCCTTCAAGTATAATTAACTTGAGAATCTTTAGCATATCATTTACCCTCCTAGGTTATCAATGTCCTTCAGAAAACATGGTGTACAGCACTGAATAAAACACCCTAGTTTTCATAACAAGGCAGAGTATATTTTTTTTTCCTGAAAAATAGTGTTCTCCTAATGTAAGTCGTTCATAATAGTTGATTTTTTAAAATTGTCATTTTATGCTATTGGCTTTTATTGAGCTGGCATGTCACCAAAATTTTGTATATCTTTTTTTTTTTCACTAAAACTTTGTGCGGTCATGCTTTCCTCCATCCCATACTATGTTTATCTTTTGAACCAGAGCTCAGGAATTTATCAATATTTAATTTCATATTATCAGTTTTGTCAATATTCTAGCCTAAGATTTTTTTCTGCCCAATGTTTTACATATACCTCCTAAATTGCTGTTATATGCAAAATTGATAATAAGCATGCTATATCTGGTTTTGTCCAAGTTGCTGATAAAATGTTCAATTATATTAGACCAAACCTTGGTGTAGCAACAATTCAGCTAACAGCTGCTACTGAGGTGTAAGACAAAACAAGACCAGCAACAAAACAAGAGCTGCCAGCATGGTTTCTTTGATCTACTTTACTAAGGAAAGTAACTTTAAGGGGTTAGCAATCTCACTTGAATTACACATACATATATAACTCACTTAGTTTGGGAGGGAAAGCCATCAACCTGAACTTCAGAGCAAATATAAAAAACTTACAAACATATTATAAACAGACCAAATCCAAACCAACATCTGGGTTAGCAAAGCTGGGGGCAGTTACAACGGCTTGCCCAGAGTCACATGCCACTCTTCCAGTGAGTGAGAGCCAACCTCCAAGTTTATATGTCCTATTCATGGTCAAAGGGCATCACAACATGTGACTCAAACCCACATGACCTAAAAGAATCAGAAACATGCGACTCAAACCCAAGTGGCCTAAAAGCTTCTGGCATCAATCACAAACACGTGACTC
This sequence comes from Phalanger gymnotis, assembly GCA_028646595.1. Lineage (NCBI taxonomy): Eukaryota > Metazoa > Chordata > Mammalia > Diprotodontia > Phalangeridae > Phalanger > Phalanger gymnotis. The sequence continues at coordinate 102,134,923 of CM053626.1, read as the reverse complement.
AAACCCATGTAAACTAAGCTTTCCTCTGAGGCAAGCAGGTCATCAAAGACTACCAATTTAATTAAAGAAACAAAGGCCAGACTCTTCAAGGTCACTTGATTAAATAAGTGCTAAAAGAGAAAACAGTAAAAGAAAGTCCCACCTTAATTACTGATATACTTGGGCTATCTTTTGGAGATCTTCAAAGTTGACAGAAGATCCTTAATAACTATTTTTGAGTGTGCATGTTTTCATATTGGGATTTATCTAATTAGAGTATCATCTGACATCTCTTCATCTAATCTACAGTAATAGCAGGAGATTATATGAAAAGCTTTGCTAAAATCTAGGTAAACCATATTTATATATTCCTTACCAACCAGCATAATGAATTCTCCACCCAAAAATATAATTAGTCTGATATGACCTATTCTTGTTGAAAACTTATTTCATCCTTTTTTAATGATCACCTTAATAATATGTTCTAGAATGTTGCCAGAAATTAAAATTAATTTCATAATCCTATAGAGTTGCAGATTTCATTCTTGTGTTTGTTTTGAAACCTGGAACATTTCCTATACTCCCATCCTATGATACTTTTGTGTTCAACAACCTTTCAAACAGCGTTTACTGAAAGTGTCTCAGCAATCACATTTGCCAGTGTTCTTACTATCATTGTAGTCAGTATCTTGGAGTAAAGGTATTTTTGTATTTTTATATAATCTCTAGAACTTGTAATGTCAACTAACTATTAGGCATTTTTGCTCTATTCATTTTAACCCAACAATATTCCCCTTGCCAGAGAAAGCAGAAGTAAAATGAGAGATGAGAGGCATCACCATCTCTCTTTCATTAGTTATGTTATCAGCTATTTCACCCTGAGAGAGGATACATTAGTTCTTTGAGCTTTTTCTTTTTTCCCAATACATTTAAGAGTAAGGTAAATTATCATGAGTAGAAAAAGAACTTTGCCTAAATGTAAACTGACAAAATATATATATTAAGAAAGATCTTTTGGATGAGACTTCGGAAAATTCTGGAAAGAAAATAATTCTAGAGGTGGATGTGAAGACAGATCTCTGTTAAAAATTTCGACTACTACATTCTTGCATGGAAAGATTGATGTAATAAAATGGAAGTTGATCTTTTACTTGTTAGAAATTGAAGAAATAAAGAAAAAAAATTTCAATTATATCCAAAGCATGTTGTGTTGAGAGCTCTAGAAATGCAAGAAGTAATAGTGACTGGGCCAATCTGCATAGAATTGTTTTAGGACTAAGGTGTATAAAACTAAGAAAGTGAGAAATCACACTGAAGTATGATTTAAAAAGCATTCTTGATATGAAAGGAGATATTTAGGGAGTTGTTTCTTTTTAAATAAAATAATTGAGTCATTAAGAGTTGTGAGGTTCTCATTTAAGCCACTGAACCACAGCTGCTACTGCTGAGAGAATAACGTGGAAAAAAATGGCAAGAGAAGTAAGCGGCAGCCAATGAAGAGAAAAGTAAAATGAAAAAAAGTAGGTTAGGCCAAAAAGCTACTCAACTGGAACTGTGGCATTTAGTGGAAATCAGACCAGGATTCAGCTGAGTGATTCTTGACTGGTCAGAGAGAGTTGTCCTCACTGGCCAAGAATTCTGGTAACCCTTCCTGCTGTACAATTTCACCTTGAGTTTGAGAGTGAAGAGTCTTTATGGACTTTTTTGTTTTGTTTTTAGTTTTTTGTTTTGTGTGTGTGTGTGTGTGTGTGTGTGTGTGTGTGTGTGTGTGTGCTTTAGTGCCACATCTAGCTTTAGAAGGGAAAACAGGAAGCTTTTGGTAGCTGCTTCATTATCCTCATGAATTGAGATGTGTTGCTATGAACTCATTCTGTTTGGGCAGCCCAGAAGGAGTGAATAGTGGCCAGTTTGATCTGTACATTATGGAGATAGACAAATTGATGTATTTTTCAATTGTCTGGCTTAAAGAGAACTAATTACATTGAGTTAATACTTTCTAAATGCCTTTTTAGGTATAATGGTTAATTGAAAGAAATCTTCTAAAGGCTGTGTTTAAATAGGGGTAAAAGATTTCTATAGCTGAAAAGTGGTAACAATCAATAGTTAAGCAGTAAGCAGAGAAGCAGATCTGTGTTATGGAGATGTTCCTGGATGGACCTGTCATTCAGAGTTCTAATGTGCCCTAAACACATGGATTTTCCTTCTTCCTGTGTTTTCTGGATGTTCTTTAATTGTGTTCCTACACTACACCTCATTATTGAGAGAGTGTGATGTGGGTTTATATGGGTTTTGTGATATATTGATTATACATACATTTACTTTAATATGTTAATATCTTTAATATGATTATTTTTGGCCTCATTGAGTTAATGTTTAATATTTAAAAAGCATTGTTTTGTAGTGAATGGTTGGTTTTATAGATAGAAAACATGTTGGATGATTAGATGGGGGCTCAAGAGCTAGAGTAATTAGATGTATACTTTCCCTAAAGATAGTTACCTCTGGAACTCAGAGAATTTGAATGTAATTAAGTGGTATAAGTCTGTTTCTGAGCGCTTAGTTCTGCCAGTATGAGAGTAGGTTGGAGGAGTCAGTCAAATCCATGGAGAAGTGGGGATGTCTAACACATCTATATAGAAGTTGTGCAGCCCAAAGGTTTGAAATGCTTCTTGAACTTCTGGGAGACATAATGGCCAGGTAAATGGCTCTAATCCCTCCCCTCCCCACCCAGAGAATTCCTCAGGGGAAAAAAAAAAAGAATGCTGGAACAGAGGAGATAGAAGTGGGGCTTCAGTGGCCAAGTAGTGGGAGTACTTGAGGCCCAGAGGGGCAGAGCCAGCAGGGGTCAACACCAGGAGCCCAGACATACTCTTGCTCCCCTAGGAGAAATGCCAGACACCCAGCTCGAACAACAAAGAGCTGAGACCATTTCTGAAGAGCAACAGTACTGGAAAACAACCCCAGGGGAAGAGGAGATTTCGGGCAGCCAGATCCCCTCCCCCACACCTCAGGAAACTGAAGGCTATAATTCACAAAGCCAACAACAAGACTAACAATCCCCAGAATAACAAAGCTGGGACAGTGAGCCCTGAGCCCCAAAAGCAGAAATTTATTGTAAAGCCACGAAAAGGCTAACCAACATGAAGAACACACACACAAAAAAAATGAGGACCATTGATTCCTTTTATGGAGACAGGCAGGATCAAAATACCAATTTGGAAGAGG
>CM053626.1:102096788-102122434 GCA_028646595.1 Phalanger gymnotis | reverse complement strand
TGTGGCACTAGCTTTGCTTATACAAAAACTTTTCAATTTACCAAAATAAAAATTATCCATTTTGTATTTTGTAATGCTCTCTATCTCTTGTTGTGTCATGAATTCTTTGCTTTCCCAGAAATCTTATAGGTAAACTATTCCTTGCTCTCCCAAATGGCTTATAGTATCAGCCTTTATCCCTAAATCATGAGCCCATTTTGACTTTATTTTGGTGTATGGTGTAAGATATTGGTCTATGCCCAGTTTCTGCCCTACCATTTCCCAATTTTCCCAGCAGTTTTTGTAAAATAGTGAATTCTTAGCCCAGAAACTAGATTCTTTGGGTTTATCAAAAAAGTAGATTGTTAAAGTCATTGACTACTGTGTCTCATGTACCTAACCTATTACACTGATCCACTACTCTGTTTTTTAGCCAGTACCAGGCAGTTTTGATATTCACTGATTTATAGTACAGTTTAATATCTGGTATGGTATTTCTTTTCATTAATTCCCTAGATATTCTAGGTCTCTTGTTCTTCCAGATGAATTTTGTTATCATTTTATCCAGCTCTGTAAAATAATTTTTGGTAATTTGATTGGTATGGTGCTGGTTAAATAAATTAATTTAGGTAAAATTATCATTTTTATTATATTAGCTTGGCCTAACCATGAACAACTGATATTTTTCCATTTATTTAGATCTGACCTTATTTGTGTGAAAAGTGTTTTATAATTATGTTCATATAAGTCCTGGGTTTGTCTTGGCAGATAGATTCCCAAATATTTTATAGTGTCTACAGTAACTTTAAATGAAATTTCTCTTTCTATCTCTTGCTGTTAGGTTTTGTTAGTAATGTATAGGAATGCCGAGGACTTATGTCGGTTTATTTTATATCCTGCAACTTTGCTAAAGTTGTTTATTATTTCAAGTAGGTTTTTCCTTGATTCTCTAGGATTCTCTAAGTAAATCATCATATCATCTGCAAAAAGTGATAATTTAGCTTCTTCTTTGCCTATTCTAATTCCTTCAATTTATTTTTCTTCTTTTATTGCTACAGCTAACATTTATAGTACCAAATTGAGTAATAGGGGTGATAATGGGCATCCTTGTTTCACTCCTGATCTTATTGGAAGTACATCTACCCTATCTCCATTAGAAATAATGCTTGTTGATGGTTTTAGGTGGATGCTATTTATAATTTTAAAGAAATTTCCATTTATTCCTATGCTTTATAGCATTTTTAATAGGAATGTTTGTTGTATTTTGTTAAAAGCTTTTTCTGCATCTATTGAGATAATCATATGGTTTCTGCTAGTTTTGTTGCTGAAATGATCAATTATGCTAATAGTTTTCCTAATATTCAACCAGCCCTGCATTCCTGGAGTAAATCCTACATGATCGTAGTGTATTATTCTTGTGATAAATTGCTGCAATGTTTTTGCTAGTATTTTATTTAAAAATTTCGCACCAATATTCATTAGGGAAATTGGTTTATAATTTTCTTTCTCTATTTTGACTCTTTTTGGTCTGGATATTAGTATCATATTTGTGTCATAAAAAGAATTTGGTAGGACTCCTTTTTCACCTATTTTCCAAAGTAGTCTATAAAGTATAGGAATTAATTTTTCTTCATTTGAATTTCAAGCACAGGACTTTGTCTGTGGCACCACCTGCCTGTCTACATGTACCACTTTTAACCTTTGGGAATTCAAAATATAGAATAATATTGAATATTTTCAAGTATAGCATACGTGCCATGCAAAATGTCAGAGGATATTTGTGTGTGTGTGTGTGTGTGTGTGTGTGTGTATGACTTCAAGTTATTTTGTGTTTTGTTGTTGTTGGATTTTTGCATTTTGTTTCTCCTGTTAGATTGTGAATTCCTTGAGTACGGAGTGTTTATATTTATTTGTTTGCTTCCTAATAGCATACATAGTGCTTAGCACAATGCATGACGCATTGTTGGCACTAAACAAATAATTGTTGAGGTAATTATTGAAAAAGGGACTTCCAAGAGCCAAGATGGTGGAGTAAGCAGTAAATCTCTGTAGCTCTCCCATATTTACCTCCAAACAACTATAAAATAGCAACCCAGAACAAATCCTGGAACAGCAGAACTAGTGTAAAGATGGGGTACAGTGGTCTTTTGACCTGAGACACTTGGAGCATTAACAAAAAAGGTCCATCTCACTTGAGTAAAAGAGGAGCGCAGTCCAGTACAGAAAACTTCCACCAAGCCAGCAGCAAGCTCCACCTCAGCAAACCAGTGAGGAGAAAAACCTGGGAAAACTTACATGAAATCATGCTGAATGAAGTGAGCACAACCAGGAGAACAGTGTCCATAGTAATAGCAACATGGTGCAATCACTAACCTTGACATACTTAGCTCTTCTCAGCATTACAATGATCTAAAGCAATTCTATGTGATGGAAAATGCCATGTACACACAGAGGAAAAAAAACCATGGAGTTTGAAACACATTTGAAGCAGAGTACACAGAGGAAAGTATGGGGCTGGAGCACACTCTATGTTCTTTAGCTAAAGTAAAAAAAAATGCAGGGGTAGGAATTCTGATCTCAGACGAAGTAAAAACAAAAATAGAGCTAATTAAAAAAGATAAGGAAAGAAAATACATATTGTTGAAAAGTACCCTATATAATGAAGCAATAACAATTCTAACCATACATACACCAAGTGGTATAGAATCCAGATCCTTGCAGAAAAAGTTAAATGAGTTAGAAGAAGAAAAAGAGTAAAACTATACTAATATTCCCTGTCAGAACTCAATAAATCCAAGCAAAAACTAAACAAGAAAGAAACTAAGGAAATAAATTGAATATTAGAAAAGTTACATATTACAGACTTTTGAGAAAAAACTATAAGGGAACACAAAAGAATATACCTTTTCTTCAGCAACATATGGCACCTAAACAAAAACTGATGATGTAATAGAGAAAGATACTCTCAAAATAAAACGGAAAAAGGCAGAAATCATAAATTTATTCTTTTTGGATAATAATGAAATAAAAATTACATTCAACAAAGAGCAGTGGAAATATAGATGAAAATAATTGGAAATTAAATAATCTAATTTTAAAGAATAAGTGGGTCACAGAACAAATCACTGAACAATCAACATTTTCATTAAAGACAATGACAACAATGAGACAACATACCAAAATTTATGGGATGCAGTGTAACAATAATGTTACATGCAGCTACTGTGGAGGTGTAAGGACATTCATACCAGTACACAGGAGGGCTGCTATCATAGATTCTTTGATCTGCTTTCCTAAAGGAAAGCAACTTTAAGGAGTTAACAATCCTACTTTAATTAAACATGCATGTATCATTCACTTAGTTCAAGGGAAAAAGTCAGGACCCTGAACTTCAGAGCAAATACAAACAGAAATTACAAACAGAGAAAATAACACAAATCAACAGACAGGTTTCTAACTGTCTGACCATAGCAATACATACACATTAACCAGAGAGACATGCACCAGTATCTGAGTTTTCAAAGCCAGAGGTCTCCTTAATGGCTACCTATAGTCTCATCTAGCCAAATCACATGGAGACTCTTCCAATGAGTGAGCCTCCAAAGCAAAATGCTAACCTCAGAGTATATATATACTTCTTCATGGTCAGAGGGCATCACAATCATGTGACTCATACTCATGTGACTTAGGCTTTCTAGTGACTTAAGCAAGTCAACAAAGATTCTTGATTCAATCAAAGGCAAGGCTCAATCAAAGGCACTTGATTGTCTCAGTGCTTAGAAACATTCTAAAAGAAAAAAACAGCAAAAAGTCCTAACTTGCTTGCCATTACATGCAACTAAGTAGTACTTAGGAGGAAATTTATTTCTCTAAATTTTTACATCAGAGAACATATCAATGAGTTGTTCACCCAACTAAAAAAAAGTAGAAAAATAACAAATTAAAAATCTGCAATTGAGCACCAAACTGGGAACCCTGAATATCAAAGGTGAGATCAATAAGACTGGAAAAAAAAAGTATTGAACTAATAAATAAATCTTGGAGCTGGGGTTAATAAAAAAAATAAGATTGATAAACTATTGGTAAATCAGATTAAAAGAGAAAGAAAAAAATATCCAATATTAAAAATGAAAAAGGGTGAAATCACTACCAATGATGAAAAACTTAAAGCAATAATTTGGAAATATTTTGCCCAATTATGTGCCCAAAAATCTGACAATCTGAGTGAAATTACCTAGATTAACAGATGAGGAAATAGAGTGCCCATTTTAGAAAAAGAAATGGAACTCACCAGGGGTAGGTGACTTCACAAATGAATTCTACCAAACATTTAAAGAACAATTAATTGCAATACTATATAAACTGTTTGGAAAAATAGGTGAAGAAGGATTCCTACCAAATTCCTTTTATGACACAAGTACCATGCAGATACCTAAATAAGAAACAGCTAAAACATAGAAAGAAAATTATAGACTAATTTCCCTAATGAATATTGATGCAAAAATGTTGAACAAAATACTAGCAAGGTGATTACAGAAATATATCACCAGTATAACACAATATGACCAGTCGGAATTTATACCAGGAATGCAGAGTTGGTTCAATATTAGGAAAACTATCAATATAATTGACCCTATCAATAACAAAACTAACAGAAATCATTTGATTAACCCAATAAGTGCAGAAAAAGCATTTGACAAAATATAGCATGCATTTCTATTAAAGACAATAGACAATAAAGAATCAAGGGAGCATTCCTCAAAATGATAAGCAGTGTCTATCTAACACCAGTGGCAGCATTAGGTTGTGGGGAGAAGCTAGAAACCCTCCCGTATTATGAAGGCAGAATTTATGATTTCAAAGAGAATCATATATATGTCTAATGGTTCAGAACTGCAGGATATAAGGAAATCTCTAAATAGAAGGCAGAAGAATTAAAGCATTTATTCAGGCTCCAAAGTAACAGACTCACTAAACAGCCTCCCCATTTTGATATTTTGATCAAAAGCTTCCAGGCCCAATAAGTCCCCCCCCACTTGAGTAACCAGGAGGCCACAGAAAAACATGATGGTATTAAACCAAATCATATTCATGCTTACCCTCTCCAGTAAGAATATTACCCACTGGCCTCAAGTCCTTGCTCAGCACTCCTTGGTCCACACATGAGTCGGCTCTGTTTCTGGGTCGGCTCTGCTTCCACAGCTCCTGCTTCAGCTTTGGCTTTATCTTCAGCTTCGGCTGTAGCTGTCTCTGGCTCCAACAGAATATCAATCTTCAAGCTGTCTTCTCTCCTCTTATCGAGTTTTTGACGTCATCAAGTGTCGTCTGAATGACCAGAGCTTATTGGTTCTTGAGTTGCCCCCCCCCTTAAGACCCTGGGAGGTTCACATCCACATACATTAGGTTAACACCTACTAGGCCATGGCTCTGGAGTTAACACCTCCCCTTAGCCAGGCCCACCTTGGGCCCCACCTCAGTCATCAATCTTCACCCACATAGGTTCCACACCTAATAGGGCTTTGGGCTGGGGGCTTAGCACTTAGCAAGGCTTAATGAAATACACTGAGTTACTCAAAGAGAACAAAGGACATTTTGCTTACCAACACACCTCCCAATAAGGGTGAAGCAAGGATGCCCATTATCACTATTCTTATTCAATATAGTATTGGAAATATTAGCTATAGCAATAAGAGAAGGAAAAGAAATTGAAGGAATCAGAATAGTCAATGAGGAAACAAAACTATCACTCTTTGCAAATGATATGATCGTATACTTAGAGAACCCTAGAGCATCAACTAAAAAATGACTTGAAATAATCAACAATGTTAGCAAAAGTGCAGGATATGAAACAAACCCACAGAAATCATTGGCATTTTTATGTATTACTAAAATAGCCCAGAAGGAAGAGATAGAGAAATTCCATTTAAAATAACTGTAAACAATATAAAATATTTGGGAGACTATTGCCAAGACAAACCTAATTACAAAACACTTCTTACATAAATGAAGTCAGATGTACATAATTAGAAAAATATTAATTGCTCATTGATAGGCTGAACTAATATAATTAAAATGACATTTCTACCTATATTAATTTACTTATTCAGTGTCATAGCAATCAAACAACTAAAAATCATTTTATAGAGCTAGAAAAAAAATAACAAAATTCATCTGGAAAAATGAAAGGTCCAGAATATCAAGGGAATTAATGAAAAAAAAAATGCAAAGGAAGATGACCTACCTATACCAGATCTAAACTATATTATAACATGGCAATGAACGAAACTATTTGGTACTAGGTAAGAAATAGAATGGTAGATCAATGGAATAGGTTAGGTACACAAAACACAATTGTCAATGACTATAACAATCTGATATTTGATAAACCCAAAGACTCCAGCTTCCGGGATAGGAACTCACTATTTGACAAAACATGCAGGGAAAACTGGAAAATAGTATGGCAGAAAGTAGGCATAGATCAACATCTTAGACTGTATACCAAAATAAGATCAAAGTGGTACATGATTTAGACTTAAAGCATGACACCACAAGCAAAATAGGAGAGCAAGGAATAGCTGGCTTGTCAGATCTATGGAGAACAGATGAATTTACCACCAAAGAAGAGCTAGAGAACATTATGGAACTCAAAATGCATAACTTTGATTATATTACATTGAAAAGGGGTTGAACAAACCAAGTCAATGCAATCAAGATTAGAAAAGAATAAAAAATCTAGAAACATTCAGTGTCTCTTATAAAGCCCTCATTTCTAAAATGTATAGAGAACTGAGACAAATTTATAAGAATACAAATAATTCCCTGATTGCTAGATGGTCAAAGGATATGAACAGGGAGTTTTCAGATGAAGAAATTTAAGTTATCTATAGCCACATGAAAAAGTGCTATAAATCACAATTGATTAGAGTAATACAAATTAAAACAACTCTGAGATACCACTTCCCTCCTATCAGATTGGCTAATATCACACACACACACAAACAGAAAATGATAACTGTTAGAGAGAATGTGGGAAAATTGGGATGCTGATTCACTCTTGGACGAGTAGTGAATTGATGCAACCATTCTGAAGAACAATTTGGAACCATGCTCAAAAGGCAATCAAACTGCATATGTTTTGAGCCAGCAATAACACTGCTAGGTCTAGATCCCAAAGAGTCCATAAAAAAGGGAAAAGGACCCACAGGTACAAATACATTTATAGCCACTCTTTTTGTGGTTTCAAAGAATTGGAAATTGAATGGATGCCCATCAATTAGGGAATGGCTGAACAAGTTGTGGTATATGTATGTAACATAATACTATTGTTCTATTAGGAATGATGAGCAGGTAGATTTCAGAAAAACCTGAAAGGTTTTACATGTAGTGATGCTGAGTGAAGTGAGTGGAACCAGGAGAACAGTGTACACTGTAACAGGAGCAGTGTGTGATGATCAAATTTTATAAACAGCTCTTCTCAGCAGTGCAATGATCTAAGACAATTCCAAAAGGCTCTTGATGGAAAATTCTCTCTACATCCAGAGAAAGAAGTATGGAGTCTGAATGTAGATAGAAGCATACTATTCTCTCTCTCTTTTCTTTCTTTTAATTTTTCCCTTTAGTTCTGTTTCTTCTTTCACAACATGACTAATGTGGAAATATGTTTAATATGATTGTACATGTATAGCCTAGATCAGATTTCTTGATATCTTGGGAAGGGGGAAGGGCAATAGAGGGAGGAGTAAGACAATCTGGAACTCAAAATCTTATAAAAGTGAATGTTGAAAACTATCTTTGCATGCAATTGGAAAAAATAAAATACTATTAAATATAAAAATTATCAACCAAATTCATTTGTAAGAACAAAATGTCAAGAATATCAAGGGAACTAATGAAAAAAATTTGAAGGATGGTGCCCTAGCAATATCAGATTTCAAACTACATTATAAAGAAGTACCAATCATCAAAAATATGATACTGGCCAAGAAACTGAGTAGTAGATCAATGGAATAGATTAGGTACACAAGACACAGAAATCAATGACCACAGTAATCTAGTGTTTTATAAACCCAAAGACCCCAGATTTCAGGGTAAGAATTTACTATTTGACAAAAACTATGAGAGAAACTGGATAGCAAAAGGACACTACCTAGATATAGACCAACATTCCATACCATATACCAAGATAAAGACATAACAAGTGACACCACAAGAAAATTAGTAGAGCAAATAATAGTCTACCTGTAAGATCCATGGGGAGGAGAAGAATTCATGACAAAACAAGAGACAGGGAACATTACAAAATATAAAATAGCAAATTTTGATTATGTTAAATTAAACTTTTGTACAAACAAACCAATGCAGAAAAGATTAGAAGGAAAGCAGAAAGCTTGCAAACAATCATTATGGCAAGTGTCTCAGATAAAGGCCTTATTTCTCAAATATTTAGAGAACTGAGTCAAATTTATAAGAATACACATCATTCTCCAACTGATAAATGATCAAAGGATATGAACAACAGAAAGTCAAAGCATATGAACAGACATCAAAGCTATCTATAGGCATATAAAAAAGTGATATAAATCATTTTTGATTAGAGAAATGCAAACTGAAACAACTCTGAGATACCACCTCACACTTATCAGATTGACTAATATCACACACACAAAAGGAAAGTGATACACGTTGGAGAAAATGTGGGAAAATTAGTACACTGATTCACTGTTGGTGGAGTTGTGAACTGATCCAACCATTCTGGAGAGCAATTTGGAACTATGCCCAAAGGGCAATCAAACTGTGCATACCCTTTTGTTGAGCTATACCACTGCTAGGACTGTATCGCAAAGAGACCATAAAAAAAGAGGAAAGGACCTACATTTGCAAAAATATTTATAGCAGTCTTTTCATGTTGGCAAAATAATGGACATTGCTGGGATATCCATCAATTGGAGACTGGCTGAAAAAACTCTGGTATATGAATGTGATGGAATACTATTGTACAATAAGAAATGATGAACAAGAAGATTTCAGAAAAAACTTGGAGAGACTTGTACAAACTGATGCAAAATGAAATGAGCCAAACCAGGAAACCATTGTATGCAGTATCAGTAACATTGTGTAATGATCAATTATGTATGACTCAGCTCTTATCAGTAGCATAATGATCAAAGACAAATATAAAGGACTCATGAAGGAAAATATCTACTTCCAGATAAAAAGTGATGGACTCTGAATGCAGATCAAAGAATTTCTTTTTCACTTACTTTATTTTTTCTTATTTTTCCCCTTTGGATCTGTTTCTTTTTCCACAACTATGATTAATACAGAAATATGTTTTGCATGATAGCACATATATAAACTATATCAAACTGTCTTCATTTTTAAAATGGGGAGTGGAGGGAAAGAGGGAAAAATTTGGTATTCAAAATATTGTAAAAATGAATGCTCAAAATTTTTTTGACATGTAACTAGAAAAATTAAATACTATGAGAGTACAAAAAGAAAATTTTAAAAATTGTAAAATGGCATTTTATTAATGTGTACCTAATATAGATTCATAGTAAATATCAAATCACTTTGTTTCTTCTCTATAGTGTATTTTATTTTGGGGGGAGTATAGAGAGCAAAGGAAAAGGATAGTGTCTTAATTTTTCTTTTGGCCATCATTGTGCCTATTATTGTGGAGGATGGAAGGAAAGGAGTAAATTAAACCAGTAGACTACAAAAGTAATTATTACCTCCAAATATTTGATAGTTTACTTCTTTAATCATATTAAATGGAAAATAATAGATGTTTTCTAGGCCTCCAATATAGGTGGAAAAGCTTCTTCGTTTACCTAATCTAACCATTCAGAAAGCAGCATGTCAAATAGTAGCAGGTTCTGAAAATAATAACAAATGTAGAAGACATATAGGAGAAATCACCAAGATGGGAAGTCACTAGATCATGTCAGTCACTGTGGCCATAGGTATCAATCATTATATCCTTCAAAAAAAAAAAAGAAATTCCCATGATTCTATTTCATCATTATAAATATTTTACTAAAATTAGAATGGTACAATCATTTTACTTAAATCAATAATAAAATTTTAAAATTGCCATTCTCTTAAATAATAAAATTTACTGAGAAAAGCAATATATGTGACTCAAATGAGATTGCCTTCCTGAACATATGTATTGCTACATGCCATGCTTGAATTAACAGCAAAGCTTAAACCACCTATTTAATGATTCTGAAAACGTACAATCTCTATCATCTCCCGGCTTAATAGAAATCAGATATAGTGATATTGTTGAGCTGTAAACAGAAAATTCAGGAACATAAAATAGAATTGTAAATTTCTTTTTAACATCCTGTTACTACCATCAGAGTAGTCAATAATAACTGTTTGTAGGAAATTGTTCAATCTTTTCTCAACTTCTGCTAGAAGGTAATTCCACCTGGAAGTGGTCTATTTTATCTGACACTAAGGACCTAATATAGCAAATGTATATTAAATCCTTATGTACTAGAATTATATTTAAAGGTTCTCTGTGAGTTAGATGTATGATTCCCACCCCCTACATATGAAGTTTCATAGATGCTGAGAAAATGTATGTTACCATAGAAGGGGAAAATGGATTATCATGAAGGCTACACTTTTTAACCCATGCAAGATGGCCCAAAGCAGAATCATTCAAAAGAGGAACAAAAAAACACCACCAACAAAAAACAAATCCCAACAACTAGAGCTATTTATAATGCTAATTCTTATATGGGGAATATGTGCAGGAAAATATAGCTTATCTCTAGGACCAAGAATGAGATGGACAGTCTGCCACTCTTTCCCGTCTTCTTGCCCCTCGTTAGAAGAACAACTTGAAGTTACATGCACACACACACACACACACACACACACACACACACACACACACATATCCTCTGATATTTTTCATGGCACATATGCTATACTTGAAAATATTATTCTATATTTTGAATTCCCAAAGGTTAAACATGTAGACAGGTGGGTGTTGCCACAGACAAAGTGCTGGGCTTGAAATCAAGAAGATATGAATCTTGTCTTAGACACTCATAGCTAGATGATTCTTGAGAAGTCACTCAACCTCTCTCTGCCTCAGTTTCTTCATCTGTAAAGTGGGGGTGATTACGGTACCTGCCTCACAAAGTTGTTGTTACAATTAAATGAGATATGTCTCTCAGTTCTTGATATGTAAAGCTCTTCATAAACTTTAAAGTGCTATATAAACACTAGGTATTATTATTATTATTATGTCATTTTTATGCTTACCAACAGAATGAAGTAAAATCATTTAAATAATTACTATACATACATATGCATTTGTGTGTGTGTGTGTGTGTGTGTGTGTGTGTGTGATTGTGTGTGTGCATTCATACCAAAGAATAAATGGCATAAAGGATGGAAGACTGGTCTCACAATCAAGGAGAAAATTTAAGTCTCTCAATTTGTCCATACTCCCAGGCCTGAACAAATCACTTAAAATCCCAGTGCTAGCAGGCAGTTTTATCAGACTACAAATCTTGGAGCATTTGCTAGTCCTCAGTCATTGCTGGAGCTCATTGATCAGCTGAAAAGTAACTATAAACAAATATAGTGTATTTGGGAGATGAAGAAATTTAGGTAATTTAAATGATTAGTCAAAAGGCATGCAATAAACCTAAGAGGTATAATTTGAATCCAGGGCCTTTGATTCCAGAACTAATGCTCCATCCTTTGTATCACTCAGCCTTCTCATGGATCATCTTCTATACCAATGAAAGGGATGTATCTAGTGTTCAAGGAGGACTGTCGCCTCTGTTGTGAGGCCTTTTTCAGGTCTGCTTCTCTACCTATGGTGTCCAGTCACCCAACTCTCACCTGTGGCTCTAAGCAGCTGTAGTATTTGCAGTGGGCACAAACTGGTAAACCATTTCCACAGACAGAATAAACCAGGTTGATTGTAACCCATAGGTCTCAAATCCATTGGTAAGTTAAGGGCTCATCTACCCCTAGAATCTGAAGAATTACCCCAGTAGAATGGGTAGGAAAGAACGGTTTGTTTCAATGGCTATGAAGGCAGCTGGAGCAGTGCTTAGAGCTTGATCAGATATTGAAGACACCATGGTCATATACTACACCTTGGGCCAGTGCCAGTCATCCTGATTTTTGTCTTGCCATTGGACTTCAATGACTGGTAAGAGAGAGAGTGAGACTGACAACTTTGTATAACTTCATCTCGCTGAAATTTAATTCATTCATAAGTCATACCCATGATGTCATTGCTACTGTGAGCCTGGGGCTTTACATCTAGTTAGCAAATGGGTGTGGACCTGGGGCTTTGCACCTAGTAAGGCTTAATCAAAGGCACTTGATTACTTTAGCATTCTAAAAGAGAAAACAGTAAAAAAAAGTCCCACCTTAATTAACAAAACACTCATCAATATCTATGTTGAGCATACATCTTCCCCTTTATTTCTTATACTCTCTTGGACATTAGAGAATTAACAATTGGAGAATTAACTCCATATCTACATATATATATATATATATATATATATATATATATATATATATATACATATATATGTATGTACATATATATGTATATATATACATACACATGTGTGTGTGTATACATAGTCACTCAGTCCCAGAAGTTAGTTAACTTTGATATGAACAGGGAGAGAAGGAGGAGGAGGATGGAATAAGGAATTTGTAGAGTATTACATATACACATAAATGTTTGTATAATATAGAATATGAACATAGAGTACAATTCAACATTTCTACCTCTGAAATTCTCTATTTCTTAAAAACTCATTTCAAAAAACATCTTCCCAAAGGTCTTTTCTGACCCTCCTAGAGGGTAGTTTCCCTTCAGAAATTGCCTTGTATTTGCTTGCATTAGAATATATTTGTTATTGATTCATCTTTGTGTGGGGGTGTATGTAATTTCCTCAGTTAAAAAAAAATAAGCTGAGTGTTTTTCTTTTGTCTTTGATTTTCCAGGGACTAACACAATGCAAGGTACTAACAATTTACTTAATACTTACTGGGTGGTTGGGTGATAGTGAAAATAAGATCCAGAAAAAATATCATATGACATTTGAGAAGAGAGAGGTTACTTTCTATAATATGGGTGTGGAAAGGAAGATGAAATCAGTGTGAAAAGGAGGCACATATAAGTTGAGATAATATATGCTACTTTGTTCTATGATAAATGGAAGAACCAACAATTATCAATTACCTCTGGGAATATCAGTAGGCAGTAGCAATCCCAAGAGAACTATCTTAGGGGTAAATTTGTTTATTCTGCTACTATACATCTCTGACATTCTCAGGATCATGTCCTCTTCTGGGGCTATATTTCTGGTACGTTGAATGTCTGCTATGAAGAACTACCTCCTCCTGCAAAAAGACAGATACTATTTTCCATCACCTAAGTGACCATAACTCAACCAATATAGTAAGGGAAAAAATTAGGCTCATCTTCCTTAAATATAGTATTTTGTATATTTATACTGTCTATTTAAATGGAAATATTTTAGCAGTGCCAAGTGCTTTCTGAAAGTGCTATTCAGACATATGGTACAATATGTTTATACCTATTGCAGACCATCTGCTGTCTAGGCTCAAATGCACATTCATTTTGCTTTTAATTCACAAGGAAAATGGGAAATGGAACTGGCCCATGCACCATAATTTGGCTGAGTTTTAGGCAGGTGCAAATTCAATAAGAAAACATATTTAGAACTATAAAACAACAGTTACTGTGTCCTCATGTGGATATATATCCTCTCAGATTGAATACCAATGTGCCAGCCCTTTATCCTTACATCTATTATGCTAGATTTGAAATGGGGTCAGGTAAGGTGAGGGTGATTTAGGAAGTGAGAAAAATATATTTCCATGCTAAAAGAGCAGGAAATTTGTATGATAAAATTGGTGCTATAATTTTCAGTGCTACTATAAAAGTATTTACTATTTATAGGAAAACTATGTCTTAAACAGCTTTCAGTTTTTAAAGTAAATGAATACAATACAGGAGGATATCTTTATTATATTTGTTTATTATATTCAGAATGAAACTATAACTTTCTGATTTCTATATATAAATGATAGGATCTTTCCCTTCTGCAAAGAATTATCATGAGAAATAAGGCTTGAATTTGTATCACTTTGAAACAAGAACACTGGAAACATTTATAAATTCTCCATAGTCAGGTTTCCAAACTCTCATTGTGTATATGTAGGAGCTGTAACTAGTTTTAGCATTGGAAAGATAAAGGAGAAATTATCAAGAGAAAACTTTAAGAAAATGTAGTCAAATTTTATTCGCATTGCTTTGATCTATGCTTGGTTCCTCTTTCTACACTCTATGAAGCCCACAGTGGTAGGCACAACTTTTCTGACTGTGGCGTTCTCTGCTCTGCATCAGATACTCTCAGTCTGGTAATGTGCACTTTTCCAGCCTTTCTAGAATTTGGATTCTTTTGCTGAATATGTGTCTGCCTATGTATCTATGTATCTATGTATCTATCTATGTATCTATCTATCTATCTATCTATCTATCTATCTATCTATCTATCTATCTATCTATTGATGTTTTTAATAGAAAAGTTTGTGCATGTATGTGTATATGTATATGTGTATACACACACACACACCTATTTGTGTGTATAACACTACTTTAGCCCTTGTGTGGGTGATAACATCCTTGTGACCTTGTCACTGTGCTGTACTCATTATGTACAGGGAGGACTTAGTTCTTGATTGGATGAGAGAACACTGAGCTGTAATGCAGCATACTTCCATGAGTGCAGAAGGAATTGCTTCAGATAGCTGGAGGACTTAGGGGCAGTCAACAGGTCCAAGGTTAGAAATCTGAATGACTATAAGAAGCTCTTGCAGTTCCAAATATGTGGAGAACCAGATCTAAATATGTTTTGTGACTTACCACATTTGCTGCCTGATAGACTGCTAGGAACAGACTCTGGTGGGGTCCAATACCCATTATTATTTTTTTCTCAACGAGACCCTTGTTGTTACAAGGATATTTATTTATTCTTACGATGTGAACTCTAGCTTAGTATTCTAAATCTTCTCTTTGATCCTCAAAGTCCCTTCACTATCTCTTGATCCTTCCACCTCAGTAGAAGATCTAATCCTCTAAAATTTTGGTACCACCAGGAGAAGAGCTCAGCAAGAGAGATGGGAAATTAGGATTATGTCATTCTTCCCAAAGTTTAAGTTTGCCTCAGAAATTGGGGAAGTTTAGAATCACCCCAGGGTCTGGAAAAGTTTAGAGTTAGATTTAGTTTGCCCCAGGGAGTTGAGTGATCTAGAATTAAGTTTTGTTTTTCAGAAGTCAGAACAGAAAGGTTGTTCCACCAGTAGCAATAAACCAATAGGTTCCTCCTTGGATAGATTTTTTTGTTTAATATATTATTTTTCCCCAATCACATGTAAAAATGATTTTGAACATTTGTTTATTTTTTAATTTTTGAGTTATAAATTCTCTCTCTCTCTTGCCTCTCCTACTTCACTGAGAAGGCAAACAACTTGATATAGGTTATGTATGTAGAGTCATGCAAAACATATTTCCATGTTAGTCATGGTGTAAAAAAAAAAAAAAACAGACAGAGGCAGAGCCAAGATGGTAGAGCAAAGCCAGGAAGTTGCCTGAGTTCTCCCCAGTTTTCCTCAGAAACAACATTAAAACAAGCCTCAAAACTAATTGTAGATTCTAAAATCCCACAAAAAGATGGTGTGCAACAATTTTCCAGCCCACAGTAACTTAGAAGGAATTCAGGAAAGGTCTATCAGGCTCAGCAGGCCAGTGGCACATCAGGCCACTTGTGAGGCTACCAGCCCAAGCACAGCAGGCAATCTGCCAGCCTTGGAACCCAGGGCACAATAGGAGTTATGAGGTAGGGTCACCCTACTGCAGTAGGCAAGCCACCAGCCCCAGAAGCCCTGGTACAGAAAGCCAATAATATGCACCTGGCCCACAGTATAAGAAGCTTGTGAGAGTGTCCTCAGTACTCCAGGAACAGAACTCAACTTTAATAATCATGAAATAGGCAAACAAGAGCAAAACAACATCAAAAACAAAACAAAGCAAAAAAAAAGGAGTCCTGACCATAGAAAGTTACTATGACAACAGGATAGTTCAAAATACAACCTCAGAAGAGGATAATGATGTCAAAATGCCTACACGCTAAGCCTCAAAGAAGAATATTAATTGGTCTCAAGCCCAAAAATTCCTCTTGGAAGAACTCAAAAAGGATTTCAGTAATCAAATAAGAGGGGTAGAAGAAAAAAGTTGGGAAGAGAATCATGAAAAAAAGAGTCAAAGGCCTGGAAAAGGAAGCAAAAAATTGACTGAAGGAAACAATTCCTTTAAAAGTAAAATTGTCCAGATGGAAAAGGAAATACAAAAGCTAACAAAAGAAAATAATTATTTAGAATGGCAGAGTAAAAGCAAGGACTTTCTTGAGCTCTCCCCCAAATCCCTCCAAACACCTGTAAACAAATTCTAAAGCTACAGAACCCATGAAATGACAGTGAAAAAAGTCTCCAGCCCAAGATAGCCTGCATGGTCACTGGGAAGGGTCTATAGAACCAGGCTGAGAGCAAAGTGCACCCCAGCTATGCCAGTAGAGACCAGGAAGGAGCAGAATGGCAGAGCACATCCCAGGGCTCTGAATCACTGAGCTGTGGCAGTTTCCAGACTTCTCAACCCACAAACAACAAAGACAACTTAGCAGGTCAGTGGAAAATGTCTGTTGGACCTATGTGAGAGAAGGGCACAGTCTGGCCACAGCCCTTGGGGCAGTAGAGGTGGCTATAGTGGCAATGGTGGCAGAAGAAGCAGCAGCTATTTCTGTAGTTCAAGGTCAACAGATGGTGTGGGGGAATCAAGCAGCTGATCAGAGTGGAATTACAAGGATCCCTTTACTGGCAGTAAAGCAGGATTCTCTTGCTTTGCCCTGCTTGGATCTGGATTGCAGTCCTGGTTGGAAGTCCTGAGGGGATAAAGAGTGCTGGTGTGGCAGAGCTTGTGGTGGCTGTGGAGAGGGAGTCCTCCTAGCAGTTCCAAGGCAGAAAACAGTGCTTGTGTTTACTTACAGGCCAGTAGAGGAGTAACACCTCTCCTTGGATCATACCACCTTAGAAGAACTAAAAATTTACAGGTGCCTATGAGTAGCTGCGAAAATAGCAGCACAAAACTCCTGAAGCTTAGGACAGAGCACTTTCCACTCTGGGAGCAGAGTTATACCTTGACAAGGAGCTCAAAAGTCAAGTAATTGGCTGGGGAAATGAGTAGACAGCGCAAAAAACTCAGATTGTAGAATCTGACTTTGGTGACAAAGAAGATAAAAATATACAGCCAGAAGTAGACAACAAAGTTAAAGATCCTACATCAAAAGCCTCCAAGAAAAATATGAATTGGTCTCAGGCCATGGAAGAACTCAAAAAGGATCTGGAAAATCAAGTAAGAGAAGTAGAGGAAAATTTGGGAAAAGAAATGAGAGGAATGCAAGAAAAATCATAAAAAAAATGAGTCAACAGCTTGCTGATGGAGATCCAAAAAAATACAAAAGAAAATAACACCTTAGAAAACAGACTAACCCAAAGGGCAAAAGAGCTCCAAAAAGCCAATGAGGAGAAGAATGCCTTTAAAAACAGAATTGGCTAAATGGAAAAGGAGGTTCCAAAAGCTCACTGAAGAAAATATTTCCTTAAAAATTAGAATGGAGCAAATGGAAACTAATGACTTTATGAGAAATCAAGAAATTATGAAACAGAGCCAAAAGAATGAAAAATAAATAGAAGAAAATGTGAAATAAATCATTGGAAAAACCACTGACCTTGAAAATAGATCCATATGGGGGCAATTTAAAAATTATTGCATTACCTGAAAATCATGATCAAAACAAGAGCCTAAATATCATCTTTCAAGAAATTATCAAGGAAAACTGCCTTGATATTCTAGAACCAGAGGGTAAAATAGAAATTGAAAGAATCTACCCGTCTCCTCTTGAAAAGGTCCCAAAAAGAAAACTAGAAATACTGTAGCCAAATTCCAGAGCTCCCAGGTGAAGGAAAAAAATATAGCAAGCAGCTAGAAGAAACAGTTTGAGTATTGTGGAAACACAATCAGGATAACACAAGATCTATCCCCTTCTACATTAAGGGATCAAAGGGCTTGGAATATGATATTGTAGAGGTCAACAGAGCTAGGATTAAAACCAAGAATCACCGGTCCAACAAAACTGAGTATAATACTTCAGAGGAAAAAATGGATTTTCAATAAGATAGAAGACTTTCAATTATACTGGATGAAAAGACCAGAGCTGATTAGAAATTTGAATACAAAGCCTGAAAAGGTAAACAGTCAAGAGAAATGATAAGAGAAATTATTAAAGTTGAACTGTTTACATTCCTAAATGGAAAGATTATATTTGTTACTCCTGAGACTTTTCTTAGTATTAGGGAATATACATCTATCTATCTATCTATCTATCTATCTATCTATCTATCTATCTATCTATCTATCTATCTATCTAGACAAAGGGCACAGGATGAGTTGAATATGAAGTGATGATATCTAAAAATAAAATTAAGGAGTGAGACAGGAA
Organism: Phalanger gymnotis; assembly: GCA_028646595.1. Taxonomy (NCBI): domain Eukaryota; kingdom Metazoa; phylum Chordata; class Mammalia; order Diprotodontia; family Phalangeridae; genus Phalanger; species Phalanger gymnotis. Next base: position 102,103,814 of record CM053626.1, on the reverse strand, counting down.
TATATTGGGAGAAAGAGAAAGGGAGAGATAGAATGGGTTAAATTATCTCATAAAAGTGGCAAGAAAAAGCTATTATGACGGAAGGGAAGAGTGGGGAGGTGAAAGGGAATGAGTAAACCTTACTCTCATTGGATTTGGCTTAAGGAAGGAATAACGTACACACTCAATTGGGTATCTTTCTCTACGGGCAAGTAGCGGGGAAGGGTATAAGAGGCGGATGATAGAAGGGAAGACATATTGGGGAAGGAGGTAGTCAGAAACAAACGCCTTTGAAAAGGGACAGGGTCAAAGCAGAAAATCGAATAAATGGGGGACAGGATAGGATGAAAGAAAATATAGTTAGTCTTTCACAATATGACTATTATGGAAGTGTTTTGCTTAACAGTACATGTATAACCTATATTGAATTCCTTGCCTTCTCAAGGAGGTGGGGTGAGGAGGGAAGAAGGAAGAGAATTTGAAACTCAAAGTTTTAAAAACAAATGTTAAATACTATTTTTACATGCAACTGGGAAATAAGGTATACAGTCAATAAGATATAGAAATCTATATTGCCCTACAAGAAAGTAAGGGGAAAGGGGATAAGGGGGAGGGGAGTGAGGTGATAGAAGGGAGGGCAGACTGGGGAAAGAGGCAATCAGAATACATGCCATCTTGGGATTGAGGGAGGGGAGAGATGGAGAGCAGAGTTGTAACTAAAAATCTTGTGGAAATGAATGTCGAAAACTAAAAATAAATACATTTTTAAAACAGAAAATAATGATTTAAAACTTAGAATTTGCCAAGAAGAAGCTAATGACTCTATGAGACAGCAAGATAGTCAAACTAAATCAAAGGAATGAAAAAATAGAAGAAAATATAAAATAGCTTTGGAAAAAGAACTGACTTGCAAAATAGATCCAGGAGAGATAATTTAAGGATTATTGGACTGTGGAAGGTCATGATCAAAAAAGAGCCTGAACAGCACCTTTCAAGAAATTGTCAAGGAAAACTTCCCCAACATCCTAGTAGCAGAGGGTAAAATAGTTTAAAGAAATTGAAAAGAATCCATTGATCACTTCCTGAAAGAGATCCCAAATGAAAACTCCAAGGAATATTGTAGCTAAATTCCAGCACTAGTAGGTCAGGGAGAAAATACAGCAAGCAGCCAGAAAGAAACAAGGAGCCACAGTCAAGATCATAGAGTACTTAGCAGCTTTGAACATAAAGGAACAGAGGGCTTGGAATATTATATTCCAGAAGGCAAAGGAGCTTTATTACAACCAAGAATCAACTACCAAGCAAAATTAAACATAATCTTTCAGGAGAAAAATAGACATTAAATGAAATAGGGGACTTTCAATGTTTCCCGATGAAAAGACCAGAAGTGAACAGAAAATCTTGTCCTCAAATACAAGACTCAAGAGAAGCATAAAAAGTTAAAGAGGAAAGTGAAAATAATAACAACATTGTATTCAATAAGATTATTATTATTATTATTAGAGATGATGATATTTGTAATTCTTAGAAACTAACTCTAATTAGGACAGTTAGAAGGAGTATACATAGATGAAAGGTGTGGATATAAGTTGACTGATGTGATGATACAAAATATTTAAGAATTGAATAAAAGATTATACTGGGAAAACAGAAAAGGGGGATGCAGAATGTGGTAAATTATATGAAAAGGCATGAAAGACCTATTAGAGTAGAGGGAAAGAAAGGAGGGGGTAAGTATTGTTTGAACCTTACTTTCATCAGATTTAGCTCAATGAAAGAAGAGCATACACACAGGATTTTTAAAAGGAAATTTTTTTTATTAAATTTTATTATTAAAAAAGGGAAAAAAAGTCTGCAGCCAAAGAGTTTAGAATAACAGAAAACCTTAAAGAAGTTTCATACACAAAGCAGTTATATCAGTACACAGGACTAACTCTCACTTCAGGCTTTCTCAGTAGGAGATTGGATCATAAGAAAAAAAAAAACTTGCAAGATACTTTTTTTTTACCTGTCATCTCAACCGTTGCCATGTTGGAATTACAGAAATAAAGTCAAATAATTAAAGTAGATTTTGAAAGCTTAAAGATTAAGGAGATTGGGGCAGCTAAGATGTGCAGTGAGTAGAGCACCGGCCTCAAGTCAGGAGGACCTGAGTTCAAATTTGGCCTCAGACATTTGACATACTTACTAGCTGTCTGACCTTGGGCAAGTCACTTAATCTCAATTGCCTTGACTTCCCCCCCTTCAAAAAAATAAAAAAAAAAAAGATTAATGAGATTAGAGATAATTCATCAAGGAGTTTAGAGATTAGTTATTTTAATGTTGTAGAGGAGAACTCCTGAGACTTTGGGCAATTTCAGGAACTCCTCTCCTTCTGAAAAATCATTGTGTATTGGGGTACTACTCTGTAAAATTCATTTTGTTGAAAAATAAGAATTAAATCCTGTAAAAGTTTGGTGGGTAAATAGAACTTAGACCATCTTCCCTCTGCCCCACCCCCCAAAAAAACAAAAGATTGAAGTCTCATGATTTTACTGTAATGAAGGAGAATCACTAATTTGAAAGCAATCCCAGAATGGAGGGGTGGAGGGAAGGTATACACTGTGCACTTTATATCCACCTCTTGTTAACCTTCCTTGACCATTAAAAGAGAAAGGATATTGTGAATCAGAGACCTTCTGAATCCCTTCCACAACAATTTATAGACCCTTATCCTCTGACTCTGTTACCCCTCTCACCTCAGATCAGCATCCCCAAAAAAGGTGCTTAAAAAAACCCTGGAAAAATGCAGGGATATCTGAGTTATATCATAGTCACAGAAATTTATTAGCTGTGTGATATTAAACAAATTATCTTTGCCTCAGTTTCTTGATCTGGAATGAGGACTAAAATAATGCTACCAACTTCCCAGGGTTGTTGTGAGGATCAAACAATATAGAATGATTGTGAAATGCTTGGCAGAGTAACTAGCTGTAGTAAATGTAGACTATTATTATTATTCTTTATTTGAATGTAGTTACTCCATACTTAACTTTTTGCTGGATTTTATATGTGATTATTATAAAAGGCCAAAAATGGTAAGACTAATGATTTTTATCTGGGATCATTTGGAATGGGTTAGGCTATTTTAACATCATGTAACTGGTAATAAGTTTGTTTCATGTTTTAAATGGATTAAATGATGCATGTCATTACTATATTTTTAATTCTCTTATGCTGTGAAATTTGGGAAACTATTGTATCAGAAATGCTGTTAAAAAGTTTAAAAAAGTCTAAGTGCTATTAGGTTATTAATTGAGATATTAAAAATGTTATAAAGTAGATATTTGAAAACTGTTAAATATTTAATGGTATATATTTTGTTTAAAAGTAGGAAATAATCATAATAACAAGTTTATATAATACAGAATTATCTTTTGAAAAATTTTGACTATCACTTATAAAATTTATGAAAATGTACAGGGTGGTTTAAAGATGTAACTTCAATACATCGATGCTAGTCAACTATCAGATATTTTGTTTGAAACCTCAGAAAATGTTTAGTTTTAATTTATAAATGAAAGATAAATGAAGTACAACTGTTAGGGAAGCATAAGTAAAAATATTCAAGCTCTGAGTTATGATTAGTGAAATTTTGCTATTTGAGGTAAAACTCTTGGGACTATAATTTACTGTTTTGAGTTTTGATTACAGGAAAGGTTGTCTGAATTATAATGAAGCCAATATTAGAAAATTATATGTGTTGCAGTCTGAGAGCTAAAGGTGGATATCTGTGCCTTGAAAAATTTTGGGAATGACCTTGGAGTGACTTAATATAGGATCAATCAGTTTCTCCATTGTACTGTATTTTTTTTCTAAATTAGAAAGTTCCTTATCTGGTTAATCCTGAACTTTGTTTTTGATACCCTGTGACTATATGATTGACTATCAGACATGACTCATGCCTGGAATCAAACAGAGCTAATGGAGTTTTCCCCTTGTTATGGTATATTTTAGGTCAATCTCTGCCCTTGAGAAAACAAGTCCTGACATTGTTTTAACTATTTCCCTCCTTTTCATTCGATACCAAGTGTCTATAATCAGGGCAAGCAAACAGTATAAGTTTGTCTATACAGTAATAAATCTATTAATTAATAGATTGATACTGGAATATCTATGAGTTACTCTAATTGAATTCAAGTATGAAAAATTTTACAATTTTAATCTGTATCTGTGGTAAAAATATAATATAGGAATGATATCCTCGATATCGTCCAAAAGGGGGAATTAGACATAATAATAAGAAAAAGACCTAAGGTAAAAGTTTCTAATTAAATGGAATTATAAAACTTGAGAAAACAACAAGATTAGACTGTTTCCTCTAAGAACTATACACACATGTATATAATTGGATTGCAAAAGTATCTGGTATAGAAATTCAGGCATTAAGTATGTTTTAATAATATATTCTCAAAATCAGATAAAGGATTTTATGTAACAATTGAAACAACGTAAAATTGTTTTCCCATTTTGAAGTACTTGTCTGATCATTTTAAAAGCCAGAAGAGTTATTTTTACAGTTGGAATCATGATTTAAAAAAAAAAAAGATTCTTATATCAGGTACAGGATTTAGTTAAAGATATCAATAGCATGTGACATGTAAAAACTAGAATTCACTAAAGTTTCAGATTTGGGGAACCAAATTTCAAATAGCATACTAAATTGCATTCTCTTGTTACTAACAGATTGTATCAGAATTATCTAGGAACCTCTAAAAAATGATTTGGAAAAAAAAAGTGGAACCAGAGAAGCAGAGCTCCCTTCAGTGCTGCCTTGAAAATGAGGCTTATTTCAAAATGTATGAGAGAAAATATCAAAAGATCAGATCACTACATAAGACATCTGGGACTCCAAATGTGCTAATTAAATGGAGTCTGGGAGTGAGTTACTAAGATACAAGGAGACTTGTTGTTAGTTAGTATTGTTGGTCATTATCATATTTCTTTGACCTGTTTCATGGTGTTTATGTTTATGTTTAAGTTTTCTTGGATACCTTGGTGAAATATAATATCTCTTCTCAGATTGTGAACATGTTGTTCTGTAACCTAACTTACATAATTCTAATTACGAATATAAGAAAAACAATATAGATTTGGCTGATAAATAAGTGAACTGTAATGGGGATGCTCACTTCTTTATAAGTCAAAAGGGGGAGAATTGAGGGAATTGAGAGAATTAGGACAGCAAATGGTTAATTATGAGAAGTGAGTGAACCACATTGACTCCATTTTTTATCTCAATTGTTGAGATAGCTCAGTTCCCCTTTTAATAGGTCCAAATTCTGGCCTGTGTAAAAACTTTATTCAATATTGGGAACTGGGAGAAAACCCTTGCTTGCCCAGGAAACTTGACCACCTCTACCTGCTCCTTAGAGATCCTTAATAAAAGATTTAGGTCATGCTGACCAGAAACTCAGTCAGATTTGAAGATAGATGCAAGGAGTTTTCTCACAATTGTATATCTCAAGCAACCCACATGTCTTATCCAAAAACTGGCCCCATGATGATCAATCAGTTATTATTTCTGTTTTCTTTTGAACGTTTATAGACCTTTGGGGAGTGGAATACCTCTTTTTTCTGATTTTGGAGAATTGTACCCATTTCTTCTCCTCCTCCCAACTTGGAAAGTCTATAATCTTTCATCCAATTAGAAATCAGACTACCTAATGTTATACTGTTTCCTTTTAATTAATTGGTCCTATTTGATTAATTATTTTAACATGTAGAAGTCTATCTCTATTCAGGGTCCAGACCAAAGCTGAGGAGGGCTGGTCTCAGTTTGTTGGGCAATTGGCATGCATTGCTTAATAAATCCATATGTTCAGAAGATCGAACCTTTGTTTTCCTCAGTTATTTCATCTTTCATTTGCCACATGATACTAAATCCATTATTCAATAGACTATAAATTATGTAAGTCCCAGTAAAGCAAACTTTCACTCTTCTGGTGCGAAGATGGAGATTGTATTCCATCCCAAGGAGCTCAGTTTCACGTCATTAGAATATTTCTGGAGGATTTGGTTCCATTCAGATTTATTTTAGTACCTAAAAGTACATAACAGGAATTTGTAAGATTTTACTAAAAGGCTTCCTGTTATAGTGAAGAGAGCATTGATTCTTCAATCAAAAGAGCTAACAACAAATCACTTACTCTTCCTGGGCTTCAATTTTCTCATATATAAAATGAGGAAGTTGGGCTACATGACCTCTGAACTCCCTTCAAGCTATGTGATCTTGTGTTCATTTATCTAACAGAATATCATCCCTCTTCTCCTTTATTCTTCAGCCATGTGTGGGATTGCAGATTATTATGTATTCTCATAGAGACAGCTATACTTTTAAGCCATACTGCCATAAAAGAACGTATGTGGGACATTTTGCATTTGTTTGTGGTCAGGGCTTCTAGGATAATTGAAGAAATGTTCATGCTGTCTGGCCTTTCTATGTTTGTTAAGTACCTCAATTATTGTTTCACATTCTTATTGAGCTTGCCAAACACTTGTTTAAAGTCAAGTTCTATGACCTACTGGTCTTTCTTTCCTCTGAAATTAAATGCTAACTATCTAAGAAAGAATTTGATCAACTGATTTTCTTAATTACCCTGATAACATATGGTATTATAGACTTACCTTGACAGAAAGATCATCTCCACTCATTAATTAATTTTTTACAGTCATTGGTAGGTGCTGATCTTACAAGGCATGAAACAATCTAACTAAGGAAAACTGTTTTACTAATTAAAGCAAAGCCTGGATTCTGATACCAAAAAGAAGCTTTTTTATGTTGAACAAAGGCAAAAGTCCTATAATTAGAAGATTATATATAGGTCTATCGTCATCTGATTTATTAATTTGTAGAAGATAATTTAGGGGGGCGGAGCCAAGATGGCGGCTGGGAAGCAGTGACTGGCGTGAGCTCCCCACCAAGTTCCTCCAAAAACCTATAAAACAATGGCTCTGAACCAATTCTAGAGCTGCAGAACCCACAAAGTGCCAGAGGGAAGCAGGGCC
>CM053626.1:102077450-102096288 GCA_028646595.1 Phalanger gymnotis | reverse complement strand
AAAAAAAAAAAGATAATTTAGGAAGATTGTGGATGTTGAGATGATTTTGAGTGTTTGGAACTAAGGGTGGCTAGTTAGTTAAACCCCTAAAGTGAATTAGAATTTATGATATGAATGGAATGGTAGAAGTATGAAATCACTTGTAGCAGATTTTTCAGCTGTTTTATGTTGACAACTTTAAAATGTGCTCCCAGATAAGCATTTATCTTATATACAAAGCTGCCAAAGTGATTTTCCTTAATTGCCAATCTATATTACTCACCTACCGCAAAATCTCCAATAACTTCATATTTCCTCTATAATATAAACATCTCTGTTTTGCTTTCAAAAATTTCCCCCAAACTATCATTCCAACCTTATTGTACACTGGCTCTAATCTCATACTGTGTAATCTAGCCAAAATGACCTCTCAGTTCCCCACATTACATTCCATATCCCATCTCTTTGGTTTTGCAAAGATTGTCCTCCAAATCTGGATGGGTGGTTCCTCCTTATTTGTCTCATAAATTTCCTCTATTCCTATAACAGAGGGGGAGAGAGAGAGAGAGAGAGAGAGAGAGAGAGAGAGAGAGAGAGAGAGAGAGAGAGTCATTTTCTTTAAAATCAATGGTAAATTTTGCAGCATGAATATGTCACCTTTATATATTAAAAAATAATAGATAAAGTAATTTTTCTGTTCATATCAGGAAGTGTAGACAGGCAATCTGGGTAATTCAGGGCAAAGCATTATTCTTTTCTCTATTGCTATTATGTGAGTAATTTGCGGGAAAAACAGAAGATTCTTCCAGCAATAATGTAAATAATTGAGGCTCTCTAAGCCTGAAAAGATACTGAGGATTACAATCGACACAAAGACCATCAAGCTGCAGGGATGTGATAGTTTGCTTCTTCAAATTGTAGGCTTAAATTCAGGCCAGCTAAATAGAACTTTTGTACATCCTATCAAATAAGTGCTCATCTGGGAACATGTATTACAGCTGTCAATACAAAACAGCCAAAAACACAATCAAAGATTGTTCTTAGCAAAATAGAACAAAAGGGATGTAAGCATGTTTTCCAGTGAAAGTCTGATAAACTTTCACATTGAATGATCATTCCTCCTATTTTTAATGAATAGTGCATTATAGAGGATATTTTAAAAGGAAGTAAAAATTTATATTCCAAGTTTTTACTTTTATTTTACTTATATTTTTAGGTATTGAGACTAACTAGTGTTGGCCTTGAGCCATGGTCCTATATGGTATAGATCACGGTAATTTTAGTGACTGACTTTGAATACCAGTATGCCCTCAGAATGGAATTTCTCTCTGATATCTGAAAGAGTGAATTGTTAGGCAAATGGATTGGATAGATTCATTTGGTTCTTCTCTGTGTCTCTGAAGCATCCGTACATAGATTCTTTTGTGCTTAAATGAAGAGGATTAATTTCTTAAATGTTTTTATTTTATCTGAATGAGAAGAGCATCATTTGTTGAACCTGAATCCAGCCAACATGATTTTGTAAATGGGTTTTCTATAAATTTTATGAGCCATGAATCAATGGACCTGCTGCTACTGACCTTTTACTATGTATATTTGATTTGTTAGGCAAACATTGTTCTCCTTAATAAAATGGTTACTTTTAATTTAGTGTTTTATTTTTCTCTACAATTACATATCAAGAAAAATTTTTAGTATTCATTTTTATTATATTTTGAGTTCCATTTTTTTTTCTTCCCTTCCTCCCCTCTCCTCTTCTGAATACAGTAGACAGTTTGGTATGGTTTATAATAGACTATCATGCAAAACACATTTCCTTATTCATCATAGTTGTGAAAGAAGATCAAAACAAAAAAAATGAGAAAGAATAAAGTAAATGACGAAAAATATGCTTCAATTTGCTTTCACAGTCCATCAGTTCTTTATCTGAACGTGGATAGCATTTTCCTTTGTGAGTCCTTTGTGTTTGTCTTGGATCATTATGTTGCTGAGAAAAGCTGAGTCATTCATAGTTGATCATCACATGATGTTGCTGAAACTGTGTACAATGTTTTCTTGGTTCTCCCTCTTTCACTTTGCATAAGTTTGTACAAGTCTTTCCAGGATTTTTCTGAAATCTGCCTGTTCATCATTTCTTATTGTACAATAGTATTGCATTATATTCATATATTATAGCTTGTTTAGCCATTCCCCAATTGATGGGCATCTCCTCGGTTTCCAATATTTTGTCATTATAAATAGGGCTGCTATAAATATTTTTGCATATGTAGGTCCTTTCCCCTTTTTATTTCCACTGCACCAGGAGTACATCAATGTCCCCATTTTCCCACATCCTCTCCAATATTTATCACTTTCATTTTTTGTGATATTAGCCAATCTGGTTGGTGTGAGGTAGTATTTCAGAGTTGTTTTAATTTGCATTTCTTCAATAAAAAGTCATTTAGAGTACTTCTTTATATGCTTATAGACATCTTTCATTTCTTCATCTGAAAACTTCCTGTTCATATCTTTGACCATTTATCAATTGGAGAATGGCTTGTATTCTCATAAATTTAACTTGCTTCTCTCTATTTTTTGAGGAATAAGGCCTTTATCAGAGACCCTTGCTGTAAAGATTGTTTCCCAGCTTTCTGCTTTCCTTCTAATCTTGGTTGCATTGGTTTTGTTTGTAAAAACATTTTTCAACTTAATATTATCAAAATTATCAATTCTGCATTTTATAATGCTCTCTATCTCTTGTTTGGTCATGAATTCTTCCCCTTCTCACAGATCTGATGGATGGACTATCTTCTGCTCTTCTAATTTGATTGCTTTATTGTCTATGGTACCTTTTAGCAAGATGTACTTTCCTGTATGTCTTTTAATTAGGTCTATTTTTGCTTTTACTTTGTCTGAGATCAGAATGGCTATACTTGCTCTTTTTTTAACAATTTCAGCTGAAGCATAATATATTGTATTCTAGCCCCCTACCTTTCTGTGTGTGTCCCTCTGCTTCAAATGCATTTCTTGTAAACAATGTAATGTAGGATTCTGCTTTCTTATCCACTCTGCTATCTGCCTCTTTTTTATGGGAGAGGAAATCCCATTAACATTCACAGTTATGATTACTACCTGTGTATTTCTGTCCATCCAATTCTTCCTCCTGTTTGTCCTCTCTCTCCTTTCATCCTTTCCCACCTCACCAGTGTTTTGCTTATGTCTACCACCCTTCTGGATCTGCCCTCCCTTCTGCCCCAACTCCCTCCCCCTTTACTTGATCTCCTCCCCTCCTACTTCACTGTAGGGTAATAGGAATTTCTATATTTATCTGATTGTGTATATTATTCTCTCTTTGAGCAAATACTGGTGAGAGTAAGGTTCTAGCAACGCCCATCACCCCACATCCCATCTCCCCCTTCACTGTGAAAGGTCTTTCTCATGTGAGATAATTTACCCCAATCTACTTCTCCCTTCCTTCTGCACCCACTGTATCTTTCTCATCCCTTATTTTTTTAATGACATTCCTTCAAATTTACCTCATACCTTCAGTCAATGTATATTCCTTCTATCTGTACTGTTAGGGATATAATTTTTTAAGAGTTACAAATATCATCTTCCAATGTAGGGATAAAACTAGTTTAGCTTTATTGAATCCCTTATATTTTATTTTCACTTTTTACCTGTTTATGTTTCTCTTGGGTCATGATATTGGAGGTAAAATTTTTGGTCTAGTTCTTGTCTTCTTATGAATGACCATTTTTCCTCTTGATGTATTATGCTTATTTTTCTGGGTAAGTGATTCTTGGATGTTCTACTAGCTCATTTGCCCTCTAGAATATCATGTTCCATGACATCTGGTCCTTTAATGTTGTGGCTGCCAAGTCCTGTGTAATCCTGATTGTGACTCGCTGATACTTGAATTTTTGCTTTCTGGCCACTTGTAGTATTTTTTTTTTCTTGACCTGATAGTTCTGAAATTTGGATATAATTCCTTGGAGTTTTATTTTAGAATCTCTTTCCTGACATGATCAATGGATTCTCTCTTATTTTTTTTTTTCTTTTGGAAGGGGGAAGGCAGGGCAATTGGGGTTAAGTGACTTGCCCAAGGTTACAAAGCTAGAAAGTGTGTCAAGTGTCTGTGTCTAGATTTGAACTCAGGTCCTCCTCACTCCAGGACCAGTGCTCTACTCACTGTACCACCTAGCTGCCCCCAATGGATTCTTTCAATGGCTATTTTGCCTTCTGGTGCCAGTACATCAGAACAGTTTTACTTGATAATTTCTTGAAATTATCCTTCTTTTGCTTATGGCTTCAGGTGGTCCAATGATTTTGATATTATCACTCCTGGATCTATTTTCCGGGTCAGTTGTTTTTCCCATGAAGCATTTTAAATTTTCTTCCATTTTTTCATCTTTTAAAATTTTGTTTGATTGATTCTTGATGTCTCATAGAGTCATTAATTTTGACTTGCCCAATTCTAACTTTAAGGTGTTGTTTTCTTTCAATTAGCTTTTGTACTTCCTTTTCCATTTGGCAAATTCTACTTTTTAAGCAGGTTTCCAAGCTGTTGACTCTTTTTTTTTTTTTGTAATTCTCTTGCATCATTCTCATGTCTTTTCCCAGTTTTTCTTACATTTTCTCTCATATGATTTTTAAGCTCATTTTTGAGCTCTTCCATGAGTTCTTTCTGGGTGTAAGGGCAAGCACTCTAGCATACCCAGGATGGCCTGATATCACAGGTTCTTTGATCTGCTTTTCTAAGAAAGACTACTCAAAAAGGATTAACAATCCTACTTTTAATTACATTCACTAGTTCGTGGGAAGAGTTAGCACTATGAACATCAAAGAAAATACAAGCAGAGAAATTAGACAAAGAGATGGGGCTCTGACTGCCTGAATCAAACAATATTGTTATACTTTAAATACACCACTGGATTGAGAGAGCCTTTATGTCTGAGCGGTAGGGAATCTGAACATATGGCTACTCAGAGTCTTGACCAGGTCCTTTTCATAAGCAAACCCCCAAAGCAAAGTACCGACTCAGAATATATATATACACTTCTCAGCCAGAAGTCATCACAACCCTTGTGACTCAGTGCCTAATCAACATAGTACCAAAAGGTGTAAAAACCTTCCTACAAGCAAGCCTTCCCTAAGCAAGCTTCCCTTAATGGGCTCCATGTGAGGCCTATTAATAGGCGGGGAAGATGTTATACCCCATTAACATTACACTGGGCTTGGAACCACTTTGTATTTTTCTTTAGGTTTTGCCCAAAGATATTTTGACATTATTGCCCTCTTCTGAGTGTGTGTTTTGGTCTTCCCTGCCACTATAATAACATTCTATGGTCAGATTCTTTTTTGTTGTTGTTTGCTCATCTTTTTTTTGTTTGTTTGTTTGTTTTTTTGGCCTTTTCACTTTCTTTTAAGTTTTATCTTGGCTCCCGGGCTATAAGGGGCTCTATCTTGAGCTTCTTGTGCCAGGGGCTGCATGCTCTGGCCATTTATCTGGCACTGTGCTGATGTTCCCCTGAGGCCCACAGGGGACCTGCATGCCTGGTCCTATGTTGAGGTGGGGCTAAGGGGTGCTGCTGGAGATGATAAAGGTCTAGCATCTTACCTGATCCTGAGCTGGGCTCCTGATGGTAGTGTTTGGCATGTGGTGAGGCCAGGTGGTGTTTTTCTGTGTTTCCCTGGGCTACACTGAAGCATAGTCCAGTCATAGGATACCTGCCTGCCCAGGGCAATGCTGAAGCATATGGAAGACTGGACACCAGAGGATTCCTGCCCACCCACCTGGAGCTGTTGCGGAGCATGTGGCAGTTCTCAAAGCTGGAGTCTGCCTGTTCCCTAAAATGGGCAAAGACACATGGAGGTCCTGGTGTTGGTCTTTGTCTGGTCCATCACACTGGGGCTCAGGATATTCCACTGCTTTGCTGAGTTGGGACTTGCTGCTGATTTTGCCAGGATGCTTCCTGGAATGTGCTCTCCTTTTACCTGAGTGAGATGGAACTATCTTGCTGATCCTCCAAGTCTCCCTGGCTAAAATGCTCCATCTCATTTTTTCTGCTGCCTCTGTTGTTTCAGGATTTGTTCTGGGGTGATATTTTGTGGTTGTTTGATTGTTTGGAGGTGAATATGGGAGGACAGTGATCTGCTTACTCCACCATCTTGGTTCCCAGAAGTTCCAACCCAAAGAGATAATGACAAAATGTCATCTTTTTCTCTAAGCCTATGTCTTCTCCTAGCTTTCTTATTTATGTTTAGTGCATAAACATGCCTTTAGCCAACTATATTTCAGGTATTAATATGTGATTTGATGCTTTTCTCTCATTGACACTCATATAAAATTGTGTGCCAAATCATGATGATTATATCTTCACTAGCATCACAGTTGCCCCAATTCAGGGTCTCATCATTTTTATCTGGATTACTATAATTGCCTACTTACTCTCCAATTACCCTATATCCGGTCTTCTTCCTATCCGATTTATCTTTCATACAGTTGTTCTATTAAATCCCCTAAGATGCAGGTTTTGTCATGTCATTTCCCTTCTCAGGAAACTTCAGTTGCTCTCTGTTGGCTCTAGCATAAAATACAAACTCTTCTATTTGGCATTTAAAGGCATTTACTATCTGGCTGTAGCCAATTTTCTACATTAATTGTACAATATTGCTCTCTGTACCTTCTATATCCCAAATGAACTCTCCTGCCTACTGTTATCTGTGCATGGGATTCCACCTTTTGTCTCATGCTTTTGTACAAATTGCCTCTCCCTAGCAACTAGAATGTTCTTTCCCTTCATCTCTACCTCCGGGAAATCCAGTTCCCTTTACTGCTCTATATAAGTGCCTCTACCTACAAAAAAAAATTCTTTTCTGATTTCCCAAGTTGTTAGTGTTTCCTACCAAAATTCCTCTTCATCCATGTAGTATATATTTCATATTTACTCATTGTGTAGATTTTGCTTTCCCTCTTCATTCATCTGTCTCCACTCCTCCAGTAAAATGTAAGTTCTTGAAAGACAAAGATGGATTCACATAGTACAGTGGTTGTTATATTGCACATTATAGACTGGCATATAATGAGTACTTAACAAATATATCTTGAGAAACATGATAAGGCATTTCCTTGTCTTCTTTCCATATTTATATATGTAAGATACATAATAAGGTAATCAATTCCAAGTGGAACAGCTCAATTGAAAGATTTGGCAGGGGGAGGGGGTAGAATTTAAACAAATTCCAGTATATTACATTTAAAATAATCTCAGAATTTCCAAGCCCTATTCTTACTTAAACAGTAATTGACTCAATTATCTCTAATAAGTGATTATTTAGATTACATTTGAATATATCACCTGTTTGATAAGAAATTCCATACTTTCTCAAATAGCTTGGCTGCCTTTTAGACAAAACTAAATGTTAGGAGGATTTTCTTTATATTGAGCAAAAAAAAAATCTGTCTCCCTGCAACTTCCACCCACTGTTTTAAATTCTGCTGACAGACTCCATATCACTACAGCAGCCATGAAAATACATAATTTACAATTTTCCTACATCTGGGATAAAATGATAGAAAGCAAATAAGGTACATAAATGTAGTCAATTTTGTCTTCTTTTCATTCTATTTTGTTATACATCCTTTGTTACCTGTGTTTGTGTAATATTTAATATTTTGATGGATTCTTGATCTCATTAGGGTTGGCAGTCCTTTCAATAATGCATAATGCAATGAATTCAGGCCTTTACCATGTCCTCCAATAAATATCCATTTAAACATAGTGAAACAACACATTTGAGACCTTCCATGAAATGTTTTAACATTTCATGTATACAGAACTCAAACTATTGTCATTTCATGACTTCACTGTATGTTTAGCCTACCTTATTTTTAAATCACAAATTTCCTTGATAACATCTTTGGCTCTATTTGTTCTGTGCAAATAATCACTGTTAATAGGCCTCATTTGAATTACATCTACCACATATGTTTCCAATGTTCTTTAGTTCATTTGTAATGTTGACTGCTTAGAGATAATGGAATTGCATGATTCACTGCCTTATGAAATCATCAGAAAAAAATGTTTACATTAAAAATGGGAGGTTTATGTCAGAGGAAAACTTTCATAATTTAAAGCAAACCACATTTTCTCAAATAGTTCTTTGTCCTTCATTTTGGTGTCATTCCCATTTCTTCACCTACAGTCATCCTACATATCACTTTGACTGATGCATCAGGCCCAAATGGAAGATTGTGCTCCCTCTGTAGTTATTCTGTTGTTGTTGTTCCATTGTTCAGTCATATCTATCTCTTCATGACCCCAAGGTTCAAAGCACACAAGTCCTTTCTATCCCCCCACTATCTCTCAAAATCTGTCCAAGTACATGCTTATTGTATCCGTGATGCTATTTATCTTATCTTCTGTCATCCTCTTCTTTTGCCCCTAATCTTTCCAAACATCAGCATCTTTTCCAATGAACTTCATTTCCTTGTTATGTATCCAAAATACTTGGGCTTTGGCTTCAGTATTCCATCTTCCAGTGAATAGCCTGAGTTAATTTCTTTTAGTATTGACTGATGTAACCTACTCGCTGTCCAAGGAACTCTCAAAAGTCTTAAGCACCACACTTCTATGTCAGTTCTGTGGTGCTCAGCTTTCTTTATAGTCCAACTCTCAAATTCATTCACAGCTACCAGAAAAACCATAACTTTAACTATAAGGACCTTTGTCAGCAAGGTGATGTCTTTCCTTTTTAGTGTGCTATCTAGATTTGCCATAGCTTTCCTTCCAAAGAACTAGTGTCTTTTAATTTCGTGGCCACAGTTGCCATCTGCAATGATCTCTGAGCCCAAGAGTATAAAATCTAACACTGCTTCCATGTTTTCTGCCTCTGTTTGCCAGGAAGTGATGAGACCAGTTAACAAGATCTTTTGTTTTTATTTTAAACTTCAAGCTCTTCTCTTTCTTCCTTATCAAGAGTCTTCATAATTCCTCTTCACTTTTTATCATCAGAATGGTATTCTCTGCATATCTGAGGTTGTTGATTTTTCTCCTGGCAACCTTAATTCCAGCTTTTCATTCATTCAGCTTTGTATTTCACATAAAGTATTCTGAATATAAATTAAATAAATAAGGTAGCAATATATAGCCTTGTCATTCTCCTTTTTCAATCTTAAACCAATCACCAATTTCAAACTTGGTTCTAACTGTTTCTTCTTGGTCTGTATACAGGTTCCTCGGGAAACAAATAATATGATTGGATACTCCCATCTCTTTGAGGACTTGCCAGATTTTGTTGTAAGCCACAGTCAAAGGCTTTCAATGAAATAGAAACAGATTTTTTTTCCTCTTGGAACTCCCTTACTTTCTCCATAATCCAGTGAATGGTATGGCAATTTGGTGTCTATTTTTCTGCCTCTTTGAAAACCAGCCTTTCTTCTAGTAATTCTCAGTTAACATATTGTTGAAACCTAGTTTGAAGAATCTTAAGCATAACCTTACTGGCTGATGAAATGAGCACAATTGTTCAGTAATGGAATATTCTTTGGCATTGCCTTTCTTGTTGATTAGGAGGTAACCTGATCTTTTCCAATCTAGTGGTCATCATTGTGGTTTCCAAATTTGCTGGCATATTGAGTGCATCACTTTAACAACATCAGCTCTTAGGGTTTTAAATAGCTCAGCTGGAATTCCATCTACTCCATTAGTCTTATTGTTAACAATGCTTCCTAAGGTCCACTTGTCTTCATTCTCCAGGATGTCTGCCTCTAAATCAGTAAACATATTGTCATGGTTATTGGTGGTGTTAAGGTTTTTCTTCTATAATTCTTTCATGTATTCTTGCCATCAATTCTTAATATCTTCTGCTTCTGTTAAATCTGTGCCTTTTTTGTCATTTGTCAAGCTCATTTTTGCATGAAACTTTCCTGATATCAACAATTTTCTTGAAGAGATCACTTGTTTTTCTCATTCTATTGGTTTATTTTGTTTCTATTTCTGTGCATTGCTCGTTTAAGAAAATTTTGTTGTTGAAATTTCAGGAGCTAAGATGGTGGAGTAAGCAATAGTTTGCTGTCCCTTTCCCATTCTTATCCCTAAACATCCACAAAATAGCATCCCAGAACAGATCCTCAAACCATGGAGCCAGCAGAAGGACAGAGTAGAACAGTCTTTTGGACTGGGAGACTTACAGGAGAGGCAGAAATGGTCCGTATCACTCAGGTAAAAAAGGCCTTCAGTCCAGGACAAGAAGTGTCCCAGGAAGCTGGCAGCAGGCTTCACTTCAGCGTCAGTAGGAGATCCTGAGCCCCAGAGCAGTGGAGCAGGCAAACACCTATACCAGGACCCCCACATGCCTTAGTACAGCCAAGGGAACGGGAACACTCCAGCTCACAGCTCTGGGCAGGCAGGTTCCAGACATTCCCATACTTCAGCACAGCCCTGGGTGGATAGGTATCTTCCAGCAGCAGACTGCCATGTGCTTCAGTTTAGCTCCAGGAAAGGCAGAAAAAGCAACCCCACCCAGCTTCAGCACACACCAGACTGCACCACTAGGATCCCAGATCAGCACTAGGTAAGCTGCCAGCTACCAGCACCTGAGGCCCCAGGGCACAAACTTAGTGACCAGGGCCCTGCCATCCAGCACAAGGAGCTTGCAGTGAGCCCTGTGCTCCAGCAGAACAGCTCAATTTTAAAAGCCAAGAAGTAGGCAAACAAGATGAAGAAGAAGCAGAAATGAACTTTGATCATAGAGAGCTTTTATGATGACAGGGAAGATAAAAATACAAATTAAGAAGAGGACAATACTGTCTATATGCCTACATCTGAATCCCCAAAGGGGAAAATCAATTGGTCTCAAGCCCAAAAAGCATTCCTGAAAGAGCTCAAGAAGGATTTTAAAAGTCAAATAAAAGAGGTAGAAGAAAAATTTAGAAAATAATTAAGAGGTATGCAAGAGAGAGTCAATAGCTTGGAAAAGGAAGGACAAAAAATGACTGAAGGAAACAACTCTTCAAAAAAGTAAAATTGGCCAGATGGAAAAGGAAGTAGAAAAGCTAACTGAAGAAAATATTTTTTAAAAAAAATTATCGTTGGGCAAGTGGAAGCTAATGATTCTATAAGGCATCAAGAATCCATCAAACATAATCAAAAGAATGAAAAAAATAGGAGAAAATGTAAAATATCTCTTTGGAAAAGCAATTTACCTGGAAAATAGATCAAGGAGAGATGATTTTAGAATTATTGGACTAACTGAAAGCCATGATCAAAAAAGAGCCTGGACAGCATTTTTCAAGAAATTATCAAGGAAAACTGCTCTAATATCCTAGAACCAGAGGGCAAAATAGTCACTGAAAGAATCCACCAATCACTTCCAAAAAGGGATCCCAAAATGAAAAATCTAAGGAATAGTGTAGTCAAATCCCAGAATTATCATGTCAAGGAGAAAATATTGCAAGCAGCCAGAAAGAAAAATTTCAATATCATGGACCCACAGTTAGGATTACACAGGACTTAGCAATTACTACTTTAAAAGATCTGAGAACCTGGAATATAATATACTGAAAGGAAAAAGAGCTTGAATGACAACCAAGAATCAACTATCTAGCAAAATAGAGTATAATCATTCAGGAGAAAAGATGGACGTTCAATAAAATAGGGGACTTTCAATCATTCCTAATTAAAAAAGAAATATAACTGAACAGAAAATGTGATCTTCAAATACACAATTCAAAAGAAGCATAAAAAGGTAAACAGGAAAGAAAAAGCAAAGAAAGATGTTATTCAATAAGGTTAAACTGTTTATATCCCTACATGGGAAGATGATATTTGTAAATCTTGAGAATTGTATCTTTATTATGACACATAGAGGGCATAGTAATAAGTTCACTTTGATGTGATGATAAAAAAATAATTAAGGGGGGGGGATTGTCCTTGGAGAAGAGGAAAGGAGAAGGCAGAAAATGGTAAATACCATAACAGGAAGAGGCACCAAAAACATATTGCAGTAAAGGGAAAGAAAGGAGGGAGGTGGGCATTGTTTGAACCTTACTCTCATAAGATTTGGCTCAAAGAAGGAATAACATACACACACATTTGGGTACAGAAATCTATCTCACCATCCAGGAAGTAGGAGGGGGAAGGGAAAAGAAAAGAGCAGGGGTGCATAGAAAGGAGAGTATGAAGGAGGGAAGAATTAGTGGGGAAAAAAGGGGAAAGAAAAGGGAAGGGGTCTGATGGAAGGTAGAACAGATAGAGAGAGGTGGTGGTCAGAAACAAAACACCAGTGAGGAGGAAAAGGGAGAAAGGAGAGAGAAAAGCATAAAGAGAGGGAAAATAGGATGGAGAGAAAGACATAGATAGTAATCATAGATGAGAATGTAAATGGGATGAACTCTCCTGTAAAATGGAAGTAGATAGGAGAGTGGATTAAAAACAATATGTTGTTTACAACAAATACGTTTGAAGCAGAGAGATACAAACAGAATAAAGGTAGAAGGCTGGAACAGAATATATTATGCTTCAGCTGAAGTAAAAAAAAAAAATGGGGTTAGCAATCCTGATCTCAGACAAAGCAAAAGAAAAAAAAAATAGACCTAATTAAAGAGATAAGGACAGAATCTGCATCCTCCTAAAAGGTACCATGGACAATAAAGTAATATCATTGCTAAACATATATGCACCAAGTGGTATAGCATCCAGATCTCCAGAGGAGAAGTTAATGGAGTTACAGGAAGAAATAGACAACAAAACTATACTAGTGGGGGACCTCAACCTTCCACTCTCAGAACTAGATAAATCTAACCACAAAATAAACAAAAAAGTTAAGGAGGTGAATAGAATTTTAGAGAATTTAGATATGGTAGACCTTGGGAGAAAACTGAATAGGGATAGAAAGAAATATACCTTTTCTTGAAGGTATGTGGCACTTATACAAAAATTGTTCATGAAAACTTCACAATCCAATGCAGAAAGGAAAAAATATTAAAAATTACATGTAATAAAGGGCCAGGGAAAAAGACTAAAAATCAGCTGGAAATTATATACTCTGATCCTAAAAAGTGAGTGGGTCAAATAACAAATCATATAAAAAATCAATAACTTCATGCAAGAAAATGACAATAATGAGACAATATACTGTAACTTATGGGATGCAGCAAAAGTATTTTTACAGGACATTTTATATCTCTCTATCCTTACATGAATAAAATAGAGAAATAAGAGGTCAATGAAATGGGTGTGCAACTAAAATAAGCTAGAAAAAGAACATATTAAAAATCTCCAATTCTATATCCCATTAGAAATTCTGAAAATCAAAGGAGAGATTAATAAATTGAAATTAAGAATGCTTGAACTAATAAAAATAAGAGCTGGTTTTATGAAAAAATACAATAGATAAATCTTTGGTTAAATTGATTTTATCAGAAGAAAGAAGAAAACCAAATTACCAGTATCAAAAATTAAAATTGTGAGTTGACCACCAATGAAGAAGGAATTAAAAATTAGGAACTATTTTGCCCAGCTATATTTCAATAAATCTGACCATCTAAATGAAATGAATGAATATTTACAAAAATATAAATTGCCAAGATTAACAGAACAGAAATAAAATATTTAAATAACCCTATTTCAGGAAAAGAAGTTGAACAAGGCATCAATGAAATCCCTAAGAAAATCTTTTTTGTCTCTCGTTGCTATTTTCTGGACTTCTGCATTCATTTGGGTCCATCTTTCCTTTCTCCTTTCTCTTTCCATTTCTTTTCCTTAGCTCTTTGTAAAGGCTCATCAAATAGCCATTTTGCTTTCTTGAGCTTCTTTTTCCTTGGCTTTTTTTCTCCCTCTTATATAATATTGTGAATTTCTATCCATAGTTCTTCAAGCACTCTATCCACCAGATCTAATCCTTTAAATCTATTCATCACCTTGTAACAACAATTTGGCTACCAGATGCTGTGACTGTGTAAAACCATTAGCAACCAGCACACAGAAGGCCAGTAACACAGGTTCTTTTGATCTGCTTTACCAAGGAAAGCAATGTTAAAGGGATAGCAATCTTATTTTAATCCACCATACAAATATCATTCACCATTCAGGAGGAAAAGCCAGCAACCTGAACTACAAATCAAATGCAAACAAATTACAAACATACACAATATAAACAGACCAAATCACAATTTCATAGTTACCAGGAAAGCATCAATAGCTGGGTTCACAAGCCAGGAGGCTCTTGAGTGACTGCCCAGAGTCCCACACCACTCTTTTAATGACTGAGAGCCCCAAGGGAAGATGCCAACCTCTTAAGTTTATATATTCTGTTCAGGGTCAAAGGGTGTCACACACACAACACACCCACGAGACCTAAAAGCTTCACCAACCTGGGACTCAAACCCATGGAAACCAGGCTTTCCCTTGAGGCAAACAGGATATCAAAGACTCCTAATTTAATCAAAGAAACAAAGGCCAAACTCATCAAGGACACTTGATTAAATAAGTACTAAAAGAGAAAACAGTAAAAAAAAAAAAGTCCCACCTTTATTAATATTACACACCTCTATTTCATATACATAGGGATGTTATTTAGTCCATACCTATATGTTCTGAAGGTTTTTTGTGCTTTCTTCAATTTAAGTTTGAATTTTACACTAAGAAACTCATAATCTGAACCACGGTCAGCTCTAGGTCTAATTTTAACTGACTATATATTGTTTCTCCACCTTAGGCTGCAAAATATACAGTCAATTTAATTTCAGTGTTGACTATATCATAATGTCTATGTGTACAGTTGCCTTTTGAGTTTCTGAAAAAGAGTCTAATTCTGACCAGTGAGTTATCTTGACAAAACCATGATTGTACTTGAGGGCCAAGCTTACCTCTTATTCAGGAAGATTTTGGTGATCTTAATAGAACTGATCAGCTTTGCTCTCTTCAGCATCAATGACTGGAGTACAGACTCATATTACCATGGTGTTGAATAGTTTGCTTTGAATTTAAACACATACCATTCAGTCATTTTTTGAAATTACACCCCAGTGTCACTTTTCTCTCGCTTTTATTGACTGAAAGCTACTTCATTTCTTCTAAGGGATTTTTGCCCACAGTAGTATATGCAGAGATCATCTAAATTAAATTCATGTATTTCTGTCCATTTAAACTCACTGACATCTGAGATGCCTATTTTTAAATTTTTCATCTCCTGTTTGACCACATCTGACTTACCTCAGGGCATAGATCTCACATTCTAGGTTTCTATGCAATATTTATCTTTGTAGCATCAGACTTTCCTTTCCTCACCAGATGCATTTGCAGCTAAACTTCCTTTCTGCTTTGGTACAGCCAGTTCACTAGTAATGGAGTAGTTGTGGTTGTTCTTCACTCTTTCCCAGTAGCATATTGAATATCTTTTTGATTTGAAGGTCTCATCTCCCAATTATATCTTTTTGTTTTTCATTTTTATACTTTCCTTGGGGTTTTCTTGTCAAAGATACTGGAGTAGTTTTCCATTTCCTTCTCTAGTGGGTCATGTTTTGTCAGAATTTTCCACTATGACCTGTCTTCGTTAACCCTTCATGGCATAGCTCACAGTTTCATTGGGCTGCTAAAGCCCTTCTGCCATGACCAGGAAATAAACTATTATAGAATAAATCAGATCATCAAGTATTGCCACTATAATTCCAAGTAACTACAAGCAAATGAATAGGGTTGTCTACATCAAAAATTTGATTTTGAATTGGTGTCCCGCTAAGCCACTGTTTGGAATAGGTTATTTAAAGACAATCAAGTTGGAAAGAATTATACATATTAGAGCTCCATAGTCCCCTCACATCATGAATAGACTTGCGTATTAATAAGAGCACTTTGATAGCTGTATAAGAATCACTTATAGAAAGAACTGGAAACACGAAGAATTATTTAAAGGCTATGATAGTAGTACAGTTAAGTTGTAAAAACAATCTGTGTTAGAATCATGGAGAAGATGGCAGAAAGAGACAGAGACTGAGGCAGAGACAGAGACAGACAGGCAGACAGACAGACAGAGGGATAGAGTCAGACAGAGGCAGAGATAGAAAGAGAATAACAAGATATCAGACAAGAGTTAAATCAGGCCAAAAAAGAAATTGTTATTAGGAATAAGACTGGAGAAAGTAAGGCCTAGTCAACAAATTTTTTCTCTCCCCATTTTTGCTCATAGCACAGCTGGTTTGAAACAGTCCTCTGATGTAAGACAGTCCTTCCCAGGAGGACATAGGGTTTCCCTATTTGTACTTGCTTTCTGTACTTGGTTCACAATATTATACTCCTCTAATGTAGTTGTGTTAAGTCCTATTCTGGGTATCCAGTTTATGTCTAAAGATAGGCCTGTGGGTCAGCAAGAATCATCAGGTAAAAGAACCCCTTGATGGTTTGGGCACTGAGAATAACATGTAAAATAAAGGAGTCAGTTCAATGAAAAACTATTACAAATCATATGGAAGAGGAGGAAAGGGAGAGAAAAAAAGGAGACCTAACATACAACTCAAACATGTATACTGAGAGTAAAACTCATACAAAGACAGGGCTGCATTGATACATGGATCCTTTCAGCAGAAAGAGGGTGCTCCAAAGTGTGTCTGAGGATGGGATTCTTATACTCAGATTTTGATTAATACCCTTGAAGGTGGCTGAGTTGTATATCAAGGGTAAGGGCAAACTATTATTGGGGGAGGGTGATTGTTATCAGGGAGGAAAAAAACCTGAGGTAGATAAAATATTATATTATTAATATTAATATATAATATTAACCTTCATAATATTATTATTAGTATTTTCCCATGAACACATTTTATAAACTTACAATCTCCCTAATGGGGAAAGTGTATGATGGGTTCAAAAACATCAAGCCTAATCTTGTAACAGTGGTTTCGTGAACAGATTCTGTAAGTTACAGTCTCTAGGTCCCAAGACCACCAGATCCAATTGTATTTTAAAAAAAAAACCTAAAGAAATTTCTACTTACAGTTTTATTCTCAATGCCTTTCTTCAGCAAGCCAATTTAGACAAGTTTGGGGGAGATTAAAAGACAAGAGCAAATGAGAGTCTATATTTCTGTTTCTTGTTTCTACTAATAAATTGCATGAGCATTAATTTCATCTTATCATTTCCTGTTAGATTGATTTGATTTTCTTTACATTTGAAAAACAAGGTTAAGGGGGGCAGAGACAAGATGGTGGTTGGGAAACAGGGACTAGCATGAGCTCCCCGCCAAGTCCCTCCAAAAACTTATGAATAATGGCTCTGAACCAATTCCAGAACTGCAGTACCCACAAAATAGCAGAGGGAAACTGGGATCTAGCCTAGGACAGCCTGGATGGATGCTGGGAGCAGAGCAGAGCCCAGCATGACCCATGTGGACCAACCAGACCAGGAGCTGGGCAGAGTGGGCCCTAGTGCCCTAAATCAGTAAGTTGCGGTAGTTAACAGACTTGTCAACCCACAAACACCAAAGAAAACAGAGAAGGTTAGTGGGAAAAGCTGCTGGGGATAGGGTGATAGAGTTTGCGGTTCACCCACTGCTCAGGGGGCAGCAGAGGTGGGAAAACTACAGCTGCAGTTGCTTCCAGGCCCAGGCCCACCTGGTGGGAGGAATTAAGTGGCAGATCAAAGCAGAAATGCAAAGCCTGCTGAAGATCTGAGTCCAGTCTGGGTTGGGGGTTCTTGGGGAAGGAGGAGTGCTGGTGTGGCAGAGGTGGCTGTAATAGCTCTGAAAACAACAGCACATCGCCTCAAGCTTGGAACAAAGTACTCTTTACTCTGTAGAGTACAGGCAGTCATACCCCACTGAAAAACTCAAGGGACAAGTAAGTCGGCTAGGAACATGGCCAGACAGTGAAAACGCACCCAGATGCAGTCTCAGACTTTGGAATCTTTCTTGGTGACAAAGAAGACCAAAATATACCGCCAGAGGAAGTCAACAAAGTCAAAAAGCCTACAACAAAAGCCTCCAAGAAAAACATGAACTGGTCTCAGGCCATGGAAGAGCATAAAAAGGATTTGGAAAAGCAAATTAGAGAAGTAGAGGAAAAATTGGGAAGAAACATGAGAAGGATGCAAGAAAACCATGAAAAACAAGTCAATGACTTGCTAAAGGAGACCTAAAAAAATATTGAAAAATATACTGAAGAAAACAGCACCTTAAAAAAATAGAGTAACTCAAATGGCAAAAGAGCTCCAAAAAGCCAAGGAGGAGAAGAATGCCTTGAAAGGCAGAATTAGCCAAATGGAAAAGGAGGTCCAAAAGACGACTGAAGAAAATACTACCCTAAAAATTACATTGGAGCAAATGGCAGTTAGTGACTTTGTGAGAAATTAAGATATTAAGACAGGGCCAAAGGAATGAATAAGTGGAAGATAATGTGAAATATCTCATTGGAAAAACCACTTACTTGGAAAATAGATCCAGGAGAGATAATTTAAAAATTATTGCACTACCTGAAAGCAATGATCAAAAAAACAGTTTAGATATCATCTTTCAAGAAATTATCAAGGAGAACTGCCCTGATATTCTACAGCCACAGGGCAAAATAGAAATTGAAAGAATCTACAGATTGCCTCCTCAAATAGAGCCCCAAAACAAATCTCCTAGGAATATTGTCGCCAAATTCCAGAGCTCCCAGATCAAGGAGAAAATACTGCAAGCAGCCAGAAAGAAACAATTTGAGTATTGTGGAAACACAATCAGAAGAACCCAAGATCTAGCAGCCTCTACATTAATAGACTGATTGGCTTGGAATATGATATTCTGGAGGTCAACGGAGCTAGGATTAAAACCAGGAATCACCTACCCAGCAAAACTGAGTATCATGCTCCAAGGCAAAAAAATGGATTTTCAATAAAATAGAGGA
>CM053626.1:102057637-102076950 GCA_028646595.1 Phalanger gymnotis | reverse complement strand
CACTGCGTGCTCTGGGCTTTGCTTGGCTCAGCTCTGCTCCCCTCAGCTGGGGGCTGGGAGGTACGTGTGGAACAGACCTTACCCAGAGACCATCCAGGCTGTCCTGGCTGGAGCCCTGTTTCCCTCTGCCACTTTGTGGGGTCTGCAGCTCTAGAATTGGTTCAGAGCCATTTTTTATAGGTTTTGAGGGTCTTGGTGGGGAGCTCACGCCAGTCACTGCTTCCCAGCCGCCATCTTGGCTCCACCCCCCCATCTACTTTTTTTTATTCTTAAGAGTTTCCTTGTTTCAACAGAATTCCAAATTTTGTGGCAATATAAATATGTCTTATCAGAGGGATGAGCAATATAATGATTCCCTGAAAGGTAATAATGATTTATTTATAATATTTCTGATAATCTTATGTTCCTTCCCCCATCTCCCAACATTTATCATCCCTTCTAAAGTTTAGTTATGTCCAGTTTATAAGTGATGCTATGTTAACAATGAACTTGGTATTGAGAATGTGGATAAGTTCAGTAGTCCCTATTACCTCCTGGATAAAATAAAAAATCTTCCATTTGGCATGTTAGTGTCCTTGTTAGCTTCATCCTTGTCTAGTTTTCAAGACATTTTAGCAAAATTTTATTTTACTATTATAAAGCGGAAATATGTGTGTATGTATATATGATATATATTAATATACACAAATGCATACAAATATATGTTTATTCCTGTGTGTGTATGCATGTGTGTATGTATGGGGTATAGGGAATATGAAGGGTGTACTAGCACCTTTGCTGTGAAGGCTTGCCCAACTCTTGTCAGTGCTGCTTATCTCCTTTGGTTTCCAGACAGTCACCCAACACTTACCTGCAGCTCCAAGATGCTAGACCATGCACAGCTGCCAGACTCCCAGTAAAACCATCTTGGCAGATGGGCTAAATCAAGTTGAGGGTAACAAATAGGCCTCACACCCTGAATGGGTGAAGGAGAACAATTTGTTCCAAAGGCCATGAAGACAGATAAAACAGGTGCTGTGTAGTGCTTAGAGCTTGGTTAGATATTAAAGACCAAAGATGTGAAGGTCATGCACTGCATCCTGAACCACTGCCAGTCATCTTGACTTTTGTTTTGCCACTGGAATCCAATGACTGGAAAAGAGAGTGAGACTGACAACTTGGTTCTACTGTGACTCACTTAAATCCAATCTATGTACAAGTCAAGATATCACTCCATAATGTCACCGGTACTCTTCAAAAACAAAGGACAAATAGCAGCATATATGTGTATGTGCTGTTTTGTTTTCTCTCTCCTCCACTTCCCACACCCCTACCACACTATTTGGAAAGGGAAAATAATTGTATGTGGGTCAAGGGGAAAAGTCCCCACAATTTTCTATCACCAAAAATGTCATGCTGGTCTTCTTATACATTTCTTTGCTCCACACAATCTTTAATCCAGCTATAATAAGGGCTTTCTGTTCTGCATACAGAACACTCTGTCTCCTCACTGCACATATTTTTATTGGCAGACTGCCATACTTAGACTGCTATCCCTACTCACTTCTTGATCAAGTCTTAGCTTCCCTAGCTTTCTTTAACACTTGCCTAACACTTTAACGCTCACCTGAAATACAATTTTGTACAAGGTCTTTCTTTCCTACTAATCTTTTCCCTCCCCATGAAAAGCCCTTACTCATATTACTTTCAATTTATACCATGTAAATCTTAAATATTCAGAGGTTTTTGCTTCTTATCTTCCCTCATTGGAATGTAAACTCTTTGAGGACAATGATCATGTCTTGACTTTCCTTTACATCCTTAGTACTTATGCTTGTTACTGAATAACTGACAATTGTTTAGGAAGGCTATGTGGCTATTGCCTTAGGCCATATAAGATGATAAAATATATTTCTAAATAGTGATCAAGGTGTAGTCAAAGTCAAGGTCCAAATTAGCCTTTGCACATGTAAATTATTCCATCTTTTTATGAACTGAGTTATCTTGGCAGGACAACATGATAGTGGATTGTGTTCCTAATTCCCAGGGCTCTTTCTTCTTTCAGTTAAATAGAGGACTTCATTCTTTCTTACTGCCAATCTACCTTTCACAGTGGCTAAATAACTGAAATAGAACTGTGTGTTGTTAACTGTCTGAACTTCAAGACCATAAAAGTAATGGCAGTTGGCCAGATTGAAGATCTGACAAGTACTGGCTTTGTTCTAACTCAAACAATTCTCCCCATTTAGATATTGACAATATGTAGAAGGGAAATGCCTTGTTATTTTGTACCACAGTTTGTGTTCAGAGGGAAGAAAAGATCAATATTTAGGACTGTAGGACTTGGTTTTGATTGCACTTTACTTTTGATTTTTTTTTTTTAATCTCAGCCACATGGAGGGAAGTTTGATGAGAAATGTCTAAGAACATCTGATAATAAAATCTTTAATAACAGATTCAGAAACAAGAAAAAAATACCTTAAAATACAAACGTCTTCACCTTTCTGCTTCCCAAGGAAAATAAGCGTAAAGGAAAATGCTAAGCATTCAAAAATATTTCTGAGTTTGAAAATAATTGAAAATTGTTTGCTTTATTGAAAAAAGTGGGCTTTTTCACATAATTAAATATTTTAGTGTATTTAATAATATTATTAAGCATAGCATGAATTACTTATCTTCCTAAAATAATGTAACATTCTTTTTCCAGAAGGAAATAGTAAATATGTATGCCAATTGTATCGTTAGACTTGAAAACCATTGAAGTGTCCATAGGCATTATCACTGTCAAAATTGTACACACTGTTCAAGGAGAACTGCAAAGAACTAGTTCTATAGATGAGATTCTGTCTACCTCTAGTCCTCAACCAAATTTTTATTAGTATACATGGCTGGGTAGGTCACATAAAAAAAAAGTATTATCTATAAGGCATAACTCAGGCATTATGAGGGTAAGATGTAGTGATGATGAAAAAGATTGGAATGAAAAGAAACTAAGTATGGGAAATGGAGAGAGAGACAGAGAGAAAAAGAGAGAGAGAGAGAGAGAGACAGAGAGACAGAGAGACAGAGATAGAGAGACGGAGAGACAGAGAGACAGAGAGAAACAGAGACAGACAGACAGACAGACACAGAGACATAGAGAGATAAAGAAAGACAGAGACAGGTAGAGACAAAGACTATATCAATAAATAACTTAATAATAAGTTAATGGTTAGAAAGCTAGTGATTTTGAGGCTGGAAGACATAGGTTCAAATCATCTGATACACATTAGCTCTGTGACTCTGAGCAAATCATTTAATATTTGCATGTCCCAGGCAAATTTCTACACTCAAAGGTGTAAAGCAGTTGCTTAAAAGAATAGGAGGAGGCAATTTCCTCCATCATATTTCCTGACACAAATGAAAGTATAGACCTTGAAATATACACATACATAGATAATGTGTGTATATGTACTTTTATAATAGTATCTATCTCAGAGGGTTTTGTAAGGATCAAATTTGTTAACATATGTATATATTTGTATATATACATGTGTGTATTTGTATGTATGTATATATGTGTATATATGTATATATGTGTACATATGTGTGTATGTGTATATATAAATATGTATATGTATGTGTATGTATATATATATATATATATGTATGTGTGTGTACACACACACACACACACACACACACCAGATAGGTGATATAGTAGATAGAACAAATGGCCTAAAGTGAGGAAGATTCTTCTTCCCAAGTTTAAAGCTGGCTTAAGACACTTGCTAGCTGATGACTCTGGGCAAGTCATTTTGCCCTGTTTGCCTCAATTTCCTCACCTGTGAAATTGACTGGAGAGAGAAATGGCAAGTCACTTTGGTATCTTTGCCTGATATCAGCATGAAACTATACATGAGATGCCTAGAAAAGCAATTTAGATTTCCAAGGAAAAAAATTGCAAAATAGGGTGCTATTGTGATTGATCAAGAGGCAAATCCTTACAAAAATTTTGCCCACTCAAAAACAGACTATCTTGTGCAAAAGATCCCTGAGGTCTATATTAAAAAAAAACATATTTAATTATACTTCTCCTTTTGAACAGCCAAGAAATAATTGCATTCAATACATAAATGTGCAAATATTTATATGTATAAATACATATGAGGTTTTTAAAAATTTTTCTTGAATAATCACAAACATGCACATATTTATAGATGTATACACACACTTGTGCGTGCATGAGGGGCAGGGGGCAGACACAGTTCCTAGACTAGTGCTGGACTTGGATGGATGAACTAGGTCTAAAAACTTACTAGCTGTGTGTCCCTGGAGAAGTCACTTAATCTCCTCCAGTCACATTTTCTGGTCTGTATAATGGCTTAATAACAAAATCTACCTCACAGGGTTGTGACAGTCACACCTTAAAATGCTATATATAAATGGTCTATGCATATGTATATCCCTGTCTATCCATCTTTCTATAAATAAGTACACACTTATATTTACAAAATATTTTCTATATAAAAGACCAACTGAGGTAAGTAATGCAAATTATTAAGAGATTATTATTCACATTATACCAATGAGAAATCGAAGTTAGAAAAATGATGTGATTTTTCCATGGTTTCATTCCTAGTAAGTGTCAAATTTGTCATTCAAAGTAAGTTATGCTACCTACCATAGGAATTTCAATCACAGATTGCTTCCTCCCCCAAAAAAGTAACCCTATGAAGTGAGTAGTATAAATATTATTAGAACAAGAAGCTAAAAAGAAAAGCTAACGTAAATGGCTAACATTCAAACAGTGCATGTCTCAGACAGGAGTTGAGCCCGAAGTGTCCTCACTCCCAGTCAAGGCCTTTTTCTACTAAATCATGTAGATGGCTATTTCTCCCTGAAGTAGAGATACTGATTCTATCATTTGCCGACCTTGGTAGAAAGTTCATGTCATAGCCAAGATTCTTGGCAAAATATTTTGGGAAATAAATCTTCAATGATAATTTCCTCTCTCAAACTCAAATATGACCAAAAAATAAAAAGAAATTCCCACTTTTCCTCTATTTTTGAAAATTCCTAAGAACCTGAATAAGCAGTAAAAAAGATATAAGGAATGATGCACACTCAGTTGATTCTTTATAAATATAATTCTAGGGAAGTGCAAATCAAAATTACTATAAACCTTGTGCAAATGAAAACTTTACAAATTGCCAAAATATAAATGCTATTACATTAACCAAGAAGCCATTTCAAAGTATTTGGGGAACAGACAGAGAATACTGGGGAAATATCAGAAAGACCAAGGCCTTTAGTGCTTGAAAGAAAGTAATATAGGGAACTTCAGGTTATGCCATTTCAAAAATGCGGCTAGCAAGAAGGGGTTGATTGCAGCCTGAGAAGGAAATGACTCAAAATAATGTATTTAACTAGCAATGAAGTGATTGATGCTATATTAACTGGTCATTTAGAATCAGCTGCCTACTGACCCAGACAGTGCACTGAACAGGGAGGTTAGAGAAAGGACTATGAGACTTCAGCAAAAGATTTTCAAAGGAGTCTGCAGAAATTAATCAACTGTAAGTGGTTAGGAAGTGCCAAGCCATCAAAATAATTTCATTGAAAGCCTACTGTTGGACCTTAAATGTTTTCATTATGTAATAGTAATTCAGGATATTAGCCTGGGGGGGGGGGGTTCTGTAGTGGGCATGAGGAGGGAAGAAAAAGCTCTCTAGGTGCTTTTAGAAAAGCCTTCATTCTACTCCCTCAGCTTTCTGCGTGTTCAAACCATCTTTCATCTTATTTTGTATTTGTATTCTTCAGGCTTACTGTCTCTGGAGAATCTGAAAGATTTTTACATGTTGTGACTTGGGACCCTTAACCACACTAGTCACCATTCTGAAGACACATATCTTGTCAATTTCCATCCAAAAATGTGGTTTCTTTCATCTTTCATTTTATTTTTTCCCTTTCTTCCACTTCTTCTCTTCCCTTCATGCTTTTCCTTAAGTGGCAAAAATGTCAGATGAAAGTGGTCAAATAATAAGGGGGAATGCATAGAAATTGGGTACATAATTAAAGGTATGGGGGAAAATGATGAGAAATCTCCTTATTTACCAAATTTCTAAATGTGTCCTGTCTTCAATACTACAGTGACCACAATCCCCAATCTGTTTACCACATATATAAGTATGCACCATATATTCACACATATGTATGCATATATGTCAATATGCATGATAAATACATACACATGCAAGAGAGAGAAAGATTCTGTGTGCCATAAGACATGTTGTAAACAAAAATGTAAGCAAACAATATAGTCCTTTCACTAAAGGAATCTACATTCTGATTGAGATATTGGGATAGTGTATTGGTTTGAAGGGGCTGCTGATAATTATGTTTTACAGAATTAGGATTAAAAAAAATTTCTAGGTGGGCCATTCTATGGTCTGATACTAATCAAGTGGAATATAATAGCTATAAACATGAAGTCAAACACTTGGTTTCAAAAAACATAACAAAATAATTGGGAACTCACTAGAGGGATATGGGGCTAGTAAAAAAAAAATCATACAATAAAAGCCAAAGTGTGAGATATCAATCTCATGTAATCTTAAACTGCCTTAGTTAAAGTACAATGTCCGGGACGATGTCCATTTTTCACTCTGGTTAGATCACAGAGTTTTTTGTCCAGTCATAGAAACTTCATTTTAGGATGAAGATTCATAAAAACTATGTCTCCAGAGTGATGACTAGGGTGTTGAGGTATATCAAGGTACAAAGATCATTCAAACTGTCTAAGGACAGTTAGCCTGAAGAATATATGTTTTTGAGAGAGATATGAGGCCTCTCAAGTATTTGAAGGGCTGACATGTAGAAGAAGAGTTAGATATATTGTGCTTGGTCCTGGAGAACATGATTAGGACCAATGGGAAGAAGTTATTTAGATACATATTTATAGTCAATAGAAGAGGTGGAAAACTTCACAAAACTAGAGGTCCTTCAAAATGGAGGAAAATAGAATCAACTACCTTAGAGTATAAAGAGTTCTCTGTTACCAGTGATCTTTTAGTTTAGCCAAGATGAAAACTTGTTGGAGATGGAAAAAGGTTTGTGCTTTTAATAATACATAGGTTAAATGGCACTCATCCAAGGTCTCTTCCAACTCTAAAATTCTATGATTCTTTCAAGTTATTGGAAAATTGCATATGAAATCATCTCCTAGTGTTCCTAATTTGGAAGGACATGAGACACAGTAATGTTTTTTAAAACAATTTTGTCATACCTTGCATCATGAAACTGAAAGTATTACCATTGAAACTGGATGTTCAGTCAGTGGAAAAGACCACTACAGCAAGCATTAAAGTGTGCCAACATATCTTTAGTCATAGATGACTCAAAAGAAGGAGCCAGTAATTTATCCAGGAGTAGAACCGGCAGTAGATGAGCAACTATTTATATCTTGATGGTCTGAGTCCTGCTCTTCTCCAGTGCAGAAGCTTTGTTCTGTTGTTTGGACATAACAGTACTTCTTTAACATTTGCTACAGT
Source organism: Phalanger gymnotis (assembly GCA_028646595.1). NCBI lineage: Eukaryota > Metazoa > Chordata > Mammalia > Diprotodontia > Phalangeridae > Phalanger > Phalanger gymnotis. Next base: position 102,069,439 of record CM053626.1, on the reverse strand, counting down.
AGGACTTTCAATCCTCTAGAGTCTAAATGGTGCTTTAATATAATCCATGTAAACAAAAAGGGATGACAAGGTATATAAAATGTGTTCGTGCTACAAAGACGGTGAGATTTTAGAAAGCTACCAAAACATTTTTACTTTTATTTAAGTTCTGGACAAACAGTTCTTAACAATAGAAGTTGTATTGAAGAAATTCAAAAATTTGGATTATTTTTCAGTAGAGATTAGGAAATTAAGATGATTGAAAACAACCTGTTGTAAGTTCCATTAAAGCAACAAAAACAATAATATGTTATCTAGATAAAGAAGTTCAGTAAGATTCCGGCACTAAAGCTTGTAAGAAAATCTTAGGATACATAGGAACTCCTGAGCTTTCATGGAAGATGCATTCCAGAGTAAGTACTTTCAAAAGACAGAAAGATAAAGGACAAGAATTCAATAAATAAATAAAGGAAATATCTCCTGAAATTGAGGCTAGTGCAATGTTCCCATTAAGACAGGTAGCTTGATTATGTCTCCTCTTTCTCTTCTCTTCTTCACTTTTTTTCCTCCTGCTGAACTCTTCTTAATGATATAAGGAGAACCAGATACAGTAATATTTGGATATATTATATTTTAAAAAGTTGGAATAGTCCAGAGTACTGTAATAGTGATCTTGATGTGAGTAATATTCCTTAGAGCCAGAAGACATTAGGCTAATGTCTTTAACTCTGAAGTAGTTCTTGATATTCTAACTCAGAGAATGGCAAAGATTTAAAACCTGTAGCAGCCTAACAAAGTTTTCACTGACATACCAGCCCAGACTAAATCCCTTAGAAAAATTGTTCCTATATTTTACTGATTGTTATTAAAACCGTCTTTGTAAAATGAGCTGGAGAAGTAAATGGCAAACCAATCTAGTATCTTTGCCAAAAAAAAAAAACCATAAAATTGTAGAGGCATTCTATGGTTCACAGAGTCACAAAGAGTTGGACATGACTGAAAAATAACTAAAAAACTAACATTCTTTCTCTCCAAATTCTCCCAGTCCCAGGTGACCAGAACACTAAGTATTGGTTTCTTTTGCCCAAAGTAGTCCACTCCACCCAGATGTATACTGTCTGGGACTCTCCCATGTCCCTGAATTACTTCTTCTCTTTCACTAACTCTTGATGCTTCCTTCCACTGTTCTATGGCCAAAATATTTGCATTAGTAGATCTTGCAAACACTAGAAATCAAACAAACACTTAAAAATATTACCCATGGGCAAATATACCTGCCATCAAGAATGTGAGCTCCTTGAGACCAGATACTGTCTCTTGCCTTTCTTTGTATCCCCAACAAATTTCATAGCACATGGTATATAGTAATTGCTTAACAAATTCTCATTAACTATCAAATGGTATTTACTAAGATATTTTTCTTAACTCCACTGTAGACAAGAAAATTGATTTGTCAAACAAAGCTTAGTATTTGAGAGAAATGGCAATTAAGATAGTAATTTGGGATTTTTTAAGGCAAATTTTCAAAATGATACAAAAGTGATACATTGTGTCTTTTAACATGATATGAGAATACTAGGTTGTATTTTTCATGATTCCTAATCAGGATTTCTTAAAATTTGAATTTCATTTGAAAATCAAAGGTAAACTGTTGTGTTATTGATGGTTATTTGACAGCTTTTTCCTCTGACACTTAAATAGGAATTTGATTATTGTCTTGAGTACCAGAATTTATTTTTCTCTTTCTTTTCAAGAATCTTTAGCCTATTAACATAAACCCAAGAGAATTAGTACATTCCACTTAATTGCGCCTAGGACATTGATTTCTCCTCTAACTCAGGCTTTTAAATTACATCATGTTCATTTTAAGTTCCTAATAATAAAGATTCTTTCCTTGCCTGCTACTTAGTTTTAATTTTCCTCTACATGGTAACTAAAAAAAAAAAAACTTCATCATATAATAACTTTACTTTTTGTAACATAATTGGTACTCCTTACACTTTCTGTTATTTGTCTCTGTTGAAAATCTTTCACATCAGTCAATACAAAGCCTGTAATAAAATAGCTAATTTTTAGAGTAAGAGAGACACAAGAATAGCTTGAGCTGGCAAAACTTCTACTCTTTAGTGAAATACTAATTAATGACTACCTTTCTGGGGAAAAATTGACAATATCTAGAACTTACAAAATTAAAATAATAATTTATATCTAACATGAATAATGTGGTAGGAAGTATTAGGAAACCGATTTTCAAGTGCTGTCTCAGTTAAGTAAAACTAACCATAAATAAAAATGAGACAAAAATTTAGAGAGGAATATGGACTATATATCCATTTTAAGACAACATAGCTTTTTAGCTTTTGTTTTGTGCTTTTTTATTTTTATATCACTTATCATTCTGATAGCAAAGATATCTGTTAGTAACTGCAGATCAGGAATTTAAGGTACTCTATCCAAACTAGTATTCAAACGCTTGCAGAATTACAACTTTAAAATTGAAATGTCTTAGAGGACATCTAGTCCTAATCCTTCACTTTATAAATGAAGAAACTAAGGACTCATAAGATTAAATGACTTGTCTAAAAATCATGAAGTAGCATAACTAGAATTTAAAAAAGAGCTCTAAATCATGTTCTTTCCATTACAGCATATTTTGGCCAAGTATTTTTAGAATATGGAAAATGCAAGTGGAACTTACTCTTTGGCCATTTACTAATGGATAAGTATTCAAAGGATGGGAACAAATAGTTCTCAAAGGAAAAAAAGAAAAGCATTGAAAATATTGTAAAAGAATGCTCCAAGTCACTAAGAGAAATATTGATCAAAATAATCCAAAGGTTTCACTTCATACATTGTATATTGATAAAGATGGAAAAAAAGATGGGGATAGGTACACTAATGCATTGTTAATAAGTAAAATTTTAAAAAGCAATTTGGAACTACAGAAATAAATTGATTAAAATGCTCATGCTGTATGACCCAGAATCTACATATGGAACTCTGTGTTTAAAGTAGCATATTTTTTGAGGTAGTGAAGGATTATAAACCAACTAGTTCCCCCAAAACTGGAAAATGGCTAAAAACTGTGAAACAAAAATTCAATGGAATATTGTTATGCCTTAAGAAATAATGAATTTGATGAAAGAAGTGTGGAATGATTTACATAAATTGATACAAAGTCAAGAAAATAATATAACAATTATGGCTACAATGTGAATGGAAAGAATAAGTGAAAAAATCAAAATTGAAATTTTAAATTTTAATTTAGAATAACTAAAAAAGAGACATTAAAAGACTATACCTTTCTACCCTTTTGCATTGGTGAGAGGTCTACAAGTGCTGCCAATTGTACATATTTTCAGATTTTTTTTCCTTTGTTTTGAGCAATTTATAATGATTTCTCTTCTTTTTCTCTCATCTTTAAAATTTCCATGTTGTTATATAGGTAGGGAGGGGAAAAGGAAAACTATTTGGAGGATTCATGGTAATATAAAAAAAGCATCAACAAAAATATTTAAAGCAAAATAAAAGAAAAGAACTTACTAGATGTGAAACCTCGTGTTAGAGTCTACAAATACAAAGGAGAAAAAAAAAAGCCTGCCTTCAAGAAACATGAAATAAACTAGAAGTAAAAGTATAAAGTTAATAAATATAATTTAGAAATATATAAAATTCATAGGGACAGGACACTATTTTCTCAGGAGGACAGTAAGGAAATGACCCCATAGGAGTAAATTTTAGATGAGATTTCAAGGAAACTAAAGATTCTATGAATTGAAGGTGAGGAAATAATACATTTCAGGCATGAGGGACAGCCTGTACAAAAGAAAAGAGGCATAAAATGGGATTGTATGTGTATAATATATATATATATATAAACATATGTATATATATGTATATATATATATACATGTGTATATATACATATATCTACATCTATATCATTTTATTTTTCCCAGTTACATGTAAAATTGATTTTTAACATCCATTTTTAAAACTTTGAGTTTCAAATTCTCTCCCTTCTTCCTCACTCTCTCATTGAGAAGGCTAGCAATTCAACATAAGTTATATATTTAATCATGCAAAGCATTTACAAATTAGTCATGTTGTAAAATAAAACAGACAAAAAAAAACAAGAAAAATAAAGTTAAAAAAGGATGCTTCAATCTGTATTCAGAGACCATCAGTTCTTTCTCAGGGATGGATAGCATTTTTCATCATAAGTCCTTTAGAAGAGTCTCTGATCATTGAATTGTTGAGAATAGCTAAGTCATTCACAGCTGATCACCTTATGATATGACTCTAACCTTATATGAAGTGCATTTTGCCTTGCATCAGCTCATGTAAGTTTTCCAGGTTTTTCTGAAAGCATCCTGCTCATCATTTCTTATAGCACAGTAGTATTCCATCATAATCACATAATACAATTTGTTCTCTCATTGCCCAACTGATGGACATCCCCTCAGTTTCCAATTTTTTTCCTCCAGAACAGAGCTGCTATAAATATTTTTGTACATATAAGTCCTTTTCCTTTTTGTTTGTAATCTAATTTGTAAAACAGATCCAGGTCAAAAGATTTGCATGATTTTATAGCCCTTTGGACATAGTTCCAAATTGTATTTTTCATTCAAAAACTAATCATCTCTTTTGATTATTTATTAATTGGGGAATGGCTCTTATTTTTATAAATTTGATTCAGTTCTCTATATGTCTGAGAAATGAGTCTTTTATCAGAAAAACATCCTTCAATTTTTTTTGCACGTTTACCATTGCTAGCTATATTTCCCTCCATCTTATTTCCCACCCTATTTATTCTATTCCCTCTTTCCTTTCACCCTGTCCCTTTTCAAAAGTGTTTTGCTTTTTATTATTGCCTTTCCCAATCTGCCCTTCCTTCTATCACCCCCTCCTCTTATCCCCTTCCTCTCCTACTATCCTATAGGTCAGGTAGATTTTTATACACAATTGAGTGTGAGTGTTACTCCCTCTTTGAGCCAATTCTGGTGGGATTAAGATTCATTTACTCCTCCCACTTCTCTTTTCTTCCTCTCTACTATAAAAGCTATTTCTTCGCTCTTTTGTATGAGATAATTTATGCCATTCTATCTTTCCCTTTCCCCTTTTCCCAGTGCATTGCACTCTCACCACTTAATTTTTTTTTTATTTTATATATCATCCCTTCACATTCGACTCAAACTGTACCCTCTGTCCATATATACTCTTTCAATATGCCCCAATAATGAGAAAGTTATGAGTTACAAGTATCATGTCTCTATGTAGGAATGTAAACAGTTCAACCCTGTTAAGTCCCTTATGATTTTCCTCTCCTGTTTCCTTTTATGCTTCCCTTGAGTCTTTTATTTGAAAGTCAAATTTTCTATTCTGTTCTAGTCTTTTCATCAAGAATGCTTGAAAGTCCTCCATCTCATTGAATGTCCATTGTTTCCCCTGAAGGATTATACTCAGTTTTGCTGGGTAGGTGATTCTTGGTTGTAATCCTCACTCTTTGCCCTATGGAACATCATAATCCATAATCCTTTAATGGAGAAGCTGCTAAATCTTATGTTAACCTGACTGTGTTCCATGATACTTGATTTGATTCTTTCTGGCTACTTGTAATATTTTCTCCTTGACCTGGAAGCTTTGGAATTTGGTTATAACATTACTGGGAGTTTTCATTTTGGGATCTCTTTCAGGAGGTAATCAGTGGATTATTTGAATGTGTATTTTACCCTCTCATTCTAGGATATCAGGGCTGTTTTGCTTGATAATTTCTTGAACAATTATGTCTAGGCTCTTTTTTTTTTTTTTGATCGTGACTTTCAGATAGTCCAATTACTTTTAAATTATCTCTCCTGGATCTATTTTCCAGGTCAGTTGTTTTTTTGTTTTTTTTTTCAATGAAATATTTCACATTGTCTTCTATTTTTTCACTCCGTGGGTTTTGTTTTATTATTTCTTGATTTCTCATGAAGTCATTAGCTTCCATTTGCTCCATTCTAATTTTTAAGGAATTATTTTCTCCAGTTACCGTTTTTACCTCTTTTTCCATTTCATTAATTCTAGTTTTTAAGGATTTTTTTTTCTTTGGTGAACTTTTGTGCCTCTTTCTATCTGGCTACTTCTGCTTTTTAAGGCATCCTTCTCTTCATTTTTTTTGTATCTCTTTTATCATTTGCAAATAGTCTGTTTTTAAGGTGTTGTTTCCTTCAGCATTTTTTGGTCTCCTTTAGCAAGCTATTAACTCATTTTCCATGATTTTCTTGCATCACTCTCATTTCTCTTCCAAATTTTCACTCTATCTCTGTTTTTCGATGTTCAAAATCATTTTTGAGCTTTTCTGTGGCCTAAGACCAATTCATATTTTTCTTGGAGGCATTGGGTGTAGGAGCTTTGCCTTTGTTTTCTTCTTCTGAGGGTGTATTTTGATCTTCCCTGTCATGATAGTAACTTTCTATGGCCAGATTTATTTTTTTGTTGTTTGCCCATTTTCCTAGCCTATTACATGTCTTTTAACTCTTTGCTTCCAAAATAGTGGTTGCACTATCTCAAGCTTCAGGGGTTTTGTCCAGCTATTTTTAGAGATGCTTCTAGGGACCTCTGTGGGCTAAGAGTTCCAGAAGCAGCCTTCTGATTCAGTGACTCCCAAAGCCTATTCCTGGTTTGTTGAGCCCTGGGCTGTGCCAGCATGGCCTGCACTGGACTGTGTTGCACTCTCACTTGGGTGGGACAGAACTTTCTTACTGACCTTCCAGTTTCTCTTGGGCTGGAAAAATACTTCACTCTGTCTCTTTGTGGGTTCTGCCACTATGGAATTTGTTTAGTTACTATTTTAAGGTATTTGGAGGGGTTTGGAAGAGCCCAGATGAGTCCCTGTCTTTACCCTGCCCCTTTACCCTTCAGATTGTGCATATGAAGAAGGATAAATAGTTGAACTTTGCATGGAATTCCTAATGTGTGGAGTGAAATAATGTGAAATCAATCCTGAATGATAGATTGGAACCATTTTATGGCAAAGAGAAGGGTTTGCATTTTGTAGGGTAACAACTGGATTTACCTGCTCAAATGAGCTTTGGGAATAACAGTTTGGTAGCTATATGGAGTAGGATTTTTTTGAGGGGAGAGACTGGAGGGAGACCCCATTAGGGGCCTATTGCAGTGGTCTATGTTAAAAGTAAGAGGTCGTGAACAATCAGTCATTAGAATGTTTCCTAGCATTTACTTAATGCCTACTCTATGTCAGCCACTATGCTAAGTGCTGGAAATTCAAAGAGCAGGTATGGGGAACTATCCTTACTCTCCAGGAATTTACATTCTAATGAATTTGGGTGCTACTCGTGAGTAAATATGAGGGTCAGATATGAGAGATGTCATAGAGGTAGAATTGTTAAAACATAGGTTTTGTTTGGATTTGAAAGATGAAGGGGAAGAAAACATTGAGGATGATACTGAGATAAAAATTTAAACCATAGTAGCTTATGAATTTAACAAGAGAAAAGATAGACAGTGAAAAGAAGAAGGCTGAAAGCAAACATATATTTATTGTTGATAAGGAGTGGCTAGAGGTGTAGAAGTGAACTTGGACTGAATGATCTTGAGAAAATTCAGAGAGGGGAAAATATTTAGGAAGAAAGTGGTCACTAGTGGCAAATTCACCAAAGTGGTTTAGCAGGATGATGACTAAGAAAAGAGCACCAGATTTAGCAAATAAGAGATCACATATAACCTTTGAGAAAGGAGTTTCAATTGGGTCAAGAGGTTCAGAAGGCAGATTGAAATGGTTTGAAATTATTTGTTCAAGAATTTAACTACATGACAAAAGAAAACAAAAAGCTTTGACAATCAAGTATGTGGTCAATAACCTCATCTCTGTATCATCCATTCATGATTTATTCCACCTGATTCATTGTCTTAATACTAGAAAAGACAAACTTTAAAGCTGAAACACAAGGTGTTTTATTAAAGTGACATGACCTTACAAGGAAATATTAGCCAGGCAGTAATCACATCGTTTGTCAAATCTTCCTTGATATTTACTCATGAATAACAGATCAGAAACAAACAAAAATAATTAGGTAAAGTAAACAAGTATCTCTTAAAGACACCAACACAAAGTGCAAAAACAGACAGAAGGGAAAACATCAGAGGGTTGTAGACAATGTTGACCTAAAAACTTGCTTTCTGAGATATTTCTTCCCTTTCCTTTTCTTGATACTAATTATTCTTATAGTTTCAGTAACACCAATTGTTTCTTGAATCTTGTCCTTCCCTTAAAAAACACAGATAGTACATAACTAAAAGCAGACCTTAGCTAAGCTTCTTAGAGGTTTGCCTCTGGTACTCACTTCAGTTTTTCTGAAACATTTTCCCCCAGTATTTCCTGCTACTGTTGACCCGCATATCCTTCTAAATTGTATAGAATTCCTAGCAGATAATATTATATGCAGGAATACATGTTCACTTAACAACATAAGTAACACTTAACAACAAAGCCCAGTTTTCAAGAAAGCCAACAACAGAAATGAATGTATATGTATTTAATTCCTACATTTTTAAAAGGACTTCATACTTAGGTAAGTGGAGGACAAAGGATGGGGTAAAGGATAATCCACTGAACTGAGAATTATAAGAATGGTGTAGTGAAAAGTGTGCTATATTGTAGTCAGAATATCAATAACCAATACACTAAATTGCTTAATTTATTCAAAACTCTAAAGATAATATTAATTCAAAGATAATATTAATTCAAAAAACATGTTATTCTCTTACTTGTGTAGCTGTGAATAAAAGAATACATTTTCTCCACTAGATGGAGCTCTAAATTTAAACAGCATTCTAGTTTACCTTAAAATACAGAATCTGTTTTCCCACTGTTCTATCATTAAAATCTGTCATATGGAATAATCAAATAGTTTTTTTTTTCAAATACAATGCATTGATATCCCTTCAGACCTATTACTTAGCTACTCTCTAACCAAAACAAAAAAATAATCTATATTGATATGTTACTAAAGGGATTTAAAACCTATAACTTATAAATTAGACAGTTTCTAAAACTTCTTACAACAAAGTCATATTATTAATATATAAAATTAGAATTCATTATGCCTAAATGTGAATAGTCGCACTGCTGTATGATGTGTAAATTATGGAAACTTCAAAGAATTCCCAGTGACAGAAGCTTATAATGTTGAGGCATTTCCCCACTTAATTTTTGATAGCTGTGCTTATTCAAAGAAGGTTCCTGATATTCATAATCCTAATATGAAAATAAAACAAATGAAAGGAAATTGACTTCTCTGAATAAATGTGCTTTCTACCAATATCGCTTCCTTCGGAGTCATTGGAAAACAAACTGTTAAATTATACCACTTCTATTTCTTAGAAGCCTTGTGGAATCTATCTTTCTAATAGTAATCCATTGTTAGGATTTCACCAGCACTAAACTAGACATTTTTTATTTCTCTGAGTTTGGCTTGCAAGTGATGATAACTCATGTCACATTAGAGGAATAAGCCCTAAATGAAGGTGTGATCATTTGCAAAGGCAGCAAGACAGTGATCTTATGTTCGTGGCATGATTGTAATATCAAATTGCCTTCCATCTGGAAAGGACAGTGAGTTGGTTAGTCTGTGTAGATGGCAAGGTGACACATTCTCAGAACTGGATTGTCAATTAGATTGAATTAGGGAAACTCTCTTAGCCTTTGCGTATGTCAGTGCCATAGAAAGGACAGACTGTTAAAAAAAAAAGGCACTTAGGGGATATATTTTTTAATAAGAAGCCAACATTTCCCATGCATGACAGTCTGTATATATTTTTTCTCTGATTCTTTGGTAAGGTCGTGACTTCATTTATTATGTAAAGATAGGTGAATTCTGAATAATTTTGGTTTGACTGAAGCCTATGGATCTATGCTCATTTGGAATGGATACTAGGGATCACATCTCATCAGTACAAGATTCTCTAGGTCAGATATGTATAGGAATGAATAGCATATCCTACTTCTTCCCATGCTATTGATGAGATATTTAGCTAAAACAGTTTCTGGGCCTGTAGCAAAAATTGAAGAGTCATGTTGCAATGCAGCAGAGTTCCTGTGACACTGTGACAGGGAAGAAAAGGACCCAAGCTGCTAACGTGAGTACTGGCAAATCACCTAGCTATTAATACTTGTTCTTAAGGCATCATGCCTCCTCTTTACTCCATTCCAATATTCTTGTGGAACAGAAATAAAAAATGGAAGAAAGATAATATAAGTTTTGCTGATAAATGTATTTTTAAATTTTAATTACATTGTGAAATCAAGAAAGTATACTTATATTCTTCCAGAATTTTCTGGATATATAAAAATATATAAGTGGATTTATTCCAAACTTCATATGCATAAGACAATGTAGTATAAGGGACAAAGTGATGGTCTCAAAGCCAGGAAGACCTACATTCAAATCTCACTCCTAAAACATATTCAAGAGTGGGCCTGGGAAAATCTTTTATCCTCTCAGTGTGCTAAGAAAATCTCTGGTATCACAAGTTGAAGGGAAAATACCTGAGCTAGTAGAAGGATTTTCCTAACCTGGGAATTCGTCATGTCATTAACTCTCAAGGCCAATTCCCACCCATTCATTTGCATGAGTGTGATGATTGGCTAATTTCAGCAGCCCAATAGTAGGACAGGGATCATGCTTTGATGATAAAACATTGCTAAGAAAGGAGATATGATCAAGCCCACCTCACCCACGCAATTTTGGTTAACAGTATTCTTGCTACCTTCTAGCCAGGTGGACTTAACCATTTTTGTATCAAGGATCTCTTATATTGACTACTTTTCAGAATAACTCTTTAAAATGAATAAGAATAATATATATGATATATTAAAGGAAATCAATTATATTGAAATAAAGTTATCATTTTTTTAATCTCTCCTTTCCTGCGCCCACCAAAATCATCCATAGCATCCAAAAACCATAGGATAAGAACCCCTGTTCTAGGCAGTGGCCAGGAGATGGTCTGAAAAGTTGAATCCTGCAAAATAGGTGCAATTTTCTGAAAGTAAAATAGATATTGAATAAAGACCCTAAAGAAAATAAATTATAGGGAAAAGATTAGTTCACAAATGGAAACTTAAACTCAGTATATGGTGAGGCCTGTCACACACAGATTATCAGGAAAAATTCCTAGCTCATTATAATTGGTCAGTCAATTAAACATGTATTCAGCATTTACTATGTGAACAGTAATGGGCTAAGAGCTAGGAACAGAAAGACGCAAAATCATAACATCTTTCTTCAAGCAGCTCATATTATAATAGGCCATATAATATACAACCGTCCACATATATGTATACACACACATGTATACACACATATATGCTACGAATGAAAGATAATGTAAATCAGAGGTAATATTGTAACTTAATGCAAGTAGCTGTGTAAATGGGAGGTATAAAAATTTAAAAAGATAAAAAGTCACTTCTATGTAATGAAAATAGAATCATTAGAAATAATTCTTTTTTTAATAAATTTTATTTAATACATTTAGTTTTCACCATTGATTTTCACAGGAGTTTGAATTACAAATTTTCTCCCCATTTCTACCCTTCCCCCCACTTCAAGATGGTGTATATTCTGGTTGCCCTGTTCCCCAGTCTGTCCTCCCATCTGTCACCCCACTACTCTCCCATCCCCTTTTCCCTTCCTTTCTTGTAGGGCAAGATAAATTTCTATGCCCCATTGGCTGTGTATCTTACTTTCTTGTTGCCTGCAAAAACTTTTTTGTTTTTGTTTTCGAACATCTATTTTTTAAAACTTTGAGTTCCAAATT
>CM053626.1:102033437-102057137 GCA_028646595.1 Phalanger gymnotis | reverse complement strand
TGTTGTCTTTGCTCTTTGTGGGTTGAGAGGTCTGGTGGATGCCACAGCTCAGTAATTCAGGACTGTAGGGCACTCTCTGCTCAGCTGCTGGTCTGGTTGGTCCGCGGTCCCCTCTGCTGGGCTCAGCTCTGCTCCCCTCAGCTGGGAGCTCTGAGCTCCGTGTGGGACAAACCTTACCCAGAGACCATCAAGGCTGTCCTGGGCTGGAGCCCTGCTTCCCTCTACCACTTTGTGGGTTCTGCAGCTCTAGAATTGGTTTAGAGCCATTTTTTGTAGGTTTTTGGAGGGACTTTGTGGGGAGCTCACGCCAATCATTGCTTCCCAGCTGCCATCTTGGCTCCGCCCCCCGATTTGTCTTACTTGTAATAGAAAACTTCCTCTGTGCCCTGTAAGGGAGCACTCCTTCCTGAGACTTAATTGACATCATGAATTGAGTTGAGCGCGTGTTTGTCTGTATGTGTGACACAATGTATTCCATGTACACACAGGTCACCTCTAATGACAAATAGAATTTAACAGCTAACTGAATGTACTTCTAAGAACGGCTGACCTGGCAATATTTTAACAAGGAATCCAGTTTTCTATATTCATTGTGCAGTTTCGATTTCATTTTGTTCTCTGAGTAAATTACTATGTGAGTCATGCTAACAAATTTTGGTCATGAAACCTGGCTAGAACTCAGAAAACTGGAAAGTAGAAAATGATAGCCAGTACCTGAAATATTAGTCTCACACTCATCTTAAATATGTTATTTTGCTAAGACTCCTACCAATCAAGCTTCAGCTACCTCTCTATTTAAAACTTTCCTGAGTATTTGTAAGATAGAAAACAAGCAAATAACATTTTGATATGCAACAGTAGAAATTTAAGTAACCACAATTCTTGTAATCGACATGATCTAGAGTTTTGAAAATCCAATTACACATTTGTTATTTGTCATCATCTCTCCTTCCTGATTCACCACAAAAAGTTCTATTGTAAAATGGAAATAAGGCAAACAGTGGAATATATGATACTGCTGTATTAATGATCAAATGACTCCTTTGGGGCCTTATGGTAATGGTTTTCCAGAAGCAACAAACATTATTTCAACCTCATTGCAGTTAGGTGTAAAGGCAAAGCACAAATAAGGAGAGAAAGCTTTCTCCCCAGCATCTCCTGCCCTTGCCCTTACGGCCCATTGGTAAGACTCTATAATTAGCCTGAGATACACAGCTGATATCTCATCATCTTCTTGTCATGTTGCTACATTCAGCCCTTTAACTTTTCTTCACACATGTCTCCCCTTGTTTGCCCTTTTCCAACTCTAGGTTAGAGAAGAGTAATTAAAGCAACACTACTGTTCCTGAAAAAGACAGATCAATATATTTCTTTATGACTGTACTCACCATCTCGATGACTTTTCAAGTCCTCCAGCTCTTCCCTAGACACTATTCCCTTATTCATGTTCGCTTCATTTATTAGAGTGTGAACATTTTGAGGGCAGGGACCTACTTTTTTCTGTATCCATACCACTGATGGTTAGCACAGTGCTTGCCTTGTAGTGAGTGCTTAATAGATTTTTTATTTTCATTCGTTCGAGAGAAGAAGGATAGAAAAATGAGGAGAGGGGCAGCTAGGTGGCGCAGCAAGTAGAGCACTGGCCCTGGAGTCAAGAGGGCCTGAGTTCAAATCCAGCCTCAGACATTTGACACATGTACTACCTGTGTGACCTTGGGCAAGTCACTTAACTCCAATTGCCCTGCCAAAAAAAACAAACAAAAAAATCAGGAGAAAGAGGGGAAGGGAGAAGAGAGAGCAGAGGGATAAAAAGGAGGGAGGGAGAAAAGGAGGGGTAGAAAGAGAGAGCAAGAGAGAGAGAGAGAAATAGAGACAGAGACAGAGAGGAACAGACACAGAGAGAGAAATCGCTGGAATTCATTGTAAAAGTATGATTGAAGTTAATGAATATTTGCCTCTAAACACTCTCTTAACTTAATCTTTTTTGCTGATTTTTTTTCTGATTTAGATATTTTTCAATATATACTTTTTAATGTTTTACCTCCTTACTTATTTCTCATAACCCCTATAAAGAACTGTAACTAATCATTGTGAAGTGGCCATTCCCAGTAACCACAGGCTCATTCACCTTGTAAATAGGAAACCACAGCATTAAAATGGCTTCATAATTTACATGAGAATAATCAGAAAGATCAGCTGAAAACCTCCTCTCTATATGGTATATTAGGTTCTAACAATTAATTTCTCTGAAATCCCAATCTAAGCAAATATTTCTGTAAGAAAACAGTCTGTTTATGTCCATATACACCAGTTTACAATTTCCTTGAAGAGTAGTCTTTGCATAATAATGAATACTCTCTCTCTCTCTCTCTCTCTCTCTCTCTCTCATACATACACACACAAACATGCACACACACACACAATCATATCACATTGTATTAGAGGAGACAAAATTCTACCTGTGTGATAACAAACCTCAAAGTAATGGTACAAAATGCCTTAAATATTTTGTGATTTAATAAAAACTTTCCAATTTAATCTACATCTTCAAATCAGTTATATGAATTTTTCCTACATTTTGTTTCTTTGCTAATGAGAAAATATTTCCATATAAATTTTTTCCCATCTCTTTCAGAACACAGGCCAAATTCTGGCCCTGTGCCTAAGTCTTTTATTTCTCATTCCTCTCAATTCTTCATCAGTAAAAACAGGAAATCAGAATAAATTATCTCTTAAATCCCTGTGAACATTTCTGTATCATTTTGTCAGTTTATGAATCCTATAACACTTATTGTTTTTACTAGCAAAATTAATTCTTTAGCACATATTGTCTATAATTGTTAGTTAACCTTCCATGTGTTTTGGCCTTAAAAGCCAATTGGAAAACTAATTTCTTGAAAGTGAGGACAAGTGCTTCTAATTAAGTGTACTCTGGTCATCTGGGCAGATAGGTGGTGTGATGCAGGAAGACATCTTTCTGCATTCAAATCTGGCGTCAGATACGATCATATGCTTATCTAGTATCTTTGCCAGGAAAACTCCCAAGGGGGTCAGGATGAATCAAACAGGATTGAAAATGAATGATAAGAGCAACAAGGCACCAGCCATTTGGTCCACAAGTAGTTAATGAATGCCAGTCACTGTGCTAAGCACTAGTGATACAAAGAAAACCCACCCTCTAAAAAAATGTCCCTTCCCTCTAGGAGTTGACATAATAATTGGGGAAATACAATGCAAATAACTGAGTATTTTACCAGTATATATACCAGATATGTACACAATAAATGAAAGATAATCCCAGAAGAAAAGGTAATCCAGTTTAGACAGGTGGGACAGGAAATACTTTCTCTAGAAAATAGGATTTGAACTGAATTTTTTTAGGAAACTAGGGAAACTAAGAGGTGGAGGTCCAGAGGAGACCATCTCAGACTTCAAAGACATTCAGTATGAAGGCAAAAAGACAGAAGATGGAAGGTCTTGAGGGAACAAAAGCAAGTGGGGAACTATATTAAGACTATAACATGTATGGGTAGCAAGAGATGGGGAGATGGAGGAGTAAAAGTATATGAAGACTTGAAAGCTGGTGGGGAGGGGTAGAAAGTATTTTAAATACCAAAGTAGTTTATATTTTATCCTGAATGTAACAAGAAGCTACTAGAGGTGATTTTGCCCTAAATTTCATTGACTTTATGCTTTAGAAAAATCACCATGGCATCTGTATGTAAGATGGATTAGAGGGAGAAAAGCAGTATTACACTATGATCTGAAAAAATGACAGAATGATATCTCTATTATACTTACTCTTTTGTTAAAATAAGGCAGTTGATATTTTTGAAAATATTTATCCATTTCAGTTACATTGAAAGGTTTACTGGCATACAATTGGGCAAAATAACTTCTAATAATAGCTTTCCTTTTATCTTTACTGTTGGTGCATTTACCCTTTTCATTTTTCACACTAGTAATTTGATTTTCTTCTTTTTTTTAAATCAAATTAACCAACAGCTTGTCTATTTTATTGCTTTTTGCCCCTATAAAACCAACTCCTAGTTTGTTCTTGTTTGTTTAATTTTTCCATTTGGCCAATGGTTTTCTTACTTTTGATTTTATTATTCTCTCCTTTGATTTTCAGAATTTCCAATCTGGTGTTTATTTTTGGATTTTAATTTGTTCTTTATCTAGTTTGTTTAGTTATATGGGCAGTTCATTAATTTTCTCTTTTTCTCTTTTACTGATATTCACATTAAGAGAAATAAATTTTGTGCTAAGTACTGCTTTGCCTGTATTCCACAAATTCTAGAATATTGTATCATTCTTGTCATTCTCTTTAATAAAAGTATCATTTCTATGATTTATTCTTTCACACACTTATTCATTATGATTAGATAATTATTTTATTTTTTACAATCATATTAATTATATTTCCACATTAGTCATGTAAAGAATAATTAGAACCAAAGGGAAAAACCACAAGAAAGAAGAAACAGCAATACCAAAAAAGAGAAAATGGTATGCTTCAATCTGCACACAGACTCCATAATTCTTTCTCTAGATGTACATACTATTTTCCATCAAGAGTCTTTTGGAATTGTCTTAGATTATTGCATTGCTGAGAAGAGCTAAGTCTTTTAAAGCTGGTCATAGTACAATGTTACTGTTACAGTGTACAATATACTTGTTCTATTCACTTCATTCAGCATCAGTTCATAGAAGCCGTTCCAGTTATTTCTGAAGTCTGCCTGCACATCACTTCTTATTCCATTACATTTATATACCACAATTTGTTCAGCCATTTCCCACTTGATGGGCCTACCAACAGCTTCCAATTCCTGGCCACCACAAAAAGAGGTCTATAGATATTTTTGTACATGCAGATCCTTTTCCCTTTTTCTTGATCTCTTTGGGACACAGACCTAGAAATGGTATTGCTGAGTCAAAGGGTATGTGAAGTTTTATAGCCCTTTGGATATAGTTCCAAGTTGCTCTCCAGAGTGGTTGGATCAGTTCACAACCCCATCAACAACGTATTATTGTTACAAGTTTCCTACATCTTCTCCAATATTTATCATTTTCTTTTTTTTGTCACATTAGCCAATCTGATAGATGTGAGGTGGTACCCCAAAATTGTTTTAATTTTCATTTCTCTAAGCAATAGTGATTTCGAGCACTTTTTCATGTGACTATGGATAGCTTTTATTTCTTCAACTGAAAAGTACCTCTTCATATATTTTGACCATTTGTCAATTGCGGAATGACTTGCATTCTTATAAATTTTGCTCAGTTCTCTATATATTTTAGAAATGAGGCATTTATCAGAGATACTGGCTGTAAAAAATATTTCCCAGATTTCTGCTTCCCTTCTTTTTTTAATTGTTTCTTTTTTGTTTACATCTATGTTTCTTTTTATTGTCTGATACACAATGCAAATATTCTGAGTAACCAGGGAAAAGTATAAAATACATCATTTTAGGTATTTCTGTAAAAAATAAAAATAATTATCTCTTTTGCCACATTAAAAATGGGAAATGTAGGGCACAAAACAGAATTTTGAGGCCATAAACAAACATTAACACAACTCTTGGTACTAGAAGTACCCAATCTTTGCTAAGAAGAAAGGAGTAAAGAACTTAACTGAAGTACCATTTCCAATCCATATCGACACCACTGCTATAATTAAAATCATAAAGCATTTGCATTTAACTTAAAGGACAACAATACACAAATTCTCCCCATAGAAGGGAATAACAAAGTTGGCAGGGTTGACTTAATTGTGTGCCCATAGCAAAATAAAGCATGATTTCACAGGTTGTCTAATTCTCTTACATTTCAGGTCTCATGATTATACCATGTTGAATATGATTAGAGATTATATGCCAAGAGTTGTACTAAAGTATGAAATGGATAATTTGACAAAAATCCAATAAGATTTCCTGAAACTAAGTCCACAAAGCCTTCAATAATTAGTGACTACAATATAAAAGTGGGCATTGGAGAAGATAGAATAAACTTTGCTAAAAAGTTTAGCTTGGGATAAAGAGTGAAAAATGCTTATGATGTATAAACTACTCAATAGCACCACAGTAAGATGCCTATTTAAAGTTGCTATCTGGAAAAGAAAGCAAAAACAAAAACAAGCTTCCTAACATTTAGAGGTATTTAAAAGTATCATGGGCTGACTCAAGAGATGCTGTTTTCCCTCTATGAGAAAAATACTTGGGGGACAGAGTAGAAGCAGAGACTTGCTTGAGCTCTCCAACCAAACCCCTCCAAATACTCTATGACTCTAAACAAATTCTAAACAAAAATGACTCGAAACAAATTCTGGAGCTACAGAATCCACAAAATGACAGAATGAAACAAATATCCAGTCTAAGACAACCTCAAAGGTCCAGAGGAAGGTTCTATCACAGCAGATTGGGAATGCAGCAAGTCCAGTGTGGCTGGCATGGACAAAGATGGGGCTGGAGTAGGCCTCAGGGCACTGAATCACTGGCAGCTGTGGTGGTTTCCAGACTTCTCAACCCACAAACACCTGAGACAACTTTGCAGGTCAGTGGGAAAACTCTGTCAGGCCTGGGTGAGAGAAGAGTGCAATCTCACCCCAGCCCCAGGGCAGCAGAGATGGTGGTAGCAGCTGTTGCAGCAGTGATGGTGGCTGTTTCCAGAGCTAAAAGTCCACAGATGGTGTGGGGATCAAGTGACTGATGAAACCAGGATTGCAAGGATCTTTTTACTGGCATTGAAGCAGGATTCTCTTGCTTTGCTCTGCTTGGATCTGGGTCACCATCTTGGGTGGCAGTCCTGGGTAAGGAGGAATGCTGGTATGGCAGAGTTTGTGATGGCTGTGGAGAAGGAATCCTCCTCACAGTTCCAAGGCAGAAAAGAGAGCTTTGGGTCACTCACAGACCAAGAGACAGGCAAGTAGAGTAGTAAACATCTCTCCTTGGATCATACCACCTCAGAAGAACTGAAAATTTAGAGGTGCCTAGAAGTATCTCAGAAAACAACAGCACAAAACCCCTGAAGCTTGGGACAGAGCACTCTCCACTCAGGAAACACAGTCATACCTTGACAAAGAGCTCAAAAGTCAAGTAATTGGGAAAAATTGAGCAGACAGCATTAAAAAACCTCAGACTGTAGAATCTTATTTTGGTAACAAAGAAAAAAACATACAACTAGAAGAAGTCAACAAAGTCAAAAAGCATACATCAAAAATCTCCAAGAAAAATATGAATTGGTCTCAGGCCATGGAAGAGCTGTGAGAAGCAAGTGAGAGAAGTAGAGGAAAAATTGGGAAAAGAAATGAGAGTGATGCAAGAAAATCATGAAAAAAGTCAACAGCTTGCTAAAGAAGACCCCCCAAAATACTGAAAAAAATAACACCTCAAAAATAGACTAACCTAAATGGAAAAGCAGGTCCAAAAAGCCAAAGAGGAGAAGAATGCCTTAAAAACCAGAATTGGGTAAATGGAAAAAGTAGGTCCAAAAGATCACTGAAGAAATATTTCTTTAAAAATTAGAACGAAGCAAATGGAAGCTAAAGACTTTATGAGAAATCAAGAAATTATAAAATAGAACCAAAAGAATGAAAAAAAAAAAACAGAAGACAATGTGCAATATCTCATTGGAAAAATCATTGACCTGAAAAATAGATCCAATAGAGATAATTTAAAAATTATTGGACTACCTGAAAGCCATGATCAAAAAGGGAGCCTAGACATCATCTTTCAAGAAGTTATCAAGGAAAACATCCCTGATAGTCTAGAACCAGAAGGTAAAATAGAAATGGAAAGAATCTATTGAGTGCCTCTTGAAAAAGATCCCCAAAAGAAAACTCCTAGGAATATTACAGCCAAATTCCAGAATTCCCAGGTTAAGGAGCAAATATTGCATGCAGGCAGAAAGAAACAATTTGAGTACTGTGAAAACACAATCAGGATAACACAAGATCTAGCAGCTTCTACGCTGAGGGATAGAAGGGCTTGGAATATGATGTTCTAGAGGTCAAAAGAGCTAGGATTAAAATAAAAAATCACCTACCCAGCAAAACTGAGTATAATACTTCAGGGGAAAACAACATTCAGTGAAATAGAGTACTTTCAAACATTCTTGATGAAAAGACTGGAGCTGAATAGAAAATTTAACTTCAAATATAGGAATCAAGAGAAGCATAAAAAGGCAAACAAGTGAGAGAAGTCATAATGGATTTGTTAAAATTGAATTATTTACATTCCTACATGGAAAGATGATATTCGCAACTCATGAGACCTTTCTCAGTATTAGGGTAGTTAAAGGGAATATGTACATGTGTATGCATGTATATTTATGTGTGTATATACATATGTATGTATGTGTGTGTGTGTGAATGTATGTATATATGTATTTATAGGCAGAAGGTGCAGGGTGAGTTAAATATAAAGGGATGATGTCTAAAAACAAAATTCAGGGGTGAGAGAGGAATATATTGGGATAAGGAGAAAGGGAGAGATAGAATGCAGTAAATTAGCTCATATAAAAGAGGCAAGGAAAAGCTCTTATGATGGAAAGGAAGAGGGGGAAGATGAAAGGGAATGAATGAAACTTACTCTCATCAGATTTGGCTTGAGGAGGGAATAACATACACACTCAATTGGGCATCTTGCCCTACAGGAAAGTAGGGAGGAAGGGGATAAGAGGGAGGGGAATGATAGAAAAGGGGGCAGATTGGGGGTGGGGGTAGTCAGAAGCAAACACTTTTGAAAAGGAACAAGGCCAGAGGAAAAAATGGAATAAGTGGGGGGTGGGATAGGTTGGAGGGAAATCAAGTTAGTCTTTCACAAAGAAAAATATTTATTCAGAGTCTAGATGACCACTTGTTGCCTGTGGTATAAGTGGGAATTCTATTCATGTATGACTTGGATGAGAGGACCACTGAATTCCTTTCGAACTTTTATTCTTTTGAGTGGTTTTAAATATCATCTTCAAATAAACATCAGAAAAATTAAATTGAGCATATCAGTATAACTCAATGGACACAACTTAGCAATGCAGCAATTTAGAATCATCTTGTAGTCGGTCAGATCATGGATGTACTTGAGCAAATATTATAATCAATACCATATGAGGACAGATTTAAAAAAAAAAGTAAGTTAAGAACACTACATATAATTTTAACAGCTCTAATTCATCCTGTTTAAATGAGCTGTTAAGTATTTTTCTTATTATTTTTTAATTTAGTTATTAATTTTTAGTTTACAACACTCAGTTCCAGAAGCTTTTGAGTTTTAAATTTTCTGCCCCTCCCTCCCCTTCCTTCTCCCCAAGAAGGTGTACAAATTTTCACATTAGTCACATTACAAAGAAGAATTACAACCAATGAAACGAACCACAAGAAAGAAGAAACAAAACAAAAAGAGAGAGAGAGAGAATAGTATGTTTCAATCTGCATTGAGACTGTAATTCTTTCTCCGGATGTGGATAACACTTCCAATCATGAGCCTTTTGGAATTATATTAGAAGCTTGCATTTCTGCTTCCCTTCTAATCTCAGTTTCATTGACTGTTTGTATAAAACCTTTTGGTTTAATGTACTCAAAATTATCCATTTTGCATTTTATAATGTTTTCTATCTCTTGTTTGCTCATACATTCTTCTATCCTCCGTAGATCTGACAGGTAAACTATTCCTTGCTCTCCTAATTTGTTTATATCATCACCCTTTATATCTTAATCAGCTACCCATTTTTACTTAATCTTGGTATATGGTGTAAGATGTTGGTTTATGCCTAGTTTTTGCCATGCTATTTTCCAGTTTTCCCAGTACTTTTTGACAAATACTGAGTTCTTATCCCAGAAGGTGGAGTATCAAACAGTAGATTACTACAGTCATGGACTACTGTGTATTGTGTACCTAGTCTATTCCACTGATCCATCACTCTATTTCTTAGCCATTACCGAATAGTTTTGATGAATCCTGCCTTATAATATAGCTTTAGATCTGGTATGGCTAGACCACCTTTCCTTGTGTTTCTTTTCTTTGATTTTTTTGTTGATATTCTGGACTTTTTTGATTTAAAAGATGAATTTTGTTATTATTTTTCCTAGCTCTATAAAATGATTTTTGGTAGTTTCATTGGTATGACACTGAATAAGTAAATTAACTTAATTGGAATTTTCATTTTTATTATATTAGCTCAGCCTTCCCACGAGCAACTGATGTTTTTCCAGGTTTTTAGGTCTGATTTTATTTGCATGGAAAATATTTTATAGTTGTGTTTATATAGTTCCTGGTTTGTCTTGACAGGTAGACTTCCAACTATTTAACATTGTCTTGTGTGGTTGTATGATTTGTCCTTCATTTTCAAAAAGGACCACGACAACAGGGAGTTGACGGCATGACTTGCAGTTGACCCAGATCTGAGTAAGAGAAAAGCAACAGGGTCCTGCCTCAGTGCTAGCAAAAAAGACCCCTGGAATTTCTTTCACACCAGTTATTTAGAAACCTTACTATGTGTGGCCTGAGCTCTGGAAGCAGCCACTGCCACTGCCATTGCCACTGCTTCTAAAGCCTGTTCTTGGTTTGCTCACCCTGGTCTGCACTTGACTATCCTCCACTCTCAGCCTGGCATGACAAATCTTTCCTACTGACCTTCTTCTAAGTTGTCTTTGTAGTCTGTGAGCTGTGAGGTCTGAAAACCACCCCTGGTACCACCGATTCAAGCGTCCTGAGGCCTGCTCCCAGTTTGCTGGAACCTGTTCTGTGCTGGCTGGCCTGCCCTCCTCTCTCACCCTGTTACAACAGATCTTTCCTGCTGCCCTTCTAAGGTGTCTTGGGCTGGAATATTGTTTCATTCCATCTTTTTGTGGGTTCTGCTGCTGTCGATTTTTTTTATAGTCATTTAAAAAGGTATTTGGAGAGATTTGTGGGAGAGCTTAGGTGAGTGTCTGCCTTTATTCTGCCATCTTGGCTCTGTCTCCCACAATTCTTACACAATTCTCTCACAGCTTTTAAGGAATTATTTTCTTCAGTGAGCTGTGTCACTTTTTCCCCTTGTAGTTTTTTGAGGACTTTTTTGGTGAATTTTTATGCCTCTTTTACCATTTGGCCAATTCCAGGTTTTATTATATTATTTTGATTAGTATATGTTGTGCCTATTTTACTAAGCTGTTTTGTGTATTCTCTGTCTCTTTCTCTCTCTCTCTCTCTCTCTCTCTCTCTCTCTCTCTCTCTCTCTCTCTCTCTCTTTCTCCCACTCTCTCTCTCTCTCCAGATCTACATAAACTTTTCCACAATTACATGTTAAATCAATTTTTAACATTTTTTTAATGTTTTAAGTTCCAAATTCTATGCTTCCCTACCTCCCAACCCTTCCCCTCTCCCTGATATGATAACAAATTAGATATAGGCTATATGTATGCAATCATGTAGAATATTTAGATATTATTAATTTTTGTACAAGAAGACTAAAACAAAAGAAAAAGTCTTTCTTCAAAAGATATCAGTATTTTTCCCCCTCTGGAGGCAGAGAATATGCGTAGTCATTAGCCCTTTCAGATTGTCTTAAATCATTGTATTGCTAAGAAAAGCTGTCATTCACAGTTTTTCATTGTACAATATTGCTGTTACTGAATACAATGTTCTCTTATTTCTTCTCACTTCACTTTGCATCAGTTCATGTAAGTCCAAGTTTTTCTGAAATCATCTTGCTTATCATTTCTCATAGCCTAATAATGTTCCATCACAATCATATGCTATAGCTTGTTTAACCATTCCCCAATTGATGGGCATCCCTTCAGTTTCCAATTCTTAGCCACCAGAAGAAGAGAGGCTATAATTTGTTTTTGATACAAATAGATTCTTTTCCCTTTTTTATATCTTTGGGATATAGATTTAGTAGTGGAATTGCTGGATCAAAAAGTATACATAATTGTATAGCCCTTTGGGAATAGTTGCAAATTACTCGCCAGAATGGTTGGATCAGCTGACAGCATTAGTGTCCCAGTTTTCACATCCCCTCCAGCACCCATCGTTTTTCTTTTTGGTTATATGAGCCAATCTGATAGGTGTGATGGGGTTCCTCAGAGTTTTTTAATTTGCATTTCTCTAATCAATAATGATTTTGAGCATTTTTCTTATTACTATAGATTGCTTTGATTTCTTCATCTGCAAACTGCCTGTTTATAGCCTTTCGCCATTTATCAGTGGAGGAATGGCTTCTAATTCCATAAATTTAACTCGCTTCTCTATATATTTGAGAAATGAGGCCTTTGTCAGAAACACTTGTGAAAAAAATTCCCTTTAATTTTGGTTGTGTTGGCTTTGTTTCTGCAAAAACTTTTGATGTGCCTCTTTTTCATGAAGCAGCTACCTCCAAGGTCTATGCTGTTTATGCTCCAAGCTAGATGAAAATGGTGTAGCACAGATCTCTCCTTCGAACCAGTTAAATTGTCTTTTACTGGAAAAATCTCTCACATTGAACTTTTTTGGTTATGATGCTCCAGAATTAAATTTGATGTGTTATTTTTGGGTGTAGAGTTTGGGTAGTGAGTTTGTGTGTAGCTAGATGATGCAGTGAATAGTGCCGGACCTGAGTCAGGAAGACTAATTTTCATGAGTCTAAATCTGGCCTCAGATAACTAATACCTGTGTGACTCTGGGCAAGTCACTTAACTCTGTTTGCCTTAGATCTTCATCTATAAAATGACCTGGAGAAGGACATGGTAAACTTTGTTAAGTATCTTTGTTAAGTCAAGCCAAAATCGGGTCATGAAAAGCTGGACATAACTGAAATAGATGAACCAGCACAACAAAATTAGGAGAGTTTGACCTGATTGGTTGGTCTCCTCCTGCATTTTGGTTCTGTTCCTCTCTGCCCCTGTCTGCCCCTGTCTTTTGAATATGTGGCTTATTATTCTGACAGCTCTCTCTTGAATTTTTAGTAATGGGGGAAGAGGCTATTTCAGTTTGTTCCTTTTCTTCCTTCTCCTCCATCCCAACCCCAGCAGCATGCGTGTTGGCTGAATGCATAGTACTGTTATAGCATTGTCTAGGTAAGCCTGAGTACAGATTTCAAATCCCTAGGTGCTTCTACTGGATTTTTTCCTCTCCTTCTCAAGAATGCTGGAAAGTGGCTTTTTGTCTGGCTCACTGTCCAGTCTTCTTCATTCTTCTGCTCCTCTGCCATGGACACAAAAATACCAACATAGAGCCTCTAGTAATATGTGTCCTTTACCAAGGAAACAGAGGCTAAATCAGGGAAGTTATATGAGTGCATATTTAATTCTATAAGTTTCTGGACATGGTGCTCACAAGATAGGGTCAGGAAGTAGTATTAGTTCCACTGGAAACTTTCCAGTCCAGCAGATTAAAGTGGGGTCTCAAATCTATTTCCACTGACATTATTTTTGTCTATATTTTGATTCTGAAAAATAAACCTGTTGGATTGAGCCCTTATACTATTTTCCCTATATTAATGAAAAAAGAGAGAGAGGATAATTCATTGTGTACAATACAATGCCACAAATGAAAGATTTAGTCATACTAATGGAGACTGAATTGTTCTGGATATTCAGGGTACTAACAAAGTCACTGAACCCAAAACATGCTGTTTGTTTGTTTAGCTCTGGCAATAGAGTGTAATAGAAACCAATCAATGTATGTTTCTTATTATTTCTTGACTTGCATGTTATTTAGCTTTGGGATACATACATACACACAGATATGTATATGTATGTGTGCATATGCATATATATTTTCTATGTATACATACATATATAGATGCATCTCTAATCTCTATAAGTAGTTAAAGGGTAAAGCATATTTGTTTTGACATGCCTGTTTAAAGAAACCCACCCCCCCCAAATGAAACATTTTGGGGATGAATATATAAATGCATACATATATATATATATATACATATGTATATGTATATATATATATGTATACATGCAAAGACCTTTCATATAAAGACGCAGTAATGACACTGCGGGTGGAGGGGTAATTTCTTTGAGCAAGGAACTTTAATACATGGAAAAAATCATTTGGAAAAGGAACAACCTCTTAATTACTACAATAATTTAACCAGGAAGGTTTTATTGTGTATTGAAGGGAACATATTAACCTTGATACTATTAAGCTGAAATGATTTTCATGGTTTCATGAAGTAATAGGGAGCTTAATAGAGGGGCACATTGGAAAAAAAAATACAATATATCCTGTGTAATCAAAACACACACACAAACACACACACATATATATGCATATGTATGTATATATGTATATATTCTGTGTAGGGAAATAGTCTTTAGTATTCAATTTTAAAAATTATAACATTCAACTTAACCTGTTTCTACATTCAATTCTAAATTGGAGATCATGGTGGGGGATGTGTTATTAAAGTTTAAGTTCAGGTAAGCTCTTATCATTTTCTCTTTTACATGTCGAGTTTTTGAGAACCTAAGAAAATAGCAACTTATATGTCTCCTTTTCTCAATTTTATATAATGTCCTATGTTTTGGACATTATTGGTGAATATATGAGACAAAAAAAATGACCAAATAGGATTTCATTACCATTTCTCTAAAGTGTTATCTATATTTTTATTCAAGGCATAATTGCTTAAAAATTACAGAGAATCCAAAACATTATGTTTATTGTTTGTTAACTACAAGACAACATTTGCATCGAGTCAAACATATTTAAGGGCTTTACAAAAAGAAATATAAATTAAGATCATATAAAATTTTTTGATAAATGCTGACACAGATATTACTATGTTCAAGGAGGTTTTCTAACTTTTAATCTTAAATAAGGCATAAAATAAACTGTTTACCAAAGATATTTGTCACTCAAAAGGAATTCTTTAATGAGATCCAAATTGAAGAGGAAATCCCTATGACTGGTTCTGTGGAATTTTTAGTTTGAGGATGATATGATATTGATTGTATTAAACCTCAGAACATTAAAACACCTCCCCAATAAACACTAGGTGTGTGTATGTGTGTGCGTGTGTGTGTGTGTGTGTGTGTGTGTGTGTGTGTGTGTAATTGGCCTCACAACCTACAAAGAAAAAAACTAACTAAAGGGCTAAAAATGGTCTTTTATATATATCCCATGATATGTAGTCAGATGGCCATTCCACTAAGTTAGTAATCTGATACACTGGTATTTCAAATGGACAATTAATTTATCCAAGAATTGAATTGAAGAAAGAGTCATCTGGCTCATCTTTAGCAAATTAGTTAGTACTTTTAATAACTCTCAGCTTTCTTCCTCCAACAGAGATTCATTTTTCATTAATGTAACTGTTTTCCTGACCATATGACTGTGAATCTTGGAACAACTCAATATCCAAGGACACAAAATTGAAGGTGATCTAGTGGGCACCACAGCATTTATTTCTAGTAACAGCATGCATATCAAAATGGTGTAAGGAATACAGTTGAGAAAAAGAATAAAAGAAAAGCTAGATGAGTTGATCATACAATTGAAATGAATTGTAACAGATGGCCACATTATATGCCTTTGAGGCATCTGTGGATTACAAAATGATTTAGAGAAAGGCCTCCAGAACATTGGGCAAACATCTGTGTGTTATCTACAGGAGAATAAGGCAAGAGTCACAGATGGTTTTCAATTTGCTCAAATGGAAGGCCTACTGCTACTTATAAGACCCTAGATCAATTGATATAATGAATTTATATGTTAACTGCAGAGTTTGTGGAACCTCCACTCCTTTCTCTCTTAAAGGTGAAAAGTGAGAGAAGAAGACTAAGACAGCAAAGACAGTGGTGAATAGTGGTAAGATAGAATGATGTATTTATGTTGTCCTATGTGCTCCTTACAAGCTGATTGTTATCATGGAACAGACAGACACACACTAAGCTTTCAAAAAGGGGAATAATCATGGCAAATAACTAGTTTGTCACAAGAGTTAGCTTTGTAAAATACCAACAGAAATGACAGAGGACTGAGGAATTTACTACAGTTAGAGGGCATAGAGGACAGAGTAATGAACTTAGGAACCGAAGAATCTAAGTAGAAATTCTATATTAAATGCTCATTAGCTTTGTGACCCTAAGCAAATCATTTTACCTCTTTCAACCTCAGTTTCCTCATCTCTAAAAACTGGGTCAGGTGAGGAAACAAAGGTTTAATTTTTCTGAACATATCAATTAACTAAGTAATGCATGCCAAATGCCCAACAAACTGGGACTAGACCTCCTCAGCTTAGTCCTAGACTCTGGATAGACAGAGAGACAGACTTTTACACATAAAAAAACAATTTAACAATACATTAAGTAATCTGATTTCTAATTGGATAAAAGATTGAGGACTTTCTGGGTTGGGAGATAGAGAATGAACAAATGCCAATTCTCTGAATTCAGAAAAAAGAGATGTCCCACCCACCTCCAAGTGTCTGTAAGTAATCAAAGGGACATGGAAAAAATAATTGATTGATTAGTGTGGGGCCAGTTTTCAGATAAGACATGTTTTGTGAGGTATACTTTGTGAGAAAAACTCCTCACATAAGTCTTTGGATCTGATTGGATTTCTGATCATAACCTAGGTAATCAGTTTTGGATCTCTAAATGGCAGGTAGAGGTAGTCCAGGTTCCTAGCCATTCAAGGCTAGGTTCAAACAATGCAACAACAACAACAACAAAAAAAAAAAATTTCTCCCAATTCTCATAACTGAATAGTTTTCTCACAGGACAGAAATTGGACTAGAGCTATAATTGAATAAAAAGGGATCTGAAATAGTTCCAGAATTGAGTCACAAGAGGGAGTCGGGGTGGTTCACTTAATTCCCACAATTGACCACTTGCTATCCTAAACCCCTCAAATCTCTCAGAAGAGAATAATAAGTACTTCACAAAGTTGTTCTAAGGAGCAAATGATATATGTCTAGTGACTGGTAAATTTTAAAGTACTATATAAATGTTATCTTGCATTGTTTCTGTCATTCATCATAGGCCCAGGGGAATGTTCAACTCCCTGAAAAGGAGTATGTTATTTTTTTCTTTCCTGTGAATAGCTATGTCTACACAATAATAGAAACAGTTTCAAATAGTTCAGAGCTATGATCCAGTGACCAAAAATTCTATAGGAGACCTCATTGCAAGAGGGAGTAGAAGCTTTCAATAATTAAATATTTTTTTGAATCACAAATATCCTACATTGTGGGCATGGGGAAGTAGATGACTAAAGAGAATATGCACATTCACTGTAAACTCATTGCTGAACATGGATTTATAAAAGTCATGTGTTACATAGATATAGACTACATAAGAAGCATATGAAGAGACAGGAACAAGTATTTTAAAATCATTTTTGTAAGACAGGTGCCATACTTAGTATTTTACAAATATTAACTCAGTTGATTCTTACAACTCTATGAGGTGGGTGCCATTATTATCCCCATTTCACAGAAAAGATAACAGGCATACAGTGACTTAGTGACTTGCTGAGGTTTACACAGCTAAAAAGTAGCTGCAATTGAATTTTAACACCAAATAGTTCCTGTAGTAGCAGTAATAGCTCAAGGTGGCTTATGTGCTGCTTTCCTTAAGCCTAATCCCATACATCAGGAAATCAGTATTTTGGATTCTGCCTTGCCATTACACCCCCTTTTCACATCTAGAGTAATGATCCTCTTGAATATATATCCAGAGATCATTCCTCCTTCACTTCATTCCCAGATAAGTAGACTCAGCTTTCCTACTCCTGAGATGGCTGGAGTGAGTGAATGTTAACTAGTCTTAAACTAAGAAAGCTATTTCTAACCAGTCTTAGATTATGTATCTCACCTTATCCACACTTCTCTATGGAAATGAGTACCAATCTAGGCATCTTGTCACAGGTTAGGTAGGCCATCCTAACTAAATTAGTGGGACACAATGGGAGGAGATAGGAGATACCACCTTCATCACCATTTCCCCTTAAACACTGATGATGACAGTATGGGATACTTAGCCCATGAGCTTTGGAAATAGCAATGCTCCCCAAGAATTTAGACTTTTATCCAGTCCAAACTCTACAGTCATGGAGATTTAATCATTGTGGAGAAGGGGACCACCTTCCTTATCTAAAAAAGAAAAAAAAAACAATCAAAGAAACAAACAAAAACCCAACACACAACTGCTATAAATTGCAACCAACTGAGCACAAGATCCCTGTAATAGCAGTGCCTTTCAAACGACTTGTTCTTATAAGAGTAGGGATTGGCTCAGTTTTGTATTTGTATATCCAATGTCTAGCATAATTTCTGACATATAGTAGATACTTAATAAATTATTTTTTTCATTCAATCACTCCATTCATCCAGAGAGAAAGTGGGGTTGCCACTTATTTATTTACCTAAGGAATATCAATTTGATTTTTCTATATTAAAGCAAATAGGCAAATGATTTTGCCAGCTATTCTCTAACACATACATATGTGCCTTTTTTTCCACAAAATTGTCTTTGAATGGCTTGGTAAGTAATAAACACCTATTGATCAGATTCTGAATCTCATTGAGGGGTTTATGAAATATAACTACTAATTATTAGAAAATTATCGGAAAATCTGTGGCTCATTAAACTCATTCCCTGCCTCTGGATTTTTCTCTGCTCAATCAGTGACATTATACTTACACTACGCAAGCAATAGCTTTCAGTAGCCATTATACTTATTTAGCTAAAAAGAAAAAAAAAAATCGGTTGTTCCTAAACTGGTTCTCTTCTCTAATCATATCCAAGAAATGTGTCATTTGTCTGCAAATCTTCAAAAAGAAGTGAGAGGAGTGGTGCTGGAGTCCATGATGTAGTTCCAAATGTAAGAGTATTACAATGATAGCAAAAAAAGAAAAGATTTGAGGGTTACAGAATGTAGGGAGGTAGATATGTCTTATAACTTGCCTGTCTTTTGATTAAGTTTTCAGAAGCTACCTCTTTCAATTAACATTCAGACTTGTCTCTGTGTACTAGTTTCTGATTGGCTGCTATCTAGCCCTAAGACACCCCTACACATTGACTTTATTTCTATTCTGGTCTTGTTTCCTGCTGCCAGTTTTGTTTCAATTACAGTAGCAGCAGTTGCTAGTTACCACAGCCAGTGTGGGTGGGACTCATTGAAATTCTTTGCTCAAATGTAAATATCAAAGAAGCAGTAGGAGCATTCTGGGAAGATGGCAGAGTACATCAGAAATTTCCAGGCTCTCCTGACTCTCCTGATTTTTTTCAAAACAGACAGAAAATCACCATATAGTGAATGTAGCACAGCAAAAATAAAGGGGTAAAGCAATTTTCCTCCTAGGACATCTAGAGAGCACCATAGAGAAGACTCCAGTGGCTGAGTTTTGGTCTGAGTGAAGTGTAAATACCTCTAGGCCAACTTCACTGAATCAACAAAAAGTGCACCCTGAGGGAAGCAGATTAGCCCCCAAGAAATTTTACCTCAACTTTCACATCATCCATGGCCTCATGAACTTTTACCTGACAAACTTTCATCTAAAGAACAGCTGACAGATGAATGAGGGAGGATTGGAGGACTCCTACTGCTTCTGGAAGTCAGTCCTAGCAGCGCTGACCACAGGCAATATTAGGAGCTATGGCTATGGGGAAGGAGGAACTAGTACAGTCATGTTGAGTGCAGTGCCACAGGAACCAAGAACATTTTCAGGAGAGCGCAGTTGGGGGACCTAACTATGGCTTAGGAGAAAAGTCCTTGAGGTTGAGCTCCCAGAAGGAATTAAGAAAATAAGTCAGGATGACCTTAAGCCCTAGGGCAACATTATCCACAACTCGGGATTAAAGCTTGATTATAATACTATCAAGCTATTAAAATTAAATAACACAGATTAAAGATAAAAATCAGTAAGCAAAGGAAAAATGACTCAACCATTGATAACTACTTTGATGTAAAAGATCTCGGTTCACATTCAGAGGAAGATAGTTAAGTTAAAAAAAAAAAAAAAACAAACTAATCCTACTCTAAAGAGAAACATCAAATAGTCACAAGCCTGAAAAGGAATCTTGAAAGAACTTAAAAAAGAATTAAAAAATCAAATAAGATAGTACTAGGAAAAATGGGGGGAGGGAGAGCAGTTCAAGACAATTATGAAAAGAAAGTTAACCAACTGGGAAAAAAAATTTAAAAATCATAAGGAAGAAGCTAAAAAGAAAATTCAAAAATTGAATGAGAAAACAAAAAAAATAGAAAAAAAAGTAATCCAATAAAGTTATGAAAAGAAAGTTAATCAATTACAAAAAGAAATTCAAAATCTTAAGAAAGTAAATAATTCCTTGAAAACTAGAATTGGGCAAGTAGAATGAAATGACATTATAAGACACTAAGAGATAATAAAACTAGAAAAAATAGAAGACGATCTGAAACATCTCATTAGAAAAACAACTAATCTGGAGAAGAGATCAAAGAGAGACAATATAAAAAATTGTCAGTCTACTTGAAAGTTATGATAAAAAAAATCTGGATACAATATTATAGGAAATTATTAAAGAAAAAGCCCTGAAGTTCTAGAATAAGAAGGTAAAGTAGAAATAGAAAGACTCCACTGATGATCACCTGAAAGAGATTCTAGGAAGAAAACTCACAGGGATGTCATAGCCAAGTTTCAAATTTCCCAGATATGTCTCAAGCAATGAGAAAAGAAAAACAATTTAAATACTGCAGAAAAATAATCACGATTTCACAAGACCTAGTGGCTTCTAAACTAGACGAACAATGGTATCGGAACATTATATTTTGAATAGCAAAGGAGCTGGAGTTGCATCCTAGAATAACTTATCCAGCAAAATTTAGCATAATCCTGAAAGAAAATAAATGAATACTTGATGAACTGAAAGACTTTCAGGTATTAGCAACACAAAAACCGAAATTCAATGGAAAATTTGATATAAAAGATCCATTATAAATATAAGGAATTCATTAAAGACTAATGGTAAGGCAATGATTAAGATTAAACTGTTTGTTTATGATATATAAAATGTTATTAATATTAATAATTATTAGCTATTACTAGTAATAGCATTCTTAAAATTGTTATCATTACTAAGGTAGTTTGAAAGAAAAGTTGGGACTGAGTTATGTGTGATGAGGTGATTATAAAAAACAAAATTGGTTAAGAAAAGGTTTAAAGGATAAATTATCTCAAGAAAACAGGGCACAAAAGGAAGAACTAACATAGAGGAAGCAGGTGGGGGTGGAAGCCTTGTAATATTGGAACTTAACTCTCATCTGGATTGAAAAGGAAACAACTTAGAAATCTGAAAGGGTTTAGAAGTCTTCTGAACTTCTAGGGAGCTGAGAAACCTGGGGGATAGGGTGGGAGAGACACTTTTAGAAGTGTATACATACATACATATATGTATACATACATACATACATATATATATATATTTGGGATCATGGGGTGAACAGATAAGGGAAGAATTTTTAGAGCAGCAGTTAAAATAAGGAATAAGACAATAAGAGGAAAAGATAAGGTAACAGGGATAAGGTGAAAAAAAGAGACTGAGAAAGATAATAGTGAATATAAGTAAGATAGAGGAAAATTCACAAATATTAATTATAACTTTGAATGTAAATTAGAAAAAAATGACAAAATTCATTTGGAAAAACAAAAAGTCAAGAATATCAAATGAAATAATACCTGAAAAAAATGTGAAGGAAGAAGGTTTAGTGACACCAGATCTAAAATTATATTATAATGCAGTAATTATCAGAACTGTCTGGTACTGGCTAAGAAATACAAAGGTAGATCAATGGAACAGAGTAGACATACAATTTACAGAAGTAAATAAAAATAATAATCTTGTATTTAACAAGTGTGAAGACAAGGTTTTGGATAAGAATTCATTATATGGTAAAAATTTTGGGAAAACTGGAAATAGACAAATATCTTACAGTATTTACCAAGATAAGGTCGAAATGGATACATGACCTAGATATAAGGAGAGATTTTCCAAGAAAATTAGAAGAACATGGAACATATTATTGTCAGACATACAGAAAGGCCAACCATTCATGAATAAATAAGAGCTAGAGAGCAAAGTTAAACAGAAAATGGATAATGTCCATTACACTAAATTAAAATAATTTTTCAGACAAATAAAGCAATGTTGCCAAGATCAAAAGAAAGCAGAAAACTAGAAAAAAAAATCTACAGAAGTTTATCAGAAAAAGGTGTCATATCTCATGTATATAAAGAACTTTGTCAAATCTAAAAGAATGAATCATTCCTCAACTGATAAATGGTCAAAGGATATGAAAAGGCAGTTTCCCAGTGAAGAAACAAAAACAATTTATAATCATATAAAAATGCTCCCAATACTTAGTGATTAGAGAAATGCAAATTAAAACAACCTTTAGATATCATTTTACACATATCAGATTGGCTAAAATGGCAGAAGAGGAAAGTGACAAAAGTTGGAGGGGATGTGGAAAAATTGCGACACCAATTCACTGTTGTTGGGATTGTGAACTGATCAAGCTATTTTGCAGAGTAATCTGTAATTATTCTCAAAGATTTATTAAATTGCCCATACTCTTTGGCCCAGAAATGCCACTACTTAGTCTTTTCTATTTCCAAAGAAAATTAGGAGAAAATTATCTATGTGTTCTAAAATGTTTATAGCAACTCTGTGACAAAGACCTAGAAAATGCAGGAATGCTCATCAATTAGAGAATGGCTGAACAAGTTGTGGCATATGATTGTGATGGGATACTATTTTGCTCTAAGAAACAATGACTTTGGTGATTATAGAATAACATGGAAAGACTTGCACAAAATAATGAAGAGTGAAATGAGCAGAACCAAGAGAACATTGTATACAGTAGCAGCAATGCTGTTTTAAGAACAGCTTTGAGTGAATAAGTTATTTTGACTACTGCAAATACCCAAATTAACTCTAAAGGACATATGAAGAAAGATACTATCTGCATATGAATAAATAACTAATAAGTAGAAGTATGTATAGAATTACATATATATACAGGGTGTCCATAAAGTCTGTGTGCAATTTAAAATAATTGTAACTTTGTAACTTTATGTGATAAAAAGAACCTGTAACAAGGATTAAAAAGTTTTATGTATCTAGTTTGTTTATTTTATTTTTATTTTTAGAAATTCCATTTAAAAATTACTTATTTTTCAGGATTACTGTTGACCTATGGCTTCACTAGAAGAGAAAGTAAACTGTGTTCTTTGGTTGGCTGAACTAAAATCTACCACTGCTGTCAAAATTCTGCCATTTTCTTGGCCTCCATGTTCACCAGATTTGACTCCATTGGATTTCTTTCTATGGGGACATGTGAAAACTAATGTTTATTCAACCAAACCTCTATCTAAAGATGACTTGCAAGCTAGGATAACCGATGTGATTGCTGGCATTACTGAAAATCAACTTGAAAATGTTTTCCATGAACTACAGAATTGTACTACCCTTTGTATTAGTAATGATGGTGGACATGTTGAAAATTAACAAGAACAATAGAAAAAAGTGTTTTTTTCTTTCTTTTGCTTTCTACGGATTCTTTCTATCACATATAGCTACAAAGTCACAACTATTTTAAATTGCACATGCACTTTATGGACACCCTGTATATATAGGTATGTATGTGTGTATGTAGGTATGTATGTAATATGTATATTATATAGGGGTGTATATGTATGTGTGTGCATGTGTATACACACACACACACACACACACACACACACACA
>CM053626.1:102016956-102032937 GCA_028646595.1 Phalanger gymnotis | reverse complement strand
GAACTCAAAGTTCTAAAAACAAATGCTCAAAAATAGTTGTTTTTACATGCAACTGGGAAATAAGATATACAGACAATAGGATATAGAAATCTATCTTGCCCTACAACAAAGTAGGGGGAAAGAGGATGGGGAGGGAGTGGGGTGAAAGAAGGGAGGGCAGACTAGGGAAAGGGGCAATCAGAATATATGCCACCTTGGGTGGGGGGAGGGTAGAAATGAGGAGAAAACTTGTAACTTAAAATCTTGTGGAAATCAATGTCAAAAACTAAAAATATTAAATAATAAAAAATAAATTAAAAAATAAAAATAAATAAATGCTTGTTGACTTGATTTGATTTCAATTGAATATCAATTGGATTCACCCCCAAGCAAAGAGATCGTTCCTTTTTTCCCCACCAACAAAGCTATAAAAAGTCGTTTATTCTCCTTGGCTAATGGCTGCTATGTGGCACAGTGAATAAAGCAGTTGGGCTTGGAATCCAGAAGATTCCAATTAAAATCTGAGCTTGGACACTTACTTGCTGTGTGACCCTGAACAAATAACCTCTGTTTGCTTCCATATCTTCAATTGCAAAATTAGGATAACAAACCTTGTACTCCACAGGGTCATTGTAGAATCAAAGGAGATGATATTTATAAATCATTTAGCATAGTGCCCGGAACACAGTGACTCTATATAAAATGCTTATTGCTTTGCCTTCTATTCCTCCATAGAGGAAGAGGATTGGATTCAGAGGCAGGCTTTATGATTTTTCCTTAGTGAGTTTCAAGTTATTCTAGAAAGTGTCTTTCCTAATATGTTTCTTCTGGTCCACAGTACTGTTTAATAATTATTCTTGGTGAGAGTTCATTTGATGTGAGTATATATACATATTTGTGCATGTATATATGTATATATGTTTGTGTGTATATAGTCAGATCAAAAGGACTCTCACAAAAATAATTGTAAATACATGTATACATATATAGATACATAAAATTATATGTGTATATGTACATTTGCATATCTTTGTAATCTTCATTAATAGAAGAGTACCCTGTGCAGCTACATACATACATACACTCATATGTATATATGAATGCATATATACGTACATACACTTATATACACACACACATATATAGTATATGTATATGTGTGCATAAATATACATACTCATTAAAATTATATAGATAAAATGATGACTTCAAATTTCTACAATTTCTAGCCCAATTTTGTCTCCCTTCTATTTTAAGAAAAAAGTCTCATACAATACATTCTTGACTACTGAATATTAGCCTGTAATTTTAAATGCCTAGTACAATATATATTCCATGATATTGGCTATCACCAAGGTATAGAAAATGGAAAATTATGGAAATTTGCCTAGTAAAAGGATAATATTGATTTTTCAAGTTATTTACCTTACTATTTTTTCACTCAAGAAACTTTTTTATTGTTTGTCCTGTATTTTCTCATACATATTTATTTACTCATTTAAATATTGTATTACATATATTTGTATCATTATATTTTATTTATTATATACTATATTATTGCATTTATATTTATATTACATATTTCTATATTGTAAAACTTCCTTAGTAATTCAATATGTAGAATTCCTGATTTTCAAAATAACATTTTAAGGCTTATTATATGGTGGATATAAAATAAAGTTCACTTTCATAAGAGGGAAAAGTATTCTTTTTAGGATCATAACAACATACTTGTGCTCATCAATCCAAAGTCATTACCTGTAACTATGTTCTATTTGGTATTGTGTTTTTATATGCTTACCTATGAATAAGGGTGATATATTTGTAATGATTACCACAGCATCATGGATGAGTGCATCAAGTTGCCTTGTTATTATCTAAGGAAGCAACCTAATACTCCCAGATGACAGAACATGTCCTAATAGAACAAAATCTTAATATAACCTAACACAAAATGCCCTAATAGACAATAGTCCTAATATTACCTAGCATAACATATCCTACTAGAACATAATCCTAATAGTTCTAGTAGAACATGTCATACAAATATTAGTATGTGACCATGCTCCCAAGTAGATACCTATTTAATGTGCAAAGGATCAGTTAGTCAGCTGCCCTTTAGTTTTGAAGGACTGATTGTCATCAGTCAGCTCCCCTACATATTGTAATCTTCATTCCAGAATAGGATACTACCCATACATTGAATCCCAAATAACTGAATATTGTAATGGCAAGGAAAGTGGGACTTTTTGTTGTCTTTTGTTTTGGAGTGCTTCTCAGCACTAAGGCAATGAGGTGCCTTTGAGTCAGGCTTTTGTTTCAATCAAGAGTCTTTGATTGAATTGAGAGTCTTTGATGATGTGCTTACGTCACAGGAAGTTTTAAGTCACATAGGTTTGAGTCGCATAGTTGCGATGCCCACTGACCCTGAAGTGTGTATATAATCTGAGGTTAACATTTTGTTTGGGGCTCACTCACTGGAAGAGTGTCCTATGATTTGACAAGACTCTGAGTAGTGCTGGAGCCCCCAGCTTTGAAAAACCCAGATGTTGGTGCTTCTCTCTCTGGTAAGTATGTATGTAATGTCTTGGACAAACAACTAGAAGCCCGTCTGCTGATTTTGTTATTTTTCTCTGTTTATATAATTTCTGCTTGTAATTTCTGTTCATGTTTTCTCTGAAGTTCAGGGTGCTGACTTTTTTCCATGAACTAAATGAATGACATATGTATATTATTTAAAATAAGATTGTTAACAACTTAAAGTTGCTTTCCTTAGAAAAGCAGATTAAAGAATCTGTGCTAGTAGCCCTCCTGTATGCTGGTGCTATTGGCCTTACACAGTTACAATAGTGGCAAGTAGCATTTTGTTGTTAATATAAATATACACACATATATATTTGTGTGTATGCATATGTATGCATATTTGTATATATACATATAAATATATGTATGCATATATGTATATGTGTATGTCTATATGTGCATATATGTGCATATGTATTTATATATATGTATGCATATATACGCATATACATACATGTGTATATGTGTGTGTATGAATGAATGAGTAACTGGGATTTTTGAGTAGTCTTCTCATGGGGTGAGTATTCAAGACTATAAGGGACAAACACAAAGAACAGCAGGTCCTCCACATCTGAATGCCC
Source organism: Phalanger gymnotis (assembly GCA_028646595.1). Lineage (NCBI taxonomy): Eukaryota > Metazoa > Chordata > Mammalia > Diprotodontia > Phalangeridae > Phalanger > Phalanger gymnotis. The sequence continues at coordinate 102,029,794 of CM053626.1, read as the reverse complement.
TCCAGACCACCACATCTGAGCCTCAGAAACCTTCCCAGAATCTTTCCTAGCCATTTATTCTTACACCTTCCTTTACTCTGTACTTTGATCATTAAGAAAAATAGCTTATTTGATGGAAATACAAAAGTACTGAAAATAGTGTGGACTCTACTTAAATATCTACTTCTCTTCAACCCAGATGAAATTTGAATTGGCCTTCACCTTTCCCAGCTCTCCTCTAGAGCCTGACACCACCTATGTTTCTGTCAGCTCATACTTATCACTAAGATAACTTCAACGGAGCAGAAAATAAACATTAGGAACATTAGACAATTTTTGAAGAGGACACAGTGGGATAAATATACCCTGCTTGTTTGAGAGTACAAAACACCTGGAAGAAAGCATACCACAAAAGGAGTAGTGAGACCCCAAAGAAGAGTTTTGCCTATTTCAAAATCTTTACACCCCTATCCATACAGCAACTAAGGGTATTTTTACTCTGAACAAGTCAGGTGTATTGTTTGCAAAAATAACAGAAAATATATTGTTTCCCACGTAACTATGGAATTTGTTGAATAGCGTTTATATTTGTCTTCATGAAGTAGCAATACCTAGATATACGCAGGCATTTAAATCTGTAAACTCTCTGGTATGAAACGAATATAAGAAAGTAGGAAAACCTGGTTCAATGTAAGGAATATAATGAATTTCAAGTCAATCACTTTGTATGTGACACCGTAGCACTAATAATTTCTATCTAAAGAAATAAAATAGAAATCTGATATAAGATCACAATTTAAAAAAAAAAAAGAATGTTATCAGCAATAGTTTGACAACATACTTTGGATGAAAAACTCACGGATTAAGGTTCTAAACAAAGTAGTACATTTAAAATAAATAGCTTTCCGCATAAATATGCCATAGTCTATCACAACAAAAATTAAGAACCACACTGTTATAAACACTCTTCACTCTAATCATGAGCAGAATGCTTTCTGAATGGATCCTTTCCTAACTAGATATATTTTGCACTAATTAGTCAAAAGATACTGTTTGGTGTCCAGAATGGGGCAGTAGGCTGAAGTAGGTGCCAGAAGCATATCTGAGAGTACTGTGTTGTGGTCAGTAGTCTCTGAATTTTTCTCATGTGTTGAGGTTGATGTTTTCCTGCCAATAACACTTCACTGTGCACCACACTTCCATTTAAGCGTAGTCATTCTAAAGGAAAATGTAAGTGTAAAGTCTCTTGTTAAAATCAATCATATTAGTATAACTAGAATATGTTTCCATTTGGCAGGAATTTCATTTCATATTAATCAATGGGTAGAATCTGAGGTATACATAATGTCAGCCTTTTCTTTTTTTATAAATGTAAAGATTTTGGGACAGATCCAGAGTTGAAGCCATCAAAGATTTTATTTCTTATCCTTAAGGTTTAAATCTAATTGATTCCTACTCAGAATAATTCCTATATGGAAATTATTTCATTTAAAAATGTACTTTCTGTACTGAGCTCTGTGCTACCATGTAGAGGTCATCGTACTTCTCACTAACTGAGATGGGAACTGAAGTCAGCTTTTATGTTATTTAATAAAAAGTTCTTGCAACAGTTCAAAAATCATATTTCATTTCACACTTCCAACATTAACATGTTGAACTAGCTATATAATTTATTTTACAAGTCTTCTGTCTAACTAGCCATGACAGGAAGACAAATATACTATAAGAGATATATGGTTTTTTTTCATTTTTTTCCCTCCTGATTGCTCAAAAAGGCATTGATTTATAACCTTTTTCAATTCTCTCAAGGAGTAGGAGGGATTCTCAGCCCAAAGTCACCCCCGGATTTCATTGCTGATCATCTAGATTATATGCTTTTAGGCTTAGTTGACAATGTCTTGAACAACTTCATGCCTTAAAAAAGCTTGTAGGAAAATCACTGCAGATGGGTTCTAGCTTTAGCTCTGCCTCTAAAGTTTGTGTGGCTTTAAAAAAATCAATTCTTGTCTCTGAGCCTCAGTTTCCTCACTGGAAAAATAAGGAGTTTGAACTAGATAATCCCTAAGATCCCTTTTAACTTATATAGTCTTTATGACGTTGATTTAAAAACATTTTTTTGCCACCTGATAAATGTTGTATGGTTCTCTATTTTCTCTAGGATAATATTCAAATAGCTTATTACTATAAAATATGCCTCATAAGTCTCCCTACTCCCAGTCTTACCCTCTCCAATCCAGAATCCACGTCATTGCCAAGAGAAGCTGCCTAAAGCACGGATGTGGAAACGTCATTCCCTGAATCAAAATCTTCAGTGGCTCCCTCCACATCCACAGAGTGGTGCTAATCTGGCTTGTCTTACATTTCACATTATTCCCTTCACTTGGTATCTTGGACCAACTAAGCTACTAATGGTTCCTCAAATTTGACATTCTATCTTCTGATTTCATACATTTGCTCAAGATGTCTTCCATCCATTAAATGTATTCCCTTATTATATCTGCCTGAAGCCAAAGCTACAAGTGTTCTCTCCCTTCTTAAATTTTCCTAGGAAATTTTATCTGATATCTGTTAACCTCAAAACGAAAAAATACATCCTGCATATTTATTTATAGGTTACATTTTCCCAATAGAAGGTAAGCTTCAAAAAGGTTAGGGCCTGTGTTTTTTATTATTTTAATCTTTGTATTTTCAGAGCACAGAATCTAGCACATTTGGGGCTTGTGGAGTTTTGATTGCTATATGTGCCATGGCTGTATGGGGAATGGGGAGAGGGAAGAAGGAACCTGTCATATCATTTGTACATAGTATATAGAGAACTCCCTAATGAAATAATCCCCTCTGGCAAAGCAGATCTAGATCTGATCTGCAAGTTACCCTCTGGAGTTGCCTGAATCACCGAGACGTTAAGTGATGTGTTTATGACAAAGAACCAGGATGTGTAAAATGTGGGGCTTCAACTACAGCTTTCCTGACCTATGAAGGAGGCCAGCTTCCTCTGCACTACGCCATGCTACCTCTCCATATCTACAAATATCAGTACTACTTCCACACAACCCATATTTTCCTGATGCTGAAGTTGGTCATCTATCTGCTATGTCATTCTGCTTTGCACATAGTATGCTAAATAAGGAGTTACTGACTCCAATGCAATTGAAATATTATATTTGAGGGAATAATTCTCAGTCCTGACAGTCTCTCTTATAAGATGCATGCAAATGTGACCTCCTTTAGGGGGAAATAACATGAAGTGAGAAATTTAAGGCAGAACTGTAAAACCTTCATTACCATACATTTCAATACTATAGTGTTTGGCTCTGATTTGGACCCTTTCTTCAACTAGTATAAGAAATGACTCCTCAATTTCATAGGCCAATCTTTAAAAAAAATAATAATAATTTATGTCACTTTGCTATTTAAGATCTATCAGTCTGATTTAGAGATCATGAAAAACCATTGAAGATAAGAAGATTCACGTTTTGGAGTTTTAGAAAAGGTATAAACATGGAAAGAAACTCAAGGGAACATCAAAGAAATCATTTCCTGAAATTACAAGGGGAAAAATGAATCATTTAAAAAAAGCCTTAAGAAAAAAAAGCACATCCAGTACCCTTCTATATTACAAAAAATAAAAAGGTCAAAAAAAGTCTGTGACTCACCATCTTTCACCCATTGCAAAAACTAGAGAAAACAACCAGAATTTTTTTTTATTTGATGGAACAGCTCATTACTGAAGAAAAAAATTTCAAAATGCTAAACAAGATAAAATTGAGTTTACATTTTCCTCACTCCTCATTTAACAAAGTGTTAAAATATTTCAATTCTTTCACAGGGATACAAGGCAAGGCTCAGAGTTCAGCATAGCAGAAATTGCCTAGAGCCAAGTAAAGGTCAAATGAAATTATTCTTCTATCTGTCTACCTATCTACCTATCTACCTATCAATTTATGAATCTATCTATCCATCCAGATTGTTGAAGTTCCTCCTGTTCTTTTTTGCTGATGCAGACTATGATCATGACTGCAGTGCCTTCAAGACTATTTTTTATTTGTGTTAGACATAAATTTCTAGTCATCATATAGATTTAAATGAAAACATGATGCCTATTGTCTTTATCTTCCCTAGCAGAAAAAAAGGGGGTGGGGTGGGCTAGAACTTTGTTTGTTTGCATCTTGGGTAAGCAGTAGAGTAACAAGGAATAATATAAATGGACTTTACTTTTGAAAATGACTTGCTTGATCAAGTTCAGAATAATGCTTTAATTACTTTGCTTTTAAGCAAATCTCAAATTAAGCAATCCTGATGTTCACTTTAACAATATTGAAATGTTATATTAAATTTTATTTTCCAAATATACTAAAACTATATTTTTCATCTTCAACTGCCAAACAGACGAATCAGTAAATATTCAAAATACAATCGATTTGTTTTAAATTATGATTATTACTAAGATTTAATTTATTTTTGTTTTCCCCACAAGACAATATTTTCTTAATATAAAAAAACTAGAAAATGTCATAGTTCCTAACATAATGTGCAAATGTGACTAAAATATAAATGTCGGGGAATGTCAATTGTTGAACTATGTAATAGTGCTATGATATTTGGAAATTCAGACGCACATATATATACATATTATATACACATATATGATTTTCTGAGGGTTAAAATATCCATTTTATTAGATTTTATCTTGACCAAATTGAATGTCAGGTGAGGTAATATTTTTAATGTAGTTGAGGTACATTTTTGTTAGTTGAAATATGGTTAGGATTTTCTAATTTACTTCACTCTATATATGTATGTGTATGTATATATGCATATGTGTGTGCTTGTGTGTGTAAAATGATTTTTTAAAATTTAAATGAAAGTGCTATACAAAAAAATTAGAAAAATAATTAAGATCATAACATATGAGGTACAGCACTTTGCCCAGGTAACAGACTCCTTGATAATTAGAATGGAAGAAATAAATGTTAATCACTGAGAGAAGAAATATTAAAATGAAAAAACTGGAAAAAATTAAAGAAAATCTAGCGTATCTTATTGTAAAAATAACTGACCTAAAAATGGATAGAGAGATTTTCTTTTTAAATCATTGACTTGGTGTATAAGTTTGAAAAAAGAGCCTAGATATCACAAGTCAGGTAATCATGAAAGAAAACTATACTGTTCTCTTTGAACCAGATGGCAAAGTGAAAATAAAAAGAATCTGCTTGTCACCTCCTAAATGATAGTCCCATATGAAAAAACCTAGGAATACCATAGACAAAATTCAGAGCTTCCACCTTAAAGAAAACTGCAAACAAAATTTTTAAAAAAATAATAATAATTTATGTCACTTTGCTATTTAAGATCTATCAGTCTGATTTGGAGATCATGAAAAACCATTGAAGATAAGAAGATTCACGTTTTGGAGTCTTAGAAAAGGTATAAACATGGAAAGAAACTCAAGGGAACATCAAAGAAATCATTTCCTGAAATTACAAGGGGAAAAAAGAATCATTTAAAAAGAGCCTTAAGAAAAAAAAGCACATCCAATACCCTTCAAGAAGAAATCATCAAAGTACTGAAGAGTCACAGGTAGGATCGCATAAGATTTAAGGGCCACCCAAATATAGAAGTGGAGTGTTTGGAATAAAATATTTCAAAACACAAATAGCACAGACTTACAACAAAGAATTAATTACACAGGAAAAAAAAAACCTGAATATCTTCTGAAAAGGGGTAAAATTTGGAGTACTATTGAAGTAGAAGAATTCGAAGTGTTCCTAGTGAAAATACTAGAGCAATTAGAAACTTTGAAATTCAAACTCAGCAAGAGAAACAAAAATAAAAATTATATATAAATGATAAATCATAAAATATAAACAAGGATGAAACATTTACATTCTAAGAACGTGAGATAAATGTGTCCCCTGACACAATATCCCTAGGGTTAATAAAGGGTGTGAAATGAGGCACAAGACCAGCAAGTATTTTCATTTTGTTTTATCAACTTTAAAAAAGAAAGAAAAAATGCAGGAAGAGAAGAGATATAGGGAAAAAACCCAAGTGATATAAAAATGAGATATGAATAAACTATGTGAGATACAAATTGGGCATCATAAGAAATGTGGAATTAAAATTGTACTCCATAATAACTTTTTTACAACATGTGAAATAAGTAAATTAGTCTATACTTGGTGGTTATTTTGACTTTGAGGCAAAATTTCTTTTAATTTTTTTATAAGACAGGAAACATCTAATTCAAACTATCCTGGAGGGGAGGAGAACAGGGTGAACACCTTCTCTACAACACAGGAGATGATTATTTTGCTTGATAAAGGGGACTTCGAGAGGCACTACATAACGTTTTTTGAATAGCTTTGTTAGGAAATCATGTTTGTTTGTTTTTTCTCCTCATCAAACCTAAAATTTTCTTTTGTGAATCCTACGCTTCATTTCTAGTTTTGTCCTCAGGGATCAAGCAAGAGGAGTCAGTTTTTTTCTTCTACTCAAAAGCCTTTCATATTCTTGAAGACAAAATTCATGTCTATTTATTTCAGAGACTTCTCTTTTCCATTTTATACGTACCCAAATCCTTCAACCATTTAAAGATTAATTATAATTTGAGATATGGCAGGTGAGAAGGGAGGACAGAATGCAAGATAAAAACATGCATTTGCATTTTCTAAAATACTAGAATTGAAAATATTCCTATGACTATGTGATCCTGGGCATAAACACTCAACCTTCAAGTGTCAACCATGTACCTTTTAAAATTAAATATATATAGATAGATAGATAGATAGATAGATAGATAGATAGATAGATAGATAGATAGATAGATGAGTTACTAATGTGCATAAGCCAGTGTGTATTTCCACACAAGGTGTTCCCTAAAAACACTTAAATTCGTGATTCTGGAAAACTAACAACAAAATGCTTAAATCAATGAAAATTGTATTTACAATCTAAATTTAGAATTCCATATCAACAGATTCATGAATTATCTGAAATGAATGCCACACCAGGAATCAGCTGATGAGGGAATCAATTCTGGCCCTGTAAGGCAAGTAATAATGTGATAAGTGACCTTGGGAAAGTCAACTAATTTTTCTGAACTTAGATTGTATCATATATGACATGAAGGGGTAGTGGATTAGGTAATATCTGAGATCCTTTTCAAATCCAAACTCCTGTGACCTCCTAGGGAAAACCAGTCATTTTAAATAAATGTGTGTGCATTCAGGGAAGGAAGAAGATAGAATAGTTTGTCAGCTGAATGGATGGGGTATGGCAGTGATCGATCACCTGGGTTATGTTGAGTTCTAAAGAAAATTTACACCTCACAATTCACAGCTGTGTTGACAGCAAATTAATGACATGGTGGCTTTAAAGTACTTATAAAAATGTTTTGTGTATGAGCTTCTCGTACCTCCCATCCTCCTAGGTTTACTCTGTCCTGTAGTTCTCTGCTCTGTTGATAAAATTTCTCCTGGGTCAGGACCACCTACATTATTAAAGTAGCTTCTTTGCCAAAACATTCCATAAAACTAAGTAGCAAATCACAAATGCCTTCCATGGAGACTAGATGGACAAACTTCAGAAAGCAATTCTTCTCTAGTCAATCTGGCTGTCTGACTGGATTGTAATAAATTTATCTCATCACATAGCTTTAGTTAGATCATATTTTTTGGACTGTATATCCCTATCCTTCCTAGGCTGAAATTGCAATGACCACTCAAAGGCCTTGTCCCACTGATGATTGCGAAATTTCTCTGTATCTGACACGCTAGCCCACCTCTATCGGACAGCCTGTTTCTAAACTTACCACCTTGCTGGTGCCACACTGGTGCCACTGGTGCCATATTTCCCACATTGGTTCCAGGCATAGAGAGGACATGCTATTATCTTTAGCCTTTCAGCTAGTGAGTCCATAACTCTCTAGCTCAAATAATCTAACAGTCTTGGATCCCTAACAGCAGAGAATGAAAGCATGTGCCACAAAATCCCAAGAACAATGGACATTAAAAATAACCCTTCTCCTCATTTAAAATCAAACTAAAAACTGGAATTTAAAGGTGATCTAGTCCAGGTATTCCTAATCTGAGGTCCATAACCTAGAGTTTTCAGTAGGTCTGTGAAAAAATACACATCATTATTTCAATATTATTGGTTCCCTGAGTTATTTAATGGATTTTATTTTATACATTTAAAAACATTATTGTAAAAATGTGTCCATCAACTTTGTCAGGCTGCCAAAGTGACATATCATGACATAACACAAAATAAGACAAAGAATTCATGACCTAGTCCAATCCTATTATTTTATAGATGAGCAAACTGAAGCCCAGAGACATAAAATAGTTTCCAAGTTTTTACAGGTAATATGACATGAGCTGAAAATTGTTTTTGCTTCTTTTCTTTTTAAACAGTCAGATTCTTCAGATCTGCATTTATTGAGATATACATAATTTGGGATACATGGTACATTTGATTAATATGATTGATTATATTGATTGTTTTCCTGATGTTGAACCATCTTTGGATCCCTAGTATAAATCTAATGTGGTCATAATGATTTCCTGGATAAATTGTTGCTATTTATTTCATAGAATTTTGTTTAACATTTTTGAATAAATATGTGTTACTTGACATTAAACTATATTCCTCCTTTGATTTATCCTCCCCTGGTCAAAGTATTAGAACAATATTTTTTTTTTCTCAAAAGGAATTGGTAAAGTTTTTTTTCTCAATTATGAATGTAATTTTTGTTATGTTAATATTTTTTTATTGTAAAGTTTAATAGACTTATATTCTTCTTTTCATATGTAAAATGTGCTAGAAACAAGGGGGATTAAATGATCTACCCCACCTTGAAAATGCTATTAACTAGAAGGGAAAATTGCCATATTCAATTACAATCTTATAAACTAAGAGGCCAACTTCTTCCTTTTCTGAAACTTTATATATATTGAAACATTATATAAATAAAACAGGTAAAATATATGAGCCATATATATATACATATATATATAGAAACATTATGTATGTGTATATACATTATACATGTATGTGTGTGTAGTTACACACACACACACACACACACACACACACACACACACATATACCCTACACAGCTTACCTTCCAATAGAGGAAGAAGAATATGGTTTTATAGGTAACTGCATATTATGAATTGGATGATGCTATGGATTATTCAGATTGTCAAAGTCTATATTCCAAGTTTTTATGTGATAGTAGTCTTCTCATTAAGAAGCACTAGGTTCAAGTCCTCCCTCTGAAACATAGGGGATGTGTGAATATGGAGGAAACTACCAGATTCAGTACTTCAGGCAGCTCTTTAAAACTATTATCTATATATGAGATTGTGAATGTAAAATCTTTGCAAACTTTAAAACTCTTTATTAGTGTGAACTGTTATGACTTCATTACTTGTTTCCCATAGCAATGAAATCATAAGTTCATAAAAAATTCTAAAGTATGGTGTGTTGTAAATGCTACCATTCTCACTAGTGAGAATGAAAAATAACCAAAGGTATGTGTTAGCTTAAACTTATTATTCAGAAAGGATGAGCTGTGTGAAATATTAATGGAGGGAAAATCACAAACTACATTTAGATCACTAAAATAGATTTTATTGCATTTTCCATATTCCCACAGTTGCTCTTTGATAAAATCATCATATTTGTGTTAGACTTACTTTTTTGCTTCATACAGCATATGGTACTGAGTTAAAATATTTAAATAACTGACTAGAATTCCATTTCTGAAGACTCACACAGTATTCCACAGACCTTAAGCATATATAATGAACATTTCTAAACACTGAAAAATCTGCCTTTTCTCTGAAATTCATGTTATGTGCTTACATTTTGTAAGAAAAAAATATATATACATATACATACATATATTATTTATATATTATATATCATATACGTATATTTGTATTTATGTATAATATATACATATATTCCTGTATTCCCACTGTTTCTTTCCCTTCATGGGCATCATTTAATTAAACTGTTCAAAAGTATGTAGAATTGAGGTAATATTAATATGGTTTTACCAACAAATAAGTAGAGACATAAGTGAGTTAAATCTTTGTCAAAGGTTATCATAGAAGTTGGGCTATATGTCATGAGTAGGCTATCTCTACTACTCATTAAATCATATTTTGAGCTGGAAGAGAGAAGACGAGAGAACTAAGGCATAGAGAGATTAAATTACTTGCCTATTGTCATACAACTGACAAATGTCTGAGGTGGGTTTGAGCAAGTATTGTCTTCTTAGCAAAAACTCAGTTACAAAGACACTAGCGTTATTGACTGAATTTCATCTGGTAGATGTGTTCTAATAATTGAAAGTAAAGATTTTTACAAACCTAGATAATCAATGTAAATGTCTTCTGTACATTTCTTCATGAATCAAATAAATAAATAAAAAGTATATAAGCCATCGAATTTGAGGAGGAAAAAATACTCCTGAAAGGAGAGTTCAGGTTATCAGATTAAAGCAAGCAGAGATAAGGCACATGGTGGGTCGAGGTGACAGAGATCAACAGTTGAATTTTTGAAGCTAGATCTTAAGATTCTGGACTTTCAAGGGACCTTTGGTTCAGAATTCTGTATTCCTTTGGTTGTTGTTGTTTAGTCTTTTTCAGTCATGTCCAACTCTTTGCAACCTCTTTTGAAGTTTCCTTGGCAAAGATACTGGAGTAGTTTGTCATTTCCTTCTCTGGCTAATTTTACAGAAGAAGAAACTGAGTCAAATGGACTTCTGTGACTTGCCCAGGGTTACACAGCTGGTAGGTTTCAAAGGCCAAATTTGAACTCAGGTCTTCCTGACTCCAGGTTTGGTGCTTTAATCATTGTGCCATCTTTGTGCTCTCTGAATTCCTTGCTGTTGCCTAAATGGTACTACTTTCTTTCAGTTTTAGCCCCGATCCCATAAACTTGCTTCTTTTCTTCTTGTCCTTTATACACTAAAGAAATTCTTTCTTCTTCCTGGGGTTATCATTCAAATTTCAAATTGTCTATTTGCATTCTGATAGATTTTTGTTACAAGAAAAAAGTGAGAACAAGATTCCTTTTGTGAAAATATGCTAATTTATATCTTTCACATTGTATTTCAATGGAAGACATTGACCACAATTGTGATTTACTAGGAATTTTGAGTTAGAACAATTGTACCACATACATCTTCAAGTAATTCGGTTTCATTCAACATCTAATTACTAAATGCCAATCATATATAAAACATTGTGTGGGGTACTGGAGAAGAAACAAAATTAGATAAGATATGGTTCTTGTATTCATGGAGCATGATGTCTGATTGGGGATTATACTATGTAGACAAAACTGTTTCAAATGATAAGTTAATACACTCATAAAGTGGTCTTTAATACTGCAATAAAAGATGATCAATGACAATATGAGTACTAGAGTCCATGTAGGACAGGTTATTTGATCTATTTCTGTTTATCCTTTGTTTTTGAAGAGTACCAATGGCATCACACAATGATGTCTTGACTTGTGTGTGAATTGAATTTAAGTGGGATAGACTTCCACAAAGTCATCAGCCTCACTCTCTCTTTCAGTCATGGAAGTCCAGTGGCAAGACAAAAGTCAAGAAAAATAGCAATGGCCCAGGATGCAGTGGATGTCCTCAGAATCTTCGATGTCTGACCAAGCTCAAAGTATTCTACAATGCCAGCATTAGCCATTTTAATGACACCTTCTTCCAACTCACAGATGGGTTTGAGGCCCATCAATTACCCTCAACCTAGGGCCAAATTTGAACTCAGTTCTTCCCGACTCCAGGTATGATGCCTTACCTACTGTGCCATCTGGCTGTTTTCTGAATTCCTTACTCTTGCCTAAATTGTACTAATTTGCATTAAAATTGTACTGATGGGTTTAGCCCATCTGCATAAATTGGTTTACTGGGGTGTGGTTGCCAGGCATGCTGTAGCTTCTTAGAGCCACAGGTGAAAACTGAGTGCCAGTTAGACACCAAAGGTGGATGATCAGCCCTGATAAAGGTTTGCTAAGCCCTCATACCAGAGATGCTCATCTTCCTTGAGCATTCCAAATATGGGGTGTTATTTGATCTAGGCCCTAATGAATAGATAGGCTTTCAAAACGCTAAGATATATATTCCACATATTGGAAACAAGAGCAGCTAAGGCACTGAAATGGAAGAGCATAGCACATGTACTGTTTAGTTAAGAGATTGAGTATATGGATAGAAATAGTTGGCATAAATGATCAAATAAGTGTTCTGGAGATGCACAGAACTTTAAATGAATTTTATTTAGTCATAATAGGGAACCATTAAGGGATTTTGAGAAGAAGCTGGCAGCAACAGTTTTACATTTGAATTGAATGCAGGAAGACAAGGAAGCAGGAAGACTGATAAGAAACTATTGCAGCAGTGGGAATGGTATGCACATGCTTTGAACATTGCAATAAAAATAGACAATGTGGATTTATTTGAGACATCGTATGATGGATTTTAGAAATACCATGAAAGGTAAAAATTAAGAAGATAGTAACTGATAGGGCATAGGAAGTGAGGGATAGAAAGAGAGAGAAAAATTAATCAGCAAAGTTTTTAATATGAAAGACTAGATGAAGAAGAGTGCTAATGACAGACTTAGGAAAGTCAAAAGGAAGAGCAGAATTTCACTGCAAGATAAGTTTGATTTGCACATGTTCTGTTCAGGATATAAAGCCTAGGAGAAAAGTCAAGACCAGAAATACAAATTTGAGGATCAGCTGCATAGATGGATAATTTCAAGAGGAGAGAGAGAGAGAGAGAGAGAGAGAGAGAGAGAGAGAGAGAGAGAGACAGAGA
>CM053626.1:101994357-102016456 GCA_028646595.1 Phalanger gymnotis | reverse complement strand
TGTCCTTCATTTTTGAAGAGGACCATGGCATCAGGGAAATGAGGACGTGACTTGCAGTTGACTTCGTTTTGAGTGAAGGAGAGCTGTGCAAGGTCATCAGCATCACTGTCTCCTCAGAGCCACCTGGATCCAGTGACCAGATATTCATCAGGATGACTGGAGATGACCCAACATGCAATGGGAGAGGCTAAGGCCTTTTTATGTGTTTGCTTAGAGTGAGGAAATGCCCATTCAGTGAATAGGTCTCTTTAAGAAGTGAGTCAAGGGCTGGTCCTTTTAATTAGAATATCTGGTCACTGCATCCAGATGGCTCTGGAGGAGACAGTGAGGCTGGTGACCTTGAACAGTCCTCCTTCACTCCTGTTAAAGTCAACTGCAAGTCATGTCCTCATTTCCTTGATGCCATCATCTTCTTCCAAAATAAAAGACAAACACAACCTGTGAGTAGACTCAGCTGCCTGAATGGGGACCCAGCTAGTTGGGTAACTCACCTCTCCCTCTCCTCACCAAAATATGTAAAATATTATTATCATATACCAAATTTAAAGCTTCGACATAAAACATGAACAGCAAAGTTAAAAAGTCTATCCTTTCCTTATCATTATACATACATCATAATAAGATGATGAAATTTGTTAGTCTAGAAGACCAAATAAAACAAGATATGGAGTCTGAATGCAGATTGAAGCATACTATTTTCACTTTTTCATTTGTTTTTTTTTCTTTCTCATAGTTTTTCCTTTTTGTTCTGATTTTTCTTTCCCAACATTACTAATGTGGAAATAATGTTAAACATGATTGTACATACATAAAATATATCATATTACTTGCTTTCTTGGGGATGGGGTAGGGAAAGGAAGGAGGGAGAAAAATTTGGAACTCAAAGTCTTACAAGAATAAATAAAATACTATTAAGTAAAAAGGAAAGAAAATAAATAAATATGACCCAAAAATATCTAAGAGATTTTAGTCAGACAGACAGACACACACACACTTGTGAACAGGGACTTATCCTTTTGTATTCCCCAGACTTGTAGCACAATAGCAGACATATTACAGATTCTCTGTGAATGTTTTCTGACTGTCGATCGAATGATGTTCATCAGTATCTTCCAGTGTAGATGGACTTCACCATCATGAGCTAGTGGAACCATAAAAATAGCTAAATTTATCTATTGTCCTGCTATTGCATATAATCCATTTTGAAAGTAAGTTAGGGTGAAAAAAATATATATATATATAAATATTATATATATGTTTGTATACGTGTGTATGTATACCCACAATACACATATATATTCTTCTTTCTATTGATTTTTTTGGATGGAAAGAGAATTAATTTGGTACCAAAATGTTTAATTGGTTCAAGTAACTTGGATATTATGTTTTGGAGAAGGAGTCTCTGAGACAGGATTTCTTTTTTACAAAAAACAAATTGTATGCTATGCTATTCTATCAGCTACCTAGTTAATTTGCATTGGCTAGATTAAGAAAGAACACATCTAAATTGTTGTTTTCCTGAGCCTACAGTGGCTACTGAAAGTTGTACATTCCTAAAAGGATCGCTTTGGGTTAAGGGACATGTGATTCTATAATCAGCAGAGAGCTGTCTCATACTTTCCATTAGAGCATTGAGATTTTCTCCCACTAGCAGAGGGCAAAACTTTCCTCATTTAAAAGCAGTTCAAATCAGCAGACAACATGAAGCCTAGATAAGGTGCCAGGAAGTGACTGAGGATTTACAGAGGAAGGCATTCCTGGCATCATATAGTATTTGTCTGACCTTTGTTTTAAAAGATTTGTTGTTGTTGCTGCTGTGGTCAAAGTACATGAAATTAGAGAAGTACCTCCATTTTAGGGTATCTTTACCTTGTTTTGGGATGAGTGTAAGCCAAATAGACGAGAGAAAGATAACCTCCAGGGTTATTGATAGGCTGCTTTTTATTCACGTTTCCTGCCCCCGGTGCCTCCAAATATAATTTAATACAAACTTCTCAACTGCTTGATAATAAAATAAATATAATATAATACAAGACAATAGATTAGAACATAATATAGTATACACACATGTATATATACTTATATATGTGTGTACCCATATATGTGTATATGCACATGTATCTGTGTATATAAATGTAGGTATATATGTATATTATAGATGTGCATATATACATGTATGCAATACATATATGAATATGTACATGTGTGCATAATGCATTGCAGGTGTGCATTTATGTATGTGTACATATGCATATATTTCTGAGGATATATACATGCATGTGTATGTCTATGTTGTACATACATGTATACCTATGCACATGTGTGTTTATGGGTATGTGTATGTGTGAGATAGATAGATAGATAGATAGATAGATAGATAGATAGATAGATCAGGAGATATGCTCATGAAAGTTGTTTTCTACCACCATGGAAGAAGTCTAAATCAGGCAATGATTCCCTATAGTTATAGAGGTTCTCCAGATGTTCCTGACTGGTTCAACCCTAGAATGTTGAGGAGACTCCTAAGTGAAGTCCATAGGTGTTCAAAAATGTCTGGCCTCACTATCCACAAAGGAATAGCCAAGTAAATAAAGAATGTCTGTTGTTCAGACTGTGACATAACAGTTTAATAATCCATAGGCTAGTTCATCAGACAAATTCTACAGTTGGATAAGGAGCTTGGCCTAGGATTGAGTAGGTGGTGTATCAGCTTGATTGCCTTTGTGAAACTGCAGTTTTCTCAATGCACCCATATTTCTCCCTGAGACAAAGGCCTATCTTTTAAGATAAAATATTATTCTAGCAACACTGTATGTCTGAAAATCATCCAATGATTTTCCCAGAAGAACTGAAGTCGAGGATCACACAAAGGGCAATAAAGAGGCACATGGTGGGAGTGAGCAGAATGGCAGCCATTAGAAACAAAGAACTGTGTAGAAGAAGCAGAGACAGGTATATTATTAGGGAAATGTATGTGGCTATCAGGCCATATATCGGGCATCAGGAAGATCTGTTAAATCCTGCCTCAGACGCTTACCAGCTGGGACCCTTGGCAAGTGCCTTAATTTCTTTCAGCTTCAGTTTCTTCCTCTGTAAAATGGCAATAATAATAGTACTTACTTCACCAAGTTGTTAGGATTTTTGCTTTGCTAACAATGCACCATATGACTGCTAGCTATTATCAATATTATTACAAGATAAAGAAATAATATGCTAATTTATATAGTGAGAGTGAGAGATGACTAATATATAAGCATGATGCCATGTTCTTATTAGACAATGGAACTAGAGGAAGGACCCTAGAGGAGAATACTCTGTGGCATATTTAGGAAGACATGGACAAGAGTCAAATGGGATGAGACAGCACCAACAGGTGATGATTAATAATGCAGGCATGGGTACCCACATTGATGAAATCACAACTCCATCAAATTATCAAAGGTGATAAGATATAAAAAAGCACCATACACGGTACTAGAAATAGATTGATAAATGCTATTGTTTTCAAAAAGTATAGTTTTATTCAGAAAAGAGGTCAGATTAGCTGATTATACTGACTAAACATATGCTTGTCTAAGGTCTATTTTCATTTTGACAAGGGCCAAATTCTAAACAGAAATGAATGATTTCCTAATTGTGTGATTTCATGCACTACTTAGGCAGTTGTTAACATATTTTTAAAGTATAGAGATCTTTTCTGCACCCCTGAAATCTCATTGTAAATGTGGCTATCTGTTCTACCTAATGCTGCCACTAGATCACACCAATGAGTGGAAGCAATAATAAAAATATCTGGTTTTAATATACTCATTACTCACTAAAGAATTATTTTCCTTTGGTAATTTCTTCAGATATGAGTAAGCATTCTTGTAAAAAATATCTTTGACCAAAATGTAACCTCAACCCTAACAAGTACCTTGCTGATAAAATTTTATTGCCTACCACTTTATTCTCTATCCTTTTGTTATTGTGGGGAAAGACTATTTATTGTTGAAAAAAGAAATACTCATACCCAAAGTATCTGATATATTAAATTGACACCAATTGTACATGTATGTAACTAGCCATAAGTTGATACATTTCCTCTCTCCCCAGCAGATCAAAATCATTCATTCTGTTTTATTATGTTTTCTAATTGTCAATGTCCCTCAACAAATCCCTTATAGAAGATCTGATAAATGTTAGAAGAGTTTCCTTTTGTCACTTTTAGTATTTTCTAGATACCAGTGAAATAATGGACCTCTCTGTAATTCCCTGCCTTTAGTACATGACATCTACTTCCTTTTTAAGTCTACATGCCCATGATAAGGGTTACCTATATCTACAATATATCTTTCTTTTGTTATTTAACTCTATAAAATTGATAAAAGTACACTGGCTATCACACACACACACACACACACACACACACACACACACACTTTTAAACACTCCAATTATTTTCTCTTCCTTCTCAGATTACCTTGAATTTATGTTTCTATTGTACACGTATCTTCCAGCACAACGTAATACACACACACACACACACACACACACACGGACACACACGGACACACTCACAGATCCAAAGAAGAGAAATAATGAGAAACAAAGATAGAATATAAGAGAGTAAATGTCAATGTATATCCTACACAAAGTACTGGGGTGACTGAACAAAGGGATACAGTTCTCAGATCTTACTCAGAGTGCCTCTCCCTTGCCAATACCATAGAAGAGGATTAATCTGATCTGCTTTTGTAAATATGTGATGATATGTAATGGAGGAGTTTTCCATCTAATTCAGAGCATATAATACTGTTCTGTGATTCTTTATTTTCTGTTTCACTTACTGGCTGAAGAAATCATTGTATTTAGAGACTAAGCCAGAATTGAGAGTACATAGAAAAGGCTCTAATGGAGAAATAAGAATGATTTCTCTCATCACTGTTGTCAGGCTATGTACTAATAAGCCTTTGGGGGGAAAGAGTTGCCACTTTAGCTATCTTACTCTATATACCTGGGCCCACAGATGACAATGAACACATGGTACCTCTCTTTTTTTGCCTATTTGTGTTTGCTCTTTCATACTCTTAGCAGAATAAGTGCTGAGACAAAACAGACCAGGCTGCAATCTTGTTTCAAAAGGGCAGAGAAGCCAGTAGATGTCTGGATAGGAGACTATCATGGCTGCTGCAGTTCAACCAAGTGAGGAGCCACTGCAGACCTAAGGTACTACCTAAGTTGTTCAAGTCAACACCAAATCTCTCCAGCAGCTGAGATACTCTATGACACAAGTGGGAAATCTATTTATCCATCAGCTATGACATATTTAGAAAGGAACTTGTCAGGGAAAATGTTGGATAGTAAACACTTTAAGTTCAGGCCTACTCTTCTCATCAACTGAAGAATAGAAGAGACAGTGATCTTCAGTTTGAGTGGTGGCATTTTTGTACTTTGGTCCCTGGCACCTCTTTTTTTCCCCCATAATATAATAACAAGAAATATGATTGAATATGAATTTCCCCCATAATATAATAAAAAGAAATATGATTGAACATGAAACTTCAAGTGCATTCTGCACAACTTGCTGTTCCTTTTAAATATATAATAAAATTATTATGGAAATTTCTTTTTTTTTCCTTTATTTTACCTTCTATCCTCCACCCTAGAGATGGCTACCATAGATAAATGTGTGTGTGTGTGTATGTGTGTATGTGTGTATAATCATTCAATATATTGTTTTATTTATCAATTCTTTCTCTGGATTCAGGTAGCATCTTCCTTCATATGTCCTTTATAGCTAATTTGGGTATTTATAATAGTCAAAATGACTTATTCACTCAACGTTGTTTTTAAAACAACATTGCTATTAATGTACACAGTGTTGATTTTGCTCATTTTGCTCTTCATTATTACCTTTTTAATAAATAGCACTTTGTTAAAGATAATTTATGCTAATTTATTATCAACATTTTAGACATTTCAACTGATTAAATGATACTGTGGAGATAAATGACACTAACATAATATTTGAGGCAATAATCACTGCCCACTTGATATTGGGAAGAACACGTTGGGATGGGTATGTTAACCAACATCATGGGAATGACCTCTTGCCCATCAAGAATATTCCTGGAATGCTGAAGGGAGTTGTGGTCAGAAGCTTTCTGACCAGCTAGTGAACCAGCTAGTTTCTCTCTAAAAATAAGTTGATCTAATCCCCAAGATCTCAAAACGAGTATTTCCCAGTGTAATTCACAGTATTAGCAAAAGGAACACTTTCATACCGGGGCCCTCTGTAGTAAGAAGGCCGAATTTATGATCTAAAATATAATCATATATATATATTTGAATGGTTTGAAACCACAAGGTATGAGAGATTCTCTAAGTAGAACATAACAAAACATTTATTTAGGCCCCACAGCAACAGATCTGCGGACCAGCCTCCCCATTCCAATATCTTGACCAAAAAACCCCAGGCCCAATAAGCCTGCCTCACAAGAGTAACCAGGAGGCCACATAAAAACAAGATAGTATTTAACCAAATCATATTTACTGGCCTCAAGTCCTTGCTCGCACTCCTGGGTCTACACATGGTTCGGCTCTGCTTCCGCAGCTCCTGCTTTGGCTTTTTTCAGCTTCAGCTGTAGTTGTCTCTTAGCTCGCCTCTCCTCGTGGCTGAGCCTCTGGCGTCCTCAAGCCCCTCCTCAATGACCAGAGATCATTGGTTCCCGAGTTGGCCCCTCTTAAGTCATTAATCTACACCCACACAGGTTTCACACTTGATAGGGCTTTGGGCCTGGGGCTTAGCACTTAACAGCTGAAAGTACTTTCACTCAAAGTAAACAAAAGCCAAACTCCTGAAGTGCTAAGGAGCCCATTTTGCCTTACTGACACACCCTCTACCAGTGAGCCACTCTCAGGTTACCATTATGCTCTCTTGAGATCCTGTTTGTTACCCTGCTGTATGTTTTGGCCTGTACTATATATGACTATGCTGTCCTCTGCTACCCTTAGAGGATGAGCTTTTAAGCCATGTTCACTATCTTCAAATTTTCCCGTCTTTTCTCAAGGGAAGCAGATGAAACATTGTTCTCTTTCAGTATGTATTAGTAGTTATTTGTCCTTGTCTGGGTGGAGATAGGTTACAGTTCACTCAGACTATGATTTCTCCTTGTGTAGGCTTTTCTCTCCCAGGAACAGAATGATTCATGCAGGTGCAGAGTTCTTATTGATACCCCCTCTTACCACTGGGTTTCCAAGTGTTCCCTCACCCCAGCCCCCCAGCTACAGGCAGTCCTTGATATTGATCTTATCTTCATGTCAATTAACCCCAATCTTACTCCCAATCTGAGGATCTTTCTATATTTCAACCTTCAAGCAACTCTTCCTACTGATCTAGCAGTTGACAAGTCACTTCAATTGTTCCTCAGTTTATTCTCTTTAGTGACTGAGTGGAATTATTGAAATTATAGTGTTGTGGGGTGGGGGGATAGCTGCAATTCTCAGCAGTTTCTAAAGTTATGTATGCCTTTAGGGATTGCTAGAAATTCTAAATCAATTTAGGGGGAGCAGGAAATCTAAACTCAGACAGAATTAGGCTATATAAATTTATTATACATTTAATATTGCTTTCAAAATGACAATAAATTCAAAAGTCACTTGAAAGCACATAGAAAACAAAACAAAAACAAAAATCCTTAAACAGCCTCTTTAATATCACATAATTTTTCTCAATATTCTCCAAACATGGACAAACTGCTCTGTTTTAAACATTTATCCCTTTCTAAGATGGGATGGTTTTTTATAGAGCGGGTATTTTGATCTTTTTTTTTTTTTCTAAATGGCAGACAAGGGTCAAAACTTTTCCCAACAAATTATCAAGAGTATGACAGTGAAAGGAGGTAGGAAACTAAAAATAAATGAAAACAAGGTAACAAACATGAAGTGCAGGGGAAGCAAATCCTTCTTGGTGTAGAAATCATGGGAGGCATATGCTATCTAGAAACCAATGTGTATGGGCTATCCTTCATTTTTCATTTTGTTTCATCTGAAAATTCAAGGTTAGAAATGCGTAACCCTATAGATTAACAGCTGTGCTACAATTCCCAAGTGACACCTATGATCTACTGCTTTCCTCAAGCTTCTCTTTCTTTCCTCTTCTTTCTATTTTTGTCTTTTTGTCTTCTCTCCTTCTCTGTCTCTCTGTCAGTCTCCATCTCTTTCTCTTTGTCTCTCTCTGTGTATGTCTGTCTGTGACTATCTGTGTCTGTCCATCTCTCTCTTTCTCTGTCACTGTGTCTCTGTCTTTATCTGTCTGTCACACACACACACACACACACACACACACACACACACACACACATACACACACGCATGCATTATTGGATCCTCTTTTCAGAATATGTGTCTCACACAAAGAACCTACACTTTTATGATAGTGCTACCACTTTAATATAATTACCATATGCTTACTTAAAGGTATACATTTCTTGAGAGGGTATTATGCACATGTATATATGTATATGTAACTAATGTACTATATAGAGGTAGATAGGTATGTGCATATACATATACCAGTGTATATGCATACATACACCAGTGTATATGCATACATACAGGTATAGTAGGGAAATATTTTATTATCTTATTTAAAAAAAGCCTTATTTGTTAATATTGTTTGAATGTAGCTTGATGTGCCTAGAAATTGACTGACCTCAGGAATGCTCCCAGTAAAGCCAGATGGTTACAGAGAATGCCTGGATTCTACTCATGGCTAGAGTCCAAAAAATACTTGTGTTTTATATTCTTCAAGTTTGAATGTATATGCTTACATATCATTTGACCTTAATTTGAATGCTTACTGATATACATATCAATGGACCTAATTTGGATACCATGCTCTCTACAAAATAGCTTAACTGCTATACAAAGTTTCTATTGGTATTCTCTGAAACTCAATATAATATAACCTTGCCAAAGATTTGAAGATGGAGCCTTCTTCCAGCTTTCCTTGTCCACCAAATGCCCTAATAAATTTCTTTTTAAATCTATTTCAGATTTCCCTGTTTATTCTCATGACTTACAACACATGCACGCACACACACACATACACACACACACACACACACACACACACAGCTGGTAACCTATAAGGTTACACATTTCTAACCTTGGATTTTGAGAGAAAACAAAATGAAAAATGAAGATTAGTCGATACACTCTGGTTTCCAGATAGCGTGTGCTTGAGAAAATTTCTAGACTGAGAAGAATTTGCTTCCCTTGCCCTTTATGTTTGCTCCCTTGTTTTCATTTATTTTTAGTTTCCTACCTTCTTTCACTGTCATCCTTTTTGTTTGGAAAGATTGAGGGGGTTTTCTTTGTCAGATAGATTGAAAAAAAAAGACCAAAAACCTTCCTATACATGTTGTTTATCCTTCATTTTTAAAGAAGACTAATGACATCACAAGGTGATGTGTAAATTGGATTTAAGTGAAGCAGAGTTGCACAAAGTTATCAGACTCACTCTCTCTTGCAGAGTCATTGTAGTTCAAAGGGAAGACAAAACATGAAGACTGGCAATCATCTGGATGCAGTGGATGACCTTGGCAACTTTGAAATCTAACCAAGCTCTAAGCACCTCACATTTAGTCACTTTCATGGCCACTGGAACAAGTTCTCACTCATCTATTCTTCAAAGGGAAGTCTTCACATGCTTAGAGTAGACTTCCCCCAATTCACCCAAGAGTTTGAGGCCCATGTCACCCTCAACCTTGTTTCACCTGTCCACCAAGTCAATTTTACCGCTATGTGGCTATTGTACATGCTACAGATTCTTGGAGCCACAGATAAGAATTGAATGACCAGTGAAAACGGAAGGGGATAAACAGCCATGAAAAGTGCTCAGAAATCCCTGGTGGTGTTATTCATGCCTGGACCCTCCACTTCAAATACCAACCACCTTATTCAAAGGGTCCTGAAATGACCTCCAGCAACAATATGAGTTTCCATCCATCTCAGAAATCCTATTCTATGTTCTCAATCTTTGTGCCCAACTTTCAGAGGTGTTCCATGCTGTGAATGTCTTTCTTTGCTGCTTCTTCCAGGAACAGGGAGCAAGTTTCTCTCCCATTCTTCTTCTGCCTGCATGTAGTTATTGGTTGTTGGCACTCATATTGATCTACGGTCAAATCTGCATCTTTGGATTTTTTTCTCCCCCTTCTTTCCAGGCTGCGTCTACTGCCACATTTTGAGTGGGTATGGGCCAGTGCAGGTTGGGCTTGCTATGTGAACTCTCCTCCTCCCAGCTACATCATAGCTAATGAGGAGCCAAGAGAAGGGCTTGTGATAGTTAACTAAAAAATGAAGGATAAACTTGAAAGCCCTCTAATCCACATTCCATCAAGCAGAATTATAATCCAAATGCCCAATACAAAATAAATGAGAAATGAAGTCAGTAGATAAAGCTCTTCATGGACCTAAAGCAAGCTAAAAGAAGCTAGAGGGCAGAATAGGCCTGGTTGAAAGGAACATAGTATGAGAATGAGAGTAGGTAATCCCCAGATAATACATTGTGGAAATTGGTAGTGAGATTGTCATGTAATGGGAACAGTCATCACAGTGAAATCAAGAGAAATTTTATTCAACTATTTCCATCTTCTCTTATATTGAGAAATCTCCATAAGTTCTTCAAATGTCCCAGTCTTCTTTCAGAATGGCTTGTTGGAAAGGTAGGAGTAAGGGGAAGGAGAGTAAGAGAGTAGGGGGACAGGAAGAGGCAGTAGCTATGGAGGCAGCTTCTTCACTTACAGGGCCTCAAACCTCATGTACATATGCACATATGGATACATATGCCTATCTATCTGTGTGCAATGCTATATGTGGTTATTTGGGGAAGGGGTTGAGTTTTTAGGGGGACATTTTTCAACACTTTACCTATTTTTCTTTATTTGTGATTTTTCTTTATGCTTACGTTTCTTACATTTATTTTTTAGATATATTATAGAATTAGAGAAATCCAGAACAAGAAGACATTAATCTGAATTTTAAATATAAATGTCTCTTTAAGTTGTATGTTTGATGTATGGCCCTTCTACTTCTCTTTACCATTTTACTTCTCAGGTTGTGTTTATCCATTTGTAAAAGAAAGTGGTTCTTTGGAAAGATCACTAAGATAACAGACTGCTTTCCCTCTCTGACCTTCTGATCCTGTGAGCAGAAGTAAGTTCTAACCTCCATTCCCACCTAAGTTTTTTTTTTTTTTTTGGATTCCACAAACTCTTACACAAAGGAATCACTGGAATTGAAAATATTAATTTTTTGAATTACGAGCTTTTATTATGGGTACCCAACACTCTCTGATTTAGGATAGAAACAAAAGATTATTCTTTATAAGGTAGAAATACCACTTAATACATACATTCTCCATGAGAAAAACAACCTGGATACTCTGTTCTTACTTTCTCAATAGAAGTCCACTAACTAAAACTTGGTTACCACTATAGCAGCTGCTTTTTCTTAGTTCCTTTGTCCAACTACACAAAATTGTAAGGACAATATTTTTTTTTTGTTTGTGGTTCCATTATTCAGTTTTATAAATGAGTGTCTATCTCATTGAACAAGATAGAACCAGCAAATTTCTAAAGATCTATAGGACTAGCTATATTAGTTTATTAGGGCCAGAATGACAGTATAAGTGAGCTGATTCATTATTTTTCTCAAGGAAGAACAAAAAATGGTGCTTAATCATATTATGTTGGCCAACATATCAAACAACATTAGCTTTGTTTAAACAGTAACCTCATGCTTTAGCATATCCTTTCACAGGTGTCTCCAAAGGTCTCTTAATGTGCCACATGAGCCAAAGATTAAGCATTGCAGTGGCAAAGACTATGAGATTGTGGTCTTAAGAAATATGTTTGGGGGAGTGGAGCCAAGATGGCACTGTGAAAGGAAGGAACCACTGAAGCTCTCTCATAAATTCAGTCAGATACATCTAAAAAAGTGAATCTGAGGAGATTTGAGAGAGTTAGAAGCTACTAGTAGACTAAGAGGGATAGGAGTGCCAAGGACACACAAAGGTGCCAGACCAAACCAAATGGGAACAGTAGAGGAATCCAGACAACATGGTGGTTTGGGAGAGTGCTGAGCAAGTGAGATGCCAGAGGCCCAGGGTGGAAGTACTGACTACAGGCAATCCAGCCTCAGCCTTCTCAGCCCAGGACAGAAGTCTGTCAGAGCTACAGGCAGAACCAGTGCAGAGCCTGCAGCTGTGGGAGCAGCTAGCCAGGAGGCCTCCAACACACAATCTAAAGGTTTCAAACTTACCTTTTGAACTTCCAGGAGCCATGATGGCCAGGTAAATCATTTCTCCCTCCCTTGAATAAACCCAGAGAATACTACCTCAGGAGAAACAGAGGAGCTAGAAGGAGTGCTTCAGTAGTGAGAGAAGTCAGGGAGAGGGCCCTTACTGTGGTGGCACAAAGAGACTAGTGCAGGAAGAGAGGTGTCCCAGCAGTCCTTATCTCAGCAGAACAATGAGAGTAACTGAGCTGCAGGGGGTGGAGCTAACAGGCATCAATGCCAGGACCCCAGCTGTGGCTTTGCACAGCCAGGGGAAGTGGCAGACACCAGCACAGACAACAGCTGAGACCACCCATGCTGTAGAGGAGTCCTGAGGAAGAGGAGATTCCCAGCACTCAGACCATTTTTCCCCCACACCTCACTAAATCAGAGGCTGTAGCACATAAAGCTAGATCCCAACACAAGAAACTTAGGATCCCCTGAGCCTCAGAAGCAGAGATCCACTTTAGAAACCAAGAGGAAAAAAAAACATGAAAAAGAATAGTAAGAAGCTTTCAAAGACCATTGATTCATATTATGGAGACAGGGAAGATCAAAATACCAATTCAGAAGAGGACAGCAGGGACACTACACCCACATCCGAAACCTCAAAAGAGAAAGTGAACTGGTCTCTAGACCAAAAAAGCATTCCTGGAAAAACTCAAGGAGGACTTTAAAAACCAAATTAGGGAGGTAAAATAAAAATGGGAAAAATGAAAAAAAAAAATTCACTGATGAAAACACATTTTTAAAGAGTAAAATCAGTGAAATGGTTAAGGAGAATCAAAATATAAATGGAGAAAATGTCTCATTGAAAAGTAAAATCAACCAAATGGAAAAGGATATAGAAAAGGAAAAGGAAGAAAACAATACTTTAAAAATTAGAATTGGGGAAGTAGAAGCTAATGACTCTATGAGATACCAAGAATCAGTCAAACAAAATCTAAAGAACGAAAAAAAATATATAGAAGAAAATGTGAAATATCTGATTGGAAAAACAACTGACCTGGAAAACAGATACAGGAGAGACAATCTAAGAATTATTGGTCTACCTGAAAGCCACGATATAAAAAAAAAAAAAAGAGCCTGGACAGTATCTTCCAAGAAATCCTTAAGGAAAACTACCCTGAGGTTCTAGAACCAAAGGGTAAAATCATCATCGAAAGAATTGACCAACCACTCCCTGAAAGAGATCCTAAATTGAAAACTCCAAGAAATATTATAGCCAAATTCCAGAACTACCAGGTCAAGGAGAAAATATTGCAAGCAGCTAAAAAGAAACAATTCAAATATCATGGAACTACAGTCAGGATCACACAGATTCTTTCAGCTTCTACATTAAATGACAGGATAAATTGGCATACGATATTCCAAAAGGCAAAGGAGTTTGGATTACAACCAAGGATCAACTACCCAGAAAACTTGAGCATAATTTTCCAGGCAAGGAGATGGACATTCAATGAAATAAGGGAATTCCAGACCTTCCTGATGCAAAGGCCAGAGCTCAATGGAAAATTTCATCTTCAAACACAAAACTCAAGAGAGACATTAAAAAGGTAAGCAGGAAAAAAGTCCTAGTCAATCAATAAGGCAAATTAGTTACATCCATATATAGGATTATTTTTTTTATATGTTTTATACACATATCAATCTTAAGAATAGTACAGTTATTATGACAATTGAAAGGAATATACATAGACTGTGGATGTTAGTATAAAATAACTTATATAATCATAAAAACATAAATAAGAGATATAAAGGGATCGTTCTGGGAGAAGAGATAAGGAGGTAGTAAAAAAGGGTAAATTATATCACATGAAGAGGCACAAAAACATATCATAGTAGAGGAAAAGAAGGGAGGGAGAAGAGCAGTATTTGAGCTTTACTCCCATTGGATTTGGTTTAAAAAGGGAATAACATACCCTGATAACTATAGAAATCAAACATGTCCTACAGGCAGTAGGAGGGGAAAGGGAAAGAAAAGAGGGGGTGGGGGTGGGGGTGGTCAGAAGGGAGGGAAGAAGTAGCAGGGGGGAAGGTAAGAGAAGGGAGGGGAATTATGAGGGAGGGTAAACTGAGGAAGGCAATGGTCAACAGCAAAACTCTATTGAGGAGTGGGAGGGAGAAGGGAGAAAGAAAAGCAGAAACGGGGGGAAACAGGATGTAGAAAAAGACACAGTTAGTAATCATAACTGCGAGTGTGAACGGGATGAACTCTCCCATAAAACAGAAGTGGAATGTATTAAAAACCATAATCCTACAATATGCTGTTTACAAGAAACACATTTGAAACAGGGAGATACACACAGGATAAAGGTAAAATGCTGGAGTAAAATTTATTGTGCTTCAACTAAAGTAAAAAAAAAAAAGCAGGGGTAGCAATCATAATCTCAGCAAAAGCAAAGATAAATCTAATTAAAAGAAATAAGGAAGGACACTACATCCTCCTAAAAGGCACCATAAATAATGATGCAGTCATTATTTAACATACATGCACCGAGTTGTATAGCATGAAAATTCTTAGAGCAGAAGTTAAGGGAGTTAGAGGAAGAAATAGACAGCAAAACTATAATGGAGGTGAGTAGAATTTAAGAAAAGGCAGATATGATAGGTCTCAGGAGAAAACTGAATGGGGATAAAAAGGAATATAATTTTTTTCTCAGTGGTACATGGCACATACTCAAAAATCAACCATGTACTAGGGCATAGAAACCTCACAATCCAGTGCAGAAAGGCAGAAGTACTCAAAGCATACTTTTCAGATCATGATGCAATAAAAGTTATTTGTAATAAAGAACCATGGAAAAATAACCTAAAAATTAATTGGAGACTAAATAATCTAATTCTAAAGAATGAGTGGACCAAAGAATAAATGAGAGAAACAATTGATAACTTCATTCAAAAGAATGACAATAATGAGACAACATAACAAAACTTATGAGACTCAGCAAAAGCAGTTCTTAGGGGAAGTTTTATATATCTAAATACCGACATGAATAAAATAGAGAAAAAGGAGATCAATGAATTGGGCATGCAACTGAAAAAGGTAGAAAAAGAACACTGAAAATCCCCAATTAAATGCCAAATTAGAAATACTGAAAATCAGAGGAGAGATTAATAAAATTGAAATCAAGAAAACTATTAAATTAAAAAATAAAACCAAATTAAAAAATAAAAACCAATAAAATTGATAAACCTTTGGTAAATTTGACTAAAAAAAACGAAGAAGAAAACCAAATTACCAGTATCAAAATTGAAAAGGTTGAATTTGCTTCCAATGAAGAGGAAATTAAAATAATAATTAGGAATTATTTTGCCCAAATGTATGCCCGTAAATTTGAAAACCTTAGGGAATTTGATCAATATTTACAACAATATAAATTGCCCAAGTTAACAGAAGAGGAAGTAAATTACCTAACTAACCCCATCTCAGAAAAAGAAAATTGAGCAAACCATCAATGAACTTCCTAGGAAAAAAAAAAAAAAAAACTCCAGGGCCCCGTGGTTTTACATGTGAATTCTATCAAATCTTTAAAGAACAATAAATTCTTATACTTTATACACTATTTTGGAAAATAGTTGAAGGAGTCCTACCAAATTTTTTTTTTTTATGAAACAAATATGGTATTTATACCTAAACCAGGAAGAGTAAAACAGAGAAAGAAAATTGTAGACTGATTTCCCTAATGAATATTGATGCAAAAATTTTAAATAAAATATTATAAAAAGATTGCAGCAACTTATCAGAAGAATAATACACTACAACCAGGTAGGATTTATTCCAGTAATGCAAGGCTGGTTCAATATTAGGAAAACTATCAGCATAATTGATCATATCAACAAAACTAGCAGAAGCCATATGATCAACTCAATAGATGCAGAAAAAGCCTTTGACAAAATACAACACCCATTCCTACTGAAAACACTAGAAAGCATGGGAATAAATGGAGCCTTCCATAAAATTATAAACAACATCTACCTAAAACCATCAACAAGCTTTATTTGTAATGGGAATAAGCTAGATGCATTCCCAATAAGATTGGTGTGAAACAAGTATGTCCATCATCACCACTACTATTCAATTTGGTACTAGAAATGTTAGCCGTAGCAATAAAAGAAGAAGAAATTGAAGGAATTAGAATAGGCAAAGAAGAAACTATCACTTTTTCCAGATGATATGATGATTTACTTAGAGAATCCTAAAAAAAAAAAAAAACTACTTGAAATAATAAACAACTTTAGCAAAGTTGCAGCATATAAGATAAACCCACATAAATCCTTGGCATTCCTATGCATTACTAACAAAGCCCAACAGCAAGAGATAGAAAGAGAAATTCCATTTAAAATTACTGTAGATACTATAAAATATTTGGGAGTCTACCTGCCAAGACAAGCCCAGGAATTAAATGAACACAATTACAAAACATTTTTCACACAAATAAAGTTAGATATAAATAAATGAAAAAAAAAAAAACATCAGTTGCTCATGATTAGGCTGAGATAATACAATTAAAATGAGAATTTTACCTAAATTAATTTACTTATTCAGTGCCATACCAACTGAACTACCAAAAATTATTTTACAGAGCTGGATAAAATAATACCAAAATTCATCTCAAAAAATGAGAGGTCCAGAATATCTAGGGAATTAATGAAAAGTAATGCTAGGGAAGGTGGCCTAACCATACCAGACATTGAACTGTACTATAAAGCAACAGTCATCAAAACTACTTGGTACTGGCTAAGAAACAGAGTGGTGGATCAGTGGAATAGGTTAGGTACACAAGATGCAGTAGTCAATGACTATAGCAATCTACTCTTTGATAAACCCAAAGAATCCAGCTTCTGGGCTAAGAATTCACTCTTTCACAAAAAGTGCCTGGAAAAACTGCAAAATAGTATGGCAGAAACTGGGCATAGACCAATATCTTACACCATACACCAAAATAAAACCAAAATGGGTTCATGATTTAGGAATAAAGGCTAATACTATAAGCAATTTGGGAGAATAAGGAATAGTTTACCAATCAGATTTATGGGAAAGCAAAGAATTTATGAGACAACAAGAGATAGAGAGCATTACAAAATGCAAAATGGATAATTTTGATTATGTTAAATTGAAAAGTTTTTGTATAAACAAAGCCAATGCAACAAAGATTAGGAGGGAAGCAGAAAATTGGGAGAAAATCTTTACAAGTAGTGTCTCTGATAAAGGCCTCATCTCTAAAATATACAGGGAACTGAGTAAAATTTATAGAAATACAAGTCATTCCCCAACTGAGAAATGGTCAAAGGATATGAACAGGCAGTTTTCAGAGGAAGAAATTAAAGATATCTATAAGCATATGAAAAAATGCTCTAAATCGCTACTGATTAGAGAATTTCAAATCAAAACAACTCTTAGGTACCACATCTCTCCTGTCAGATTGGCTAACATGTCAAAACAGGAAAATGATAAATGCTGTAGAGGATGTGAAAAAATTGGAACACTGTTACATTGCTGGTGGAGTTTTGAACTGATCCAGCCCTTCTGGAGAATAATTTGGAACTATGCCCAAAGGGCTATAAAAACGTTCATACCTTTCGACCCAGCAATACCACTTCTAGGGTTGTATCCCAAAGAGATCACACAAGTGGGAAAAGGACCCATATGTACAAAAATATTTACAACAGCTCTTTTTGTAGTGGCAAAGAATTGGAAATCAAGGGGATGCCCATCAATTGGGGAATGGCTGAACAAGTTGTGAACTATGAATGTAATGGAATACTATTGTGCTATAAGAAATAGGGAAGATACAGACTTCATAATAACCTAGAAAAACCTACATGATATAATGCTGAATTAGCAGAGCAGAACCAGGAGAACATTATACACAACGACAGATATATTGATTCTGTAATGACTAACCTTGATAGATTTGGCTCTTCTCAGCAATACAAGGTTTAAAGACAACTCCAAAGGACTCATGATGGAGAAATTGATTCACATCCAGAGAAAGAACTATGGAGTCTGAATGAAGATTGAGGCAAACTATTTGCTCTTCCTTCTTTTTTCTTTTGTTTTTGTTTTGTTTTGTTTCTTATTTCTCATGGTTCATCCATTGGTCATAGTTCTTCTTTACAACTTGACTATTGTGTAAATATGTTTAATGCGAAGTTATATGTAGAAGATACATTGGATTCCATACTGTCTTTGGGAGGGGAGGGGGAAGAAAATCTGGAACTCAAAATCATGTGAAACCGAATGTTGTAAACTAAAAATAAAAAATCTTAATTAAAAAAAGATATATGTTTGGATTCTACTTCTCCTACTTCCTTGGGAAGTAAGTTAACCCCTCTGAGTCTCAGTTTCTTCATCTGCAAAATATGAGAATAAGTGCTACATGAATTTAAGTGATATAAATGTCTTCCAGATACCATATCTTTTATCTCCAGTCTGTCCTCCACACAGCTGTCCAAACAGTTTTTCCTAGTACATAACTAATTATGCTAAGCCTATCTTGAAAATATCAACTGGCTTCCTATTACATGTAATTAGAATAAAATGCAAACCCCTTGATGCAGCTCTTAAAACCCTCCATTATTTGAGTGTAATTGACTTTTCCATTTCTTTTTCATATAATTAATTTTCATGAATTCTAACTTTTAGCAAAACTGGCTTATTTAGAATAGGGGAACTCAACTTTTCTCTCTTCTTCCTTCTCCACAGAGAAGTAGGGTGCTCTTGAGGGTGGGAGTGGGGAATAAAGTTAATGCAGCCCGAGTCAAATACAACTAGTAAGTTAATATGGTCTAATAATATGTTTTCCAAGACAAGTTGCCAATCTGAATATGCGCATGTTCACACACTGCGTACACTTAGTTTATGTGACCAGAGGTGGGAAAATTTCTCTACCTTTCTGCCACAAGGATGCAGCTACATGGCTCAGTGCCAGGCCTGGAATCAGGAAGACTCATCTTCCTGAGTTCAAGTTTGGCCTTAGACACTACTAGCTATGTAACCCTGGGCAAGTCACTTAATCTTGTTTGCTCCATTTCCTCATCTGTAAAATAAGGTGGAGAAGGAAATGATAAACCCTCTAATATCTTTGCCAAGAAAACAAGGTCATGAAGAATCAGACACAACTGAAATGACTGAATGAAACAGCCACAAATAAGTGTTTTGTCTGTTTGTTTTTATTATACAAATCTAAGTGCAGAGCAACGTAACCCTAAAAGTTTGTTAAGTTCTGGCTCAAAAATCCAGGCAGGGCTGTTTATTCCTGGAACATTTGCCCATATATAATATCACAATTATTATAACCAGATTCAAACAATTTTGCTCTTGAAATATTTGTTGAATTGAATAGAACTTATAAACAGAGAATCAAATATTGGAATGAGGCCTAAACAAAATTTCTAAATTTGTTTTAGGTATATCAGTCTCCAATTTTTGTGGACTCCTCTTATATTCCATATGAGTAATGCCTTATCCCTCTCCAATAAGTATTCTTTCCCTTCCACCCCCATCTCTCCAAACTCTTTTCTCTGAAGGAACTTGTTGAACACAGTAAATTTAATAACTGAAAATTGTGAATGTGAGACTCCTTTGAGAAATATTCATATTTTAACAGATCATAATTTTAAACCAAAGAAATACAGTTTAATGATATAATATCAGGGGTCAGAGAGACTAGTAGCTTAGAACTTCCCAGCACTACAGACAATATGGAAAATATGCTATTTTTTCCCATAATCAATTTGTTAGGCAAACTACTTTTTTGCATCCTTTCTGGTCATTGAAATTCATTATTAAATTACCATCAGATGGTCTGTCAAACTAAGAGAACAAAATTACTTCAACTGATAGATTTTAAAATGACTATGGTTTTCTCTAGGTAGCTGACTGGATGAAGCTGTTTGTTATGTATATCTCAAAAAAATTAAAGATAGCCAAGAAACTGAAAAGCTGGAAGACCCTTCCTCCATGGGGAAGAAGTTAAATAACAAGCAAAGCCCTGCAGATGGCAGAAGAGAGCAGCAGCTGAGAGGAAATTAATAGGTTGACATCCTGTAGAAGGCAGCAAAGAGTAACATGATGCCATCACCAGAGAACTTCATAAACTCATTGTCAGAAGCAGGAGTTGCTCTGCCCATGAATGTTCCTTGGCGTTATGTGTTTCCTCTGTATGTGTCTGGCCATATGTGTTCTCTATTCATGTGTCTCTCCATGTGTGTCCTCTAGTCCCATGTACTTTCACCTTAAATAAATGAAACCAATTAATTAATTAATTAAAATAAATAAGTAAAACAAACAAATAAATAGATAATTAATAAAGTGAAAATAGTTCTCTGTCACTGATCTGTAGAGTTTCAGCCATTCTAGAGCCTTGTTTCAGTGGTGGAAGAGGAAGAATTGCAAACAGCAGCTGTTGTTTGTATCAGGAAAGGAGACCCTCTTGCTGTAGGGTGGCCAGTGTGAGGATTTGTCTCATTCCTGCTCTTGAAGCCTCTGGCTCAACTGGAGTCCTTCTCTTCTCTGGGCCTCCTCTTGCAGATGTCCCAGCTCCTGGCTATCCTCCTTGTCTTCAAACGCTTGGCGTTGGGCCTGGTACAGGGAGATTACAGCTTTAGCATCTTCCCTCAGGACTTCATTCAGTCTTCTCTCCATCTCCAAAAGCTATTCAGAAAGCCTTAGCTCCACTGGAGTCTCCTTCTCCTATAAGTATCTTACTGCTGGTTATCTCCAGTCAAAGTCAGGCAGCCTCTTCTGTGCCCTCCTGGCTCAGTCTCTGCCTTCAGCTGAATCCCAGCCAAAGATTTCCTGTGTTGTTTTTGTTTGTTTGGTTGGTTGTTTTGTTGTTGTTGTTGTTTTGTTTATGTTTTTTTAGCTCCTGCTCTGGCTGCTGGGCTTCTACCCTCTGCAGAATCTCCTTTGCTTCCCCTTGTTCCTGGGCCTGTTCTACTTCCAGTTGGATGAGGGAGCCTCTCAGTTGAAGCTTTTCTAAGCAATTCCCTCCTTCTCTTAGCAGCTGCAACTCAAGTCCCATTTCTTCAGACAGTGGAGTGGGGACTCTGTTCCTGATGCAGCTGTTCTAATGATACTTTCTGAGCCACACGGCCTTGAATAGTATGGACCTGTCAGGAAGCATAGCCAAGTTTTTTATTGAGGCTAAGAAACTGAGGTAGAGCCTCCTCTACCTTAGTTACCCTATCCTAGCCAGTTGTGGGAACTGCTCACAGCAATGGCTGCTGCCGCTGCCATGTCCCATGTGTAGTACCCTATGTCTACAGAGAACAAGTTAACTTCTGTTTGATTTGGGAAAATATATTTTATCAATTATTTTGCTATGCTATGTGTTTAAATGGTTGTTTTTCCCTGTGATTATTGGATGCTTTAGTTTATCTGGCAAAAGTAGACACCTTGATAGACAATGATGAACTATGGTTTTGAAGGTGTTTCTATAATCTGGCTAGCAGCTTCTGTGGGGGTGTAAGATCCACCCACAGCCAGCACCCAGAAAGCTGCCAGCACGCCGCAAAAACACAGTTTCTTTTGATCTGCCTTAATAAGGAGAGCAAGGCGAAGGGGTTGGCAAGCTTACTTTAATTCAGCACACAAATATCATTCACTTAGTTCAGGGGAAAAATACAGCACCCTGAACTTCAGAGCAAAATACAAGCAAATTACAAACATCAACAGACAGACCTTGTCTGATTCAAATCCCAATACATAGTTATCAGAGTTCAACAAAGTCTCAGCATCCAGGCTTACAAGCTGGAGGGCTACTTAGCTACA
>CM053626.1:101981299-101994257 GCA_028646595.1 Phalanger gymnotis | reverse complement strand
AATTCATAGTTAACAACATCTAGGTTCAGCCTGGGAGCTCAGAACAAGGGCTGGCCCAGGGTCATGCACCACCACTGCTGCAGCGAAGAGCTCCAAGGAAGAAGAGGCCAACCCCTGGTTTTTATATCTTTGTCAGCATCAGGGGTGAGTCACACATGCAACTCACCCACTTGACCTAAAATCGTCACAAAGAGGCGGACTTAAACCCAAGTGGTCTAAGAGACTCTGCTGTCCCAGACACGTAAACTAGGCCCTTCCTGGAGTTAGCCCCACCTCGGGCCCCACCTTAGTTGCCAATCCACACCCACATAGGTTTTACACCTAATAGGGGTTTGGGCCTGGGGCTTAGCACTTAGTAAGATTCAGTGAAATAGCTGAATTACTCAAAGCAAACAAAAGCCAAACTCTGCAAGGGCACTTGTTGAACTAAGTGCTAAGGAGCCCATTTTGCTTACCAACACAGAAGGAATGCCAACCACAAAATACTTAAACTTCTGAGCACTTACATATGAGGAGGCCCCCAGCTTCTATATTTGTAGGTGTGGGGGAGAAGGCTGTATGTTAATCTTTTCATTTTTGTGTTTGGAATAGAATTCTATTTGTCTTAGAGTATTAAGCAATGAACTTTTTTTATTCCTCTAGCTACCTATATGTCTATTTATCTAGCTCTCTAATTTAATTTTGAGATAGATAGGTATACATATACATTTCTCTCTCTCTCTCTCTCTCTCTCTCTCTCTCTCTCTCTCTCTCTTTCTCTCTCTCTCTCTCTCCCTCCATATATATATATATATACATATATATGTGTGTGTGTTTGTGTGTGTGTGTATATACAAAAACACATAAAGGCAGTATATAAATTCTATATAGTGTATAGCAATATTAATATATGTATAGATATATCCCATTAACAGGGGAGTAGATAAA
This sequence comes from Phalanger gymnotis, assembly GCA_028646595.1. Lineage (NCBI taxonomy): Eukaryota > Metazoa > Chordata > Mammalia > Diprotodontia > Phalangeridae > Phalanger > Phalanger gymnotis. The sequence continues at coordinate 101,993,330 of CM053626.1, read as the reverse complement.
TCATGGCATATGAAGGTAATGGAATTTTGAATTCTATTGCTTTGACAGAAATGATTAAAGGACTATTTTAGAAAAATCTGGGCAGATTTTATGAACTGATGCAAAGTAAAGTGACAAGGAATTGGAGAACAATTAATACAATGACAAAAATTTGGGGAAGACAAACAACTTTGAAAGATTTAGGAATTCTGATCAATGTGATAACCCTCCAGGATTCCAGAAAATTTATGATGAAACATATTACCCAGCTCCTGACAGAATGCAAAATAAGATATATTTTGGGAATATGTCAAATCACAGCATTTGTTTTGCTTTACTTCACTTATTTATCCTAAATTTCTCTTCATTTTTTTTCTTTTTCCAATGTGACATAAAGTAGCATACTATGGGAGAGAGAAAATGCATTTTCGATAATTGGAGAAAATAAAATTAAATTAAAATGTTCTCTGGGCCATCAGCCAAATTTGATATAAAAATCAAGGTAAACATTTATCCATAGCATTCCCTTGATCTACAAGTTTAGTAATCCATTCATTCCAAAAAGAAAATGAAGTTAATCTGGCAGTATCTGTTCTTAAATCCTCTTTGGCATAACTGTTCTCTTTTTTACAGATCCATTCCATAATTTTACTTGGAATTATATTCATTTGCAGTTTCAATTGTTTTCCTTTTTCTAAAGTGGATATTTTCTTATTTTCTATGGTCATTCAAATATCACTGACAAGAATCACATGCCACTTCTCCCTTTACAACAGAGGATATTGAATTGATTTGGGCTAGATAACAATATCAAGGGCTGCTAAGCATTCTTTTACTTTGTTCTTACTTGTCCTGGCTATAAATTACCTGATAATAATTTTTTTTCTCATTTCCAGTGAAAACTGAATGCCCCTGTTTTCTACACTGCATTGTCAATTGACAATCACCTCCCATTTGTTTTCCCAAAATCTTAGATACTTGTTATATAATGTCTGAATTTATCCTTCTTTTGTACCCTGAAACTTTAGAAAGAGTGGTTACTTCCTCTCACGTTTCTTATTTCAACCTCAGGAATCAATGCCTTCCGTTTAGTGAGAATCAGAAAGAGAATAGAATTTCCTTCAGGTTTTTTTTGTTTGTTTGTTTGTTTTGGAAATTGAAATTGTCATTAAGAGAAACCAAGCTGTTATTTGTTTCTTTGATTTCATCAAAAAGAAACCTCTAGCACATGAAGAAAGTGGAATCAATACCAAAACATACAGATATAGATGTAACCACAGATGATAGAGATAGAGACTAGACCTAACATTTCAATATCCTGTAATAACACAGGTCAGAATGTTCTCTGCCATTTATAATCTTAGAGAGTTGTCATAGCAAGTTGTTCATAGTAGATTTGCAGTTTCATATGAAATCATCCTTTTTTATTGTGCTATGCTATGGAATGCTTGCTTGATTCCATAAATTTAAATTTTTTTAAAAATTTCTTTAAAAAAGAGAGTTAGTTACCTAGAACCCTGAGAAGTTAAGTAACTGACCCAGGGTCATTAAGCAGATATGTACCTGAAGGAGAATTTGAAGACAGGCTTCTTTCAGATGCTATCTCTGCCATTACACGATGCTATCTTTATTTCTAGGCCCTTTTGTGTAATGTCATAAATAAAAACTATGTAAAGTTCATAGGTTCATATTATCAACTATTTGAGTAGTTATAGGGGAACAAGACAAGCCAAAAAGAAGGTGGTGACCCTAATGCCTGCTGGAGTGAAGGATGGCTATACTGATAGAATGCCTGTTGTGGAAAAAAAAATCACTATATTCAGGGTAAAAAGAAGACAAGGTTAAATGGGATGGAGCAGAGATCCAGGCAGACCTCTGTTTCTTTCTACTTAATAAGGTGTGACTTGTGACTTTACTCGCTCATGGCACCACTTTAAAGATTATTGACTAAGCAATGGCTAGTTACACCTCTAAGCTCCTGCATTCAATTCAATTTGGTCTCAAAGGGAGAACAAACATAGCAGATGGAGTGTATTAGAGCCAGAATGGCCTGAGAGAAAATGTTCAGGATGTACACACACACACACACACACACACACACACACACACACACACACACACACACTCACTCACTCTCTCTCTCCTCTCTCCTCTCTCCTCTCTCTCTCTCTCTCTCTCTCTCTCTCTCTCTCTCTCTCTCTCTCTCTCTCCTTTGGCTTATATGAGTTGAAACATTGTGGCCTTGTGGCCTCTTCTTAAGGAACCAAGTATATCAGGGGCCTAGTAATAGCACTGGATAAAGTTTTGATGCAAGTTGGCTACAGTGGAAGAGTAACTTGAAAAGTAGAAGAAATACTGACATAAGTCTAGGGACATAAAGGGGAGGAAATAACAAGGATTTATATTGAATTTCTAAAAGATTTTCAAAGCTCTTTACACATTGCCTCATTTGATCCTTATAATAATTCTGTGAAACAAGTGCTTATTATTATCTCTGTTTTTACGGATGAGAAAACAGAATCTGAAGAGGATCAACTTTCAGAGGCAGAGTCTGAACTCAGACCATGTGGGGGGAAGTTAGGTAGTTTAATGGATAGAGCATTGGAGCTGGATGTACTTTCAAATCTTACCTCAGGCACTTAGTATTTCTATGACCTTGAACAAGATACAAACTTATTTCTCATCTGTAAAATTGGGATAATAATAACACTTCTCTCACAGTGTTGTTCTGAGTATCAAACATGCTTTGCCAACTTTAAAGTGTTACATTTCATTGCTACCTATTTAATTCTGAATTCTGAACCAAGTGGAGGAGTACTGGTAACAGGCAAATAAGTGTTCAAGTCATGTAACAGAAGAACAGCAATAGACAGAGACACCTAAGCAAACCTGAACATGGTCCTTCACTAGAAATTTGATTTTTGTGAGCAACATAGGTAGCAGAAGGGACAGGAAAGGAGTTGGTACTCTAACCTTCAGTTCTTTCCTCTTTTTTCAAGAAGCTTCAACTTTGGAGCAGTACTCTGTTTCAACCTAGAAGCACCTCTAGGTCTACATATGAGTCTAAAGAAAGTAGAGGCTGGTTAGAGAAACTAAAGCAGTTATTTGACTATTCTTGGGCTCAGACAAGAGACCTTTCTGTTTAGTATTTCTAATGGGTTAAATAAAGCCAGCTCCATATTTGACAGTTTTTTTTTTTATCTGAGAGCTCATGCATTGGGGTGGGAGAGAGACAGAAGGATGACTTTTTTGTTTCCTTTTGCAAATCATTTCAAAAATTAATTTTTTTCCCAATTAGCAAAATTATGCCTTTTCCTCCCCCACTCTCATTCACTAGGAAAGAAAAACAAAGCCCCCATTACAAATATATGTAGTGAAGCAAAACAAGTTTCCACATTCCATGTCTAATAAATTTCTTTCTCTATCTATCTATCTATCTATCTATCTATCTATCTATCTATCTATCTATCTATCTATCAATATCATTTGTATTTATTTATACATCTAAACCTATAGTTTTCTAGGCTAAGTAAGTCCTCAAGCCATTTTCAATGAATTTTAAGGTAAAAGAACTAGCCCCATACTCATGAAAGTATTTTTGTTGTTTTGTTATTACACTTATGTCCAACTTTTCTTGACTCTATTTAGAAATTTCTTGGTAAACTAGAATGATTTGCTATTTCTCTTTCTAGCTCATTCTAAAGATAAGGAAATGAAGGCAAATAGAGTTAAATGGCTTGCCTTTGGTAACACATCTAGTAAGTGTGGAGGCCCAAATTGAATTCAGGAAGATGAGTCTTCCTTATTCCAAGCTGAGCAATCTATCTGCTGTGCTATTTAGCTGCTTATCATGGCAGGATATCTTTGGTTATATTTCTCCTTATAACAAAAACTAATTTGTCAGACTATTAGACTATGAAGGAATTTGGATGAGGGGCCTCACTCTTCCCCTCTGCCCCATGCCTTGTTGAACCCAGTTCTTGAATATATGGAACTACAATATTGGGCCATGGATTGTAAATTCTACCGTGTTTCCATTGACCTATAAAAGTATAATTGTTATCATGAGCTTTGGACATTTTGTGCTTGCACAGGAATTGATGACAACACATCAATGGTGCCATATAGTGAAGTTTCCCAAATTTTCAGGATGGACATATTGTGATATAGTGTTGAGAAATCTCCCTACATTTATCTCTGTCTTTGATGTCATGGAAAAATCTCAGACACAAGAATGTTTTTACACCTCATTATTTGACAAGTCCTCCTAATATATTATTCACAACTGTGGTATGAAGATAATAATTTTGATTAGATAATGCTGGTTTTGTTCCTGATCTCCACTTTAAAAGTTATTTCAATAATGAATGTAGAAACCAAAAAAAGTAAATGGATCAGATAGTGATTTACTTTCTTTATTCAGATGTGACAATGGTATAAAAATATGAGTCAAGAGCCTACAAAGAATTTAGGGTGAAACTAAGAGTTAGACTTGACTGAAGCTATTAAAAAAACAAAATTTGTGTAAAAAAGATTCCTACAAATACTGCATTTTACAAATTTATCAAAATTGAAAATACATAAATTTATCAATATATACAAATTACTTCTTAATACTTGAGACAATTACGTAGTCTCTCACAATAAATAGCATCTATAATAGATATTACTTTGTGAAGTAAACAAATTGAGAGAGGGAAACAAAAGCTATTTTTAAAAATGAAGATGTAAACAGTAGAGCTTCCTTGACATTTTTTTTTCTACTTTCATCATCTACACTACAGCAGCATTTATGACAGTGAATCTTTCTTAGGCATTAAGGATGCTTTGCACAATCTTGTTGAAATAATTCCAAAAAGCTTACTAGGAATAAAATAAAATGAAATAAAGATTATTTGCTGATGTTTTGAAATTCAGTGATCAGTCCCCACAATGCACTCTCATGTTGAGGTCCCTAAATGCACATAGAATATTGTAGCATGTCATTTTTTATATCTCATTATCCTAGAATCATAAAATGTAACATATCATGTACTATTTGCAAGGCAGTTAATTTATCTACCAATTCTTATGTTTTATGCTACAAAAGTTTTACTATTCAATAATAAAATTCATTTTTAAACAGTCAGAAAAAGTGCAGATGCACCCTGTAGGAAGTATTAGATAGCAGCCTCACGTTTTTCTTCTTTATAAGAGTGCTGAAATATCAGTTTCTAAATTCAACAAGATGCAAAACTTTAACAGCAAAATGTTAAATATCAACTTGGCATTGCTTTCTTGATCTAGCTAAAATGAAGGAGTACCTGGAGAATGAACTCATTAATTGTGTATATCTCTCTCCCTCCTGCTGAATCATGTTTTTCTTATCAGAAAATTGTAATAAGAATGATAATACCACCCCTAATAAAATAAACTATAAAAAAATAGTTTGTACAAACTTTGTACTTTATCAGGGAAAATTTATACAAGTAAACTTTTTTTCTCTTATTCTGAAAGCTTTCTTACAATTTCCCAAGACGGTTACTGTTATTTCCTGAGCATTTTCAGTGTTGAGCCGTGAAACCACGTATATACTTTTAATTTTTTTTTAACTGTGTTTTCTCTAGTGAAAATTTAGAAGGAAAATTCTATAGCATGGTGTTATTTGGGTGTTATGTAGCTGAGTGTTATATACATCCCTTGTTGGACAACAATGATCATAAGTTATGCATCAGTTTTGAATTGAATAATATGTTTTAGTATATTGTATGTATAGAATATTCAACAATAATTAAAATATTTTTCCAGTGACAGTATCAAAATATAACCTAAGTTTTTGCCCTTAGTAATTCACTAATAACTTAAATTTACCCAAATAAAATGCCCACATATTCCTGCTATATTTCTTTCAAGCAATATATATGTGTATATATATATGTGTGTGTGTGTGTGTGTATATATATATATATATATATGTCAGACTGGAGTTAGTATTATATGAGTCATTGACCTTTGGTATGGAAAATTTCATAGAAAGGACAAATTTGTTATTTTTGTTTTAAAATATAAAGGCAATGATTAGAAGTGTTATAAAATTATAAAAATGGTCAATAAATCCTATGGATTTGGCCTTTAAAATTTGTCTGCAAACTGTATCTTCTTTCAATTTGCATTGCCAGAACATTAGCTATAATCCTCCTCACCTTCTATCTAGATTACTGCCACTGATTTCTACCTAGCCTTTCCAACTTCAAAATTCCCCAGGCACATGCATCCTGCATGCTGCAGCCAAACTAATTTTCCTTAAAGATTATTTGTATCTATTCAATTTCAGATCTGTCAACATTTTTATAATAAAATATTTTCTTCATTGACCCAGTGGAAACAATATTTGTACTATGCTGTACTAAGCAATATTTGTACTATTGTGACAACAATGTTGCTAGCAGCTGCTGTGGAGATGAAAGACCCAACAAGACCAACAACAAGAGCACACACAAGGGCTGCTAGTACAGGTCCTTTGATCTGCTTTTCTAAGGAAAGTAACTTTAAGGAGTTAACAATCTGACTTTAATCAAACATACATACATCGTTCACTTAGTTCAGGGGAAAAGTCAGCACCCTGAACTTCAGAGCAAATACAAACAGAAATCACAAACAGATACAACATAAGCAGATTGACAGATTTCTGTCTGACCAAATCACAATACATAGTTACCAGAGAAGCACAAACATCTGGGTTTTCCAAGCTGGGGCGGGGTGCTTTCAATAGCTACCCAGAGTCTCCTCACCAACACTCTTTCAATGAGTGGGCCTCCCAAAACAAAATGCCAACCTTAGATCTTATATACACATCTCAGGGCCCTGGGGTACTTGATTACCTCAGTGCTGAGAAGCACTCCAAAACAAAAGACAAAAGGGTCCCACTTTCCCTGCTCCATTCACACAAAGACAAGACTCACTAAAGGCACTTAATGGCCTTAGCATTCCAAAAGAGAAGTCAGCAAAAAAGTCTCATCCTAATAACCATAACAACTATGCTGTACAAAACTCTAATATCTCATTCCCCGATGTGCTATAATGAGATACAACATTTAAAATTGAAACAAAAAAATGAAAAAAAAACAATAAGAGTGGCTTAACCATATTAAATATATAAAAGGAAAGTTCATGCTGAATAATGACATAGTTTTGAGGGCATGATGCCTCCTTTCCATTTCCTTATCAAAAAATCATTTATCTCCTTTTGCCAACTTCCATGTTTTTGACAGGGACGCTGTTATTCTCCAAGTTACGTATACTTGAATGCTGAGAATTACCACAGACTCATATCTCTCCATGAATAAATTTAATCATTTACTTTATCTTGTGGGTTACCTTATGAATGCACCTCAATTCCTTTCTTTTCCATTATATTAGAGCTCATATTATCACATAGCTGAATAATTGTTCCACCCTCCATTTTAGATGAACAGATTCCACACTCTTCTCAACTCAAAATTTGTGCTCTATACTATTGTCAACATAATTTTGATCATTTTTTAAAAAAGTGAACCTGGCAAAGAGAAGACAAGGTAGCAAAGTAGAGACAGCAAACCAGTTGGAAGCTCTCCACGTTACCCTCAAAACAACTTTAAAATAATGCCTAAAATTAAATTTTGGAGCAGCAGAACTAACAAAAGATCAAGGTGAGACATTTTTTTCCAGCCTACAACAACTTAGAAAGTCAGCAGATGTATGTGACACTGGGTTAGAGGCCAGTGCAGAGCAGATGGTGGCAATATCATTTTTGGGTCTTAGAAGGAGTCACTATGAAACTGTGCATACACTTTGATCAAGCAATACTAGTACTATGTCTGTACCCCAAAGACATAAAATGAAAAGGACTCATGAGCAAAAATACTCATGGAAGCTCTTTTTATGGCAGCAAAGAATTGGAAATTGAGGCTTATTAATTAGGCAATGGCTGGATATGTGGTGGCATGGGATTCTGATGAAGTACTATTATACTATAAGAAATTATGAGGAGGGTGGTTTCAGAAAAATACAGTAAAGACCTATACAAAATGATGTAAAGTAAAGTGAGAAGACTGGGAGATCATGGTATATAGTAGTGATCGATACAATGATCCAAGATAATTCTAAAGGACTCATGATGAAAAATAGTGTGTACCTCTAGAAAGAGAACTAATGAACTCAGTAGTACAAATTGAAGTGTCATTTTCTAGCTTTCTTTCCTTTCATCCTTTCTTCCTTCTTTCCTTTCTTTTTCTTTCTTTCTCTCTTGCTTTTTCTGCCTTCCTTCCCTCTTTTCTTGTTTTTTCTTCATGTTCTTATTCTTTTTCTTCTTTTGCAATATGATTTATATGGAAAAAATGTTTTGCATGATTTTACATCTTCCTGGATTGGTGACGGGTCACAGGGAGAAAGAGAATTTGGAACTCAAACTTAAAAAGAAACTAATCTTTAAAATAGAAAATAATGTTTAAAAAAAACATTATAACCATCATACTTCAGTATTTTAAGGATCTATAATTTCATCAGTATGCACAGTTCAAACATTAACAAAGATCATAACCATTTTATAATGGAGTAGATGAATTTTGAAAATTTCAATATCTGGAAAAATTTACCAATCTGCCACTAACCAGGTGGTGAACATTGCCTTGAATATAAAACAATATCTCTGATCTATACCATTTTTGGAAGGTTAAAGCCCAAAACAAGGTGAATCTTAATTGAGTGGATAATAAAAATTGAAGGGTTTTGTTGTTTTTGTTGCTTTTTGGTTTTTTTTTTTTCCATTCCTTTCTCCTTTTTTTGAAAAAAAAAATTGTTGAAAGCCAGAAAAATGAGAAACAAAGGTCAGCTACTTGGAGAGGGTGGAATAATGATCATGAATAACAGAAAGATGTACAACTATTCAACTTTTATTTTGTCTCTGTTTTTCTATGAACAAGTTTGGGAGGAGAGAACAAATCTGGCTAAGAGAAAAATTAAAACCCATGTTATGTGAGGAGATACTAGGAAAAAAAATATTTAATTTCCAAAAATGAGTAAAAGACATATGAATGATAAATTTCAGCAAAAGGTACTATAATACTTTGTTTTTGAGATGCTGACTATGGAGATCTTTGAGAAATCATGAAGAACTAGAGAGTTATCTTAGGACTAGAGGAGATATCTCTGCATGTGTCTAGTTATAAATTTCAAGAAGCAGAAGCCCAGTCCTGCCTACTGATCAAATGAACAAATCAATTATATTGCTTAATGTAAAGGTGCTCAATAAATTCTTTCTCTGAGGCATGCAAAATGCTAAGCACTAGGAATACATATAGAAGTGAGACAGTCTATGACCTCAAGATACTTACATTTTAATAGGGAACATAACACATAAAGGAGATATAGAAAGAGAAGAGGGGAAGGGATATAGCATCATGGTTTAGAAGTGGCAGAGAAATGTTGTAGGTCTTTGGGGTAGAAAACCATGTTTTTATTTGTCTTTCTATTCCCAGTTTTTTAAAACAATACCTTGTGCATGGTAAGCATTTAATGAAAGGAAAAACAGAAGAAAGAGAAGAAAAAGGAGGAGGAGGGGAAGAGTGACTAAAATTCATTTATCTGAATCCAGAATCATACTGGCTGAGTGAATTTGGTTTAAAAAAAAAAAAAGCAATGAGGAGGATGGTCAAAATGAAGACGAAATGTTTAGGAAATGACTGGAAAGTGGCATAGTTTAGCTCCTGTGTACCCAATATTAGATGCTCTTCTGTTTGTATCTTTATATCATCATCATCTTCAAAATCATCATTATCATATAATTATGCATTTTGAGATGCTTTCATCTCAGATATAGAAGTTTTAACCCTGTATTAAAAGTATCACAAATGTTTCACATGGCTTTAATTTTTATGTTATATTTCTTTATTTCTTCTTTTTATAAGTCCTCTTTGTTTTTGCTTCCATTCATTCTAGGAATAGTCTTTCTCCCTGCTACACCTCCAACTTTTTTTTATTTCTTTAGCTTGGAAACTAAACTACATTTTATTCATCTTTATTTTACCTATTTAATTTATAAACTATAAACTATAAATCTGCAAGCACCATACAATCCCTTTAGGTCATGGAAACATTCTCATTCTCTGTTTCTGCTGAAACAAAGATGCTCAGTTCTCTATGGTTCTCATAGATAACTTTTACTGTCTACTGCCCCTGCTAAAGGATCAGATCCTGGAAGCTTTCAAACAAGATTATTTTTCTTTTTTAATAAGATTTTTCAACCTCTTCTCCTATTATCTGTTATACTTACCCATTTCTGATCTAAATTTTCATATTTATACAAATACTTCCTAAAAATAGGAGCTGTTGTACTGCTGCTCTCATGAAAATCTTGGGGAGAAAATCTAACTTATAGCTACTTCATGTCTCTCTATTTTCTCTTTTCACTCTGGGTTACATGTTCTTTTGTATCATTACCTTGCCACTATTGTCTATGAATACAAACAAATCAGTGGAATTCTATTTTATTTTCTTCATAGCAAGTACAGAAATATAATTTTCCTCTACCCTGAAGAATGCCCTCTAGTTCATAAACCTCAAGACTAATGAAGGTACGGGCAATACAGAGAACTCTTCATGGGATTCCTGTAGAGTTCATGGAGGTTATTGCAGGAAGCCATACAAGCTTCTGAGATAACAAGGTTTTGATCAAATCGGGGCTGGCCAAGGTCATGGGTTAACACTCCCATGCTGTCTTCCTACATTTATTGTGACAGATAATATTCACATCCCTTGTCTGGCTCAACCTATTTTCTGGTTCCATGGTATTATTGAATTCTTACACCCTGGACCTTGATCCTTATCAATTTCCCTTTTAAGCTTTATGACTATGATTTTGATCTTGCTTCATTCTGAGATATCACCTCTGATATGATCAATTTTGTGCATCAGCATGTCACTACTTTATACCTTTATCTGTATTGAAACTTTATCTGTGCTATAATTCCTTGTTAACTCTCCCTCCCAAATCATACAACAAGAGAGGTATCAACCTGACTCATATACTCTGCTCAGAGTCCTCTGAACACTGTATTTAGGGCTTGTTATAAAACAGTGACATATATGTGTGTGTATGTATATATGCATATATACACATATGTATATACATATATATGTATATATATATATATATAGTCATGATGTAAAAAAGTTGAATCCTTTTGATCAAATCCAAGAATTCATATAACTTAGCTATTAACATTTTAAAAGATAACTACTAGAATAAAACCACCTACTGACATATGCCTACTCTTCTATCAATACAAAAATTTTATAGAAGGCATCAAAACATAAATTAAGAGCACCCTCAATAAAGACATTAGCAGGGTGGGGCGGCGCCAAGATGGTGACTGGAAAGCAGTAACTGGCGTGAGCTCCCCACCAAGTCCCTCCAAAAACCTATTAAAAAATGGCTCTGAACCAATTCTAGAACTGCAGAACCCACGAAGTGGCAGAGGGAAGCATGGCTCCAGCCCAGGACAGCCTGGATGGTCTCAGGGTAAGGTCTGTCCCAAACGGAACTCCCAGCTCCCAGCTGAGGGGAGCGGAGCTGAGCCAAGCAGAGCCCAGTGTGTGAGGCGTGGCGCGGCAGACCGCGGACTGACAAGACCAGGAGTGGAGCGGATAGTGCCTTAGCATGCTGAATTACTGAGCTGTGGCATGTACCAGACCTCACAACCCGCAAACAGCAAAGACAACAGAGAAGGTTAGTGGGAAAAGCTGCGGGAGGAGACAGAGTTTGTGGTTCAGCTACCACCCCTGAGGCAATGGAGGCGGGGCAGCTTTAGAAATTCAGCTGCAGTTGCTTCTGGCCCCAGGCCCACCTGGTGGGAGGAATTAAGTAGCTGATCAGAGCAGGAGTACAGAGCCTGCTGAAGATTTAAGCCCAGTCTGGGTAGGGGGTTCTTGGGGAAAGAGGAGCACTGGTGAGGCAGCGCATCTGCCCAAGCGTGGAACATAGAACTCTTTAGTCACACCCCGTTGAAAAACTCAAGGGTTAAGTAAGTTGTCTGGG
>CM053626.1:101960758-101980799 GCA_028646595.1 Phalanger gymnotis | reverse complement strand
AGGAGGAAGAAGATAAAAAAAGGGGGATGATAGAAGGGAGGGCAGATGGGGGTGGAGGTAATCAAAAACAAACACTTTTGAAAATGGATAGGGTCAAGGGAGAAAATTCAATAAAGAGGGATAGGTTAGGAAGAAGCAAAATGTAGTTAGTCTTTCACAACATGAGTATTGTGGAAGTGTTGTACATAATGATGTGCATGTGGCCCATGTTGAATTGCTTGACTTCTCAGGGAGGGAGGATGGGTGGGAAGGGAAGAGGGGAAAGAATTTGGAACTCAAAGTTTTAAAAAATAGATGTTCAAAAACAAAAACAAAAAAAGGTTTTGCATGCAACTAGAAAATAAGATACACAGGCAATGGGGAATAGAAATTTATCTTGCCTTACAAGAAAGAAAGGGAAAAGGGGATGGGAAGGGAGTGAGGTGACATGACAGAAGGGAGGGCTGACTGGTGAACAGGACTGCCAGAATATATGCCATCTTGGAGTGGGGGAGGATAGAAATGGGGACAAAATTTGTAATTCAAACTCTTGTGAAAAGCAATGCTGAAAACTAAATATATTAAATAATAAAAAAAAATAAAATAGAAAAAAAAAGGTAAGTCAATAAACGTTAAGAAGCTTAGTACAATGCCTGGAACATGGAAGCCATTTAATACATGCTTATTGGTTGATTGTATTTGAATTTAGGGTGATTAAAACCTGACAATATGCTATTTCAATATCTAGAACATCGATAATTTTGGTGAAGAAATTATATTTCAACATCAAGGAAATTTCATCTTGGCAAAGTATTTTTAACCTTACCAATTCATTCATCCATCAGCCTTTTTTGTCACAAAGAATGATGATTATACATATTGAAGAAGTCCATGTCTCACATCATCGCTGAAATAAAAGACATTACAGACAGTTTCCTATTTTTCTTCTAATAATAGATTAATGAGAAAAGAATATATAATCACCATTTTATTTTGTTAACTTCAAAATATTATGCCAATGGAAGGAAAAATCAAGTAAGTCCAATTAGCTCACCTTATGGAATGATTAAGTCAAACTTTCTGTCAGTGTTTTCTTCCCCCTAGTGATTTACTCATTATGTGAAATATACTAATCAGTGTGAGGAAGTGGCATATATTTGAAAAATAATATGGGAAACCCAATGAAAACTGCAAAGCAAATGAAACCATACTAATAATGTCAAGCACTGATTTTAGTTAGCTTCAAAGCCTTTATCATTTTACACTCAATTCCCATACACAACATGGTCTCTTCATCCTTGGAGCTAAGAAGCTCCTGTATCATAGGATTATAGATTTTGAGCTGAGTGGAACTTTAAGAGACCATTTAGTCCAATGCATTCATTTTCCAGATGAGGAACCAGAAGGTTGAGGTTGAATGCTTTTGCAAATGTCACACAAACAGCAAGTGCAGGATTCAAATGTAGGTGCTTCCAAATCAATTTAGTCTTCTTTACATGGCAAAACATCACCACCATGTTATAATCAAGAGAGTCTTTGTAGTACCAAGAAAGATGAGACCAAAGCTGGGGATATAATACCAGAATAAGCTGAGCATTTAGTCCAGAGACTGAGAAGAAGCACACTGCTCAGGAGTCAAGGCAAAATCAGAAACTAGAGGTCAAAAATTGAAAAGGTCACAGCTATGCAAATAATCAGTATTCTGGGCTCAAACAGAAGTTGTGAGGTCAAGATGAGACAATGGTCACACATGGTAAGCAATAAGAAAAGAATAAACACATAGCAAGTAGGGTGGAGGCAGAACATTAAACTTTAGTAAAGCCTGACTTATACAGGTGGCAGTTAATATTCTCTCTGACAAGTCAATAAAACCTTGGTTAACACTGTGGTCTTTTTATCTTTTTTATAATGTGTTTCAAAAACCAATAATCTTGAGAGAATGATCTCAATCCTGTGAATTAGTTTATTAAATTTATTGGCAGTATTAATATACCTGAGAATGAAAAGACAGTATTTATAGATAAAGGAAAGGACAGAAAAAGGAAGAAGAGAATAACAAAGTCAAAATTTACCTCCTTCATCATCTTATCTAGCTCCACCTTTGTATATATGATCTCTTTTATTTAGCATTTTTCCCCTTCTTAGTTAATTGTAATATTGAGAAATCATCACTTGGAAAAAAGCCTGGATTTTTAAAATTAAAGCAAATGAAATTATATGCATCAAGTATGAAATGCTATATTAATTGCATTCTAACCACAAGTGACATAGAATAACAAAGAAAACACAGAATTATCTTGTTCAATGTTTTATAAATGGCATCATTAAGCTAAAAAGAGTCATTCTTAGGCATTCAAACAAATGACCTACATTTACAACTTATCAAGGAGTTTAATTGCCACAAAATTATATTCTTTTTCTCTCAATTATGTGTGCATATATATCCATATGTGTATGTTTACCCATAAAAATTGTGTGTGTGTATCCTGTAACCATTCACTTTCTCTCAACATCTATTGTATTATTAGCTCGTAGACCTATATTTTTGTTCCTTTTCTGTTTGCATTCTACGACAATTTTTTTTTAAATATGCATTCATACATAGAATTTGGAACCTCTTTACACAGTAATTTTCCTTTTTAAAAATATCATCCTTTGAAAATTAAAATCTACTTTTTCTACTTTTTTATAACAGTCTGATGCCCTACAAATCTCATTGTAATCATCTCTTCCTGTTTCAGAATGCAAGACATTTGAAAAATAAAATACGATTTTGTTCTTGGATCAACCAAAAGCAAAACTGAAATCTATGCCATTAAGCTGCAAACAAACTAAAATTTACAACACACAAACATACAAACTAAATAATACATGTGTTCCTTTCTATGTTCATTTAATAATCACCAGAGATTTATCATATCTAGGTTATTTAAAATTATGTTTTTCCGTCTTTCTTATTTTAATTAAATTTATCTAGATCTGAAAGAGGGTACATTATTAATTTTATTAACTATTATATGTTTTAGTGTTTATATCACTCCAAAATTCTTTTAGCTTTTACTTTAGTTATTGAAATATTTTGCCATTCAGTGTATATTTGTTAAGCACTGAATTAATTTAGGGTTCATGGTATAATTTGTTAAATTATTGTTTGTTTAACTTTTAAAAGCCAATCTATTTTTTTCTGTTTCTTTGCCTAAAATCCTGATTTCTTCCACTACTTTTTGAGGTCAGCTGAGGCATAATATTTTATCCTCATCTCTTGTCTTAATTCTGTGTTTATTTGTGACAGATGTGTTTCTTGTAAGTGACATTTCATTGGATTTTTCTTTCCAATCCATTAGACTGTTCTCTTCAGAGTTATAGATTAGTTCATCCCATTCACCTTCATAGTTATTACAGTTAACTGTGTGTGTCTGTCTATTCTTTTCTGTTATGCTTTTATTCCTTTTTTATTTCCACCCCCCTTTTTATCACCAGTTCTTACCATTTGTTTCCTTTTAAACTCCTCTACCTGATATTCCTTTTGTATTTAGGATTTATTTTGTTTTTACTAATCCCTTACTGAATCCCACCTGGATCTTATTCCCCACTTTCTCCTCTTCCTGTTCTCTACTATGTCCTTATTGAGTTGATTATACTTGTACAACAAATTATTTGTGTGTATGTGTTTTAGTATTCTTTGACCAATTCAGATGAAAATGTAGTTCAAGTAATGCTCCCACTACCCCATCTCTTTGTTTAGAATTCTACTTGCATGTTTTCATAATGTGATTAAGAATAATAATATTAATAATATAGCAATAATCATAGCTTGCATTTATATAGTGTCTACTATTTGGCAGGAACTGTGCTAAGTGTTTTACAAATATTTTCTCTATTGACAATTGAAATAATAACTCCTGATTCTCTTTCTCCTTGTTGCATCCTTTCTCCTTCCCCTTTCCTTTCTGCTTTTAAACCCATCAAAAAATAGTAAAACAATCCCCATACCCTATGTCTTATTTCATTTCCTCTATGACTTCCATAGGTCTATTCAGTTCCTGTTGTCTGGCTTTAAGATATTCCACTGAGTTAATTAAAGGGTCTTGTCCATGATCTTTGTTGGTATAGTCACTGAAAAAGTTGCCTTTCAGTACTTTCTTCTACTCAGCCATCTTGGTTGGCCTCTCAAATCAACATTTTGTTAAGGAACACAACAAAGAAATTAATTTCAAATTACTTCATTGTCTTCCATATGCTAAATATGTCTAGGTCTTTCAATTAATCCTCTCATGGGATGGTTTTTAATTCCCTAACTATCATAGTTGCCCTTACCTGGACCTGTTTCAGTTTGTCAGTATCTCCTAATACACAGTGCACAAAATGGAACACATTTCTTGAAATATGCTCTGACAAGGATATAATAACATGTAACTACCACTTCCTTCAATATGGACACAATACTTTTAATTTTTTACTAATTTTTTACTTTTTACTAATTAAATGCATAATTGAATCATAAATCTTGAACCAAAATCTCTAAGTGATTTTTCTTATGAATTAAGGTCTAGTTTTCTTCTCTTCATACTGTACTAATATAAGTGATTGTTCAACCTTAATAAGGGAATTTCACACTTAATATTATTAAATTTTATTTTGTTAATTTTGACTTATCATTTAAAGACTTTCAGATTATAAATTTCTTATCAGTTATATGTTGTTCTTCCTAGATTTGCATTAGAACATTTGACAAGGATATCATACACATCTTTATCTGAGTTACTTTAAAATGATAAAAAGAAAGTGGACAAGGATAAGGATGGTTCTCTAGTTTGATATCCATATATAAATGAATATTTTTGGGTCTGCTTTTACAACTAATTCTTCACCCACATAATAAAGGTGCCATGATATAGGGGAAAGGCCACTCTACCTGGAGACAAGAAACAAGTATTGGCTTTGATACACATTAAGTCATACAACCTGAGACAACTCTCAACATTCAGAATTTGTTTCCTCGTCTGTAAAAAGGGATAACACTACATTACCTCCCTCACACAACTGTGGTGGGAAAAATGCTTTTAAAATTAAAATGCTTCTCAAAATGTTATAGAAATTTAGGCTGTTAACATTTCCCTTTTTGTCCACAAGATAGATATCACTATTCTCATTTCTCAGATAAGAAAACTGAAACTCAGGTGGAAGAAAAAAAAATTCCCAAAATTCACACAGCTAATAAATGTCAGAGCATGGATTTGCACCCAGGTTTAACCTTTCAATGACTTTAGCCAAAGCACCAGCACCAAGTTGCTTCTCATGTGGTGTGGGGTACATTAAGTCATCAGTGAAAGCCCACGTGACTTCGGTGATGTCATGACTTGCAAGTCATCAGTGAGAGCCAGAGTGATTTGGGTTTAAGGTATGGTCAATAAAAATAAATCTAGTCTGCATGTGGTGAGGGCATATCAGGTTTCAGTAGCAAAAAAAATGTGAGCAGAACACATCAATATCCCATAGATTAAAGACAGACAAATCCAGAGGGGCTGAGCCAAGATGGCCCAGTAGAAGCAGGGACCTGATAGAGCTCTCCCCACAAACCCCTCAAAATACCTGTAAAAATGACTCTAAACAAATGCTAGAGCAACAGAAGCCACCATGCTCAGAGCAGAGCGAAGCCCAGCCTGGGCCACACTAGCAGAGACAGAAGTGGAGCAGGCCTCAGGGCCCAACTGGCAGCTGTGGCAGTTTCCAGACATCTCAATCCACAAACACCAAAGACAGTTTCAAAGGTCAGCAGGAAAGCTCTCTCACCTGTGTGAGAGGGGAACATGGTCCAACCAACATCCCCAACCCCAGTCTGAGGGCAGTGGCTGCTTCTGGAGGTCTCAGTGAAGAGGTTTAAAGAAAAACAATGATTGTTAGGGGAACCATAGGTTTCTAGGGGTGCTCGAGACCCCAAAATACCTAAATGCCGGGTCCTGCCGAAAGAATTCGACTCAAGCCTTCTCAGCTGAAGGAAAAGACAAGGTTTATTAAGAATTCACCATAATGGGTTGTCTTAAGAAATCCCACCTTTTGTGATGCCTGTTTTCACAAGTGGGCCAGATTCAATCTACTGAACTAGATTGAATCTGTGTGCCTTCATGGAGGCGAGATGAAGATTATATACACAAAGATTGTAGGAGGGATTGAGGAGTGGTCCAGGGTGAGTAGAGGAGGGCTTTAGGGAAGGTCCTGTGGAGAAGTCTAAGGAGGACCAGATGAGGTCAGAGTCCAGGAACCAAGAGAATGAGATTAAGGGTGGGAAGTAGCTGAAGGCATGGATATTGTTAATATCAGGGTTGGGAAGTAACTGAAGGCATGCATATCTATAGTAACAATAGAGGGCAAGGTTTAGGTAGAGATTTGGGCCTAATGATAATATGAGGCTATAGTCTCAGGGGAAGGCCACATCTAGTTGGAAGATTCAAGGAGAATTCAAGGAGGCTCCCAAAGACTGTATTCCAGATTCAAGGGGGTTCCCAGAGACTGTGCCCTCATTATCAGCCTACAGATGGTGGGAGAGTGGAGCAGCTGATCTGGGTTGCAGTCCTTCATAATGATCCTGGGGTGAGGAGGAGTGCTGGTGTGGCAAAGCTGGTGGCAGATGTGGAAAAAGAAAGCTACTCTCAGTTCCAGGGCAGAAAAGAGTGCTTGTGGTTGCTCATGGACCAGAGCAGAGGCCAGAACAGGAGTAAACACCTGTCTCTTGATGATACCACTTTGGAGGCACTGAGAATTTACAGGTTCCTAGAGATATCTCTGAAAACAGCTGTACAAAACCCCTGAAACCTGGGGCAGTACATCCTCCACTTCACAGCTCAAAAGTCAAATAACTGGCTGGGAAAATGAGCAAAGAGGGTAAAAATGAACAAGACCATAGAAGGTTATTTTCTAGGTGAAAAGATGTTTTCTTACACACTTACTGACAAGGTAGATCAAGGCATGCAGCCAGAGGAAGACAGCAAGCTCAAACCTCCAAGAAAAATATGAAACGGTCTCAGGCCATGAAAGAGTCCAAAAGGATTTTGAAAATTAAGTAAGAGAAGTGGAGGAAATTTTGGGAAGTGAAATGAGACTGATACAATAAAATCATGAAAAACGAGTCAATAGCTTGCTATAGGAGAGCCCCCAAAAATACTGAAGAAAATAACACTTTTAAGAATAGACTAACCCAAATGGCAAAAGTGGTCTAAAAAGCCAATGAGGAGAAGAATGCCTTGAAATGAAGAACTGGTCAAGTGGAAAAGGAGGTCCAAAAGCTCCCGGAAGAAAATAATTCCTTAAAAATTGGAATGGAGCAAATAGAAGCTAATGACTTTATGAAAAATCAAGAAATTATAAAATGGAACCAAAAGAATGAAAAAATAGAAGACAATGTGAAATATCTCTTTAGAAAAACCACTGACCTGGAGAATAGATCCAGGAGAGATAATTTAAAAATTATTGGATTACCCGAAAATGATGATCAAAAAAAAGATCCTAGACAATCATCTTTTAAGAAATTATCAAGTAAAACTGTCCTGATATTATAGAACCAGAGTGTAAAATAGAAATGGAAAGAATCTACTGATCACCTCCTGAAAGAGATCCCAAAAGGAAAACTCCTAGGAATATTGTAGCCAAATTCCAGAGTTCCCAGGTCAAGGAGAAAATATTGCAAGTGGCCAGAAAGAAACAAGCCAAGTATTGTGGAAACACAATCAGGATAACACAATATTTAGCACCTTCTACATTAAGGGATGGAAGGACATAGAATATGATATTCCAGAGGTCAGAGGAGATAGGATTACAACCAAGAATCACCTCCCCAGCAAAACTGAGTATAATATTCCAGGGGGAAAAAATGGAATTTCAATGAAATACAGTACTTCCAAGAATTCTTGTGGAAAAAGACCAGAGCAGAATAGAAAATTTGACTTTCAAATACCAGAATCAAGTGAAATATGAAAAGGTAAACAGGAAAGAAAAGCCATAAGAAAATTATTAAAGTTGAACTGTTAACTCAAGAGACTTTCCTTAGTATTAGGGGAGTCGAGGGAATATACATATCTATACAGATATATAGATATAGATATATGTGTGTGTGTATGTGTGCATGTGCATGTATGTGTATATATGTGTGTATTATGTGTTTATGTATATATGTATATTATATGTGTGTACGTGTGTGTTTGTGTGTGTGTGTGTGTGTATAGACAGAGGGCACAGGGTGATTATGAAGGGACAATATCTACAAAATAAAATTAAGTGTTGAGAAGAATGTACTGGGACAAAGAGAAAGGGAGAGGTAGAATGTAGTAAATAATCTCACATAAAAAAGAAAAGAAAGAGCTTTTACAGTGGAGGAGAAGAGGGGGGCGGAGAGAGGGAATAAATGAGGCTTACTCTCATTGGATTTGGCTTAAGGAGGCAACAACATACACACTCAATTGGGTATGGAAATCTACCTTACCCTACAGGAAAGCAGGAGGGAAGGGGATAAGAGAGGGAAGACAATAGAAGGGAGGGAAGACTGGGGGATGGAGCAATCAGAATCATACATTTTTGTAGAGGGACAGGACCAAGGAAAGAACAGAATAAATGGAAGGAGGGACAGAAGATAATATAGTTAGTGTTTCACAACATGAGTGTTTTGGAAGTGTTTTGCATGACTACACATGTATAACCTATTTTGAACTGCTTGTTTTATCAATGAGGGTGGGTGGGAAGAGAGGAAGAGAGATAATGAGGAATTCTAGGCTTTAAAAATGAATGTTGAAAATTATTCTTGCATGCAACTGGGAAATGAGATATACAGTCAATGGGGTATAGAAATTATCTTTCCTTGCAGAAAAATAGAAAGGAAAAGGATAAGAAAAGGGGGTGGGGAGTAATAGAAGGGATAGCAGATCAGAGGAAGGGGTGGTCAAAATGCATACTGTTCTGGGGTGGAGGGAGGAGAGAGATGGGAAGAAAATTTGGAATTCAGAATCTCATAGAAGTGAATGTTGAAAACTGAAAATAAATCTATTTATATAAACAAAAAATACAAATAAAAAAAGACAAATCCAATCAGTCTAGGACAAGAGGTGAAGAAGCTGAGTTTTAGAGATCAGTCTTTTATTAAGAGTTTAGGCTAGGACAAAGAACATGAATAAATTTTCCAAGAAATTACACCAACCAATCTATTTTTAATGCTGTGATGCCATGAACCAATATTCCTGCTAATTTCTATAATTTCTTCCTGATTTTCCTGTGAATTCCTTTAAATTACCTTGAAATTGTTTGGAAAACAGTTTACCTTATCTTGATTGAAACTAGAGGAAAAGGGGTTAAGCTGAATGGAAGCCAACATACGCAAAGAGTTCTGGGGGCTCTTAGTGACCAGATCTGGTAGAAGTAGTAGTAGTAGTAGTAGTTTGTTCATTCCTTTCATAAAACTATAATATTGGTACTCAGAGAAGCAAGAAGAGCACTAGATTTGTTTTTAGAAAATTTAGACTCATCTGTGCTTCATCTACTTACTCTGTGACCTTTGGCAAATCACTTTACTTCTCTAATGTTCAATTACTGTTTTGTAAGTTGAAGGGATTAGACTAGATGTTCTCCAAAATCCCTTCTGATGCTACCATTTTATAATATGGTACTGTGATGCCATAAGATATAAAAGCTTGTGATAAGAAAAAATGGGAGACTTTGTGAATGCATTTTTCTGCCCAGGCTTTCCTCCACATAAACAAAACAAGACATGCTGCCCCTAAATACTAAATAATATGGATAATTATTTAAATATCTCTTCTCACCCCTTTTTTATTTCCCTTTATTTTAAGAAATGACCATTAGACTGTGATAGTTCATTTATGCTGTGGCAATATTAAATATTAAATTGAAATAGATAAATATTAAATTGAAATAGAAATGTATTCAATACTAAGAAAAAAAATTACTGTGCTAAAAAGAATCATAGTTCTTGACTTTAAGGAGTTCACAATCTAGTAGGAAAGACAGAAAAAAAAGCAGTAATATAACTATATGATGAAATAGAAAATAAAAGAAATTCACAAAGGTAGACGGCATGGCATAGCCCATAGCAAAACAAAGCTTGGAGTCAGCTTGACCTAGACTCATCTTATCTTTGATGCATACTGTTTAAGTAATTCTTCAAGAATCATATAACCCTAAGTAACCCCAGAAAAGTCTGTAAGGCTGTAAATGAAAAAATAGCTACCTATGTACATTGGAATACTTACCTATGTACATAGAAATAGCTGCTCACGTATGTGACATGTTTCTTCACTGGAGAATGCACAACAAGGAAATCATAGGTCTGTAGAAAAAAAAAAGATTTTACAAAACTAATAAAAATAGTACAAATACCACTGTTCCATATAGCAGATAAAGTTTGGGGTTTGGAGGGAAGACAATCTGGTTTCAAATCCTCCTTCTGATTCCTATTTGTCTCTCAATGTGCTTTAATCAAATTGATGTAATGGGAGCATAGTCAATGGTTCCTACTCCTCAGAGCATGAGTACTACTTATGTTCTGCCTCTGATCAGTCTATGTGGATGAGACTAGGGAACATATTTTGGAAAATGAAAGATGGCATAGGAGAACTCCACTATTCTATTTTAATCACATGAAAACATTCTGTAACTGTTCTTAGTCATTTAATGAATTAGTGAAGAGGCATACCTTTGATGGGCAGCTAGCATTTAACTGACCAGAGTATTAATACTTCCTGTTCTTTCCTACCTTGCTGTGTTCTACTTAGGAGGCAAGAATTATTGTGAGTCCTCAGAGTGGGGCCTCTAATTCCATATCTGGATTGTTATCATGTGGCCTGTGAATTCATGACCCTCTGTATCATTGAGGCAAAATTCATGATCTTGAAGAGGAACATAAGCATGCCTAAATGGTTTGGAATTGCAGAATATAATGAATTCTCTAGGTAGAAGTATAACATTTATTTAAACTTCAAAGGATCAGATCCAAGGACCAATGGCCCCAATTCAATATAGTGGCAACAACATTCCAAAACCAATTAGCCTACCTCACTATAGTAACAAGGAGGTTACAACAAAATATTATAGCAGCAAGGCAGACCATACATGTACTTCCCCTCAATGCTAGGGACCTCCTGTAAGATCACTCACAAGTCCTAAGTCCCTGCTCAGC
Organism: Phalanger gymnotis; assembly: GCA_028646595.1. Taxonomy (NCBI): domain Eukaryota; kingdom Metazoa; phylum Chordata; class Mammalia; order Diprotodontia; family Phalangeridae; genus Phalanger; species Phalanger gymnotis. Next base: position 101,969,641 of record CM053626.1, on the reverse strand, counting down.
AATCTCTCCTGTGGCTCTGCTGACTCCAAGTTCAGAAACTTCCTCTTGTGTTCAGCACTCTCTGCTCTGCAGGCTCTGGAAGCTGGCCCTTGGCTCCTGAATCGCGCTGCTCTCCATTTCTCAGTTTCTTCAGCTTCTGCCCTTTCCAAGCTCTGTTCTCTGTTTTTATACAGTCCTTAGCAGTCATCTGATTGACTAGAGTTCAGGCACATACCATTGGCTTTTGTCTTAGCAACTCCCCTTATGGCCCTGAGGGCTTCCCGCCTCTCTCAAACTAGCTAACTAGCTTGCCAACTGGCCTGTGGCCTCCCACTTAATTATTTAAAGGGTGTGGGCTTATCTCTAATCAGACCTGCCTTTTGTTGGCTCCACCTAAAGCCCCACCCTAAGCCTATTCAGTGATAGGCAGGAAAGATCTTTTCACTCACCTATTGGCTTTATACCCTTTCATTAACTCTGTTTGACTATTTTTTTTTCTCTGATTTTAGGTGAAGTTGCATTGGAAATGACTATGACTTTGTGGGGCACCTAGGTGGTGCAGTAGATATAGTGCTAGGCTTGAAGTCAGGAATATGGAAGTTCAAATCCAGCCTTAGAATCATACTAGCTGTATGACCCTTGGCAAGTCACTTATTCCTCTTTGCCTTTGTTTCCTCATCTGTAAAATAAGCTGGAAAAATAAATGGCAAACCACTCCAGCATTTTTGCCAAGAAAACCTCCCAAAGGGGTCAGAGAGTTGGATGTGACTGAAAAATGATTAAACAACAAAGATGAATGATCTTGTGAGATTTGGAAGTTCTGAATAGCAAGTGCCAGAAATCAAGGAGCTGGAGTCCTCTCTAGGACTTGAGAGCACAGGCCATTTGATGACAACTTGAAACATATCTTCCACACTGTGACATAGTTGGAAAGTAATAGCAACTTAAAAAACATTAGGGTAGCTAGGTGGCACAGTATATAGATGGAGTCAGGAAGACTCATCTTTCTGATTACAAATCTGGCCTCAGATACTTACTAGCTACATGACAACATCCCAATGTGTCTTTCCCTATTTAGGACTTATGGTAGCCCTTGTGTCCTTACTTGAACACATCCAGACAAGAATGCCCAAAGATGCTCTCTTTGGCCACTTTATGCCTTTTGAATGTACACCAGTTCCAATTCAGTAGCCAAACACAAGTCTATCTCTTTACAAAAGAGTTCGGTAACCAGTACAGGTTAAATGATGCATAAACTATTCATGATCCAAATAGAAGGGTCTTGTCATTAAATGTCATTATACCTTTCCTAAAACAAACTCCCCAGGCTCTTCCACTTGCTCTAGCACTAGGATAGGCATGTTGCATAGTCTCTGAGGATTAGGTTTCATTGGCCAGGCCCATGTTGTATTCAGATCCTACACTTAGAGCTCAAAGGGATCACCAATGTCATCTAATCTAATCTCCACATTTTTACAGAGGAAGAAATTTAAGCCCAAGCCATTTAGTTACTTGTCCTAGATCTGACAGCTAGGATATAGAAATGATTTTGACTTCATATCCAAAGACTAGATGATTAGATTGTTCTCCAACTACTCTCTGGGGTTCCTCTACTGAGCTATGCAAAGGTTTCATTTATATTGGTAAAGAAAGTTCCCAAATCAAGACTAATATATGAAAAAAATCAATTTATTTACACTCATACAAAGATATGCATATGAATACCTACTTGTGTGTATCATGTATAACTATATTAACTCTATAATACAATTAATTATATAATCATTATATAACTATACTAATACTTATGTGAATCATTATATATCTATTAATTGTCTTTTTACTTACACCTAAAAACACAAGTTGCATTTATTAGTTCCATCATCTATATGTATGTACCTATGTGCATACATGTATATGTACATGCATACATAATCCATGCTTCCTAATTCTAATTCCATAGAGAGGATACTCTTGGCAATCTGTACTGCCTATGTGGGTATACGTAGCTTAGATGATTGCTACATGGTGAGATCGCACTTTGATTTTTGACTCATCTTGCTGTCTTACACTATTTGTTCTTGCATTAGAGCCAATCAACTCAAAGTCTGTGGTTCCTTCTTTTGTTTTATTTTAGGTTTTTAGGGCTTTTATTTTTTGCTTGCTTGTTTGTTTTGTATATTTTATTTGTTTGTTTGCGAGCCACCCAATTTCTTCTTGGGGTAAAGGGCAATAATCTATTTGTTGTTACTCAATTGTGTCCCCCTCTTTGTGACCCCATTTGGAGTTATGTCGGCAAAGATACTGCAGTAGTTTGCCATTTCCTTCCTCAACTCATTTTACAATTGAAGAAACTGAGGCAAACAGGGTTAAGTGACTTCCCCAAGGTCATGTAGCTAGTAAGTATCTGAGGGCAGATTTGTAATCAGAAAGATGAGTCTTCCTGACTCCGTCTATATACTGTGCCACCTAGCGACCCTAATGTTTTTTAAGTTGCTATTACTTTCCATCTATGTCACAGTGTGGAAGATATGTTTCAAGGCCTCTCTAAAACTATGGCTTTGCTTTCCTGTCCTACAGAAATTCTCCATAGAAGAGCAAGGAATTAATATAACAGGATGTAGGTAGTCTCTTCATAGCAGAACCAGCAGTGCTTGAACATTTTAGGCAGCAATTGTAACTGAATTTCTCTTCTCTGGCATAGAACACTATTATATCAACCAAACAGGTCCAAATATACTACTCTGTTCAAAGAAAGAAGAAGTGAATAAATATTTATATAGTACTTACTATATGGCAGGAAGTGTGCTAAGTGCCTTACAAATAGCTCATTTAATCCTCACAAGTCTGGAAGGTAGAGGCAATTATTACTACATACATCATCCAATTAAGGAAACTGAGGTTTAAGTGACTTGCTCAGTCACATAGCTAGCAAGTATCTGAAGTTGGATTTGAACTCAGGTCTTCCTGAATCCAGACCCAACCTTCTATTCACAGAACCATTTAGCTGTCAAAGGAGGCCTTCTCCATCCCAATGTGATAGTTGAGACTAGTTCTGTTAGTATGATTGCAGCAGGAATAACCAGCTTCAGGTCAATTGTCTTACCTCCCTCCTCCTCCACCCTGAAAACCCCAAACAATTGACAACGATAATAACCTCAAAAACAGAAAACTTTAATAGTGAGGAATTTTAATGTTCTTCTTTAAATATACTTGTGTGCTATAAGCTCTATATAGGAAAATTTAAATTTCCATGGAACTAATAGTCAATTTCATTTTTAAAAAGTTCTCTTGAATTGCCAAAAACATGATTCAGCTTATAAAAATAACATTTATAGAAAATTTTTAGGAAATACCTGAGTAAAATAAATTATATTCATATCATTCTGGATACCAAAGAATAAGATTAAATATCATTATATCTTACAAAAATTATATTATCTGCTTAGTTTCCTGTTAATAATTTAGGTGTACCAACATTTCAGCAAGGATCACAAGCCCAGTGGGTACCTTACAATCCACATGTTTACCAATTAATCATTCAGTATTTTTTTAAAATCAGTCCTATCCAAAAACGACACCATGGAAAGCAATGAATATATTTTCTTGAACAATTTTATCAGGCTTTGATCTTTAGGAATAATCTTCAAAATAAGAAGGAAGATAATGTGTTTTTGTGCTTTCTTCACTAACTTCTAGTCAAGAAATTATCATTAAACTTGAACAATTCTTTGAATATATGTAAAATATTGTCATGAATATTTATGCTAATCTAAGAAATTGTGAATAAAACTATGTGGCTTCTAAATGAGGATGCAGAATAGAAATGAAATTAGGAATGTTGATAGTTTAGAAAATTACTATATTGTTCTTGGTTAACCAATGATATTTTTTCTTCTTAAAATAATTGTGTTCTTTTTCTCTACTTTATGAAAAATGTAATCACTCTTATTTAAATGGCAACAATCAAATGTGTAGCCTTTAGGAGTGAAAAGTTAGGTCAACAAATTTTTGTTAAACCACTTACTATGTGCAAGGCACAAATGCAAGCAGAAAGATAATTTCTGCCTAGAAGCAACTTACATTCCAAAGATAGAAAAGTTGCCATTATTATCACAAGTATATTAAATGTCAAGATAGAGCAAGTTCTGTGCTAGGCATTACATAAAGGCAACCTGACCTGATATTTAACCTTGAGGGACTTATTAGCTGAAGCAAAAATGAATATGGATAAACTCTGAAGTCACATAAATGACATAATGACACTTCATTTAAAAAAATGAGAATAAAAATTTACACCAGATGTTACTAGGAAGTCTTCTAGTTTATACCCATTACAAATAATGCTTACTGATGGTTTTAGGCAAATTTTTGTCAATTTAAGGAAAAATCCATTTATACCTATACTTTTCAGTATTTTTAATAGAAACAAGTGCTGTACTTTTTTAAAAGCTTTTTCTGCCTCTATTGATACAATCATATGATTTTTAATTTTTTTTTTAATTTTTGATATAATCAATTATGTTGATAGTTTTCTTTATGTTAAACCATCCCTGAATTACTGGTATAAATCCCACTGGGTCATAATATATAATCTTTATAATATGTTATTGCAATCTTTTAGCTAGTATTTTATTTAGGATTTTTGCTTCCATATTCATTAATGAAATTGATCTATAATTTTCTAGCTTTATTTTTACTCTTCCTGGTTTAGGTAATAGTATCATATTGAATTTTTGAATCTATAACTTTATCAGGGTAAGGAACTTCTAGTAGGGACCATCCCTCCATTACTTCACTATAAGTTATTATCTTGGAGAGTTACTTGGGAGGCCTTGAACAATTATAATTTGCTTATGGTTACTCATTAATATATGTTAATTATAAATATAAATTTCATTAAAAATGTCGAAGGCTAGACTCAAATCTATGCCTTCTTAACTACAAGAACAACTTTCTATTCACCATTCCCTGGTGCTTTTCTAACAGTGCACAGTTATTCTACATTAAACTGACATAACCAACCCACCATCAATCTAGTTTTTTTTTTTTTAATTTACATTTATTTTACTTTGAATTTGAATGTCACTGTGGTACATTATAAAGAATATGGCAGCTGGAGTCAGAAAAGTGAATTTCAAATAGAATCCCAGATATCTACTAACTATATAATTTGTGACAAACCACCCTGGGCCTCAGTTTCTGTATGTACAAAATGACAGTTATATAAGATGACTTCTGAGGTATCTTCTTGCCTTAAACCTATCACACTGTTATCCCAATAGTAAGGATGATCATAATGTCCCCTAAAGTTCTGCACTATTGCCTCATCATGGAATGGAAACTACTTCTATTGATGAAATCATTCATTTCTTGAAGATCATATAGCAGATGGGCACCTCAAATAATGTGCTAAGTACTTGATAGTGCTAATGAATCTGCACTAATCCCTCCAGCTTTTTTGTTTAGGCTTCCATGACAGCAAAGAAAATATACTTCCATGATGGCTGGAAAGGAAAAAAAAAATACAAGTATTTAGAGCAGCATAAACTGATTGTTGAAGAGTGTGGCCAAGTAGAACCACTACTTATCTTTGTAAATTAAAAAGAATTTGTAATAAGAAAATGTATTTTTTGTGTACAAATTGCTGCCACTACAGAGTTTGAAATGCATGAATTCTCTTCCTTTTCTGGTACATTTGTTGAGGAAATATTTTCATTTGGTATTTAGCATAAAATTAGGTTTGGTCATAACTGAATCTCAATAATCGTGAATTAAAAATTAATGCATCTAATTTTAATAAGGTTTTGCTATACAAAGGACAGAATGATTGCACAGAAAGGATAGTTAAGTTGAAGTTGTATGTAGCAATTATAATGGCAAATTTTCTGTATATTTTCTCCTTAAAATGTTTGGGTTTGCTATAAAAATTTTAAAAGAGAAAATTAAGAAATTTTAGCAGTTGTAGTATTATTCTTGCTAATATATGGTATTTATTCATTTAAACTTTTGCTAATTCCATTAATTGGCCTATTAAATGCACATTTTGAGTTGTAGTATTCAAAAAAATTAAAAACTGATTCCTATCTTGCTATGCTCTCAGTGTAAAATTCTGCTGAAGAATATTACTTATGCACAATGCCTTAGGCTATATTGTGTCTGTCCACAAACTTTTACTGATGTTTCCAGTGTCCAAAGAGTATAAAATCCTTTTATATTACAATGATTTCTATCAAATAGGCTAATTAATAACAACACATATACATTTTATGAGTATCTCATGAACATTTTAGGATCATTGGAAATATAAATGTGTATGTACATGTGTGTATGTAAACACAAATATATTTACATAAGTGTGTATATATGATATATATGTGTGTATATACATACATATATAACTCAAGACAACTCTTTTTCAACCCTGGCAATTATACAAATAATTTTTCCCCCATTGCATGATGAAGTAGGGGAAGGGGTATGGGGAATGAAACAATTGAATCAAAGCTTATTAGAAGAAAAATATCTTTGTTAACATTTAATCATCTTTAAGTCAGATCATTATTTTCTCCTTCAGCTAGTCCTGCCTTGCTTGGTTCATAGTTGTTTTAAATCCTTCAGACAATGTTTCATCTATCGCTTCTATGGGAAAACTATTCTCTCATCTAACCAAGTTCACTGGCTGTTTCAAACTGCAATATCCCTGTCCTAGAATCAGAATAGAGTGGAATTTCCTCCTGGCATAGGGACTGTTTGGCTTATTTTATTATTTTTTTATTAGCAAAAAGCGTAGTGTGCTGGTTGGTTGGTAGTGCATTTGAAGACATGCCCTGCCCTACGGACTCACAATCACAGAAAATGATCCTTTCCCTCTGCCTGCTTGGCACAGCTCTGGGCAGAGGAAGGCAATCATCTTGATCAATGAACCTGAGAACAAGCAGAGCAAGCAAGACACTCATCAAATAAGTGAATCTGCAGGGGCTAATTCTTCAGCCTCAAACTTTTCTTCTTGAAAGCCCACAAGAGGGAAGGACGAAAATGAATTTGCTAGACTTGCATGACTTTGGGAAGAAGTCTGCAGTTGCATCTCACCTTCAAGTCAAGCTTACCTATGTCGCATGGTATCATAGAGATCACAAGATGCAAATTTTAATTAAGAAGGTTTTGGGCTCTCTCTGCCTTGCTATTTCACGTTTTATCTTTTCTGAGTTTTTTACATTATATGTGTTGTTTGCTTAAAATATAAACCCTCATATGGTAGGGAGAAGTACTAACGAATATAATTTGACAGTATTTTTTCCCCAGAACTTTGTTTACAACTTCTCAAATTTAGTTGGTTGGAATCTTAGTGTAAAGAAAATTTTACAAATAAACAAGCCAATGAACAAACAAAGGAGTCTTACTCATATAAATCTTATTTATCTAAAGAGTATTTTCACATCACATGGTGATTTAGAAATCATATTTTATTGCAAAAAGTAACATCTTGAAAGAAATAATAATTCACAGCTAATAATAAAATAATTGATTACAAAGAGCAAAAGTAGTAAATAGCATCACATGAACAACATAAGAATTATATAATAGTCTTGGTTTATGCATCAAAGTCCATAGATCATCTGCTTAACTATCTTCAAAATGACTTTCTTTCTCATTTCTGATCTTTTTAAAAGCAGAATTTGAGGCATTATGGCATACCTATTATGTTGGGTTCTGGAATCAGAGTGAAGAAGATCTGGATTCTAGCAATACCACTAAGAAAAAGGACCTATATGCACAAAAATATTTGTAGTAGCAGTTTTCTGGTGGCAAATAATTAGACATTGAGAGGATACCTATCAATTGGGGAATGGCTGAATAAGTTTTAGTATGTCATTGTGATAGAGTACTGTTGTGCTATAAGAAATGATGAGCTAGATGCTCTCAGAAAAACCTGGAAAGACTTACATTAATTGATGCAAAGTGAAATGAGTAGAACCAGGAGAACAGTGTACACAGTAACAGCAATATTGTAAGATGAACAACTGTGAATGACTTAGCAATTCTTAGTGACACAATGATCCAAGACAGCTCTGAAAGACTTATGATGAAAAATGCTATCCATTCCCAGAGAAAGAATTAGGGGAATTGTAGGGGTCTCTCTTACCCCATACTCCCAGGCCTTTGTCCGGCAAACGCCTGATCTCGCGGGCAATGAATGAGGCGGGAAGCAAAGGTGGTAAGCAGCTTCGTTTAATAAAGTCAGTGACCAGATTTTTATAGCCTTTATTACGCAGTACTAGGACTGCTACTCTCCACCTATTCTCCGCCTACTCTCCTCCTATTCTCCTCCTATTCTCCTCCCCTTTCCTTCCCACGCTCTCCCCATGATTCATCTGTGCACAGGTAAATCCGGAAAAGAACCCGGCACCACGTTGCTAACAAGGGCGAGACTGTTTCTCCAGACTCCATCTTGTTCCTCCCGACTCCATCTTGTTCCTCCCATACCTCAGAGCCCTGAGACTATCTCAGCTGGCTCTGGGTGCAGAGGTCCAATGATAGCTAGGGTAGGCTCTAACTTGTCCCGTTACAACTCCCCCTTTTTGTTTTGCCAAGAAGTGTACAGGTCATGGAGAACCATAATGTCACGCTTCATGCCAAAAAGGGATCAGTGCATAAGGGAAAGGAGGCAGCGAAAAAGACAAGGGAGGAGACAGAGACCCAGGACCAAGAACAGAAACCCTATGCAGAGAGAGATGAGCCATTGCTTCAGCCAATGCCATGGGTCAGCTTGTTGGAAAAAGTACAAAATGTGCTGCGCAGTTTTATCAGGGAGCAAATCATCATGTGATGCGATGTTAATGTCCTCTGCCAGGCTTATTAGTTGTTGGAGTTCCAGTGCAATATTGTCCAAAACGGTACCCT